>CM075736.1:14431590-15031590 GCA_037974335.1 Prionace glauca | reverse complement strand
TGTTTAATGGTGTAGAATGTGTCCAGTAGTTTAATGGTGTAGAATGTGCCCAGTAGTTTAATGGTGTAGAATGTGTCCAGTAGTTTAATGGTGTAGAAGGTGCCCAGTTGTTTAATGGTGTAGAATGTGTCCAGTAGTTTAATGGTGTAGAATGTGCCCAGTAGTTTAATGGTGTAGAATGTGTCCAGTAGTTTAATGGTGTAGAATGTGCCCAGTAGTTTAATGGTGTAGAATGTGTCCAGTAGTTTAATGGTGTAGAATGTGCCCAGTAGTTTAATGGTGTAGAATGTGTCCAGTTGTTTAATGGTGTAGAATGTGTCCAGTAGTTTAATGGTGTAGAATGTGCCCAGTAGTTTAATGGTGTAGAATGTGTCCAGTAGTTTAATGGTGTAGAATGTGCCCAGTAGTTTAATGGTGTAGAATGTGCCCAGTAGTTTAATGGTGTAGAATGTGTCCAGTAGTTTAATGGTGTAGAATGTGCCCAGTAGTTTAATGATGTAGAATGTGCCCAGTAGTTTAAAGGTGTAGAATGTGTCCAGTAGTTTAATGGTGTACAATATGCCCAGTAGTTTAATGATGTAGAATGTGCCCAGTAGTTTAATGGTGTAGAATGTGCCCAGTAGTTTAATGGTGTAGAATGTGTCCAGTAGTTTAATGGTGTAGAATGTGTCCAGTAGTTTAATGATGTAGAATGTGCCCAGTAGTTTAAAGGTGTAGAATGTGCCAAGTAGATGAACGGTGTAGAATGTGCCCAGTAGTTTAATGGTGTAGAATGTGCCCAGTAGTTTAATGGTGTAGAATGTGCCCAGTAGTTTAATGGTGTAGAATGTGCCCAGTAGTTTAATGGTGTAGAATGTGCCCAGTAGTTTAATGGTGTAGAATGTATCCAGTAGTTTAATGGTGTAGAATTTGCCCAGTAGTTTAATGGTGTAGAATGTGCCCAGTAGTTTAATGGTGTAGAATGTTCCCAGTAGTTTAGTGGTGTAGAATGTGTCCAGTAGTTTAATGGTGTAGAATGTGTCCAGTAGTTTAATGGTGTAGAATGTGTCCAGTAGTTTAATGGTGTAGAATGTGCCCAGTAGATTAATGGTGTAGAATGTGCCCAGTAGTTTAATGGTGTAGAATGTGTCCAGTAGTTTAATGGTGTAGAATGTGCCCAGTAGTTTAATGGTGTAGAATGTGCCCAGTAGTTTAATGGTGTAGAATGTGCCCAGTAGTTTAATGGTGTAGCATGTGTACAGTAGTTTAATGGTGTAGAATGTATCCAGTAGTTTAATGGTGTAGAATGTGCCCAGTAGTTTAATGGTGTACAATGTGCCCAGTAGTTTAATGGTGTAGAATGTGTCCAGTAGTTTAATGGTGTAGAATGTGTCCAGTAGTTTTATGGTGTAGAATGTGCCCAGTAGTTTAATGGTGTAGAATGTGCCCAGTAGTTTAATGGTGTCGAATGTGCCCAGTAGTTTAATGGTGTAGAATGTTTCCAGTAGTTTAATGGTGTAGAATGTGTCCAGTAGTTTAATGGTGTAGAATGTGTCCAGTTGTTTAATGGTGTAGAATGTGCACAGTAGTTTAATGGTGTAGAATGTGCCCAGTAGTTTAATGGTGTAGAATGTGTCCAGTAGTTTAATGGTGTAGAATGTGTCCAGTAGTTTAATGGTGTAGAGTGTGTCCAGTAGTTTTATGGTGTAGAATGTGCCCAGTAGTTTAATGGTGTAGAATGTGCCCAGTAGTTTAATGGTGTAGAATGTGCCCAGTAGTTTAATGGTGTAGAATGTGTCCAGTAGTTTAATGGTGTAGAATGTGTTCAGTAGTTTAATGGTGTAGAATGTGTCCAGTAGTTTAATGGTGTAGAATGTGCCCAGTAGTTTAATGGGGTAGAATGTGCACAGTAGTTTAATGGTGTGGAATGTGCCCAGTAGTTTAATGGTGTAGAATGTGCCCAGTAGTTTAATGGTGTAGAATGTGCCCAGTAGTTTAATGGTGTAGAATGTGCCCAGTAGATGAACGGTGTAGATTGTGCCCAGTAGTTTAATGGTGTAGAATGTGCCCAGTAGTTTAATGGCGTAGAATGTGCCCAGTAGTTTAATGGTGTAGAATGTGCCCAGTAGTTTAATGGTGTAGAATGTGCCCAGTAGTTTAATGGTGTAGAATGTGCCCAGTAGTTTAATGGTGTAGAATTTGCCCAGTAGTTTAATGGTGTAGAATGTGTCCAGTAGTTTAATGGTGTAGACTGTGCCCAGTAGTTTAATGATGTAGAATGTGCCCAGTAGTTTAATGGTGTAGAATGTGCCCAGTAGTTTAATGGTGTAGAATGTGCCCAGTAGTTTAATGGTGTAGAATGTGCCCAGTAGTTTAATGGTGTAGAATGTGTCCAGTAGTTTAATGGTGTAGAATGTGACCAGTAGTTTAATGGTGTAGAATGTGTCCAGTAGTTTAATGGTGTAGAATGTGCCCAGTAGTTTAATGGTGTAGAATGTGTCCAGTAGTTTAATGGTGTAGAAAGTGCCCAGTAGTTTAATGGTGTAGAATGTGCCCAGTGGATGAACGTTGTAGAATGTGCCCAGTAGTTTAATGGTGTAGAATGTGCCCAGTAGTTTAATAGTGTAGAATGTGTCCAGTAGTTTAATGGTGTAGAATGTGCCCAGTAGTTTAATGGTGTAGAATGTGTCCAGTAGTTTAATGGTGCAGAATGTGCCCAGTAGTTTAATGGTGTAGAATGTGCCCAGTAGTTTGCTGGTGTAGAATGTGCCCAGTAGATGAACGTTGTAGAATGTGCCCAGTAGATGAACGGTGTAGAATGTGCCCAGTAGTTTAATGGTGTAGAATGTGCCCAGTAGTTTAATGGTGTAGAATGTGTCCAGTAGTTTAATGTTGTAGAATGTGCCCAGTAGTTTAATGGTGTAGAATGTGTCCAGTAGTTTAATGGTGTAGAATGTGTCCAATAGTTTAATGGTGTAGAATGTGCCCAGTTGTTTAATGGTGTAGAATGTGTCCAGTAGTTTAATGGTGTAGAATGTGCCCAGTAGTTTAATGGTGTAGAATGTGTCCAGTAGTTTAATGGTGTAGAAGGTGCCCAGTTGTTTAATGGTGTAGAATGTGCCCAGTAGTTTAATGGTGTAGAATGTGCCCAGTAGTTTAATGGTGTAGAATGTGTCCAGTAGTTTAATGGTGTAGAATGTGCCCAGTAGTTTAATGGTGTAGAATGTGTCCAGTAGTTTAATGGTGTAGAATGTGCCCAGTAGTTTAATGGTGTAGAATGTGTCCAGTAGTTTAATGGTGTAGAATGTGTCCAGTAGTTTAATGGTGTAGAATGTGCCCAGTAGTTTAATGGTGTAGAATGTGTCCAGTAGTTTAATGGTGTAGAATGTGCCCAGTAGTTTAATGGTGTAGAATGTGCCCAGTAGTTTGCTGGTGTAGAATGTGCCCAGTAGTTTAATGGTGTAGAATGTGTCCAGTAGTTTAATGGTGTAGAATGTGCCCAGTAGTTTAATGGTGTAGAATGTGCCCAGTAGATGAACGTTGTAGAATGTGCCCAGTAGATGAACGGTGTAGAATGTGCCCAGTAGTTTAATGGTGTAGAATGTGCCCAGTAGTTTAATGGTGTAGAATGTGTCCAGTAGTTTAATGTTGTAGAATGTGCCCAGTAGTTTAATGGTGTAGAATGTGTCCAGTAGTTTAATGGTGTAGAATGTGCCCAGTAGTTTAATGGTGTAGAATGTGTCCAGTAGTTTAATGGTGTAGAAGGTGCCCAGTTGTTTAATGGTGTAGAATGTGTCCAGTAGTTTAATGGTGTAGAATGTGCCCAGTAGTTTAATGGTGTAGAATGTGTCCAGTAGTTTAATGGTGTAGAATGTGCCCAGTAGTTTAATGGTGTAGAATGTGTCCAGTAGTTTAATGGTGTAGAATGTGCCCAGTAGTTTAATGGTGTAGAATGTGTCCAGTAGTTTAATGGTGTAGAATGTGTCCAGTAGTTTAATGGTGTAGAATCTGCCCAGTAGTTTAATGGTGTAGAATGTGTCCAGTAGTTTAATGGTGTAGAATGTGCCCAGTAGTTTAATGGTGTAGAATGTGCCCAGTAGTGTGCTGGTGTAGAATGTGCCCAGTAGTTTAATGGTGTAGAATGTGTCCAGTAGTTTAATGGTGTAGAATGTGCCCAGTAGTTTAATGGTGTAGAATGTGACCAGTAGATGAACGTTGTAGAATGTGCCCAGTAGATGAACGGTGTAGAATGTGCCCAGTAGTTTAATGGTGTAGAATGTGCCCAGTAGTTTAATGGTGTAGAATGTGTCCAGTAGTTTAATGTTGTAGAATGTGCCCAGTAGTTTAATGGTGTAGAATGTGTCCAGTAGTTTAATGGTGTAGAATGTGTCCAATAGTTTAATGGTGTAGAATGTGCCCAGTTGTTTAATGGTGTAGAATGTGTCCAGTAGTTTAATGGTGTAGAATGTGCCCAGTAGTTTAATGGTGTAGAATGTGTCCAGTAGTTTAATGGTGTAGAAGGTGCCCAGTTGTTTAATGGTGTAGAATGTGTCCAGTAGTTTAATGGTGTAGAATGTGCCCAGTAGTTTAATGGTGTAGAATGTGTCCAGTAGTTTAATGGTGTAGAATGTGCCCAGTAGTTTAATGGTGTAGAATGTGTCCAGTAGTTTAATGGTGTAGAATGTGCCCAGTAGTGTAATGGTGTAGAATGTGTCCAGTAGTTTAATGGTGTAGAATGTGTCCAGTAGTTTAATGGTGTAGAATGTGCCCAGTAGTTTAATGGTGTAGAATGTGTCCAGTAGTTTAATGGTGTAGAATGTGCCCAGTAGTTTAATGGTGTAGAATGTGCCCAGTAGTTTAATGGTGTAGAATGTGTCCAGTAGTTTAATGGTGTAGAATGTGCCCAGTAGTTTAATGATGTAGAATGTGCCCAGTAGTTTAAAGGTGTAGAATGTGTCCAGTAGTTTAATGGTGTACAATATGCCCAGTAGTTTAATGATGTAGAATGTGCCCAGTAGTTTAATGGTGTAGAATGTGCCCAGTAGTTTAATGGTGTAGAATGTGTCCAGTAGTTTAATGGTGTAGAATGTGCCCAGTAGTTTAATGGTGTAGAATGTGCCCAGTAGTTTAATGGTGTAGAATGTATCCAGTAGTTTAATGGTGTAGAATTTGCCCAGTAGTTTAATGGTGTAGAATGTGCCCAGTAGTTTAATGGTGTAGAATGTTCCCAGTAGTTTAGTGGTGTAGAATGTGTCCAGTAGTTTAATGGTGTAGAGTGTGCCCAGTAGTTTAATGGTGTAGAATGTGTCCAGTAGTTTAATGGTGTAGAATGTGCCCAGTAGATTAATGGTGTAGAATGTGCCCAGTAGTTTAATGGTGTAGAATGTGTCCAGTAGTTTAATGGTGTAGAATGTGCCCAGTAGTTTAATGGTGTAGAATGTGCCCAGTAGTTTAATGGTGTAGAATGTGCCCAGTAGTTTAATGGTGTAGAATGTGCCCAGTAATTTAATGGTGTAGAATGTGTCCAGTAGTTTAATGGTGTAGAATGTGCCCAGTTGTTTAATGGTGTAGAATGTGTCCAGTAGTTTAATGGTGTAGAAAGTGCCCAGTAGTTTAATGGTGTAGAATGTGCCCAGTGGATGAACGTTGTAGAATGTGCCCAGTAGTTTAATGGTGTAGAATGTGCCCAGTAGTTTAATAGTGTAGAATGTGTCCAGTAGTTTAATGGTGTAGAATGTGCCCAGTAGTTTAATGGTGTAGAATGTGTCCAGTAGTTTAATGGTGTAGAATGTGCCCAGTAGTTTAATGGTGTAGAATGTGCCCAGTAGTTTGCTGGTGTAGAATGTCCCCAGTAGTTTAATGGTGTAGAATGTGTCCAGTAGTTTAATGGTGTAGAATGTGCCCAGTAGTTTAATGGTGTAGAATGTGCCCAGTAGATGAACGTTGTAGAATGTGCCCAGTAGATGAACGGTGTAGAATGTGCCCAGTAGTTTAATGGTGTAGAATGTGCCCAGTAGTTTAATGGTGTAGAATGTGTCCAGTAGTTTAATGTTGTAGAATGTGCCCAGTAGTTTAATGGTGTAGAATGTGTCCAGTAGTTTAATGGTGTAGAATGTGTCCAATAGTTTAATGGTGTAGAATGTGCCCAGTTGTTTAATGGTGTAGAATGTGTCCAGTAGTTTAATGGTGTAGAATGTGTCCAGTAGTTTAATGGTGTAGAATGTGTCCAGTAGTTTAATGGTGTAGAAGGTGCCCAGTTGTTTAATGGTGTAGAATGTCTCCAGTAGTTTAATGGTGTAGAATGTGCCCAGTAGTTTAATGGTGTAGAATGTGTCCAGTAGTTTAATGGTGTAGAATGTGCCCAGTAGTTTAATGGTGTAGAATGTGTCCAGTAGTTTAATGGTGTAGAATGTGCCCAGTAGTTTAATGGTGTAGAATGTGTCCAGTAGTTTAATGGTGTAGAATGTGTCCAGTAGTTTAATGGTGTAGAATGTGCCCAGTAGTTTAATGGTGTAGAATGTGTCCAGTAGTTTAATGGTGTAGAATGTGCCCAGTAGTTTAATGGTGTAGAATGTGCCCAGTAGTTTAATGGTGTAGAATGTGTCCAGTAGTTTAATGGTGTAGAATGTGCCCAGTAGTTTAATGATGTAGAATGTGCCCAGTAGTTAAAAGGTGTAGAATGTGTCCAGTAGTTTAATGGTGTAGAATATGCCCAGTAGTTTAATGATGTAGTATGTGCCCAGTAGTTTAATGGTGTAGAATGTGCCCAGTAGTTTAATGGTGTAGAATGTGCCCAGTAGTTTAATGGTGTAGAATGTGCCCAGTAGTTTAATGGTGTACAATGTGCCCAGTAGTTTAATGGTGTAGAATGTGTCCAGTAGTTTAATGGTGTAGAATGTGTCCAGCAGTTTAATGGTGTAGAATGTGCCCAGTAGTTTAATGGTGTAGAATGTGCCCAGTAGTTTAATGGTGTAGAATGTGCCCAGTAGTTTAATGGTGTAGAATGTGTCCAGTAGTTTAATGGTGTAGAATGTGCACAGTAGTTTAATGGTGTAGAATGTGCCCAGTAGTTTAATGGTGTACAATGTGCCCAGTAGTTTAATGGTGTAGAATGTGCCCAGTAGTTTAATGGTGTAGAATGTGCCCAGTAGATGAACGGTGTAGATTGTGCCCAGTAGTTTAATGGTGTAGAATGTGCCCAGTAGTTTAACGGCGTAGAATGTGCCCAGTAGTTTAATGGTGTAGAATGTGCCCAGTAGTTTAATGGTGTAGAATGTGCCCAGTAGTTTAATGGTGTAGAATTTGCCCAGTAGTTTAATGGTGTAGAATGTGTCCAGTAGTTTAATGGTGTAGAATGTGCCCAGTAGTTTAATGATGTAGAATGTGCCCAGTAGTTTAATGGTGTAGAATGTGCCCAGTAGTTTAATGGTGTAGAATGTGCCCAGTAGTTTAATGGTGTAGAATGTGCCCAGTAGTTTAATGGTGTAGAATGTGTCCAGTAGTTTAATGGTGTAGAATGTGCCCAGTAGTTTAATGGTGTAGAATGTGTCCAGTAGTTTAATGGTGTAGAATGTGCCCAGTAGTTTAATGGTGTAGAATGTGTCCAGTAGTTTAATGGTGTAGAAAGTGCCCAGTAGTTTAATGGTGTAGAATGTGCCCAGTGGATGAACGTTGTAGAATGTGCCCAGTAGTTTAATGGTGTAGAATGTGCCCAGTAGTTTAATGGTGTAGAATGTGCCCAGTAGTTTGCTGGTGTAGAATGTGCCCAGTAGTTTAATGGTGTAGAATGTGTCCAGTAGTTTAATGGTGTAGAATGTGCCCAGTAGTTTAATGGTGTAGAATGTGCCCAGTAGATGAACGTTGTAGAATGTGCCCAGTAGATGAACGGTGTAGAATGTGCCCAGTAGTTTAATGGTGTAGAATGTGCCCAGTAGTTTAATGGTGTAGAATGTGTCCAGTAGTTTAATGTTGTAGAATGTGCCCAGTAGTTTAATGGTGTAGAATGTGTCCAGTAGTTTAATGGTGTAGAATGTGTCCAATAGTTTAATGGTGTAGAATGTGCCCAGTTGTTTAATGGTGTAGAATGTGTCCAGTAGTTTAATGGTGTAG
The DNA here is from genome assembly GCA_037974335.1 of Prionace glauca. Lineage (NCBI taxonomy): Eukaryota > Metazoa > Chordata > Chondrichthyes > Carcharhiniformes > Carcharhinidae > Prionace > Prionace glauca. Next base: position 15,023,502 of record CM075736.1, on the reverse strand, counting down.
AATGTGCCCAGTAGTTTAATGGTGTAGAATGTGTCCAGTAGTTTAATGGTGTAGAAGGTGCCCAGTTGTTTAATGGTGTAGAATGTGTCCAGTAGTTTAATGGTGTAGAATGTGCCCAGTAGTTTAATGGTGTAGAATGTGTCCAGTAGTTTAATGGTGTAGAATGTGCCCAGTAGTTTAATGGTGTAGAATGTGTCCAGTAGTTTAATGGTGTAGAATGTGCCCAGTAGTTTAATGGTGTAGAATGTGTCCAGTAGTTTAATGGTGTAGAATGTGTCCAGTAGTTTAATGGTGTAGAATGTGCCCAGTAGTTTAATGGTGTAGAATGTGTCCAGTAGTTTAATGGTGTAGAATGTGCCCAGTAGTTTAATGGTGTAGAATGTGCCCAGTAGTTTAATGGTGTAGAATGTGTCCAGTAGTTTAATGGTGTAGAATGTGCCCAGTAGTTTAATGATGTAGACTGTGCCCAGTAGTTTAAAGGTGTAGAATGTGTCCAGTAGTTTAATGGTGTAGAATGTGCCCAGTAGTTTAATGGTGTAGAATGTGTCCAGTAGTTTAATGGTGTAGAATGTGTCCAGTAGTTTAATGATGTAGAATGTGCCCAGTAGTTTAAAGGTGTAGAATGTGCCAAGTAGATGAACGGTGTAGAATGTGCCCAGTAGTTTAATGGTGTAGAATGTGCCGAGTAGTTTAATGGTGTAGAATGTGTCCAGTAGTTTAATGGTGTAGAAAGTGCCCAGTAGTTTAATGGTGTAGAATGTGCCCAGTAGTTTAATGGTGTAGAATGTGCCCAGTAGTTTAATGGTGTAGAATGTGCCCAGTAGTTTAATGGTGTAGAATGTGCCCAGTAGATGAACGTTGTAGGATGTGCCCAGTAGTTTAATGGTGTAGAATGTGCCCAGTAGTTTAATGGTGTAGAATGTGTCCAGTAGTTTAATGGTGTAGAATGTGCCCAGTAGTTTAATGGTGTAGAATGTGCCCAGTAGTTTAATGGTGTAGAATGTGTCCAGTAGTTTAATGGTGTAGAATGTGCCCAGTAGTTTAATGGTGTAGAATGTGCCCAGTAGATGAATGTTGTAGAATGTGCCCAGTAGATGAACGGTGTAGAATGTGCCCAGTAGTTTAATGGTGTAGATTGTGCCCAGTAGTTTAATGGTGTAGAATGTGTCCAGTAGTTTAATGTTGTAGAATGTGCCCAGTTGTTTAATGGTGTAGAATGTGTCCAGTAGTTTAATGGCGTAGAATGTGCCCAGTAGTTTAATGGTGTAGAATGTGTCCAGTAGTTTAATGGTGTAGAAGGTGCCCAGTTGTTTAATGGTGTAGAATGTGTCCAGTAGTTTAATGGTGTAGAATATGCCCAGTAGTTTAATGGTGTAGAATGTGCCCAGTAGTTTAATGGTGTAGAATGTGCCCAGTAGTTTAATGGTGTAGAATGTGTCCAGTAGTTTAATGGTGTAGAATGTGTCCAGTAGTTTAATGGTGTAGAATGTGCCCAGTAGTTTAATGGTGTAGAATGTGCCCAGTAGTTTAATGGTGTCGAATGTGCCCAGTAGTTTAATGGTGTAGAATGTGTCCAGCAGTTTAATGGTGTAGAATGTGCACAGTAGTTTAATGGTGTAGAATGTGCCCAGTAGTTTAATGGTGTAGAATGTGCCCGTAGTTTAATGTTGTAGAATGTGCCCAGTAGTTTAATGGTGTAGAATGTGCTCAGTAGATGAACGGTGTAGAATGTGCCCAGTAGTTTAATGGTGTAGAATGTGCCCAGTAGTTTAATGGTGCAGAATGTGTCCAGTAGTTTAATGGTGTAGAATGTGCCCAGTAGTTTAACGGTGTAGAATGTGTCCAGTAGTTTAATGGTGTAGAATGTGCCCAGTAGTTTAATGGTGTAGAATGTGCCCAGTAGTTTAATGGTGTAGAATGTGTCCAGTAGTTTAATGGTGTAGAATGTGCCAGTAGTTTAATGGTGTAGAATGTGCCCAGTAGTTTAATGGTGTAGAATGTGTCCAGTAGTTTAATGGTGTAGAATGTGTCCAGTAGTTTAATGGTGTAGAATGTGTCCAGTAGTTTAATGGTGTATAATGTGTCCAGTAGTTTAATGGTGTAGAATGTGCCCAGTAGTTTAATGGTGTAGAATGTGTCCAGTAGTTTAATGGTGTAGAATGTGCCCAGTAGTTTAATGGTGTAGAATGTGTCCAGTAGTTTAATGGTGTAGAATGTGTCCAGTAGTTTAATGGTGTAGAATGTGCCCAGTAGTTTAATGGTGTAGAATGTGCCCAGTAGTTTAATGGTGTAGAATGTGCCCAGTAGTTTAATGGTGTAGAATGTGCCCAGTAGTTTAATGGTGTAGAATGTGTCCAGTAGTTTAATGGTGTAGAATGTGCCCAGTAGTTTAATGGTGTAGAATGTGCCCAGTAGATAATGGTGTAGAATGTATCCAGTAGTTTAATGGTGTAGAATGTGCCCAGTAGTTTAATGGTGTCAAATGTGCCCAGTAGTTTAATGGTGTAGAATGTGCCCAGTAGTTTAATGGTGTAGAATGTGTCCAGTAGTTTAATGGTGTAGAATGTGCCCAGTAGTTTAATGGTGTAGAATGTGCCCAGTAGTTTAATGGTGTAGAATGTGCCCAGTAGTTTAATGGTGTAGAATGTGCCCAGTAGTTTAATGGTGTAGAATGTGCCCAGTAGTTTAATGGTGTAGAATGTGTCCAGTAGTTTAATGGTGTAGAATGTGCCCAGTAGTTCAATGGTGTAGAATGTGCCCAGTAGTTTAATGGTGCAGAACGTGCCCAATAGTTTAATGGCATCTCTATTTTAATTATCTCTCACCAAATAGATTCTGTTCTTGAGTGAATGTTCTGTTCCTGGTAGTTAACAGATATTGTCGGCCCCTATTTAAACTCTTCCCCAGTAGACAAAAGATTCTCTCTCTATCCATGCTTATCAAAATCTTCCATCAATTTTAAGATCTGTATTGGATAGTCCTTTGTATTGGATCTGTATTGGATAGATTTAATATTGGATAGTCCTTTGTATTGGATCTGTATTGGATAGATTTTATATTGGATAGTCCTTTGTATTGGATCTGTTTAAGATCTGTATTGGATAGTCACTGTATGTGTAGACTATGCACTTTCTCCCCATGGCTGCATGGGTTTCCTCCGGGTTATCCGGTTTCCTCCCCCAGTCCATGGACATGCAGGTCAGGTTGATCAGCCATGCTAAATTGTCCCTTAGTGTCTGGGGACTTCTCAGGGAGGTTATGGAACTAGGGACTGGGTGGGATTGCTATCAGTGCAGATGTGATGGGCCGAATGGCCTCCTTTTTCACTGAAGGGATTCTATGATTTTATGATCATCACTCTTTTTTAAACAGAATAAAGATCCAGCCTGTTCATCATTTCTTGGTATCTACATTCATGCATTTCTCGCATCATCCCAGTAAATCATCCCTCCACTCTCTTTCAATATCTCTATATCCTTTTGATTTGATTTCATTTATTATTACCTTATAATATGGCAACTGGAACTGTCCACATCTAAGTGTGGTCAAACCAAGGTTCAGTACAGATTTAGATAACCTTCTTCTTTTCAATTATACGGGTTGACACGGTGGCACAGTAGTTGGCACTGGTGCCTCACAGCACCAGGGACCTGGGTTCAATTCTGGCCTCAGGGGACTGTCTGTGTGGAGTCTGTACGTTCTCCCCCGTCTGTGTGGGTTTCCTCCAAGTTCTCCGGTTTCGTCCCACACTCCAAAGATGTGCGGGTTAGGATTATTGACGCTACAAGATTGCCCCTTAGTGTCAGGGGGATTAGCAGGGTAAAGAGAGGGATAGGGCCTGGGTGGGATTGTGTAGGTTAGGGAGATTAGTTGACTAAACATGTGGGGTTACGAAGTCAGGCCCTGTAAGAAAGATGCTTTGCTGGAGACTCAATGTGCTGAATGGCTTCCTTCTGCATTGTCAGGACTCTATGATTCTATATGCTTCGAGAATTAAAGGGCTTGGTTTGCTTTTTAAAAAATTACTTTAACAACCTGTGACGCAGCTTTCAATGACTAATGTGTTTGTACTTTGAGGTTCCTTTGTTTCTCTACCTCACCTAGACTCGCAGTGACGTGCCTCTTCTTCCCGCTAAAATCTATTACCTGGCGTTTATCTGTGCTGACCTTCATTGGCTAATCATTTACTCTTTCTGCAAGTTCAGTAATATCTTGTAATTTATTGCTGTCCTCCTTGTATTGACTAATTTGGTGTCATCTGCAAATTCAAAAATTTGCTTTCGATTTGAAAGTCCAAATTGTTGCTGTAAATTGTAAATAGCAGTGGTCCCAGCTCTGATCCTTTGGAACTCACCTTTGCCGATCATCTTGTATGCAGCAATATTTCCTGCCCAGTGCTGCCCTTCTTTGAACAAGGTCTCTGCCACAACATCGTAGAGTCTGCACCGACAACAATCCCACCCAGGCTCTATCCCCGTAACCCCAGTATTTACCCTACTGGTCCCCCTGACACTAAGCGGCAATTTAGCAAGGCCAATCCCACACAACATTGAGGTGTGGGAGGAAACCAGAGCACCCAGGGGAAACCCATGCAGACATGGGGAGAACGTGCAAACTCCACACAGACAGTCACCTGAGGCTGGAATTGAACCCGGGCCCCTGGCACAGCAGTGCCACTGTGCTGCCCCATATCTTCTGCTCACCCAGGTGGAATGGTGGTTATCACTGCTGACTCACAATGTCAGGAACCTAGGTTCAGTTCCCAGCTTAGGGCACTGTCTGCGTGGGTATCCTCCAGGTGCTCCAGTTTCCTCTGACAGTCCGAAAAATGTGCTGGTTAGGTGTATTGACCATGCTAAATTCTCCCTCAGTGTACCCGAACAGGCGCTGGAGTGTGGCGACGAGGGGATTTCACAGTAACTTCATTGCAGTGTAAACCTACTTGTGACACTAATAAACAATTTTATTTACCACATTTCATGTGTTTACATACATGCACGGTAAACCTAATTTAGGCTTTATTGCATTCCCTCTGAATCTGATTTCATTCAATACCTTGCTATTTCTTACTCTCCTGCTAACTGGCTCTCCCAATCATAGAAAACCTACAGTGCATGAGGCCATTCTGCCCATCGAGCCTGCACTGACAATAATCCCATCCAGGCCCTATCCATGTAACCCCACATATTTACCCTGCTAAGGCCTCTAACCTATGCATCTAAGAGGCCAATCAACCTAACCTGACCATCTGCAGGAGGAAACCGGAGCACCCGGAGGAATCCCACACGGACACGGGGAGAACCTGCAAACCCCACATAGACAGTGACCAAGCTGGGAATTGAACCCAGGTCCCTGGGGCTGTAAGGCAGCAGTGCTAACCACTGTACCACCGTGCCACCAATCATAAGAACAGGAGTGGGCTGTTCTCAAAACTGCCCTGTCATTTATCCAACACTTTGCTTCAAGATCTTGTGAACAAAGAACAAAGAACAACCCAGCACGGGAAACAGGCCCTTCGGCCCAACGAGCCCGCGCCGCCACATCACCCCACACCTATTCTACCCTGCATATCTATGAATGGAACCCTACTCAGTCAGATTCAGGGAAGAAATAGTGTCAATTTGGTAAAAACCGATTAGCCTGAGAGCACATCTTTGGGGTGTGGGAGGAAACCGGAGCGCCCGGAGGAAACCCACGCAACCACAGGGAGAATGCGCAAACTCCCACAGACACAGGCCCAAATCCATGTGCCTGCACAGCCAGCAGTGCTAGTCACTGAGCTGTTGCGGCGCCCATCTACCGGTCCAGGATCAAGCACACACACCGACATGAAGTACTAGGCCACTCCTGGAACTTCCAAGAGCAGCCCACGCACGACCCGCCGTGTGAATGCCCCTCGTTTGACACGAGGTGGACCTCCACCTGTGGAATAAAGTCAAAAATATTAATCTTACAGCCTGCCTTTCCGGTGTCTCCCGAGGTTTAACCCTATTTAATATCCCCTACCATATCCCTCCATTCTCGTTTCACTCATGTACCTATCTAACTGCATCTTAAACGAGTGGACATCTCTGCATTGATTATTGTGCATGGAATATAACAATTGGCTAATGGCTGAACCTGGTGACTAGTTTCAGTTGAATTGAAAAGGTTAGAGTTAAGCAATTTATTTTTCATTGCAGTACAGAGATGATGCAATTGGAGTATTAAGGTCCAGCCTTTGTGCTGACACACATATAATCAGCTGCACAATGGCGGGAGATTAGCTTTCTACCGGGTGAACAAAAGGCAGTGTAACTTTCCCTTCTTCACAGTCACACCATGTGGTATTTACAGTCAATCCAGGCACTCATTGTCAGTGTTAGCTCCTGCACATGGCAACAACCATTGGTTCATGTCCCTCATAGTTTAATCCACGCCCCTCCACTCCACTCAACTACTGGGAGCTTTCCAAATGCAAGCGATAGTGTCAAAAGTAGGCTTACATTAACACTGCAATGAACTTACTGTGAAAATCCCCTAGTCGCCATAGAATTTAGCATGGTCAATGCACCTAACCAGCATGTCTTTCAGACTGTGGGAGGAAACCGGAACACCTGGAGGACACCCACGCTGGCACAGGGCGGGCGAGCAGACTCCGCACAGACAGTGACCCAAGCTGGGAATCGAGCCTGGGTCCCTGACCCTGTGAGGCAGCAATGCTAACCACTGTGCTATTTAAATACTTTTGCCTCTGAGGCAGAATAATGCTGGTTCAAGTGGTTGGCACAAAGATTAGCATTGCTGTCTCATAGAGCCAGGGGCCTGGGTTCAAATCTGGCCTCTGGTGACTGAGTGGAGTTTGCGCATTCTCACTGTGTCTGTGTGGGTTTTGTCTGGGTGTTCCAGTTTCCTCCCACACTCTAAGATGTGCGTTAAGTTGATTGACCATGCTAAACTGTCCCTTAGTGTCAGGGGGATGAGCAGGATAAATACATTACAGGGTTAAGGCCTGGTGGGATTGTGGTCAATGCAAGCTCAATGGGCCAAATGGCCTCATTCCATACTGTAGGGATTCTATGATTGGCCATGCTGAGTTGCCCCTTAGTGTCTCAGGATGTATGGGTTAGGAACATTAGTAGGATAAATACATGAGGTAACAGGGATAGATGCAGGATGGGCTTGATGGGCCAAAGGAGGGTCACAAGGATGATCCCAGGAATGAAGGGTTTGTCGTAGGAGGAACGGCTGAACAGTCTGTATCTGTATTCGATGGACTTAGAAGGGTGAGGGGGGAATCTTATTGAAACTTACAGAATACCGAGAGGCCTGGATAGAGTGGGTATGGGGAAGATGTTTCCACGAGTGGCAAAGACTAGAACTCGAGGGCACAACCTCAGAGTGAAGGCATGCTCCTTTAAAACTGAGATGAGAAGGAATTTCTTCCGCCAGAAGGTGGTTGAATCTGTGGAACTCATCGCCACAGAAGGCTGTGGAGGCCAGGTCATTGAGTGTATTTAGACAACGATAAATAGGTTCTCGATCAATAAGGGAATTAAGGATTACAGGGAGAAGGCAGGACAATGGGGATGAGAATCTTATCAGCTGTGACTGAATGACGGAGCAGACTCGATGGGCCAAAGGGCCTAATTCTGTTCCTATGTCTTATAGTCTAAAGAGCAGGGTCCCAATACCTTTCAATCAAGAGGAGTTAAATGCAGGATTTTGTCAAAGGATCCATACTCAGGCTGATAATGTAGCTTCACCTGGGTGATCATAGAATGCATACATTGAACCTGGGTCCCTGATGCTGTGAGACGGCAGTGCTAACCACTGTGTCGCCATGCTGCCGACGATGCCAGAGACATTATATTTAGGAGGGAAAGCTTGGAATGCTGTTTGCAGGAGCATGAATTACTGAGAGGGGTTGAGACAGAGATCATGATTCCTTTGAGGGAAATGTAAGGGCCCAGAGGCCTGGACTAAAAATTCAGAGAGTGTGGCTTCAACCTCACAATAGTAGCTGGAACATTTAAATTTAGTTTAAAATCTCTGGAAATAAAGAGCTTGCTTCAGTAAAAAAATGACCGTGAAGCTATTGGATTATCCTTAAGGTCCATCTGGTTTACTCAGGGGAATATTTGTCTCAGGCAATGCCAGTCACCAACATGGTTACCTCCTCTCATCTTTCCTCCTCTTCATTATCCTAAAATTCAGGAGGCCGGAGAGCCTGAGCTTCAATTATAAAACTTAAAGTAAACTTTAAAACTGTGAAAAGATACTTTTAAAAAAAGATATTTTAAAACCGTAACTGCTAGTTTTGAGTTCTCACACCTTCCTCTTTCCCAGTGGGATTGAGTGGGAAGGTAAATAAATATGAAGCCACATTGTTGGGTACAATAACGTGGTCACATTTGTCTCTAATCCAGAGAACATATATTTAAGGCCTTAATATTACCCTCACGCATATTGAACAGGGGAGAAACAGGGAGTATCAACAGTCTAATAGATAGGGTTTGACTCAACCCATCATTCACACATCTGTCACCTTTTAATTGTGGTGGATATTGAGACATCCAAGTGGCCATTCCTGGAGAGGAAGGATGGTCACTGACATGTGTAAAGAGGAGAAAAATCGTGTTACCGCTCCATTGATAGATTATTTTTGGCATCGATAGAGATAGATCTTGATATCAGCAGCTGTGAAATTCTATAGAAGGTTATCGCGGCATGTCTTAATTGTAATTCACATTGGAACTTTCTAGAAATTGGTCAACTTGTAATACCAGATGTCAGGTAACTACTGGCAGCCATTGTCAGTTTGTGTTTTTGCTTGCTTTTTTGGAAAAAAAATTTGCTCTTCCCTTTGGAGAATAGCGAAAGAAGTGGTAGAAGGATTCCTGAGTGGATTATGAGCCCACTGAACCACATTACCAACACTTCTGTGACCAACAAGTCCTGGTGTTGGACTTGAACCCAGAGCTTCTGGTCCAGAGGTAGAGAGGCTACCCACTGTGCCATGGGACCGCAAAAGGTTATTCTAAACCAGAGACTGCAGCGGTTCAAGAAAACAGCCCACCGCTACCTTCTAAAGGACAACCAAGGATGGCCAATAAATGCTGGCCTAGCCAGTGAAGCACACATCCTGTTCATGAATTCTTAATCTGTTCAATATATATTTGAGCAACCAATGAAATTAGAGATTGACAAAATACACATCACATCTTCATGACACTTCCACCTCATGAGGGGTGAAACATGAGTTTCAATTAATGCTTCATGACAGAGATATCAAGAAAATTAAAACACGCACACTTCTAATCTATCTGTTATTCTCTGTAACGGTTTAGATAATTCTACATTCAATTATGTGGGAGGAGGTGGCAGAGTGGAATTATTGCTGAACTAGTAATCCAGAGATACAAGATGATGTTCTCGGGACTGGTTCAATCCCACCATAGCAGATACTGAACTTTGAATTCATTAAAAATCTGAAATTGAAAGTCTAATGATGATCATGAAATGTTTACTGCAAAAACCCTTTAGTTCATTTTACAGAAGGAAATTTGTTGTCCTTACCTGACCTTGCCTACATTTGACTCCAGCCCCCAGTGGTTAGCACTGCTGCTTCACAGCGCCAGGGACCTGTCTGTGTGGAGTTTGCACATTCTCCCTGTACCTGCATGAGTTCATTCTGGGTGCTTCAGTTTCCTCCCACAGTCTGAAAGACGTGCTGGTTAGATGCATTTGCCATGCTAAATTCTCCCTCGGTGTACCCGAACAGGTGCTGGAGTGTGGCGACTAGGGGATTTTCACAGTAACTTCATTGCAGTGTAAGCCTACTTGTGACACTAATAAAAAAAAATTTTAAAAAGACCCACAGCAATGTGGTTGACTCTCAACTACCATTGGGGATGGGCAATAAATGCTGGCCCAGCCAGTAACACCCAGCACTAATAAATTTTAAAAGAAATTAGACCCTGATAGCAAGCTGTTACATTACTTTTCCCATTCAGATGCTGATTACAAACAAACTTTGACTTCATTGGGAAAAATCAATCTTGCACCACTAATCTGAATTAGTTTTCAGTGTTGGGCACGGCAGATAATTTGCTCGGAGACCCTAGGGCTGTAACTTTGGATGAAGTATTGTCCAAAGGTCTTTGGACATGCTGTGCTCCCAGGTTGCTCATGGTTACCTGCCGGCAGGGAGGGGCATTCTGACCTTCCTGTTGGCTCCACCTTCTGGCTGCTTGGCCCAGAGGCTTTTAATGTGCAAATATACCTGATTGCTGGCCTAGTCTGCTCAGTAAGAAGTCTCACACCAAGTTAAAGTCCAACAGGTTTATTTGGTAGCAAACGCCACTAGCTTTCGGAACACTGTTCCTTCACCAGGTGAGTAGAGCGTTCTGATCACAAGCAGGGCTGAGATTTCCTACTGTGTTTACCCCAGTCCAACGCCGGCATCTCCACATCAGATCTGCTCAGATCAGGTTTAACCCTTTGCTGACCACCTCTATAACTTGCAAATTTTACAACTGAAACTCCGGCACTTCCACAGATCTGTATCCTGGGAAGTTAGTGGATAGCAATTTGACTTTTGTTGCCGCCTGGAGGAATGATGGGCTGGTGTCTAGTATTTCACTGAATTTTCTATCAATGCTGCTGGCTGCTTGAAGTTTAAAACTTGGTCAGTTTGCTCACCAGTATTTAACCCTGAATGAGTTTCACTGATACTCCCCTCGTACTCTCCACCTGGTGGATCCGGGGTTGTGTTTCCTTCCCCGTTTGTTTTGGAACAGATTCCCCCTGAACTTGTTCCACGTTCCCATGAACACTGCGACCTCCAAGTGGGTGGATGCTCAGCTCTTCCTGTAATTCCTGGTGACACTTCAACTGAGGGGTGCATCACCCTGACACTATCATGGTCTATTCCCCTGGCCCCCATGAAGCTGTCCGCCACAGGCTGTCTGTGTTCATCCCCTTTAACCTTTACCTTCATGGTCCTCTTTGGACTCATAGAGTCATAGACCAATACAGCACAGAAACAGGCCCTTCAGCCCAACCGGTCTATACCAATCAGGGTATCATCCCAGCTAGTCCCAATTTCCTGCATTTGGCCCATATCTCTCTAATCCTTTCCCATCCATGTACTTATCCAAATGCTTTTTAAATGATGCTGTTGTACCTCCCTCAACCACTTTCTCTGGCAGTTCATTCCATATACGCACCACTCTCTGTGTGAAGAAGTTGCCCCTCAGATCCCTTTTAAATCTTTCCCCTCTCACCTTAAACCTATGCCCTCTAGTTTTCAATTCCCCTTCCCTGGGAAACAGGCTATATGTGTTCATCCTATCCATGCCCCTTGTGATTTTATATAACTCAATAAAATCACTCCTCATTATCCTACATTCCAAGGAATAAAGTTCTACCCTGGCCAACCACTCCCTATAACTTACACTGACCTGGCGTTGAAAGCTACTTGTAATTAGTTCCTCCCTGGCCAGTCCAACACTCGTGCGTTCTATCACCCTCTGTCGTGCTTTTGAACCTCTCTCAGATCTCTGCGCCTCAGCAAACCCCTGCTGCCTATCTGCAGCTATTCAAGCTCTCCTCCCTGTCCTTGACTGTTTGGGTTTTTATCCTCCAGCCTGCCTCAACTGCTTTACCTCTCTACACACTGCACACAGTCTGTCTTCTCTCCTGCTTCCCTCTCTCTCTCCCCCTTTCCTAGCTCTTGTTTCTGTTCTGAGCTCTATACTAAAAGTTTTTCTTTTTTTTCAGCTTCACAACTGAGTGGGGGGATTTTCCAGCCGCGCTAGCCCCAAGGTCCGAAAATCGCACCCCGTGGTCATTGGCCCTTTGCATGGTCATGCCCCCCCCCCCCCCCCCCCTCACACCTCAACTCTCCTGCCCGTTATAATTCCTGTGCTGGGTGGGATGGGGAAATTCCATCCTAATTCTCTGGCCGCAAGTTTCAACATTTCAAATGACATGGCTTTTGGGCAAAACTCGTAACTCACAGCTACCAACAGGGTTAAAGGATCTTTAAATGATCAAAACTTAATCCTAATCTGAATCTAAATACATTTAAGTTTATTTGTTAGTCACAAGTAGCTTTACATTAACACTGCAATGAAGTTACTGCGAAAATCCCCTAGTCGTCACACGCCGGTGCCTGTTTGGGTACAGTGAGGGAGAATTAGCATGGCCAATCCACCTAACCAACACATCTTTTTGTCTGTGGGTGGAAACCAGAGGAAACACACACAGTCACAGGGAGAAAGTGCAAACTCCACACAGACAGTGACCCGAGGCTGGAATTGAACCCAGGCCCCTGGCGCTATCAGGCTGCAGTGCACTGGTAGCACTGTGCTACCAATGAACTGGCGTTGAACATGGATGTGGTTGTCAGTAGGTAAAAGTAAAAGTTTCCCTAATGCCAGATGATCATAGGCTCCCCTTTGAGGGAGCTGAGCTGACTAGTGGTGATTTAACTTGAGAATTACCACATCTCAGGCGAGGGACATTGTTGAGAAGGTGGGGCCTCAGCCGGTGTGGGAACTGAACCCTAGCTGTTGGCTCTGCATCATTAACCAGCTGCCCAGCCACCAGAAAGCCTGGAATGATGCTTTGAAACCAATGTCCAGGAATTAAGTTAGTTGCGATTACTCCTGCTGTCCATGGATTCAATGCTGCAACTTAAGCCCCTAGATTTCGAATGCTGAGGATACTTGTTAGAACTGGCCTTTTTGTTTCATTCCTCAGTTAATCGTAACTGGGTTTTTTGTTCTTTCTAAGGAGGAAGGTATTAATTTAACATCTATTCTTTACATGCTGATTGCAGAGAAACCAATCTGGCTGGCTTTCTTGAATTTAACACACAAAGGGGTTCGCTTTTACTAAGCTGAAGACCAAGCCAAGCTTTCACAAGGTTTTTCAACTTAGTGGAAATTTTGCAATTTGAAGTGAGGCAGAGCAACCTGCAGAGACCACATTCCAAGGTGAAGGTGAGAAACAAACTACCCACAATGGAGTGTGAAGAGAGAGAGAGACGTTTCCTACAATCCAGACGCCCATCAAAACTCATAGTATTCTAAGGGAGAGACATTAAAAATACAAGGTATTGGATATTTCAACAATGGTCACTGCAGTCAGACCCAGTCCCTTGGAAATACACAATAGGTGAAGTATTTAAAGATAAGGCAGCCAGCCATGAGGGAAGAAGTTTGCAAATGGTATCAAGAAATTCTTCAACAGAGGATACAGGCTGAAGGCTTCTCTCTCCTTCCTCTGTCTTTTGGAATACGTTTGCCGCCCTGTTCAAGAAGTCAGCTCTATCAGAAACCTCCCAGCAAACTGAGATCTCATAATAATTTCAACATCTTCTACACCTGCCTGCATCCATGAAACCAACAATCAAAAATCATAGAATCCTACAGAAAAAAGCCATTCAGCCCATCAAGTCTGTACTGACCACAATCCTACCCAGGCCCCATCCCCATAACCCCATGCATTTACCCAAGCCAGCCCCCCTGACACTATAGGGCTATTTAGCATTTCCAATCGACCTGACCCACACAGTTTTGGACTGAGGGAGGAAACTGGAGCAGCCGGAGGAAACAAACACAGACATGAGGAGAACATGCAGACTTCTCACAGGCAGTGACCCAAGGCAGGAATCGAACTGGGTCCCTGGCACTGTGAAGAAGCAGTGCCAACCACTGTGCCACCAGCTACAGTGTTTAAGTCTACGTGCATGTGTGTGTGTGTGTGTGTGTGTGTGTGTGTGTGTGTGTGTGTATATAAGCACATAAGAACATAAGAAATAGGAGCAGGAGTAGGCCATCTGGCCCTTCGAGCCTGCCCCGCCATTCAATAACATCATGACTGATCTGTCGTGGCTCAGCTCCACCTTCCCGCCCTCTCCCCATAACCCTTAATCCCCTCTCTTATCAAAAACCCATCAACCCGTTTCTTAAAAATATTTAGCGAGGCAGCCTCCACCACTTCAATGGGCAGAGAATTCCAGAGATTCACCACCCTTTGAGTGAAGAAGTTCCTCCTCAACTCTGTTCTAAACCGCCCCCCCATATATGTGTGTGTGTATGTGTGTGTGTATATGTGTGTGTGTGTTGTGTGTGTGCATGTGTATGTCTGTGTGTATATGTGTGTGTGTTGTGTGTGTGGTGTGCATGTGTACCTCTGTGTCTGTAGTGTATGTGGTATGTGTGTGTATTTGTGTGTGTGGTGTGCATGTGTACGTCTGTGTATGTATAGTGTGTCTGGTATGTGGTGTGTGTGTGTACATGTGAGTGTGTTTTGTGTACATGTGTGTGTGTGTGTGCACGCGGAGGTGTGGGTGTGTGTGTATGTGTGTATGTATATGTGTGTGTGTGTGTGTGTGTCTGAATGACTACATGTGGGCAAATGCTCAGTGTTGCATTTTTTGGGGGGGGATTAGTGAGTTAATAATTTTGCTTTTTTTTACTCAAGAATGTCCTGTTTTATTGGCTCCTTATTCCTCACAGCTTAAATAGTTAAGCACATCCTGATTTGGAAAGTTATATCCTCAAAAAAAAACTTAAATCTTTGTTGTGGCCAAGCAGTGGGGTTGAATAGAGGGGAACCTGTTTAGTCTGATTGTAACAAGCAAAGATATCTAAAATGGAAAACCAATAACTCAACCTTCATAACACACACACGCACACACACAAGCGTACAACAATACAAACTCTCCAGGAGGAACTTACTCTCCATCCAAATTAAAATTCACTGATAAAAGGCAAAAAAAAAAGAGTCCACTGTTTATGAGTCCTTCACTGACATCTATGGCTGGGGCAGAATTTTTCCACAATGGTCCTGAATTCTCAGTGGAGTTGAAGCTGATGTAAACTGCAATTTCTAGAGATAATATATATTTTTTAATGTATTTTTAAACCATTTTTGATGATTGTGCACTTAATGCTCTTTTCAATAGTAATTCACTATCTCTGTGCTGGATTTCAAACTGCAATAGAGATGACAGCGGGGGGAAGGGACAAATCACCCAAATACTGGCAGAGAGCAGCAGAGGGCACCATTGCACATGCGCAGGTCCCTCTGCTCTGAGAGCAAACAGACCTGTCACTCAGCCTCTGCCTCCCTCAGCCAGCCTCCATGGCATAAAGCAGGCACCCTTCTAGATACCAAGGGCTCCCTCAGACAATTGCAGCCCACCCACCCGCCTGGACCGACTGACTCTCACAACACCCCCAGACTGATTCCTCCTCCTTCCCCCATACATTGCATTGCAGGGTAGCAGCAGGCACTCCTCCTTCCCCCATTGATCTCTATTGCTGAGTGACAATGGGCCTCACCTCCCTTTCCCCACCTTGCAGTGTGCGAGGAGGACCTCCACCCCACCACTGATCAGCCTGCCCCTGGTACGGCCCTGCCCCCCCCCTTAGGCCCTGCCCCCTCATACTGCCTGGTGGCCATTGGGCAGTGCCAGGCTGGTACTGCCAGCCTAACACTGCCCAAGGGGAACCTCCCTCTTTGCCGCCAACCTCCCGGGGTGGGGGGTGGTGGCGGTGGTGGGGGCCGCAATGGCCTCTGGTTTTACCAGTGAAGCCATCATCTCTGGTCCAATTGCTGGGGACTAGCTGTGATTCTCGCCGAGAGAAGCTCTCTTGGCAAGGCCACAGAGGCAAGTGAGCACAAACGATTAAGTCCCAACCCCGCTAATTATAAGTAAAATATATTAAAGTGAGAGTTACATAATTTATGTAAGCTTCAGTGTTGGCAAGATTGCGAAAGATGAGAATCTTAGCTCTCGTGGGATCTTACTGCTTGTCCTGCCCATTGGCCGGAGGGCAGAGAGGGGCGGGGAATGGTAAGTTTGCCTCGGAGTCTTTAACTTGCGAGACCAAAATAAGGTAGAGTTGGTGTTACTGTTCCATTGGTAGATTTCTTCTAGGCTTTTGTTTTAGCAGCTTGGGCTTTTCAGAATGGTTATTCTGGTAACTTGAACTCTCTCTCCCATAGAGGTTACAGAGGTAATTGATTAACTCACGTCTGGTCAGACCATAGCTATTGTTTTACAACCTCAGTGACTCTTTCCCTTCATGTCCCAGCCATTAACTCATAAATAATCCATCCTCCATCTTGTCTAGCATGATTGGCCAGGTTGACCTACAGTTTCAGTTTATTTTTTGAGGTAACTCTTGACATCAGCAGGTGTGAAATACTGCAAGGTGCTGTTTTAGCGTGTCTTAATTGTAATCCAGTTTGGAGCCTTCCAGAAACTGATTATGTTGTGATAGAAACATAGACACTAGTCGCAGGAGTAGGCCATTTGGCCCTTTGAGCCTGCCCCACCATTCACTTTCATCATCAAATTCAATATCCTGATCCCTCCTTCCTCCCATATCTCTTGATCCCTTTAGCCCCAAGCGTTATATCTCATTTCTTCTTAAAATCAGCTATTTTGACCTCAGCTACTTTACTGGTAGTGAATTCCACACATTCACCACCCTCAGAGTGACGAAATTTCTCCTCACCTCAGTTCTAAAAGATTTAACCCTGAAGCAATGGACTCTCCCAATATTGGGAACATTCTTTCTGAATCTACTGTTAGAATTTAATAAGTTTTGATTAGATCCCCTCTCACTCTTCTAAACTCCAATGAATATAATCCTAAACAACTTGTCCCTCCTTAAATGACAACCTGCCATCCCAGGAACCCAGCTGCTAAATCTTTGCTGTAATCTCTCTATCGCAAGGACATCCTTCCTCTGATAAGCTTACCAAAACTGCACAAAATATTTAGGTGCGGCCTCACCAACACCCTATATAATTGCAGTAAAACATCCTTATTCCTACATTCAAATCCTCTCACTATGCAGGCCAACATACCGTTTGCCTTCCATACTTTCTGCGGTACCTGCACATTTACTTTTAGCGACGGATGCATGAGGACATCAAAGTTTCGTTGAGTAGCCACCTCACTTAGTAGCACCCGGAGGAAACCCATGCAGACTTTGGAGAACATGTCTGAATCCACACAGACAGTGACCCGAGGCTGGCATTAGAACCATAGAACCATAGAACCCTACAGTGCAGAAACAGGCCCTTCGGCCCATCGAGTCTGCACCGAACACAATCCCACCCAGACCCTATCCCCATATCCCTACACATTTTACCTGCTAATCCCTCTAACCTACACATCCCAGGATACTAAGGGACAATTTTAGCATAGCCAATGAACCTAACCCGCACATCTTTGGACTGCGGGAGGAAACCGGAGCACCCGGAGAAAACCCACGCAGACACGAGGAGAATGTGCAAACTCCACACAGGCAGTGGCCCGAGCCGGGAATCGAACCCAGGACCCTGGAGCTGTGAAGCAGCAGTGCTAACCACTGTGCTACCGTGCCGTCCATTGAACCCAGGTCCCTGGCACTGTGAGGCAGCAGTGCTGACCACTGTGCCACCTGGCTGACTCTGAACAGCCTTCTCAAGCAGCCCGCACTCAAGTTGCACCAAGAACACTGATTCAGGAAGAAGGCCCACCATCGCCACCTTCTCAGGGCAATCAGAGATGGACAATAAATGCTGGCCCAGCCAGCAACGCCCGCGTCCCAGGAACAAATATTTTAAAATTAGTCCGTGACTATGTAAATGGGGCCAGCTGACAAACAGAAGCTAAAGAGGGCCCCCAAATGCCCCCAATTCCGACCCCTCCAATAGTTAGCAGGGTTACAGAGATGGTACGCTTTCTGGGCAAGTACACCGGACTGTACCTCTCCGCCAAACACCAACTCCCTCCCTGTTATGTGGCAATGTTCTGGGGATATCTGCAGAGAGGCACATTCCCAGAGGAAAGTCCAGGCCAGGATTTTGCCCCAGCTGCCAAAGAATCGTGTTCAGTCTAAAGCTGTTTCAGACACAAGAAAGTTGAGCTGTGGGACATCTGATTCAGAAGGCTATAAATCCAGGGGGTTTGATAATTGATAGTTGCTTCACGATCCTTTAACAATGTAATTACCTTGTTTTCGTTGGTCGACAGTTTAATTAGTGCACACAGTGTACATGAAGCACTGCACTCAGTGCCTGCCATTTAGTTCCAGTTGACTTAGCACTGGACAAGGGAGCGAGCAGAGAACACCAGGCCCAGTTTACCTTGGAACTGCTGCTCGTGTGAAGTCAGCACTCTGCTGAGGGGTGATAGGACAAGCTTGGGGCGGGGGGAAGGGGGTCAAGATTAGTCCAATAATTGTCACTCTACCTGTAAATCTTAATCACATAGACAAACCAGGAAGAAAAAAATGCATTTATATAGCAGCTGTCATAACCTTTGGAAGTCTCGAAGCACTTCACAATCAATGAAGTATCCTTACTGTCGTAATATTAGTTATATGCAGGAAACACAGTAACCAAGTTTTTTTTATTCATTCATGGGGCATTTGATTTGATTTATTATTGTCACATAGAATCATAGAACCCTACAGTGCAGAAAGAGGCCCTTCGGCCCATCGAGTCTGCACCGATCACAATCCCACCCAGGCTCTACCCCCATACCCCTACATATTATACCCACTAATCCCTCTAACCTACACATCCCTGGACACAAAGGGGCAATTCCTTAGCATGGCCAATCAACCTAACCCGCACATCTTTGGACTGCGGGAGGAAACCGGAGCACCCAGAGGAAATCCACGCAGACACGAGGAGAATGTGCAAACTCCACACAGACACTGACCTGATCTGGGAATCGAACCCAGGATCCTGGACATGTTTTGTGAGAAATATTATTTCTTGTTGTTGCACAGACAAAACGTAGAGAAGGAAAGTAGAGAGTGCGGAATGTAGTGTTACAGTCACAGCTGGGGTGTAGAGAAAAATTAATTGACTGAGAGTTAGGTTCATTGGGGTGGCACAGCGGGTTAGTGCTGCTGCCTCACAGTGCCAGGGACCAGGGTTCAACTCTAGCCTTAGGTCGTTGTCTGTGTGGAGTCTGCACATTCTTACTGTGACTGTGTGGGTTTCCCCCGGGTGCTCCGGTTTCCTCTCACCATGTGCGGGTTAGGTTGATTGACCACACTAAACTTGTGCCAGGGGGATTAGCAAGGTAATTATGTGGGGTTACGGGGATAGGACCTGAGTGGGATTGTGGTCAGTGCAGTCTTCATGGACTGAATGGGCTCCTTCTGCACTGTAGGGATTCTGTGAAAAGTCTGAAGGTTGCTGAGACAAAGCTGTTCTTGAGTTGGTCGGTGCGTGATGATCTCAGACTTTTGTATCTCTTTCCCGACAGAAGAAAGTGGAAGTGTCTGGGTGCACGGAGTCCTTGATTTTCTGAGGAAGTGGGAAGTGTAGACAGAGTCAGTGGGTGGGTGGCTGATTTGTGCGATAGTGGAAGAGAATATCGCTGGCTTTATTGCCCATCCCTACTTGTCATGTTGCTGTGGCTCTGGAGTCCCATGTAGGCCAGAGCAGATAAAGATGGCAGCTTTCCTTCCTAAAGAAATTTATACCCAGGAAGCTCCACAATCATCATGTGTTTTTGGTGCTTGAAAGGTAGATGTCAGCCGGATGCTGGTGAGGGTGGTGGTTGAGTGGGGTGGAGGGGGGTAGGGGAGGAAGACTCCTGCTCTTCTAAGTAACAGCTTTGGATCTTTGGCATCCAGCCGAGAGGGTTTTGTCTTAATGTTTCACCTCAAAGATGGTACCTGATACAGTGCAGCACTCCCTCAGCATCATCCTGTAGGGTCAGCCCAGATTGAGTAGAATTTGAACTCATAGCCTTCAAGAGTGCTGCCACTGGCTATGGTTAGCACAGGTCTCTTAAATAAACAAAACGCTGGCTCTTGGTGAACAGCCTGACAGACAGAGGCAGGGCAAAGGATGGTTGAGTGTGTGACAGGAGCGATGGAAGAATGGCCGACTGGGGGAGGAGACAGTGCCACGTAGGCTGCAGTCAGGCCCAGTGGAACCAGGCCAATGTTTGTCCTGTCCCCCTGAAAGAAACTTGGCCAATGAGCCCATATTGCGGATAAAACGGAAGGGAAAACCAGTCAAGGTTTCATAGAATCCCTGCACTGCCAAAGGGGGCCATTCAGCCCATCGAGCCCACACCAACAACCCCACCCAGGCCCTATACTCCTGTCACCATGTATCTACCCTGCTAGCTCCCCTGACACTAAGGAGCGATTTAGCATGGCCAATCCACCTAACTTGCACATCTGTGGGAGGAAACTGGAGTATCCTGACGAAACCCATGCAGGCATGGGGAGAACATGCAAACTCCACACAGACAGTGACCCAAGCCAGGAATTGAACCCAGGCCCCTGGAGCCGTGAGGCAGCAGTGCTGATCACCATGACATCATGCTGCCCAAATTCACATCCAAGCAAAAATCAGTAATACTGACATATTAGAGTTCAATTTTCAGACCAGCTGGGACAATTTTATTGCTATCCATCATTTCCAAACTTCACTGTTTATTACAAATGTGTGTGCCCCTAGCAAAATAGGTAAAAGAAGGTGAAGGGAAGTTGCCTGAGGATTATCACTAAGTATAAAGTTAAATTGAGTTTTAAGTTAAATGAAAATGAATGAGAATTTGGAACTGTAATACCATGAGCAATGTGCTGGGAGCTGGAGCTTGGCAATTCAGTGGTGTCACTCAGTGTTTGGAAGTTTGGAAGATAAATGTACTGGCAAGTTACCTGCCCAATGATTAAAGGTATTGCCCAGGCCTAACAGAACGGTGACACAGGAAGCAACTGTGGCAGACAGGAAGTGTGAAGCAGGTGCAAGACAAGAGCCTCAGTCGGAAGCTTTGTCAATTGTCCAGTTGAGGGGTGGCATGGTGGTTAGTATTGTTGCCTCACAGTGCCAGGGGCCCGGGTTCAATTCTGGCCTTGGGTGACTGTCTGTGTGGAGTTTTCAGGTTCACCCCGTGTTTGTGTGGGTTTCCTCCGGATGCTCTGGTTTCCTCCCGGCAACATCCTCAGCAACCCACCAATTGTCCCAGCAAGATGCGTAAAAGTGGAAGTGGATGAAGGAAAACCGAACGCTGAGACAGAAAGCTTCGGCAGACGAGGGTTGGAAGGGCAGATGGAATTGAAGGTCCTTTCGCCTGTCTCCCTCCATCTGGTAAATGGGGAAAAAAATACCCTTCGACTGTATTAAAGCTTTGGCAGATGGGTGGTAGGAAGAGTGGGCAGTGACGGACTCTGTGGGATAAAGATTGGCTAGGGCATCAGGGAGATTCTATGGCTATAGAATCCTTTCCATCCCATCCAGAGGATGGCATTTTCCATGGTGTTCTCTCTCTATTCTGTCGTGGCAGCAAGGATTATAATACTCAGTTGCTTGAAGTGGAATTCAATCCTCTGTAGTTCAGTTTGGGAAACCTGGTCGGCATGGAAGAGTGGGGCCAAAGAGACTGTTTCCGTGCTGTATATCTTAATGACTCTGACTCACGGTGGTTGGTTGTTTGGGTGAACCAGTAAAGATTTCTAGTTCCTGTAGAAGGGCATCTCAGCAAAAAACACAGCCTTCAGGAGAGACAGGAAGGCAAAAGTGTTGAAAAGGGGCAGGTTTGAACTCAGCTACACCCAGAGGCAATTTATTCCTGTTCAAACATTTTCAAATCTTATTTGTATTTGGGCACAAGCCAAAAACTGCAAACAAATGGCAGGGTGGCACAGTGGTTAGCACTGCTGCCTCACAGCTCCAGGGATCCAGGTTCGATTCCTGGTTTGGGTAACTGTCTGTGTGGAGTCTGCATGTTCTCCCCATGCCTGCAAGGGTTTCCCCTGGGTGCTCTGGTTTCCTCCCACAGTCCAAAGATGTAGGTTGGGTAGATTGGCCATACTAAATTGTCCTTAATGTCAGGGAGATTAGTAGGGTAATTATATGGGGTTATGGGAGTAGGGTCTGGGTGGGATTGTTGTTGGTACAGACTTGATGGGCCCAATGTTTTTCTTCTGTACTGTAGGGATTCTATGATTCTGACTATGTGATAAGACTAGCCAGCCCATGTCCTGTCTCTGGGGAAGCTGACCACACCACTGTGCGGTTTCAAGACTCTAAACCCAGCAAGAGAGAGTCACGAAAGAAAACAATCGTTAATCTACAAGAATCAATGTTAAAAAATTCATTTTGATTTAGGAGTTGCAACAGATGACACGTCTCTCTTAAAAATAAGCCTGCTCATTTAGTAAGATATCAGTGAGCTGCCCCATTCTCTTTGATCCTCAGGGCAGGCCCAGCATCTCCCCAATCTTGACAAGAACAATCTGTATTTCTGCACAAACTTTAGACTTGAAAAATATCCCCTGGTGCTGCACGGAGGTGAATCATAGAACCCTACAGTGCAGAAAGAGGCTCTTCGGCCCATCGAGCCTGCACCGACCACAATCCCACCCAGGCTCTACCCCCATATCCCTACACATTTACCTGCTAATCCTATGCATCCCAAGTCACTAAGGGGCAATTTTAGCATGGCCAATCAATCTAACACGCACATCTTTGGACTGTGGGAGGAAACCGGAGCACCCGGAGGAAACCCACGCAGACACGAGGAGAATGTGCAAACTCTGCACAGACAGTGACCCGAGCCAGGAATCAAACCCAGGTCTCTGGCGCTGTGAAGCAGCTGTGCTAACCACTGTGCTACCGCACCGCCTTATGTAATCAGAAAAAGTGGCAACTGTCCCATTGACCAGACTGTTTCAGTAGAGCCCAGGGGGTGACTGGGAAGAGTTCCATCAGGGCTAGTCGTAGTGTAAAAGATGGTGAAACACGAGAGAGGGAATGAGGGGAGCTGGAGAGATGGGAGATGGGTGGTTTGGGGTGGGGGGGAAGACCCAAAGATAGAGTCTGAAACTCAGTCTGGCATTCACATTAAATCCCATTCCAAACAATAAATCTGATCTCAGTAATACACCTAGCCCAAACATTAACATCAAATCACAAATCATATCCTTTATGGATGTATCACAGCTTGGCACGGCTCCAGCTCTGACCAAGACTGCAAGAAACTACAAAGGGTTGTGAACGTAGTCTAATCCATCACACAAATCAGACTCCCATTCATTGACTCTGTCTACAATTCCCACTGCCTCGGAAAAGCAGCCAGCATAATCAAGGGCCCTACGCAACCCAAACATTCTCTCTTCCATCTTCTTCCGTTGGGAAAAAAATATAAAAGTCTGAGATCATGTACCAACTGACTTAAGAACAGCTTTTGAATGATTTTTTTGACTTTTGAACGGATCTACCATATATTGAGATGATCTTTCACTCCATCCTGCTTGTGAAGTGTAGTCACCATTGCAATGTATGAAGTACGGCAGCCAATGTGAACATAGCAAACTCCCACAAACAACAACCAGATCATCTGGTTTTTAGTTATGTTGACTGTGAACATAAGAACATAAGAAATAGGAGCAGGAATAGGCCATCTAGCCCTTCGAGCCTGCCCTGCCATTCAATAAGATCATGGCTGATCTGAAGTGGATCAGTTCCATTTTCCCGCTTTCTTCTCATAACCCTTAATTCCCTTGTCTGTCAAAAACCTATCTACCCGTGACTTAAATATATTCAGCATGGTAGCCTCCACCACTTCAACGGGCAGAGAATTCCAGAGATTCACCACCCTTTGAGTGAAGAAGTTCCTCCTCAATTCCGTTCTAAACTGCCCCCCCCTCCTTATTTTGAGGCTGTGCCCCCTAGTTCTGCTGTCCTTTCTAAGCGGGAAGAATCTCTCTACCTCTACACGATCTATCCCCTTCATTATCTTATATATCTCTATAAGATCCCCCCTCGTCCTTCTAAACTCTAACAAGTACAAACCCAGTCTGTTCAATCTCTCTTCATAAGCTAATCTCCTCATCTCCGGTATCAGCCTGGTGAACCTTCTCTGCTTTCCCTCCAAGGCCAATATATCCTTCCACAAGTGCGGCGACCAAAACTGCACACAGTACTCCAGTTGCGGCCTCACCAGTACCCTGTACAGTTGCAGCAAGACCTCCCTACTCTTATATTCAACCCCCCTCGCTATAAAGGCCAGCATCCCATTCGCCTTCCTGACCACCTGCTGCACCTGCAGGCTGGGTTTTTGCGACTCATGCACAAGGACCCCCAGGTCCCTCTGCACCGTCGCCTGCTGCAGTTTTTCGCCCTTTAAATAATAATCCCTCCTACTATTATTTCTGCCAAAGTGGATAACCTCGCACTTGCTAACATTATACTCCATCTGCCAGGTCCTCGCCCACTTGCTCAGCCTATCCAGATCTCTCTGCAGACTTTCCACACCCTCCACGCAATTTGCTTTTCCACTCATCTTCGTGTCATCAGCAAATTTCATCACCCTACACTCAGCCCCCTCCTCCAGATCATCTATATAAATGGTAAATAGCTGAGGCCCCAGCACTGACCCCTGCGGCACTCCACTAGTCACCAACTGCCAACCAGAACCCGAAAGACCCCCCCAACTGCCAACCAGAATAGTACCCATTGATACCAACTCTCTGCTTCCTATTAGATAACCAATCCTCTATCCACGCTAACACCTTATCCCCAACTCCGTGCACCCTAACCTTTTGCAGCAAAGACTGAGGGATGAATAATGCCGACAACATCAAGGACAGCTCCTTGTTCTTCAAATAGTGTTGCATCTTCAAATATTTTACATCCACCCACACAGGCAGATGGGGCCTCAATATTACAAGGAAACCACCCCCCCAGCAGTGCAATGCTCACTCTGTACTGCATTGGGGTGTCGGCTTTGAGATCAAACCCTCTGGAGTGGCATTTCAAACAACAAATGGCAAAGAGAGGTGCAGCACAGGAACAGGCCCTTCGGCCCTCCAAGCCTGTGCTGATCATGATGCCCTAAATAAACTAAAGAAAACCTTCTGCCCTTACTCAGACTGTATCCCTCTATTTCCTCCCTATTCACGCACCCATTCAGATGCCTCTTAAATGTTGCTATTGTGCCTGCTTCCACCACATCCTCCGGCACCCACTGTCATATCCCCCCCCACATATCTCCGTTAAGCTTTCCCCCTCTCACCTTGAACCTGTGCCCCCTTCTAACTGACACTTCCACCCTTGGAAAAAGCCTCTGACTATCCTCTCATAATTTTGTAGACCTCTATCAGGTCCTTTCTCAGCCTCCGTCTTTCCAGTGAAAATAATCTTAGTTTATTCAACCTTTCCTCATAGCCAACACCTTTCTGGTGAAACTTCTTTGCACTCTTTCCAAATCTTCCATTTCCTTCTGGTAGTGTAGTGACCAAAACTGCTCCAAATGTGGCCTAACCAAGGTTTTATATAGCTTCCAAGGTTTTATATAGGAGAATTTTGTGTTTCAGAAGGAAGAGTGCTACCAACCAAGTCACAACTGACACACTCACTAACCTTAACAAGACCTCCAACCATAATACCAACACTAATGCCAAATTTATCACTAATGCAAACAATTAGAGAAATATTAACACTAATGCTAATACTGTTCCAACTTTAAAACTAAAGTAGCAATAATAAGTTTTGGGCGCCGCACCTCCGCAAAGATATTTTGGCCTTGGAGGGAGTGCAGAGGAGGTTTACTAGGCTGATACCGGAGTTGAGGGGATTGAGCTATGAGGAGAGGCTGAATAAACTAGGCTTGTACTCGTTAGAGTTTAGAAGAATGAGGGGAGATCTCATTGAGACGTATAAGATGATGAATGGGATGGATAGGATAGAGGTGGAGAGACTCTTCCCCCTCAAAAAAGACAGTAGGACTAGGGGGCACAGCCTCAAGATAAAAGGGGGGTGGTTTAGAACAGAGTTGAGGAGGAACTTCTTCACTCAAAGGGTGGTGAATCTCTGGAATTCTCTGCCCGTTGAATTGGTGGAGGCTGCCTCGCTAAATATTTTTAAGACGCGGGTTGATGGGTTTTTGATAAGAGAAGGGATTAAGGGTTATGGGGAGAGGGCGGGAAAGTGGAACTGAGCCACGACAGATCAGCTATGATCTTATTGAATGGCGGGGCAGGCTCGAAGGGCTAGATGGCCTACTCCTGCTCCTATTTCTTATGTTCTTATGTTCTAATACTGACCTTACAAATACCACTAAATATTTATATTAGCACTAACTTTATAGACTAACTGTAGCATGAGACTATGCCAAAACTGAACACTACTCAGACCTCAGTACTAGCCAGAACCACTAAACGGGTCACGGGCACCCCCACTGGCTCTGACATGAACACTGACATGGGCAGGCACAATAGCACAGTGGTTTGCACTGCTACCTCACAGCACCAGGGACCTGGGTTCAGTTCCCAGCTTGGGAATTGTAATTGGAACTGTCTATGTGGACGTTGCACACCGTGTCTGCGTGGTTTTCCTCTGGGTGCTCTGGTTTCCTCCCATAGTCTGAAAGACATGCTGATTAGGCACATTGACCCGAACAGGCACCAGAGCATGGTGACTAGGGGAATAGCAGAGTAATGTAAGCCTTACTTGTGACTAATAAATAAATTTTAATAGTCTAACTAGAAGCAACATCAGCACTAACATGAAGCTAGCATTTGCACTAACACTGACATTACTAGTCAGCTGTCTGTACAGTGAGGAGATTGTTTGTAAGGACCAATGCCAGCTGGCTCCCTATCAGCTCCCACACTGCTTCCTCTCAGGGCTTGGCTGTGTGCCCAGATGTGTACAGGTGTGTTACTTTTGCCGCCAGCCACCCAGCTTCACCTGTAAGCAGTGGCGGGAATGATTGTAAGCACTCAATACAAAGAGGCATAACTCACAACAAAGCTCACTCAAAGCAGAGCACTGCATTATTTGATAAAAATGGGATAGGTTTATAGAGAAACCCACAGACTGCAGAAAACACAGCCCCTCTATACAGTAACACAGTGACTACAGATAATACAGCTCTCTATACAGTAACACAGTGACTACAGATAATACAGCTCTCTATACAGTAACACTGTGACTATAGATAATACAGCCCTCTATACAGTAACACAGTGACTACAGATAATACAGCCCTCTATACAGTAACACTGTGACTATAGATAATACAGCCCTCTATACAGTAACACAGTGACTACAGATAATACAGCCCTCTATACAGTAACACAGTGACTACAGATAATACAGCTCTCTATACAGTAACACAGTGACTATAGATAATACAGCTCTCTATACAGTAACACAGTGACTATAGATAATACAGCTCTCTATACAGTAACACTGTGACTACAGATAATACAGCTCTCTATACAGTAACACAGTGACTACAGATAATACAGCATACAGTAACACAGTGACTGCAGATAATACAGCCCTCTATGCAGTAACACAGTGACTACAGATAATACAGCTCTCTATACAGTAACACAGTGACTACAGATAATACAGCATACAGTAACACAGTGACTACAGATAATACAGCCCCTCTATACAGTAACACAGTGACTACAGATAATACAGCCCTCTATGCAGTAACACAGTGACTACAGATAATACAGCTCTCTATACAGTAACACAGTGACTACAGATAATACAGCATACAGTAACACAGTGACTACAGATAATACAGCCCCTCTATACAGTAACACAGTGACTACAGATAATACAGCCCCTCTATACAGTAACACAGTGACTACAGATAATACAGCTCTCTATACAGTAACACAGTGACTACAGATAATACAGCATACAGTAACACAGTGACTACAGATAATACAGCCCTCTATGCAGTAACACAGTGACTACAGATAATACAGCTCTCTATACAGTAACACAGTGACTACAGATAATACAGCATACAGTAACACAGTGACTACAGATAATACAGCCCCTCTACACAGTAACACAGTGACTACAGATAATACAGCTCTCTATACAGTAACACAGTGACTACAGATAATACAGCTCTCTATACAGTAACACAGTGACTACAGATAATACAGCTCTCTATACAGTAACACAGTGACTACAGATAATACAGCTCTCTATACAGTAACACAGTGACTACAGATAATACAGCATACAGTAACACAGTGACTACAGATAATACAGCTCTCTATACAGTAACACAGTGACTACAGATAATACAGCCCTCTATACATTAACACAGTGACTACAGATAATACAGCTCTCTATACAGTAACACAGTGACTACAGATAATACAGCTCTCTATACAGTAACACAGTTACTACAGATAATACAGCCCTCTATACAGTAACACAGTAACTACAGATAATACAGCCCTCTATACAGTAACACTGTGACTACAGATAATACAGCCCTCTATACAGTAACACAGTAACTACAGATAATACAGCATACAGTAACACAGTGACTATAGATAATACAGATCTCTATACAGTAACACAGTGACTACAGATAATACAGCTCTCTATACAGTAACACAGTGACTACAGATAATACAGCATACAGTAACAGTGACTACAGATAATACAGCCCTCTACACAGTAACACTGTGACTACAGATAATACAGCTCTCTATACAGTAACACAGTGACTACAGATAATACAGCCCTCTATACAGTAACACAGTGACTACAGATAATACAGCTCTCTATACAGTAACACAGTGACTACAGATAATACAGCTCTCTATACAGTAACACAGTGACAACAGATAATACAGCCCTCTATACAGTAACACTGTGACTACAGATAATACAGCCCTCTATACAGTAACACTGTGACTACAGATAATACAGCCCTCTATACAGTAACACAGTGACTACAGATAATACAGCCCTCTATACAGTAACACAGTGACTACAGATATCACAGCTCGTTTGTATAGTAATACACAGACCACTGATAACACAGTCCCTCTATACAGTAACACACAGACTATCGATAACACAGCTCGTCTATACAGTAACACACAGACTATAGATAACACAGCTCATCTATACAGTAACACACAGACTACAGATAATACAGTCCCTCTATACAGTAATACACAGACTACAGATAATACAGTCCCTCTATACAGTAATACACAGACTACAGATAACGCAATCCCTCTATACAGTAACACAGAGACTACAGATAACACGGTCCGTCTACGCAGTAACACAGTGACTACAGATAACACAGCTCCTCTGTACAGTAACACACAGAGTAAATATAACGCGATCCCTCAATACAGTAACACAGACTACAGATAACGCAACCCCTCTATACAGTAACACAGACGACAGATAACGCAATCCCTCTATACAGTAACACACAGACTACAATAACATAGTCCCTCTATACACTAACACACAGACCACAGATAACGCAATCCCTGTATTCAGTAACACAAAGACTAGAAATAACACACCTCCTCTGTACAATAACACTGACTACAGAATAACAGACACAATCAATTACTTATGAATGATCTCCACAGCAACAAAGTGTGCCGAATATAAGGCACACCATACCTTAAATCAATGCACCTTGGAGAACTGATGCATTTCTTGGGCAGTTCATATCAGTCACATTGTTTTGTAATATTTTGAAGTCATTCAACGTAATATCCTGAATTGTTGTAATAATGTTACAATATGTGTGAATCAGGAGGTGTTTGATGATTCAGTAGGAGCGTGGGAAGAGGACCATATTGCTGTATGAGCAGCTCTGAACTTCCTAACTCCACAGCACCGTGCCCACTGCTCTCCTCGGGTGCTCCCCTCTACCGCCAGAATCCTGGAGGAGGGAGGATGCTCGGGGGAAACTATTCCCTGTAAAGGACAACTCACCAGTGAAAGGCCACAGCAAGATACCATTCAGAGGTCAGTCCTGAAACATCTCAACGTACATTGACTTTAATACAGAATGGTAGCAGGGGAGCTGATGGCCTAGTGGTATTATCACTAGACAATTACCCAGAAACTCTGCCAATGTTCTGGGGACCTGGGTTCGAATCCCCCTATGATAGATGGTGGGGAATTTGAATTTGATTTAAAAAATAAAGCTAGAATTACAAATCTACTGATGACCATGAAACCATTGTCGGAAAAACCCACCTGGTTCACTAATGTGTTTTAAGGAAAGGAATCTGCTGTCCTTACCGTGTCTGGCCTACATGTGACTCCAGAGCCACACCAATGTGACTGACTCTCAACTGCCCTCTGACATAAACATAAGTAAACATAAACATAAGTAGTAGGAGCAGGACTAGGCCATCTAGCCCTTCGAGCCTGCCCCGCCATTCAATAAGATCATGGCTGATCTGAAGTGGCTCAGTTCCACTTTCCTGCTTTCTCCCCATAACCCTAATTCCCTTGTCTACCAAAAACCTATCTACCCGTGTCTTAAATATATTTAGCGAGGTAACCTCCACCACTTCAATGGGCAAAGAATTCCAGAGATTCACCACCCTTTGAGTGAAGAAGTTCCTCCTCAACTCCGTTCTAAACCGCCCCCCTCATCTTGAGGCTGTGCCTTCTAGTCCTGCTGTCCTTTCTGAGCAGGAAGAATCTCTCTACCTCTACCCTATCCATCCCTTTCATTATCTTATACATCTCTAAGATCCCCCCTCATCCTCCTAAACTCCAATGAGTACAGACCCAGTCTATTTAGTCTCTCTTCATAGTCTAACCCCCTCATCTCCGGTATCAGCCTAGTGAACCTCCTCTGCACTCCCTCCAAGGCCAAAATATCCTTGCGCAAGTGCGGCCACCAAAACTGCACACAGTACTCCAGCTGTGGCCTCACCAGTGCCCTGTACAGTTACAGCAAGACCTCCCTGCTTTTATATTCTATCCCCCTCGCTATAAAGGCCAGCATCCCATTCGCCTTCTTGATCACCTGTTGCACCTGCAGACTGGGTTTTTGCGACTCATGCACAAGGACCCCCAGGTCCCTCTGCACCGTAGCATGCTGCAGCTTTTCACCCTTTAAATAGTAATCCCTCCTGCCAAAGTGGATAACCTCACACTTGCTAACATTGTACTCCATCTGCCAGGTCCTCGCCCACTTGCTCAGCCTATCTAGATCCCTCTGCAGACTTTCCACACCCTCCGCACAATTTGCTTTACCACTTTTATATCACTTCCTGCAGGAACCCACAGGCAGCGTGCAAGGATCACTAAGTGAATGGGACTCTGGGATAGATGCTCCTTCCATTATAAAGACTACCACCACTAAGCAAACACAGGATCAGAAAGAGCCAAATAACCCCTGTCTTTTACGATTACAGCACTGTTCCCCAGTGTCAACCTATATTACTGAAACACATTTCGCAGCCACTCATCACAGAGCTACTGTGGGAGCTTGCTGTGCACAGACCAGCTGCTATATTTCACACAATGCAACCGCGAGTACACATTTACACAATGTAAACCCTTACAACAAAAGGGCCATTCAGCCCAGTTAGCCTGTGCTAGCTCTCCAAATCTGTCCCACTTTCCACTCTCTTTCCCCTGCAATTTTTCTCCATTATATTCCTTCCCCGTTCTGTCCCCTGATCACAACGGGCCCTGAAACATGCTGATCCTCCCCTCCTGTGACATAAGAACATAAGAAATAGGAGCAGGAGTAGGCCATCTGGCCCTTCGAGCCTGCTCCGCCATTCAATAAGATCATGGCTGATCTGTCGTGGCTCAGTTCCACATTCCCGCCCTCTCCCCATAACCCTTAATCCCCTCTCTTATCAAAAACTCATCAACCCGCTTCTTGAAAATATTTAGCGAGGCAGCCTCCACCACTTCAACGGGTAGAGAATTCCAGAGATTCACCACCCTTTGAGTGAAGAAGTTCCTCCTCAACTCTGTTCTAAACCGCCCCCCCTTTATCTTGAGGCTGTGCCCCCTAGTCCTACTGTCTTTTTTGAGGGGGAAGAGTCTCTCCACCTCTATCCTATCCATCCCATTCATCATCTTATACGTCTCAATGAGATCTCCCCTCATTCTTCCAAACTCCAACGAGTACAAGCCTAGTTTATTCAGCCTCTCCTCATAGCTCAACCCCCTCAACTCTGGTATCAGCCTAGTAAACCTCCTCTGCACTCCCTCCAAGGTCAAAATATCTTTGCGCAGGTGCGGCGCCCAAAACTGCACACAGTACTCCAGCTGCGGCCTCACCAATGCCCTATACAGCTGCAGCAAGACCTCCCTACTTTTAAATTCAATCCCCCTCGCTATGAAGGCCAGCATCCCATTTGCCTTCCTGACCACCTGCTGCATCTGCAAGCTGGGTTTTTGCGACTCATGCACAAGGACCCCGAGGTCCCTCTGCACCGTCGCCTGCTGCAGTTTTTCACCACGTAAGTAATAGTCCTTCCTACCATTCTTCCTTCCAAAGTGGACCACCTCACACTTGCCAACATTAAATTCCATTTGCCATTTCCTGGCCCATTCGCCCAGCCTATCTAGATCCTTCGTTAGGCTCTCCACACCCTCCGCACAATTTGCCGTTCCACCAATCTTGGTGTCATCAGCAAATTTCGACACCCTACACTCGGTTCCCTCCTCCAGATCATCTATATAAATGGTAAATAGCTGAGGCCCCAGCACCGACCCCTGGGGCACTCCACTAGTCACCATCCGCCAATCCGAATAGCACCCATTGACCCCCACTCTCTGCCTCCTATTTGACAACCAATCCTCTATCCACGCTAACACCCTACCCCCAACTCCAAGTCCCCTGACCTTCTGCAATAACCTTTTATGAGGTACTTTGTCAAACACCTTCTGAAAATCCAGAAAGACCACATCCACCAGCTCTCCTCTATCCACCACCCTAGACACATCCTCATAGAACTCCAGTAAATTTGTCAGACACGACTTCCCTTTAAACAGTCTGCAACAGTGACAGTCTGCAACACTCCGGAATGTGACAGGCGTTATATCAATGCAAATCCCTCTGGAAATTCCAATCTGTTTTTAGATATCCACTCACCCCAATTCTCTCTCTGCCCCCAGGCCAGCTCAAGGGCAACTAGGGTTGTACTAGGGTACTGGGCCAGCCAGCAACACCCATGTCCCACAAATGAATTTTTTAAAAAAGCCAAAGTTTAGTGTGTGCAGTTCATGGCGGGCTCACACTAATCCTGTGTTGCCCCTACAATGTGGCCTGCCCCATGGGACCATTCAGCCCCTCCAGCCAGTGCTATCATCCAAGTTGAAAATTCATTGAGATAACTTGTTTGGTGATTGTTGGTTGAGGGATACTTGTTGGCTAGAAAATAACTTATTCACAGTGTCACTCCCATTTATTCCCCGTCCCTAGTTTGACCGTGAAAACCTGCTGGTGAGGTGCCTCCTTGAATCGCTGCAGTCTGTGCGGTGGAAGTTATTGGCTTCACAGTTCCAGGACTTTAACACAGCCACCATGAAGAATTAGTATTCTTGGGTCAAGGTAGTCTGTGTGTGTATGTGCCTGTGTGTGTGTGTATCTTGGAAGTGACTGGTGTTCCTATCATGCCCTTTACTGTTCCTGTTCAGCTCACCAGCACCTGACTCCCTTTGTGTTTCTAGATAGCTGCTTTCAGTTTGAACCTGTGTTGATAAGATCAGGGGTGTGGCTTTGCAAGTTCCCTCAGAAACAGAGTCTAGAGCGGGAAGGTAATCCCTAGGACGGATTTATCTAACCCAAAAAACAATCCCGCCCTGGACCCACACTTAGTGCATGTGCACTGCTCCCTGAATCCCAATGAATTAAATCCACATTAAAAGGGTCAGAGCTTTCTCGGTGTGATTTCTGACCCAATAATCTCCCTCTCTCTCTTTCTCCTGTTCTGGTAAATGAGGCAGCTCTATGTATGTCAGTGGGTCTGTGATTTCTTTCAATCTCCCAATTCCACAATTGATGGCTCCAGTCCAGTGCAGGCAAGGGGAATAGTGAAGGATTGTTAAAACCCGTGTGTTCGCTCTCTTCTTCCAGCCAGCTGTGTAGCTTTATGCCCTGTTTTAACATAAGGGTGCTCCATTTATATGAACAGGCTGCCAGCTATTAAAGGTGTTCTCTCCCGGAGCTGGCTGGATAGACAAGAAAGAAAGTGACAGAGACCAGCTTCCTCTGAATTGGGACTGGGGACAATGAGGCTGAACTCTGTTCCAGAGAATTTTCACAGTAACTTCATTGCAGTGTTAAGCCTACTTGTTACACTAATCAACAAACTTTAAACTTTGCAATAAATCCTACAAGACAGAGAGAGTTCCTGGACTGTAAAATAGTTCATTTTACATGGAAACATTCGATCAGCATTGCAACTTGTTTTATCCACAAGTTTGTAACAAATCCCAGTAATGCAGTTGGTTATGTGGGGCTCACTATCTCTCTCTAATGTATCACTGTCACTGTCAGTGTTACAAACCCTGCTCTGTTACACTGGTTACCATAGCCACCGGGTGGCGACGCTTGAACATCAGACCGCTCCCCCCCAGGTCCCCCTCGGGTGGGGCTGGGGGCTGAGCTCATGTGTAAAGCTCCACTGGCTATCAAACTCCTGTAAAGTGGTGTTGCCATGAATACAGGACCCCTACTCAGTCTCTGGTATCCCCCTCCCCTTCTTATTCCTATTCTTTTAAATGGTTTTGTGAGCTCCGAGTGCGTGAAAGTTGATCACACACAATGTCCAGGAGGCTATTTGCTATTCTGGTGGCACAGTGGTTAGCACTGCTACCTTGCAGTGCCAGGGTTCGAGTTAGCCTTGGGTGTGGAATCTGCACCTTCTCCCTGTGTCTGCTTTGGTTTCCTCTGGCTGCTCCGGTTTCCTGCTACAGTTGGGTGGATTGGCCATGCCAAATTGTCCCTTAGTGTCCCAAGATGAGTAAGTCAGGGGGATTAGCAGGTTAAATAAATTGGGTTACGGGGATGGGACAGGAGAGGTAAGAAGCTGTAACGGAAAGAAGGTGCAGACTCAATGGGCCAAATGATTTGTTACACTCTCTAACTTGTGGATAAAACAAAATGCATTGCCAATGGACATAGAGATCAAATGTTTCCATGAAAAACAAGCCCAGAAACTCTCTCTGACCTGTAGGATTAATCACAAAGTTTATTTATTAGTGTCACAAGTAGGCTTATATTAACACTGTAATGAAGTTACTGTGAAAATCCCCTAGGATACCTTGAGTGAATGTCTGTGCAGAGTCTTCACATTCTCCCCATGTCTGTGTGAGTTTCCTCCGGGTACTCTGGTCTCCTCCCAACTCCAAAGGTGTGCGGGTTGTGTTGATTAGGTTGTGGATGGTATGGTGGTGCAGTGTTGCCCCCCAGTGCCAGTTCGATTCCTGGCTTGGGTCACGATCTGTGCGGAGTTTGCACGTTCTCTCCGAGTCTGCGTGGGTTTCTCCGGTTTCCTCCCACAATCTGAAAGATGTGCTGGTTAGGTGCATTGTTCTGAACAGGCACCAGAGTGTGGCAACTAGGGTAATTTTGTGGTAACTTCATTGCAGTGTTAATGTAAGCCTTACTGGTGAATAATAAATACACCCTAACTTTGATTGGTCATGCTAAATTGACCCTTAGTGTCAGTGGGATTTACAGGGATAGGGCCTGGGTGGGATTGTTGCTGGTGCAGGCTCGATGGACTGAATGGCCTCCTTCTGCACTGTAGATATTCTATGATTCTGATTGTACCGATGGCAAATGATCTCAGAATGTCTGTTGGAAAATGTTGCAGTGGGAGCTGGGAGTTGTAGTTCAATGACAGCTGTCAGTGAGCAGGGAATCCCCACAGTGCAGAAGGAGGCCTTTCTGCCCATTAAAGCTCCACTGACCCTTTGAAAGAGCATCTTGCCAAGGAGCTGTTCAAGTGGTGGGGATCTCTGTTTTTGGCCCTCTGACCGAAATTTCTCCTTCATTCCTCCCAGACAAACATATATTTCTCAAGAGAGAGAGAGAGGGGGT
The DNA here is from genome assembly GCA_037974335.1 of Prionace glauca. Lineage (NCBI taxonomy): Eukaryota > Metazoa > Chordata > Chondrichthyes > Carcharhiniformes > Carcharhinidae > Prionace > Prionace glauca. The sequence goes on along the minus strand of CM075736.1, from coordinate 14,987,636 downwards.
AGGATAGTGAGAAAGGGAGGGAGGGAGAGAAGTGAGTGAAGGAGAAGGGAGAATAGGAAACTGAGAGGGAGAGGGGAAGAGGGATTGGAGGGAGAGAGAGAGAGAAAGAATAGGGAGAGAGAGGGGGGAAGGAATAGAGATAGTGAGTGAAGGAGAATGGAAGATAGGAAAGGGAGAAAGGGGAAGAGAGATAGGAGAGAGCGAGAGACAAGGGTAGAAGCGGGAAACAGAGAGAGAGAGGGAGGGATAGAGATATCACTTGGTGCGAAAGAGGGAGCTAAGGATTGGATAGCGGTGATTGAGGTGATCAAAGCGCTTGATTAGAGCCATTAGTCTGAAGCAGTGTTTCTGCTTTGCTTACAATGCTGGGATAGCCCCACTTCCACTGTGTTCCCGGCAGGGAGCAGGGAATTAGGAACACACTGCTACAGGTGACTCACAGCTGAGACAACAACACACTGAAAGGCCATGGATGAGTCCTTGGGCGATGAGGGTGATAGCAGGATTGAAGCATTTCACAAATGAACAGGCAACTGAGAAATTGAGGCAACTATTTTAATCACAAGAAGAATTAGCCTAATCCTGACAAAGGGGATGTGGGTGGGGTGGGGAGGTGGGGGGGAGGGTGAGGATATAAACAGAATCTGCTAACTGCTGCTCCACTGTGTTCATTGGTCAGTGAGAGAGTAACAGTGAGGTTCAGATTTTAGGAGGTGGAAGTCATTGGTTTGATTTATTATTGTTTCATACATTAGTAACAGTGAAAAGTATTGTTTCTTCCGTGCTGACAGACAAAGCATACCGTTCATAGAGAAGGAAAGGAGAGAATGCAGAATGTATAGTCAGAGCTAGGGTGTAGAGAAAGATCAACTTAATGCAAGATGAGTTCATTCAAAAGTCTGATGGCAGCAGGGAAGAAGCTGGTCTTGAATCTGTTGGAATGTGACCTCAGACTTTTGTATCTTTTTCCTGAAGGTAGAGGAGCGAATGTCTGGGTGCGTGGGGTCCTTGATTATGCTGGCTGCTTTTCTGACGCAGTGGGAAGTGTAGGCAGTGTCAATGGATGGGAGACTGGTTTGTGTGATGGATTGGACTTTGTGCTCAACCCTTTGTAGTTTCTTGCAGTCTTGGACAGAGCTGTGATACAAGTGGAAAAACTGCTTTCTATGGTGTATCTGTAAATGTTGGGGAGAGTCACAATGGGCATACCAAATTTCCTTAGTCTTCTGAGAAAGTAGAGGCTGGTGGGCTTTCTTCAGTATTGTGTCAGCATGGGGGGACCAGGATAGGTTGTTGGTGATTGCTTGATAGAGCAGACGCAGCACGGTTTCATTAAAGGGAAGTCGTGTCTGACAAATTTACTGGAGTTCTATGAGGATGTGTCTAGGGCGGTGGATAGAGGAGAGCCGGTGGATGTGGTCTTTCTTGATTTTCAGAAGGTGTTTGACAAGGTACCTCACAAGAGGTTATTGCAGAAGGTCAGGGGACATGGAGTTGAGGGTAGGGTGTTAGCGTGGATAGAGGATTGGTTGTCAAATAGGAGGCAGAGAGTGGGGGTCAATGGGTGCTATTCGGATTGGCGGTTGGTGACTAGTGGAGTGCCCCAGGGGTCGGTGCTGGGGCCTCAGCTATTTACCATTTATATAGATGATCTGGAGGAGGGAACCGAGTGTAGGGTGTCGAAATTTGCAGATTGCACCAAGATTGGTGGAATGGCAAATTGTGCGGAGGGTGTGGAGAGCCTACAGAAGGATCTAGATAGGCTGGGCGAATGGGCCAGGAACTGGCAAATGGAATTTAATGTTGGCAAGTGCGAGGTGGTCCACTTTGGTAGGAATAATGGTAGGAAGGATTATTACTTACGTGGCGAAAAACTGCAGCAGGCGACGGTGCAGAGGGACCTTGGGGTCCTTGTGCATGAGTCGCAAAAACCCAGCTTGCAGGTGCAGCAGGTGGTCAGGAAGGCAAATGGGATGCTGGCCTTCATCGCGAGGGGGATTTATTATAAAAGTAGGGAGGTCTTGCTGCGACTGTATAGGGCATTGGTGAGGCCGCAGCTGGAGTACTGTGTGCAGTTTTGGGCGCCGTACTTACGCAAGGATATTTTGGCCTTGGAGGGAGTGCAGAGGAGGTTTACTAGGCTGATACCGGAGTTGAGGGGGTTGAGCTATGAGGAAAGGCTGAATGAACTAAGCTTGTACTCGTTAGAGTTTAGAAGAATGAGGGGAGATCTCATTGAGACGTATAAGATGATGAATGGGATGGATAGGATAGAGGTGGAGAGACTCTTCCCGCTCAGAAAGGATAGTAGGACTCGGGGGCATAGCCTCAAGATAAAGGGGGGGGCGGTTTAGAACGGAGTTGAGGAGGAACTTCTTCACTCAAAGGGTGGTGAATCTCTGGAAGTCTCTGCCCGTTGAAGTGGTGGAGGCTATCTCGCTAAATATTTTTAAGACGCGGGTTGATGGGTTTTTGATAAGAGAGGGGATTAAGGGTTATGGGGAGAGGGTGTGAATGTGGAACTGAGCCACGACAGATCAGCCATGATCTTATTGAATGGCGGGGCAAGTTCGAAGGGCTAGATGGCCTACTCCTGCTCCTATTTCTTATGTTCTTATTTACCCTCACAAATGCCACCCGACACTAAGAGGTCAATTTATCATGGCCAATCAACGTAACCCGCACATCTTTGGGAGGAACCGGAGCACCCGGAGAAAACCCACGCAAACTCCACAGGGACAGTGACCCAAGCCGGGAATCGACCCCAGGTCCCTGTGTGCTGTAAGGCAGCAGTGCTAACCCCACTGTGCCACAAAGTTGTAAGGTAACTCCTCAGACATAGACAGTAATTAGAGTTTAAAATATTCAGCGTTTCTGATACTAGTACGTTGCTGGAAAAAGATGAAGGATGCAGTTAATGAGTGAGGAAGTTAAGATTAGACTAGGTGGATGCTGTAGGTAAAACACCAACGCAAATTTACACAGAAATAGAACGTTGCAGCTGGTGGAGAGTGCAATGAAAACAAAAAATGCTGCAAGTATTCAACATGGCAAGCAGCATCTGTAGAGAGAGGGAGAGAAACAGTTAACATTTCAGGCAATGTGACCTTTCACCAGAAGTGGGAAATATTAGCAAGTGAGGGTGCTGGGAAAGACAATAATAAAGGGTACCTCTGTGATAGGGTGGACAGGCAGCCCAGATTACATGACAAAGGAGATGGTGGTGCATTGTAAAAGGAGAGAGTCATGGGCCAATTAAAGAAACATTAAGATGTGTTAATAGGAAAACACTAAATCAACAAACAGCTGCCATCTAAGAATAAATAAACCAAAAATGGGGCCAAAGGTTATGATCTGAAATTGCTGAATTCAGTTTTGCATTCAGAAGGATGAAGTACTGTTCCTCAAGCTTTGGTTGAAATTAATTGAAACAGCACAGGAGGTCAAGGACAGGGAGGTCAGCGAGGGAGGCAGAGACTAATGTGAATTATCAGTCAAATGTAACTCACTCCCTGTATCAGTTATTCTATATATAAACCACTCAAAACACTCCATTGGATTCCAACCTGGAACTCAGTCCCTAGGATCGGTCATTTTAGATGTAAATCACCTAAAGCCCTCCATTAGATTCTAGCCTGTAACTCACTCCCAGGTATCTGTTATTCTGTATATAAACCCCTTGATTAGATTCTAGCCTGTAACTCACTCCCAGGTATCTGTTATTCTATATATAAACCCCTTGATTAGATTCTAGCCTGTAACTCACTCCCAGGTATCTGTTATTCTGTATATAAACCCCTCGATTAGATTCTAGCCTGTAACTCACTCCCGGGTATCTGTTATTCTGTATATAAACCCCTCGATTAGATTCTAGCCTGTAACTCACTCCCAGGTATCTATTATTCCATCTATAAACCCCTCAAACCCATCAATTAGATTCTAGCCTGTAACTCACTCCCAGGTATCTGTTATTCTGTATATAAACCCTCAAACCCTTTGATTAGATTCTAGCCTGTAACTCGCTCCCGGGTATCTGTTATTCTGTCTTTAAACCCCTCAAACCTCCGTAATCAAGGAGAAAATAGCTAGGCATCTTGAGGAGAATTGTTTGATAGAGCAGACGCAGCACGGTTTCGTTAAGGGGAAGTCGTGTCTGACGAATTTATTGGAGTTCTATGAGGATGTGTCTAGGGCGGTGGATAGAGGAGACCTGGTAGATGTGGTGTCTCTTGATTTTCAGAAGGCGTTTGACAAGGTGCCGCACAAGAGGTTATTACAGAAGGTCAGGGGACATGGAGTTGGGGGTAGGGTGTTAGCGTGGATAGGGGATTGGCTGTCAAATAGGAGGCAGAGAGTGGAGGTCAATGGGTGCTATTCGGATTGGCGGTTGGTGACTAGTGGAGTGCCCCAGGGGTCGGTGCTGGGGCCTCAGCTATTTACCATTTATATAGATGATCTGGAGGAGGGAACCGAGTGTAGAGTGTCGAAATTTGCCGATGACACCAAGATTGGTGGAATGGCAAATTGTGCGGAGGGTGTGGAAAGTCTACAGAAGGATCTAGATAGGCTGGGCGAATGGGCCAGGAACTGGCAAATGGAATTTAATGTTGGCAAGTGTGAAGTTGTCCACTTTGGTAGGAAGGACTATTACTTACGTGGCGAAAAACTGCAGTATGCGACAGTGCAGAGGGACCTCGGGGTCCTTGTGCATGAGTCGCAAAAACCCAGCCTGCAGGTGTAGCAGGTGGTCAGGAAGGCGAATGGGATGCTGGCCTTCATAGCAAGGGGGATTGAATATAAAATTTGGGAGGTCTTGCTGCAACTGTACAGGGCACTGGTGAGGCCACAGCTGGAGTACTGTGTGCAGTTTTGGTCGCCGCACTTATGCAAGGATATTTTGGCCTTGGAGGGTGTGCAGAGGAGATGAGGGGGTTGAACTATGAGGAGAGGCTGAATAAACTAGGTTTGTACTCGTTAGAGTTTAGAAGAATGAGGGGCGATCTCATTGAGATGATGAATGGGATGGATAGGATAGAGGTGGAGAGACTCTTCCTGCTCAGAAAGGACAGTAGGACTAGGGGGCACAGCCTCAAGATAAAGGGGGGGGGCGGTTTAGAACGGAGTTGAGGAGGAACTTCTTCACTCAAAGGGTGGTGAATCTCTGGAATTCTCTGCCCGTTGAAGTGGTGGAGGCTGCTTCGCTAAATATATTTAAGACACGGGTTGATAGGTTTTTAATAGGCAAGGGATTAAGGGTTATGGGGAGAGGGCAGGAATGTGGAACTGAGACACGACAGATCAGCCATGATCTTATTGAATGGCGGGGCAGGCTCGAAGGGCTAGATGGCCTACTCCTGCTCCTATTTCTTATGTTCTTACGTTCAAACCCCTCCATTAGATTCTAGCCTGTTACTCGTTCCCAGGTATCTGTTATGCCATCTATAAACCCCTCAAACCCCTCAATTAGATTCCAGCCTGTTACTCACTCCCGGGTATCTGTTATTCTATATATAAACCCCTCAAACAGATTCCAGTTTGTAACTCACTCCCAGCTTTCTGTCATTCTATATATGAACTCTTTGATTAGATTCTAGTCTGTAACTCCCTCTTGTAACTCACTTCTGTCATTCTATATATGAACCCCTCAAATCCCTCGACTAGATTCCGGTCTGTAACTCATTCACAGGTACGTGTTACTCTATATATGAACAACTCAATTCAATTCCAATCTATGACTCACTCCCCAGTATCTGTTATTCTATATATAGAGTTCCCCCAAACCCTTTGATTAGCTTTTAGCCTGTAATTCACACCCAGGTATGTATTATTTTCTGCATAAACCATTTGATTTGATTACAGCTTATATCTCAATTTTCTGGATCCAAAACCATTGATTTAGATTCCAGCTTTTAAGTCACTCCTGGGAATAAGTGGGTTCATTATTTGGAGAGGTGTGTGGGGGGGTAGGGGATTTTTACAGTGTCTATTTTCTTAACTAACAAAGATGTAAGGACGCTGCCTTGTGGCATTGCAGTGACCTTGTGGGGAAACAGTGAATTATGAGTTTATGTTATAACACCAATGTTATAAATAGATGTTGCATCAGATCTGACTCTGAGTGAGTTAGCCAAGCTGAATACATTCTGCTAACAAGTATACTGCACTAGTCTCCAAGAGTTGTTGCCTCAATGTCACAATTTAAATCTACTCTGCTTCTTAGCTCATTGTGACAGAGCCAAACTCTGCTCACAGCTACAAGACAGATAACAAGCTCTTCAGTAGTGAAGGTCGAACAAAGTTCGGGTAGAAATGTCTCCCTCCTGAAAGGAGAAGAATTAGGAAGTACAGGAAGGCAAAACAAATTACATTTTTATCGCACCTTTCACATCCTCAGGGTGTTCCAAAGAGCTTTGCAACCAATTACATGCTTTTAAAAATGTGATCAGTGCTGTAAAGTCAAAAATACAGCAACTGATTTGCACACAGCAAGATCCCACAAGCAACAATGAGATAAATGACAAGATGACTGTATTGGGCCATGTTGATTGAGGAATACACATTTGGCAGGATGCTGGGGAGAACTCTGCTTGAATACTGCCGTGAGAGGTTTTTTATGTTCAACAAAGCTGTGTCTAAACCGGCAGCCCGGTGGCAGAAGGAAGCAAATCCTGCACTTCCCATCCCACAACTCTGTGTGCCCAAAGATCCGTGGGAGAAGAATTAGTCACACAAACACCCGGAGCAGACATCATACTCAAATTGATGGACACTGATGACAAAGACTGGTTATTTGGTTTGTAAAATCATAGAACCCTTACAGCACAGAAGGAGGCCATTCAGCCTCCACCAAGCCTGCAACAACAACATTTCCACAGAGGGATAGACCATGGAAAGGTGCCTGTGTCTGTGGGATGCCTGGGGGACACTCTGAATAACGTATCTGTGGGTGCCTGGGGATACTCTGGATAACGTGTCTGTGGGGTGCCTGGGGGACACTCTGGATAACGTATCTGTGGGGTGCCTGGGGGACACTCTGGATAACGTGTCTGTGGGATGCCTGGGGGACACTCTGGATAACGTATCTGTGGGTGCCTGGGGATACTCTGGATAACGTGTCTGTGGGGTGCCCGGGGGACACTCTGGATAACGTGTCTGTGGGATGCCTGGGGGACACTCTGGATAACGTATCTGTGGGGTGCCCGGGGGACACTCTGGATAACGTGTCTGTGGGATGCTCGGGGGACACTCTGGATAACGTGTCTGTGGGATGCCCGGGGGACACTCTGGATAACGTGTCTGTGGGGTGCCTGGGGGACACTCTGGATAACGTGTCTGTGGGATGCCTGGGGGACACTCTGGATAACGTGTCTGTGGGATGCCTGGGGGACACTCTGGATAACGTGTCTGTGGGGTGCCTGGGGGACACTCTGGATAACGTGTCTGTGGGGTGCCTGGGGGACACTCTGGATAACGTGTCTGTGGGGTGCCTGGGGGACACTCTGGATAACGTGTCTGTGGGATGCCCGGGGGACACTCTGGATAACGTGTCTGTGGGATGCCTGGGGGACACTCTGGATAACGTGTCTGTGGGATGCCTGGGGGACACTCTGGATAACGTGTCTGTGGGGTGCCTGGGGGACACTCTGGATAACGTGTCTGTGGGGTGCCTGGGGGACACTCTGGATAACGTGTCTGTGGGGTGCCTGGGGGACACTCTGGATAACGTGTCTGTGGGATGCCCGGGGGACACTCTGGATAACGTGTCTGTGGGGTGCCTGGGGGACACTCTGGATAACGTGTCTGTGGGATGCCTGGGGGACACTCTGGATAACGTGTCTGTGGGATGCCCGGGGGACACTCTGGATAACGTGTCTGTGGGATGCCTGGGGGACACTCTGGATAACGTGTCTGTGGGGTGCCTGGGGGACACTCTGGATAACGTGTCTGTGGGGTGCCTGGGGACACTCTGGATAACGTGTCTGTGGGATGCCCGGGGGACACTCTGGATAACGTGTCTGTGGGATGCCTGGGGGACACTCTGGATAACGTGTCTGTGGGATGCCCGGAGGACACTCTGGATAACGTGTCTGTGGGGTGCCCACGGGACACTCTGGATAACGTGTCTGTGGGATGCCCGGAGGACACTCTGGATAACGTGTCTGTGGGGTGCCCACGGGACACTCTGGATAACGTGTCTGTGGGATGCCCGGGGGACACTCTGGATAACGTGTCTGTGGGATGCCTGGGGGACACTCTGGATAACGTGTCTGTGGGGTGCCCGGGGGATACTCTGGATAACGTGTCTGTGGGGTGCCCGGAGGACACTCTGGATAACGTGTCTGTGGGGTGCCTGGGGGACACTCTGCTGAGTTAAAGAATCAGTATGAATGCAGATTGTTGTTGGATTGCTTATAAGAGTGAACAGATACAAGGAGATGGAGGGAGGGAGGAAGTCTGGAGAACAAGACAAGAGGAGAAATGTGCAGGGTTTTCCAGTTTCGGGATGAATGCAGCTGGAAAATCCCACCCTAAGGAGCAATTTAGCATGGCCAATCCACCTAACCTGGAGTGTGAGAGGAAACCAGAGCACCCAGAGGAAACCCACACAGACATGGGGAGAATGTGCAAACTCCACACAGACAGTAACCCGAGGCCGGGATTGAACCCAGGTCCCTGACGCTGTGAGGCAGTAGTGCTAACAACTGTGTCACTGAATTTTGTCGCTCCTAACATCATCCACTTTGGATTGGCATCCATTTTTATGATTGCGCCCTCTGTGAAGCACTTTTTTTTTGCTGTTTGATTCCTTGTATAATCCTAATTCTGAATTTTAAACTGATATCCTCCACTCTCTGAACTTCTTCACAATGTGAAGGAATGATTCTAGTTCAATCTTCTCACTTATCCATCTTCCGTCTGTCATCTGGTAGAAGGGGGAAGGAGTTCCTTAAATGGGCATAGATCCACACAGTGAGCACGTGAATCTGCTGTGCGCAGAACAGTCTATAATTAAGTGGGGGACGGGAGATAATTAAATCTGTCAATGTTTCTGATAGTGGATGGATGGGGCTGCTGTTTGGAATGGGAATAGGCTACTCCACTGGCTGGGCACTCCTGGTGTTATCCAAATTTTCTTCCACAACACTCCTGGTCTGGGTGGGGATTCTTCTGCACTTTCTCAGATTTCCAATCTTTCCCTCTGCTCCTTTTCTGGGACTATTCACACATCCTCCAAATCTTAGAGAAAAAAGCATTATCTCTTCATGTCACTTATTTATTGACTGCTTTTATCTTACTTTTTCCCTACTTCATTTGTAGTTACAGAAATAGTTACCATTCGGTCTGTCATGTCTATGCTAGCTCACTGAAGGAACAATTCAACTACAGCCACCCTCACTCCCCCTTTTCCCCATAATCCTACACATTCCTCCTCTTGTCTTGTTCTCCAGACTTCCTCCCTCCCTCCCTCCCTCCCTCCATCTCCTTGTGTCTGTTCACTCTTATAAGCAATCCAACAACAATCTGCATTCATACTGATTCTTTAACTCAGCAAAGTGTCCCCCGGGCATCCCACAGACACGTTATCCAGAGTGTCCCCCAGGCATCCCACAGACACGTTATCCAGCGTGTCCCCCAGGCACCCCACAGACACGTTATCCAGAGTGTCCCCCGGGCATCCCACAGACACGTTATCCAGAGTGTCCCCCGGGCACCCCACAGACACGTTATCCAGAGTGTCCCCCAGGCACCCACAGACACGTTATCCAGAGTGTCCCCCAGGCATCCCACAGACACGTTATCCAGAGTGTCCCCCGGGCACCCCACAGACACGTTATCCAGAGTGTCCCCCGGGCATCCCACAGACACGTTATCCAGAGTGTCCCCCAGGCACCCCACAGACACGTTATCCAGAGTGTCCCCCGGGCATCCCACAGACACGTTATCCAGAGTGTCCCCCAGGCATCCCACAGACACGTTATCCAGAGTGTCCCCCAGACACCCCACAGACACGTTATCCAGAGTGTCCCCCGGGCATCCCACAGACACGTTATCCAGAGTGTCCCCCGGGCATCCCACAGACACGTTATCCAGAGTGTCCCCCAGGCATCCCACAGACACGTTATCCAGAGTGTCCCCCCGGGCATCCCACAGACACGTTATCCAGAGTGTCCCCCGGGCATCCCACAGACACGTTATCCAGAGTGTCCCCCAGGCATCCCACAGACACGTTATCCAGAGTGTCCCCCGGGCATCCCACAGACACGTTATCCAGAGTGTCCCCCAGGCACCCCACAGACACGTTATCCAGAGTGTCCCCCGGGCATCCCACAGACACGTTATCCAGAGTGTCCCCCAGGCATCCCACAGACACGTTATCCAGAGTGTCCCCCGGGCATCCCACAGACACGTTATCCAGAGTGTCCCCCAGACACCCCACAGACACGTTATCCAGAGTGTCCCCCAGGCATCCCACAGACACGTTATCCAGAGTGTCCCCCGGGCATCCCACAGACACGTTATCCAGAGTGTCCCCCAGGCATCCCACAGACACGTTATCCAGAGTGTCCCCCGGGCATCCCACAGACACGTTATCCAGAGTGTCCCCCAGGCATCCCACAGACACGTTATCCAGAGTGTCCCCCAGGCACCCCACAGACACGTTATCCAGAGTGTCCCCCGGGCATCCCACAGACACGTTATCCAGAGTGTCCCCCAGGCACCCCACAGACACGTTATCCAGAGTGTCCCCCGGGCATCCCACAGACACGTTATCCAGAGTGTCCCCCAGGCACCCCACAGACACGTTATCCAGAGTGTCCCCCGGGCATCCCACAGACACGTTATCCAGAGTGTCCCCCAGGCACCCCACAGACACGTTATCCAGAGTGTCCCCCAGGCACCCCACAGACACGTTATCCAGAGTGTCCCCCGGGCATCCCACAGACACGTTATCCAGAGTGTCCCCCGGGCATCCCACAGACACGTTATCCAGAGTGTCCCCCAGGCACCCCACAGACACGTTATCCAGAGTGTCCCCCGGGCATCCCACAGACACGTTATCCAGAGTGTCCCCCGGGCATCCCACAGACACGTTATCCAGAGTGTCCCCCAGGCATCCCACAGACACGTTATCCAGAGTGTCCCCCGGGCATCCCACAGGCTCATTATCTAACAACATTTGACACTAGTTGGACAGCTTGGCCAAAGAGGTTGGTTTTATGGAGTGCCTTAGAGAAGGACAGTGAGGACCTGGAGAGGTTTAGAGAGGGAATTCCAGAGCTTGAGGCCTTGGTGGCTGTAGAAAAATACCCGTGGGTGCAATAAAGTAATGATGTGGAGATGCCAGCGTTGGACTGGGGTAAGCACGGTAAGAAGTCTCACAACACCAGGTTAAAGTACAACAGGTTTATTTGGTAGCAAAAGCTTTCAAAGTGTCAATCACCTGATGAAGGGCAGTGCTTTGAAAGCTGGTGCTACCAAATTAACCTGTTTGACTTTAACCTGGTGTTGTGAGACTTCTTACTGTGCAATAAAATAAGTCAGGAATGGTCAAGGGCCCTTCACAGATCTCACAGGGTTAAGACCATAAGATATAGAAGCAGATATAGGCATTTGGCCTATCAAATCTGCTCTGCCATTCTATCATGGCTGATGTGTTTCTCAACTCCATTCTCCCACCTTTTCCCTATAACCTTTGACCCCCTTACCAATCGAGAACCTATCCATCTCTGTCTTAAATACACTCAGTGACCTGGCCTTCACGGACTTCTGAGGCAAAGAGTTCCACAGATTCACCACTCTCTGGCTGAAGAGGGTCAAGAGTGTTTTAATAATACAAACAAGAAGGCTGGTAGGCGACTTACAAAAATTAATGAGATGGAGGAGATTACTTTTCATTGCAAAGTGGGTCCATGAATTGTAAGAAGAAGAATAACGAGAAGTGTAGCACAGGAACAGGCCCTTGGGTCCTCCAAGCCCGTTCCCTAACCAAACTAAAAATAAAACCTTCTGCCCTTACGTGGATTGTATCCCTCTATTCCCTCCCTATTCATGTACCCATCCTGATGCCTCTTCAATGTTGCTAATGTGCCTGCTTCCACCACCTCCTCTGGCAGTGCGTTCCAGCACCCACCACACTCTGCAGGAAAATCTTCCCCCGCAAACTTTCCCCCCTCTCATTTTGAACTTCAGCCCTCTTGTAATTGTAAGCGCGCGGAGACAGGAGGAACACCAGGCAAGAAGGTCATAGGAAGAAAACGAGAGGAGCCGGGGGAGAGCAGCAGGGGAGTGCAAGAATGAAGGAGAGTAAAACAGAGCAGGAGGAAGGGAGCAGACAGGAGTGGGAGGTGGGGTAGGGGGAGTGGGAGAAGAACAAAAGCAGAGGTGAGGAGAAGCAGAGGAGGTAGGAACAGGAGAGAGGTCAGAGCTCGAGGAGAGAAGTTTGCGAGGGGAGCAGCGCACACTTGTGGCCACTGTTGACTCGGTTAGGCTTGACCACAGTGGCTGGGCAGCGGTTCACCTTGTCTACCCATAAGGTTGGGTTGGTGACTGGACCTCCAAGAAGCTCACCGTAGACCCCAGTTTGGGTGCTGAGTGTGCCAAGACAAGTGTTTGGACATGCCTGGTATGATGTCCTGCCCTGGTCACACTGGCTACATGTCAAAATCAGTGACCAACTGAAGTCCTTGAATCAAACAGCAAGGATACATTTTATCAGACATGTCCCAATCCAATTGCTGCACTCCCCTTGTGTCACTCTTTCTGAAAACAATGTATCACATCTTCATCCAGCTGTTACATTGAAGGATATCAAGACATTCATATGTTTCTGAGTGCATCTCTCAATATATAAATACATAGATGTATGTATTTGTGTAAGTGTGCTTGTGTCAGTGTAGGTATGACAAATCCAAGAACTTCTCTAATGCAATAAAATGTCCTATGATACTTCATGCGATCATTAACTTATGCTACTGAGGCCAAGGAGACGGTATTAAAGCTTGGACAAGTAGAGGGGGTTTAAGGGGGAAAGTGAAATAGAGAGCAGTGTCAGGAGGGAATTCGAGAGTTTGGAATCGAGGTTAGTGAAGACACAGAAAGCAATGGTGATGAGACTAAAATGGGCTGTGCCAGAGCTAAAGGAGTGCTGATGTCTGGGACGGGTGTTGGGACAGGAGGGGATTATGGTGATAGGGAGGGGTGAGCCCAGGGGGAGATTGGAAATTAAAGGACGAGAATTTTAAAATGAAGATGTTTCTTGTTGAGGAGATAATATAGGTTAGTGGGCATAGGAACAATAGGCGAATGGACCTTCGTGCAGGTTAAGACACAGGCAACAGAGTGTTAGATGAATGCAAGTTTCTGAAGGATAGAATGTGAGGGAGCGGTGTGCTGAATTCTAAAATCACTGAATGTTACAGTCCAGAATCAGGCAGTTCAGCCCATTACACTGTGGCACAGTGGCTAGCACTGCTGCCTCACAGTGCCAGGGTTCAATTCTGGTCTTGGGTGACTGTCTGTGTGGAGTTTATACTGACCCTGAGTAAGATGCTCTTTCAGAGAGTCGATGCAGACTCATTAGACCGAATAGCCTCCTTCTGCACGGTAGGGAATCTATGATTGTGAGTGTGTCAGCTCTCAGTAACTTACCAAGTGTCCCTGCCTTTTTACCATAGCCCTGCAAATTATTCCTCTTCAGATAATAATCCAAGTATCTTTTGAAAGCCATGATTGAATCCACCTCCACCACACACTCAGACAGCACATTCCAGATCCTAACAACTCACTGTGTGAATCTGTGTCCACCACACTCTCAGGCAGTACATTCCAGATCCTAACCACTCGCTGTGTGAATCTGTCTCCACCACACTCTCAGACAGCACATTCCAGATCCTAACCACTCGCTGTGTGAATCTGTCTCCACCACACTCTCAGACAGCACATTCCAGATTCTGACCACTTGCTGTGTGAATCTGTCTCCACCACACTCTCAGACAGCACATTCCAGATCCTAACCACTCACAGTGTGAATCTGTCTCCACCACACTCTCAGACAGCACATTCCAGATTCTGACCACTTGCTGTGTGAATCTGTCTCCACCACACTCTCAGACAGCACATTCCAGATCCTAACCACTCGCTGTGTGAATCTGTCTCCACCACACTCTCAGACAGTACATTCCAGATCCTAACCACTCGCTGTGTGAATGTGTCTCCACCACACTCTCAGACACTACATTCCAGATCCTAACTACTCGCTGTGTGAATCTGTCTCCACCACACTCTCAGACAGCACATTCCAGATCCTGACCAGTCACTGTGTGAATCTGTCTCCACCACACTCTCAGACAGCACATTCCAGATCCTAACCTCGCAGTGTGAATCTGTCTCCACCACACTCTCAGACAGTACATTCCAGATCCTAACCACTTGCTGTGTGAATCTGTCTCCACCACACTCTCAGACAGTACATTCCAGATCCTAACCACTCGCTGTGTGAATCTGTCTCCACCACACTCTCAGACAGCACATTCCAGATCCTAACCACTCGCTGTGTGAATCTGTCTCCACCACACTCTCAGACAGTACATTCCAGATCCTAACCACTTGCTGTGTGAATCTGTCTCCACCACACTCTCAGGCAGTACATTCCAGATCCTAACCACTCGCTGTGTGAATCTGTCTCCACCACACTCTCAGGCAGTACATTCCAGATCCTGACCACTTGCTGTGTGAATCTGTCTCCACCACACTCTCAGACAGCACATTCCAGATCCTAACCACTCACTGTGTGAATCTGTCTCCACCACACTCTCAGACAGTACATTCCAGATCCTAACCACTCGCTGTGTGAATCTGTCTCCACCATACTCTCAGACAGTACATTCCAGATCCTAACCACTCACTGTGTGAATCTGTCTCCACCACACTCTCAGACAGTACATTCCAGATCCTAACTACTCGCTGTATGAATCTGTCTCCACCACACTCTCAGACAGTACATTCCAGATCCTAACCACTCGCTGTGTGAATCTGTCTCCACCATACTCTCAGACAGTACATTCCAGATCCTAACCACTCACTGTGTGAATCTGTCTCCACCACACTCTCAGACAGTACATTCCAGATCCTAACTACTCGCTGTATGAATCTGTCTCCACCACACTCTCAGACAGTACATTCCAGATCCTAACCACTCACTGTGTGAATCTGTCTCCACCACACTCTCAGACAGTACATTCCAGATCCTAACCACTCGCTGTGTGAATCTGTCTCCACCACACTCTCAGACAGCACATTCCAGATCCTAACTATTCGCTGTGTGAATCTGTCTCCACCACACTCTCAGACAGTACATTCCAGATCCTAACCACTCACTGTGTGAATCTGTCTCCACCACACTCTCAGACAGCACATTCCAGATCCTAACCACTCACTGTGTGAATCTGTCTCCACCACACTCTCAGACAGTACATTCCAGATCCTAACCACTCGCTGTGTGAATCTGTCTCCACCACACTCTCAGACAGCACATTCCAGATCCTAACTATTCGCTGTGTGAATCTGTCTCCACCACACTCTCAGACAGTACATTCCAGATCCTAACCACTCACTGTGTGAATCTGTCTCCACCACACTCTCAGACAGCACATTCCAGATCCTAACTATTCGCTGTGTGAATCTGTCTCCACCACACTCTCAGACAGTACATTCCAGATCCTAACCACTCACTGTGTGAATCTGTCTCCACCACACTCTCAGACAGCACATTCCAGATCCTAACCACTCGCTGTGTGAATCTGTCTCCACCACACTCTCAGACAGCACATTCCAGATCCTAACTATTCGCTGTGTGAATCTGTCTCCACCACACTCTCAGACAGTACATTCCAGATCCTAACCACTCACTGTGTGAATCTGTCTCCACCACACTCTCAGACAGCACATTCCAGATCCTAACCACTCGCTGTGTGAATCTGTCTCCACCACACTCTCAGACAGCACATTCCAGATCCTAACTATTCGCTGTGTGAATCTGTCTCCACCACACTCTCAGACAGTACATTCCAGATCCTAACCACTCACTGTGTGAATCTGTCTCCACCACACTCTCAGACAGCACATTCCAGATCCTAACTATTCGCTGTGTGAATCTGTCTCCACCACACTCTCAGACAGTACATTCCAGATCCTAACCACTCACTGTGTGAATCTGTCTCCACCACACTCTCAGACAGTACATTCCAGATCCTAACCACTCGCTGTGTGAATCTGTCTCCACCATACTCTCAGACAGTACATTCCAGATCCTAACCACTCACTGTGTGAATCTGTCTCCACCACACTCTCAGACAGTACATTCCAGATCCTAACTACTCGCTGTATGAATCTGTCTCCACCACACTCTCAGACAGTACATTCCAGATCCTAACCACTCACTGTGTGAATCTGTCTCCACCACACTCTCAGACAGTACATTCCAGATCCTAACCACTCGCTGTGTGAATCTGTCTCCACCACACTCTCAGACAGCACATTCCAGATCCTAACTATTCGCTGTGTGAATCTGTCTCCACCACACTCTCAGACAGTACATTCCAGATCCTAACCACTCACTGTGTGAATCTGTCTCCACCACACTCTCAGACAGCACATTCCAGATCCTAACCACTCACTGTGTGAATCTGTCTCCACCACACTCTCAGACAGTACATTCCAGATCCTAACCACTCGCTGTGTGAATCTGTCTCCACCACACTCTCAGACAGCACATTCCAGATCCTAACTATTCGCTGTGTGAATCTGTCTCCACCACACTCTCAGACAGTACATTCCAGATCCTAACCACTCACTGTGTGAATCTGTCTCCACCACACTCTCAGACAGCACATTCCAGATCCTAACTATTCGCTGTGTGAATCTGTCTCCACCACACTCTCAGACAGTACATTCCAGATCCTAACCACTCACTGTGTGAATCTGTCTCCACCACACTCTCAGACAGCACATTCCAGATCCTAACCACTCGCTGTGTGAATCTGTCTCCACCACACTCTCAGACAGCACATTCCAGATCCTAACTATTCGCTGTGTGAATCTGTCTCCACCACACTCTCAGACAGTACATTCCAGATCCTAACCACTCGCTGTGTGAATCTGTCTCCACCTTACAGACAGTATATTCCAGATCTACTTGCGGAGAGCTGGCAGACCAATCCCACTGGAGTGAAGGGGGTCTATAGAGTCTCCCCTGAGGGTTGGGCACTGGGGGCTGCCTCTTGGGCATTGTCAGCCTGGGCCCCCAGCACTTCCCAAGAGGTAAATTAGTAATGCCCATGGGCACCAAGGGGGTGGGATCTAATGGAATGGGGCCGAATAGGGACAAGATCTCTTGGAGGGGTGATCAGTGGGGAGGATCCTGCTGCCATTCTGCATTTGGGCTGAGTGCCAGTGATCGGGGCATGTCCTCGGGGTTGGACAGGAGTCAGCCTGCTGGGGGAGGTCAGAGGTGGAGGGGGCTGGGGGGGTGGAAACGTCGAGGTGGGGGGGTTTGAGGCTGGCTCGGGCATGTTGGGGAAGCCAGCACTTGGGCTGTAGAGAGGGTGGCAGGGCCAGTGATGTGGGGTGGCAGGGCTGGCAGGCTATCAGGAGACTGGCAGTGCAGGGTCACTGTGCGTGTGCCTATCTCGGTGCTGACAGATCAGTGTGGCCAGCACAGCGTTTTGCTGCTGGTCTCTCCAGTGGGAATATGCCCCTGGATTCTGGAGTGACTCATGCTAAAGCACTCTGCAGTGCACAGAAAGTGGGAGATTCATTTTTAAACTCCTGCTGAAAACAACAGCGTGATTTATTCCAGTTTTTACGTAAATTTGACACTAAGGATTTTTTTGAGAAAGTTGCTCCCCTGGAATTAAGAATCTACTGATGACCATGAAATCATTGTCAAATGTCAGAAAAACCCATCTGGTTCACTAATGTCCTTTTGGGGAAGGAAATCTGCTGTCCTTACCTGGTCAGGCAAGTAGGAATGGGCAATAAATGCTGGCCGGCCTGCGGTACCCATGTCCCATAAATGAATTTAAAAAACCCCAGGTCCAATTCTGGCCTCAGGTAACTCCAGAGTCACAGCAATGTGATCGACTCTCAACTGTCCTCTAAACAAGGGCAACTAGCCATGGGCAATAAATGCTGGCCAGCGATGCCTGAGTCCCATGAATGAATTACAAAAGTGGTTGGAGTCTGGGAGGAAACTGGAGCACCCAGAGGAAACCCACGCCGACATGGGGAGAATGTGCAGACTCCACACAGAAACTTGGGGCCGGAATTGAACCCGGGTCCCTGGCACTGTGACATTTTTCAAACAGTATGATTGAAGGAGCCACCTGTCACTCATTACATGTCAGCAAATGTGCTCTTATTTTTAATTGTAGTATAAAAATATTCTTTATGATACTGTATTTTATTATAAGACTGAAACAAGAAGACAATTAACCACTGTGCCACCCTATCATGTCTAAATTCTATTGAAGTTGAGCTCTATTTTCCTCACACTTAATAACTTTCTCCTGACACACTCTATTTAACCAAATGCCCTTCCCCTTTTAGCATTAATGTGCATTATCTTGCATTTCTCGATTTAAACACATATTGCACAATTATGCAGTCTGTGACTCTTAGTTCCAGCCCTTTTTGCAATGATCTGCCCTCACAAACACCTTGTTGTCATCCTCTGATTGAAATATTCTGCTGTTAATGATTTTCTACAGGCCCAAGGCTTCTTCACCTCAGGGAGTAACTCCGACAAGAGGCTTCTGTGGCCCGGGTAGGCCTTTCCCTCAGACAACAGAAGTCTACAGTGGGTTAAATGATGATGGCTCTAAGTTCAACTGGCACCAAGTCTCACTCAGGGAGCTGATAGGAGAGTGTGAGGAATGGGAGTGCCATCCTGGTGCACCGGGAGGGATTCTGCCTGAGGTTAGGGCTAGGAAGAATAGAAGGGGGCCTTTCTGAGGTCAGAACTCATCAAAGTCTGGAGACAAGAGACCAGGCTAATCCCGGGAACACTTTGCAGTTTACAGCAGCTCTGATAGAAAGAACCATTAGTCTGTCCTTATCTAGAAAATCCTTAATCCAGTTCAGACTTTTCTCTTTTTTTCCCAAGGGGGTCTCATGTTAGTCACAACCCTGGGAACCTTATCAAATCTGTCCTCAACATCAAGATAAAAGTAAACACTATTTAACTACTAGGCACTAATTCTGTTAAATCTCACTGAACTGTATCTATGTCAGGGTATTGACACAGGCACATGATGCCTGCAACAATTGCCTCTATTTAAATATGCTTAAATTGCTGCTTTTTTTTAACACAGACTGTTGTGGAACAGTTTATAATCATCATCCCTGTGTCATTATTTACTGGCTGCTGATTTTGGAATGGTCCTGGGTTCAGCTCTGGTTTCACCCCCATTACCACTTTAGATACATAAATAAACAATAACTGCAAATTGGTGGAAAAATATCATTAAAATGACTGTCTCACTCCCTGGCTCAGCCATCTTATACTGAGGGCTCCCCATTTAGTCTTTGCTGAGATATTGAGAGTAGGTTGAAATTCCAGGAATAGCTCCCATGGCTTGGTACTCACAATGGGTCAGACAGTTGGGTAATGCCAGTCCGTGAGGTCCCACACTCATTCCAAGGTCTGTGATTTGATCTGATTTATTGTTGGCACATATTAGTATACAGTGAAAAGTAATGTTTCTTGCATTATACAGACAAAACATATGATTCAAAGAGTATGTAGGGAAGAAGTTATGGAGAGGGTGTTACAGTCATAGCTAGAGTGTAGAGAAAGGGGTCATACAGTGGCACAATGGTCAGCACTGTTGCTTCACAGTAGCAGGGACCCAGGTTCAATTCCAGCCTTTGGTCACTGTCTATGTGGAGTCTGCAGATTCTTCCCGTTTCTGCATGGGTTTCCTCCGGGTGCTCTGG
Organism: Prionace glauca; assembly: GCA_037974335.1. Lineage (NCBI taxonomy): Eukaryota > Metazoa > Chordata > Chondrichthyes > Carcharhiniformes > Carcharhinidae > Prionace > Prionace glauca. The sequence continues at coordinate 14,967,641 of CM075736.1, read as the reverse complement.
TTTCCTCCCACAGTCCAAAGGTTTGTGGGTTAGGTGATTTGGCCATGCTAAATTACCCCTTATTGTCAGGAGGACCAGCTAGGGTAAATGCATTGGGTTATGGGGATAGGACTTGGCTGCAGGCTTGATGGGCCAAATGGCCTCCTTCTGCACTGGATCAGTGCTGGGACCTTTGCTGTTTGTAACATATATAAATGATTTGAAGGAAACTGTAACTCGATTGATTAGTAAGTTTGCAGATGATACAAAGGTTGGTGGATTTGTGGATAGCAATGAGGACCATCAGACAATATAGGATATAGATCAGCTGGAGACTTGGGCGGAGAGATGGCAGATGGAGTTTAATCCGGACAAATGTGAGGTATTGCATTTTGGAAGGTCTAATACAGGCAGGAAATAGACATTAAATGGCAGAATCCTGAAGAGTATTGATAGGCAAAGGGATCTGGGTGTACAGGTACACAGGTCACTGAAAGTGGCAATGCAGGTGGAGAAGGTAGTCAAGAAGGCTTACAGCATGCTTGCCTTCATCAGCTGGGATACTGAGTTTAAAAATTGGCAAGTCTTGTTTACGCTTTATAGAACTTTGGTTAGGCCGCACTTAGAATATAGTGTTTAATTCTGGTTACCACACTACCAGGAGGATGTGGAGACTTTGGAGTGGGTACAGAAAAGATTTACCAGAATGTTGCCTGGTATAGAGGGCATTAGCTATGAGGAGAGGCTGGAGAAACTTGGTTTGTTCTCACTAGAGCAACGAAGGTTGAGGGGAGACCTGATAGAAGTCTACAAGAAGTCTCAAGTCTGAGAGGCATGACAAAGGATCATCTGGACTTGAAACATCAGCTCTTTTCTCTCCTTACAGATGCTGCCAGACCTGCTGAGGTTTTCCAGTGTTTTCTCTCAAGGTGGAAAAGGGAGTTTATCTGGGATGCGAGGTGTCCTTGATTATGCTGACTGTTTCTCCGAGGCAGCGGGAAGTGTAGACAGAGTCAATGGATGAGAGGCTGGTTTGAGTGACGGACTGGGCTTTGTTCACGACCCTTTGTAGTTTCTTGTGGTCTTGGGCAGAGCACAGCAAGCTGTGATAAACCAGAAAGAATGCTTTCTATAGTGCATCTGTAAAAGTTGGTGAGAGTTGTAGTGCACATGCCGAATGCTGTGCTGACTTATATCAGCCTGGGTTACTCTGTATCCCCTGATATTGCCCAATTATCCCAGTTTCCAAATCCAATTTGCAATCTGTGCTGATTTACTGAGGAGTTGGGCATGACAGCTGTACATGAGTTAGGGAGGGACCACCCTTACAGGTCTCGGTATGCAAATGGAACCCAGGGTAACAGACTGACAGTTGCCTATCATGTGCTGTTTGCTGATGTTAAAGGGAGCTCTGTGTTATCACCCACATGAATCAAACCCAGCTCCCTGGCGCTGTGAGACAGCAGTGCCTCACAGCTACGTAAATGCATTGTGGGATCTTGCTGTGCGCAAGTTGGCAGCTGGAATGCATTTCCTGCTTTACTCCAATGTCCACATTCCTGAGCAGTACAGTATGAGAATCCTAGAATCACACAGTACAGAAGGAGGCCATTCAGCCCATCCAGCCTACACCATCAACAATCCCACTCAGGCCCTTTCCCTGTAACATCATGTATTTACCCCACCTAGTCCCCCTGACACTAAGGGGGGAATTTTCCCGCAGTGGGCAAGGGCAGACCATGCAAAGTTCAGTTGACCTTGGGCAGGATTTTCCAGACTTGGGGTGAGCATGGCTGGAAAATCCCATCCTAAGGGGCAATTTAGCAACCCACATAATCTTCACACCTTTGGACAATGGGAGGAAACCAGAACACCTGGAGGAAACCCACTTAGACACGGGGAGAATGTGCAAACTCCACACAGACAGTGACCCAAGGCAAGAATTGAACCTGGATCCCTGGTGCTGTGAGGCAGGTGTACTGTGTCACTGTGCTGCCCTGTTGCTCTGGAATGCCCTGAACTCAGGAAAAGCTGTATCTTTTATATGTTGGTATACAGTCAGTTGGAGATCTAGGGGGGAGAGTGGGGGTGGTTCTTGTAAAGGATCAGGATTCAGAGGTTTAAGTGTTGTCACTGCCTGGCCTGGCTTTGGGATTTCAAGGAAGACTAGGCTGAACCAGTTGGGTAGTCACGGTAGCACAGTGGTTAGCACTGCTGCTTCACAGCTCCAGGGTCCTGGGTTCGATTCCCGGCTCGGGTCACTGCCTGTGTGGAGTTTGCACATTCTCCCCGTGTCTGCGTGGGTTTTCTCCGGGTGCTCCGGTTTCCTCCCACAGTCCAAAGATGTGCGGGTTAGGTTCATTGGCTATGCTAAAATTGCCCCTTAGTGTCCTGGGATGTGTAGGTTAGAGGGATTAGCAGGTAAAATGTGTAGGGATATGGGGATAGGGTCTGGGTGGGATTGTGTTCGGTGCAGACTCGATGGGCCGAAGGGCCTGTTTCTGCACTGTAGGGTTCTAAAAAAAAAATAAACCTGTTGGACTCTAACCTGGTGATGTGAGACTTCTTATTGTGTTCACCCCAGTCCAACGCCGGCATCTCCACACCATGAACCGATTGGAGCAGACACGCCCTCTGTTTCTGTTGTGTGTGAAAGGACTACAGCTCCCAGGTTCAGTTAGGGCAGATAAGACCGGGCCAATGAAGCGGCTGCAAGGTGGAGCTTTCAGCTGAGGTTATAAGAGGCAGTGTTGCAATATACTGTGAGTGTCACTGTCTACATGGACTGAGCTAGATCAGTGTGTGTTACATGGAGTGAGTGCCTGTGCTGGCGGTTCTGAAGCTGTTCCAGCTTGGACTCTCTCTCTCTCTCTCTCTCTGTGTGATATCTCTCCAGTCTGTTCAATGCTCTGGCAGTCCCCTCTCGCCTGCACCGACCCTGACACCATGCATACCCTGCAGAAGGACACTACCTTTACCAAGATCTTTGTGGGCGGCTTGCCTTATCACACTACCGACTCGTCCTTGAGGAAGTACTTTGAGGTGTTCGGGGACATAGACGAGGCGGTGGTGATCACTGACCGGCAAACAGGGAAATCCCGGGGCTACGGCTTTGTAAGTACATGCGGGAGGAGAGTGGGAGAGAGGGACTTTGCCCTTTCCAGCTCTGTGCAGCTGAGGTTTGAATGGGGCTAGCTTTTTGTTTGGGTGGGGTGGAGGGGGGAATCTCTCGGTCTCCTTGCAGAGTATATAGGGGGCTTTGAGACACACACACACAGGCAGGAGTTACTGTGTCACAGATGTGTGTTTGTAAGCAGCTTGGCTCGCTTTACGCTGTCAGAGCTAATAGCTCCTGCTGGAAACTACCTCACTTCCCCAATTGGCCAAGATGCAGAAGTAGCTGCTTGATTTTAATGTGTGTGTGTGTGGTGTTTGTTTTTGAGTGTCTAATACTTGGAAGCTAATATGTTAAACCAGAAAGTTTAGAAACAAAGGATTAAACTGCAACAACTCAGTCGGTCAGGAAGTGGGCTAGAATGGAGTTGATAACCCTCGTGTGTGTCTGAATAAGACCTGAGAGGACACAACAGGTGTTTTTGTACAGTGAGGTCTGTAAGATATGAAAGTAGGAGAGAGAGAGAGAGAGTCATACAGGAACCCAGTCTGGCTGACTGCATTTAGAAGTGACAAGAAATTTTTAAAGTTTATTTATTAGTGTCACAAGTAGGCTTATGCAATGAAGTTACTGAGAAATCCTTAATCACACTTCCTGGTTTAATGTGGCTGCGTTTCCGCTCCGCCCCCCCCCCCCCCCCCCCCCCAACAACAACAAAATCTGTAATTATCCTTCATTTTGTCCCATGTACCAGACAAGTTGTTTTTCTGCCTGGCTCTGCGGATCTCTCCTGCTCTGCAGTAAACACCCAGCTGCTTCTAGCATGTGGTGACAGTATCTGTACTTCACTTTGTTCCTGCTCTCTCTGGTGGCCAGGCCAAGGGGTACAGATTACTGAGCGAGTTGGGCCAGGGACGAGGAGTGGGCATCCTCAGTCAGGGAGGGGCTCCTCAGTTGCTGCCTTGATGGGTGTGAGTCCGTGCGATGGAGTGAGCGGGGTGGGGGCAGAGGGGAAGGACAGTGTTACTGGGACTGAGCATCTGAGGACGCTTGGGTCTGTGCTGGATGAAGTTTAGAAGAATGAGGGGGATCTCATTGAAACTTGCACGATAATGAAAGGCCTGGATAGAGTGGAAGATGTTTCCATGAGTAGGAGAGGCCAGTATGCGAGGGCACGGCCTCAGAGTAAGGGACTGCCCTGCATAAGTGAGATGCGGAGAAATTTCTTCAGCTAGAGCGTGGTGAATCCGTGGAATTCATTGCCACAGAATTGCTGTGGAGGGCAGGTCATTGAATATATTTAAGAGAGAGAGGTAGGTTCTTGATTGGTAAGGGGATCAAAGATTATGGGGAAAAGGTGGAAGAATGGGGTTCAGAATCTTATCAGCCATGATTGAGTGATGGAGCAGACTGAATGGCCTAATTTTGACCCTATATCTTAAGGTTACTTTGGGAGTGAGCCAAGTGACCACACAAGCACTGGGTGTGGCCTCAGCCTCCTTATCGGTGGGTTGTGATCTATTAGCGTGGCTCATTTTGCCCCGAGATCAGTTGAAGCTCAGACAGTGCTGGCACAGTGCCAGGAGCTTAGTCACGATTTGAAATTTGGTGGCCCAGCCTGGTATCTGACCCTCCTTCATGTCCTGATTGCCTTCTCCTTGGCTAAGAACAAAGGGACCCTGTTTGGAACCCAGACCCGGCACGGTAGCACAGTGGTTAGCGCTGCAGCTTCACAGCTCCAGGGTCCTGGGTTCGATTCCCGGCTCGGGTCACTGCCTGTGTGGAGTTTGCACATTCTCCTCGTGCCTGCGTGGGTTTCCTCCAGGTGCTCCAGTTTCCTCCCACAGTCCAAAGATGTGCAGGTTAGGTTGATTGACCATGCTAAAAAATTGCCACTTAGTGTCCTTGGATGTGTAGGTTCGAGGGATTAGCGGGTAAATGTGTAGGGATATGGGAATAGGGCCTGGGTGGGATTGTGTTTGGTGCAGACTCGATGGGCCGAAGGGCCTGTTTCTGCACTGTAGGGTTCTAGGTAAATGGACCTGGTCTCTGAGTATGGATGTGCTCCGTGATGACCTGTCCCAGCAACTCTGCCTCACAAGCACACAAGAGAACAATGTCAAACTATGCTCCTGGTTCTTGTGGGATGGTGTGTCAGAGAGTGTGCACTGAGCCCTGCCAGAGCAACAGGAGAGGGATCTAATTAACCAACACACCCACGGAGTGGGGAGAAACGAGGGGAAGAAAACAGTCCTGCTCCAAGTGATTTATCATTGGAAGGACATTTGCAAATGTTCTGAGGGTGGGGTCTGTGTCACCCCCTCAAGGAGGAATACTTTTCTGTGGTAACTGCCTACGACCACATGTGAGGAATAGCTAATGAGGAAAGGTGGTTGGTCCTGGTGCAGACTTTTACCTGTCTTTAGAAGATGCCGGGGTCAAAAGCGAAAGTACATAGAGGGTGACATGTTGGCATTACTGCCTTACAGCACCAGGGACCCAGATTCGATTTCTGGCTTGGGTTACTTCTGTGCAGATTCTGCATGTTCTCCCTGTGTCTGCGTGGATTTCCTCTGGGTGCTCCGGTTCCCTCCCACAGTCCAAAAGACATGCTGGTGAGGTGCATTGGGCCGTGCTAAATTCTGTGTCAGCATACCCGAACAGGTGTCGGAGTGTAAAGACTAGGGGATTTTCACAGTAACTACATTGCAGTGTTAATGTAAGCCTGCTTGTGACACGAATAAATAAAGTTTACTTTAAATTGAGCACCCCTGTAATAATGCCCTTTAGAGAAATGGTGGTGGCTTAGAGAGCAGAATGTGTCTCATTGTTTGTCAAACATCTTACTCAAAAGTAAAACTGAGATTGGATCAGCTAATTATTGACGCCTCTGCTAAACCCCAATCACTCTGAGCAAATAAATCCATGAGTAACTTCAGAATGGGTTAAATAAATACAGATGGTGACTGAGGAAAGGCCACCCAATCTCCTGTCTCCGGGGAATGAACTGGGAGGTGCTGAACAGAACTGGATTAGCATAAAGGGACGGTTGGGAGTTTAGGCTGGGACGTGTTGCTGAGTCCCACACGGTGCAAAGGAGCTAGGTTAACAACAAGTACAGATTCCAGCAGTAGCACAGGGTTTTTTTGGCAGTCAACTGCATGTATTTATTCAGCTTATACACACTGGGCAAAATAACAGGCGCATTCTGGTCATCTCAACTGCCTTATGTTGTCAGCTTCTGCTGTTTAAATATCAAAGCACACAAAGAAAGCCACACAAAAGGGATGTTGTTTGTTTTTTGTTTGGCTCGCTACCAGCAACAGTCAATAATCCTGAGTTTCCCATTTAAAAATATATATAATTTTAAAGATTAGAATTAAATACTGCAGTTATCTGAGAAAAATCTCAGGTGTTAAGTTTGAACTAATCCCGAGACAGGAGGGCGCAAATCACTTCCTTCAGCCTCGGAACATGATGGATCCACTAGGCCCTGTAAGTGGATTGCAAAGTCTCTCATGCTGTTTAAAGTTTTAAGTTTGTTTATTAGTGTCACAAATAGGCTTACATTAACACTGCAATGAAGTCACTGTGAAAATCCCTTAGTCACCACCCTCCAGGAAACACTGAGGGAGAATTTAGCATGGCCGGTGCTCCTAACCAGCACTTCTTTTGGACTGAAAGAGGAAACTGGAACTCCTGTGGAAACCCATGCAGACATGGGGAGAATGTGCAAACTCCACACAGACAGTGACCCAAGGCCAGGAATCGAACTCAAGCCCCTGGTGCTGTGAGGAAGCAGTGCTGATCATTGTGCCAGCATTTTGCACACTTTCTTGCTTGCTGGAGATACTAAATGATCCAGTCATACATAGTGGGGTCTACCTTCTTAAAAGGGCACTGTTTTAGAAAGAACTTGCATTAAATCATGCCTTTGAGCTCTGAATGCCCAGACTTTGTAGCCAGTACTTTTAAAGGGCACCCACTGTTGTCATGTAGGAAACACAACAGCCAGTTTGTGCACAGCAAGCTCCCACAGACTGCAGCGTCTTTTGGATTTGTGAGCAGTGCAGTGGTTAACACTGCTGCCTCACAGTGCTAGGGATCTGGGTTCGATTCTGGCCTTGGGTCACTAGCTGTGTGGAGTTTGCACATTCTCCTTGTGTCTGTGTGGGGCTAAGGGGGATAGGGCCTGGGTGGGGTTGTTGTCAGTGCAGGCTTGATGGGCTGAATGGCCTCTTTCTGCACTCTAGGGGGGTTCTATGATCTTGCCTCCTTCAGTGCGTTTCTGCAAGTCACACAGATACAAACATCGCTTCTTGATTACACATTTGCCATTGCAGAGTTTGAGGAAAAATGCGAGAGTGTTGTAAAACGTTTGATTGTTCTAATGTCCTGCCTGCAGATTTGTTCTTGTGTTTCCTACGTTACAGCAGTGACTGCACTTCAGAAATCAGCGACTGCACAGCCTGGAGTGGTGACTGCACCCAGGGCACCTGAATATTCATGCTGCTTCCTCCTTGTCACAGTTAGCGGGCTGTGCTGCAAACTGGGTCGACTGCACTTAGGGTGTTAGCTGTAGCTGTGGCCTTTATCTGGTCTGAACAGAAGGGGCTTGTTATGTCCCTCTACACCACGCAGCACTCCATACTTCTGCCCCGTGTGGGCTGCTAGTGAGAGTGTCACTGTTGGGTGGGGCAGGAGTAGCAGAGTTTGTAACATGGTCATTTGGAATCACAGGATAAAATCCCTACAATGCAAAAAGCAACCATTTGGTCTATTGAGTCTGCACCAAGTCTCTGACAGTGCACCTTACCTAGGCCCTATGCGTCCCTGTAACCTCATCTATTTACCCCACAAGTTCCCCCAGCATCTTGGAACAGCTAAGAGGGCAAATTAGCATGGCCAATCCACCTAGCCTGCACATTTTTGGAGTCTGGGGGGAAACTGGTGCACCCAGGGGAAACCCACACAGACATGGGGAGAATGTGCAGATTCTACACAAACAGTGACGCAAGAGTGGAATCGAACCTGGGTCCCTAGCACTGTGAGGCAGCAGTGCTAACCACTGTGCCACCGGTTTTGATTGGACCTCCAGGGATGCCCTATTGTCACCTGACAGAAGTGGCACCATTAAAATAATAAACCACCAGGAGATCTAATCAAACTGTTTAAAATAAAGCAGCAAAGCCGCCATTCCGAAAACACCATAGGAAACTTAACAACTAAATCATGACGTTATTGTCTATTAGCCAGTCCAGTCCCAGCAAACAGATCCTGCTGGAGACTACATGCTCCTTCTCCAAGGCCACCCAGATAGAAATGGAGACACTGGCAGCCAGAGGGAGCACCCTCCTTCCCCGCACTAAGTGCCATTCTCTGGAAACGCTGCGTGTTTTGTTGAGATGGCACAGAAATAGGCCACTCGGCCCTTCAATCTCTGCTGGTGATTTCCTCTATCTGAGCAGCTCACACAATCTGGCTCTCCTGCTTGTCTTTCATAAGCCGATAATATTTCTCTATCTAATTCTCTTTCACAACAAAAGATGTGTGAGTTAGGTAGATTGGCTGGGCTAAATTGCCCCTCAGTATTAGGGGGATCAGCAGGGTAAATATATGGGGTAATGGGGATGGGGCCTAGGTGTGATTGTGGTCAGTGCAAATTTGTTGGGCTGAATGGTCTCCTTCTGCATTGTAAGGATTCTGATTGTAACAGTTTATGGACAGTGGTTTGAGCAGAGACCCCCTGTGTAAAATATCCTTTAATCTCCCTATCTGTTAGTTTGTGCCCATGTGTGCTTAGTAGAAATGATGTACCATCTCTGAGCTCCTCTGTTGCCTGTCATCCAGCTTTATCTCCCTGTTTTTCACAGTTTTGACTTTGGGCTACATCGACTGTATATGCATCACAGGACAAAATAGCAGCTATTAGGTTCTGATCTACTTCAACACTAGGATTCCTTTAGCTTTGTTGGACCTGGTGTTAGCTTGTTCCATTGTTGGTGCCTCTCAGATTGATGGGGTTTTATGGTGCTGGTTTGAGTCCTGGTGACACTGGAGGCACTGTGCCACATGATTGATCCAGCGATATTGGACATCTGCATCATCCCAGCCTATATGGGCTCCTTTGGCTTTTCGGTGTCATAGATTCAGAGAGATATACAGCACAGAAACAGGCCCTTCAGCCCAACTCCTCCATGCCAACCGGTTTCCTAAACCGAGCTAGTCCCATTACCTGCATTTGATCCATGCCCCTCTAAATTTTTCCCATCCATGTATTTGTCCAAATGCCTTTTAAATGTTGTAATTGTACCCGCCTCTATCACCTCTGGCAGCTTATTCCATATACACACCACCCTCTGTGTGAGAAAGTTGCCCCTCAGGTCCCTTTTAAATCTTTCCCCTCTCACCTTTAACCTACGCCCTGTAATTTTGGACTTCCTTACCCTGGGGAAAAGACCTTGGCTACACACCTTATCTATGCCCCTCATGATTTTACAAACCTCTATATGGTCACCCCTCATCCTCCTACGCTTCAGGGAAAAAAGTCCCAGCCTATCCAGCCCCGGTAACATCCTTGTAAATCTTTTTTGAACCCTTTCCAGCTTAATAACATCCTTCCTATAGCAGGACAACCAGAATTGTATGCCAAATGCGACTTCACCAATGTGTTGCAAATTATAATATAATGGCTGGAGTTTTATGACCTCACGTCTCCCGAAACCGTAAAATGCCACCTGAGGTCAATGGACTTTCCCATTGTTCATCCCTCATCCGCTCTGATTCCTGTAGCAGTGACATTCTGGCCAATGTCCCAACTTCTGTACTCAATGCTCTGACCGATGAAGTCAAGTGTGCCAAATGCTGCCTTCAGTATCTGTCCACCTGTGATACTACTTTCAAGGAACTATGTACTTGCACCCCTAAGTCTCTTTGTTTGACAGTACTCCCCAGGGCCCTACCTTTAACTGTGTAAGTCCTGCGCTGGATTGTCTTACGAAATGCAACACCTGACATTTATCTGAATTAAACTCTATCTGCCATTCCTCGGCCCACTGGCCCAGTCACTCCAGTTTGCTGCCTACAGTAAAGCTGAATATTGCTCCCTTCAATTCCTCAAGCCTAGAGTGGTCTCCTTGCTGACCCCTCTGGAACCTCATTTCCCATAAGTTTCTATTCTGACAAACTTCCCTGGTCACATGGTTTGCCACTTTGAGTCACAGGGTTGTGGGCTCAAGAGCCACTCTGGAGACTGAAGCACATTGTTCAGATCGGCAGTCCAGTGCAGTGTTGAGGGAGAGTGCTGCACTGTCAGAGATGCTGTCCTCGGGTGAGAGCATGGCCCTGTCCGCACCCCTCAGGTGGATGTAAAAGATCCTGTGTTACTATTTCTGAAGAAGAGTTTCTTTGGATTATTCATAGTATTTATCTTTTAACTGTTATGATCCCGTTTGGGACTGTTACTGTTGAAATAAGAGTACCTAGCAATTAACCATCAGGACAGAACTATGCCACAGGATTTTGTGTTTCTAAACAATTGTGGTTTATCAACAAAACTAAAAAGTAAGCTCTGTTAACTTAACATTGTACTTATAAAAACTTAGGCAATAAATTTAGTTCTGCTTTTTACTTCTGCCCTGCCCCCTTTCCCCCAAGAGTTCCCTTGTTTGACAAAATTTTGAAAGTTCATTCACCTTTCTGGTGACCAACCCCAAAGGTATGCCACAGCCCTCTGGAATTTACTTGAATTCTCCTTAGTTTCTAGCCATTCCTCTGATATAAGATTCTATGGGGCTCCTTCCACTGGCTTCTTGGCTACGTGGCCCTTCAGCTTTTCCTTCACCAACCTCATGACTATGGATACCTCAGCTACTTGTTCAGGTTGCTGGCACTATTCTAACTGCCCTCCACCCCAGCTTTCTGCCAAAAGGCTCTGAGAAGATCACTGTCGATATCTTCCAGCTGCCTTTTCCCCCCTCAAAAACCAAATTGAATTATTTGATCAGTAGATCATACAGATAAATTAAACAAAAGCACCTTCTAAGCAAGGCTTCGCCATGAATTACTATCTCCATGACAATATGACATACTCTGGGATAATTTGGCTCAAAATGCAAATGCATTAGTTTATCTTCAACTACTTTTCATTCTATAAACCATATAGTTAATGTGTATCGCTAATTGATATCGTGGCCTTCCTCCAGAAATTGGAGGTACTGTTGAGGAACTCTTCTGTTTGCAACCTGGTCCTGGCATCTTTTGATTTGGGAACTATATACATCATTTATATTCTTTCACTGAAGTAAGTGTAGGCCTTTTGGCTCTTGCCCAGAGATGGGATTATTTATTGTTCAAGCATTGATTTGAGTTGCATTTAAGAACATATAAGAACATAAGAAATAGGAGCAGGAGTAGGCCATCTGGCCCTTCGAGCCTGCCCCGCCATTCAATAAGATCATGGCTGATCTGTCGTGGCTCAGCTCCACCTTCCCGCCCTCTCCCCATAACCCTTAATCCCTTCTCTTATCAAAAACCCATCAACCCGTTTCTTAAAAATATTTAGCGAGGCAGCCTCCACCACTTCAACGGGCAGAGAATTCCAGAGATTCACCACCCTTTGAGTGAAGAAGTTCCTCCTCAACTCTGTTCTAAACCGCCTCCCCTTTATCTTGAGGCTGTGCCCCCTAGTCCTACTGTCTTTTTTGAGCGGGAAGAGTCTCTCCACCTCTATCCTATCCATCCCATTCATCATCTTATACGTCTCAATGAGATCTCCCCTCATTCTTCTAAACTCTAACGAGTACAAGCCTAGTTTATTCAGCCTCTCCTCATAGCTCAATCCCCTCAACTCCGGTATCAGCCTAGTAAACCTCCTCTGCACTCCCTCCAGGGCCAAAATATCCTTGCGCAGGTGCGGCGCCCAAAACTGCACACAGTACTCCAGCTGCAGTAGAGTTGATTATCAGTTGATTTACAGTAGAGTTGATTATCACTTTCTCAATTAGATGCCCCCATTTTCTACAGCTAACACTTTTAATTCCTGAAACTAAAATTAATATTCTACAACATATCACTAAAATATTTGCAACAGCACTGAAATGGATTACCTGATCATTGTAATGTAGCTGTTTTGTGGTGTCTTGCTGTAGGCAAATTGGCCACTGCGTTTCTCACAAAAGTGACTATGATTAAAGAATTTACTTGGATATCAAGTGCCTTGGAAGGTACTGAGGTCACGAAAGGCTGTGATATGAATCACAGAATCTTTACAGTACAGAGGGAGGCCATTTGACCCATCGGTCTGGATCTCAAAGAGCATTCTACCCAATCCCACTCTTATCCCCATAATCTTGCACTCTTTCTTTTCAGCAATCCAATTCCCTTTGGAAAACCTCGATCGTGCCTGCATCCACCACTCTCAGGAAGCTCATTCCAGACTCTGGGTGAAAAACATTTTCCTCGCCTCGCTTCGACTTCTTTTGCCAAAGTGCAAATAATAATAATTTTTTAATATAGAACATAGAACATAGAACATTACAGCACAAACAGGCCCTTCGGCCCTCGAGTTGCGCCGATCACATCAACCCCACCAATCTACAGACCTATCTATAACCCCCAATCCTATTAAACCCCATATACTCATCCAGAAGTCTTTTAAAAGACCCCAGCGAGTTTGCCTCCACCACCGATGACGGCAGCCGATTCCATTCACTCACCACCCTCTGAGTGAAAAACTTACCCCTGACATCACCTCTGTACTTCCCTCCCCGCACCTTAAATCTGTGTCCTCTCATAGCGACCATTTCAACCCGGGGAAATAGCCTCTGAGAGTCCACCCTATCTATTCCTCTCAACATTTTATAAACTTCTATCAGGTCGCCTCTCAACCTTCGCCTCTCTAGGGAAAAGAGTCCCAGCTTCCTCAACCTATCTTCATAAGGCATGCCTCCCAGTCCAGGCAACATCCTTGTAAATCTCCTCTGCACCCTTTCAATAGCTTCTACGTCTTTCCTATAGTGAGGCGACCAGAACTGCGCACAGTACTCCAAATGAGGCCTGACAAGGGTCCTGTAAAGTTGCAGCATTACCTCCCGACTCCTAAACTCAATCCCTCGATTAATGAAGGCCAGTACACCATACGCCTTCTTGACCACCTCCTCCACCTGCGAGGCCGATTTAAGAGTCCTGTGGACCCGGACCCCGAGATCCTTCTGCTCTTCAACGCTACCAAGACTCCTGCCTTCACTTTTTGCTGTCTATCCTTTAGCCGCCTCTCTTATCATGCGGCCACATTCCCCCTTCATTCCATTTGCCATTATCTTTGCTCCAAGTCTGTCCTATGAAACCTTATCAAATGCATTTTGAAAATTCATGTAAATTTGAGTGTTTGGCTTGGGGGGGTGGTGGTAGCAATGTCGCTATGGAGCTGGAGGATCAGAGGGCTGAGCCCCAGTCTAGAGGTGGCTGTATCGAGAGAGGTGGATTTGAACTGAGGTCACATATCCTCCACCCCAGGTGGATGCAAGTGGAAGGGATCTCCGAACTATTAGAAGAGGAGCCCTCGGGCACCAATATCAAAGTAAAGATTACCCAACCTTTTGTTTCCGTGCACATTTGCAGCATGTTGCCACCACGTTTGCCTAAAGAAAAACATTTGGTTGTCCCTATACTTTGAGCTTGTGAAAGACTCTATATAAAGGAGTGGAGGCGGCTGGTATTACTGTAAATGCAGTGTCTCAGGTTAATTCTGTCCCCACACTATCCTAACCTCAGTGGTGAGGTGCGGTCCATTGAGACTGAAACATGCACCTCTCCACAGAGACACTTATTTCAGAGTGACTTTATATTCCGAGCCTTAGTGGGCTGCTGTTTTTCATTTTTGTACCTTTTTTTTTGATACTTGATTCCCACTCAAAAATCCAGTTTGGCCCAATCAGAGTTCCCAGAAGAGAGACAAAACAGATCCAAGGTAGGACATCTTGGGCTCAGTTAAACAAGGTCCAAGCTGACAGGAGGAGGTATTACACTCACTCCCAGCCTCGGTCTCAGCTTCATCTTGGCTAAAGGGCCCTGATGGCTTCGAACAATTGCTTCAGGTGAAGCCTCAGTGTAACCTCTAAGAGCTAAGAGCAGGTGCAAGACCAAATATTACCCTTAATCTGAGCCGAGAGGCTCGGTAGACTGCTGTTGCTGACATCTCTGCTCAAGTCCAAGATTTGTAAGGTTGGTTGACGCACACGTGCTAGACCTGCCCGGCTCCTGTAGTCCAGGCTGGAGATCACCTCTGGCCTACTCCAGTCGCTCTGGCTCAATTTCCCAGCCAATTCACTGAGGGAGTTGCACGCACTGGCTGGATTTAACTGCTAACAGTTTTGTTCATTTATCTATTTGCCTTAGGTCACCATGGCAGACAGAGGTTCTGCAGACCATGCATGTAAAGACCCCAACCCCATCATCGACGGCAGAAAAGCCAATGTCAATCTGGCCTACCTGGGTGCAAAGCCAAGGACCATACAAACGGGTAAGTAACCAACCTCTGTATGGAGCAGCTGCCCTTCTGGAGTCTTGCTGTGTACCCCTGGTGTGTGATTGTTGTACACCTTGAGACACCACATCCCTGCTTATCATTACAGCTGGCACGGCTGCCTCACAGCGCTAGGGACCCAGGTTCAGTTCTGGCCTTGGGTGACGATGTGTGGAGTTTGCATATCCTCCCTGTGTCAGCGTGGTTTTCCTCTGGATGCTCCAGTGTTCTCCCACACTCCCAACGATGTGCGGGTTGGGTTGATTGGCCATGATAAATTTCCCCTTAGTGCCTCGGGATGAGTGGGTTGGGGGGGGTAATGGTTAAAGTCTGGATGGGATGACCTATCAAGGAGCTGGTGTACACTTGATGGGTCATTTAGCCTCCTTCTGCGCTGTAGAGATTCTATGAATCTTTTTCACTGCCCCCATTCCTCATCCAGTAAACTGCCTTGAATACTGACTGACTTTTATTTTCCTGTATTTTTCTGCTTCTTTTGGTTAAAGGAATCTAGACTTCCTCCTTGGGAAGTTCGTCCTTCATTGAAACAGATACTGGTATAATGGTCAGGGTATAATGAGTGACTTCAGTGTCAGGGTATAAAGAGTGACCTCAAATCTTCCGTCCTCCCAACCGAGGTTGAACACTCCTCCCCATGTAGGGCAGTCACGTGACATCCTCTCCCTTCATCTCCAGAGTCTGGTCAGACTGGTGGGGATGTTAGCCACGCACCCTTCTGCTGGTTTTGTGTGTAGAAGCCCCTGTTGCCGCAGAATCCTGTGGCTACAGATCTCTGACATGGGCTACCTCTAACTCAGCTCTGAGGGGCTTCAAGGATAACTGGGGTAGGACAAAGTGTTGGGAAGGGCACGAACACTGGGATTCCATCAGCAAAGTGATGGAAGGTGTCATCGGCATCGCAATAAAGCACCACTTACTCAGCTCGCTGAAGCTCAGCTTGGTTTCTACTGAGCTCTTGACTTCAGTGTAGCCTTGGCCCAAACACGGACAAAAAAAGCTTAACTCAGGAGGGGAGGTGAGAGTTATAGCCCTTGATATCAAGGCAGCATTTGACAGAGGGAGCCCTAGGAAAACTGGCCTCACTGAGAATTTGGGTGAGGGAAGAATCTCTGCTGGGTGGAGTCATATCTAGCACAAAGGATATTGGTAAAGGTGGTCAGAGGTTAATCATCTCAGTCCCCTGGACATCACAGCAGGGGCTCCTCAGGGTAGTGTCCTCGGCCACCCATCTTCAGCTGCTTCATCAATGATCTTCCTTCCATCATAAGGTCAGAAATGCGGATGTTCACTGATGACCAATTCCTGGCTTGGGTCACTGTCTTTGTGGCATTTGTACATGCTGACCGTATCTGTGTGGGTTTCCTCCGGGTGCTCCGGTTTCCTCCCACACTCCAAAGATGTGTGGATTCAGTTGATTGGCCATAATAATTTAGCCCTCAGTGTCCTGGGGTGCGTATTTTGAAGGAATTAGCGGGGTAAATATGTGGGGCTGTGAGGATAGGTCTGGATGGGATTCTTGTCAGTGCAGTCATGATGGGCTGAATGGCCTCCTTCTGCACTGTAGGGATTCTATGACTGTGCAATGTTCAGCATCATTCGCTACTGCTCAGATACTGAAGCAGTCCCTGTCCATATGCAGCAAGACCTGGACCACATTTTGACAAGCAGTTTGTAGCATTTATGCCACTTGCGTGTCAAGTACTGACCATCTCCAACCAAAGAGAATTTATCCATTGCCCCTTGACATTCAATGGTATAACCATTGATGAATCCTGCACCATCAATGTCCTTGGGCTTATCATTTGACCAGAAACTGAACTGGATTAGCCATATAAATACTGTGGCTACGACAGCAGATTGGATAGTGAGAATTTTACAGAGAGTGACTCTCAAGACTGTCCATCATCTTTTTGAGGGGTAGAAACTGGAATCCCACACTAGTTTTCTGGATTTAAATGTAGGCATGAGGACAAATTCAAGTCCTTCCAAATAATATATATTCCAGAGAGGACTAAAATCTGGTAAGAAGGGGGAAAGATTTCCATGGCAAGTAAGGAAGTTAAAGACAACATAAAGACAAAACCTAAGGCATACTGTACTGTGAAGGCCAGTGGCACATTGGAAGATTAGGAAACTTTTAAAGATTAACAAAGGGTCTCCAAAAAAATCATATAAGTAGCAGTGGTAAATTATTTAAGAAAACTAGCACAAAATATAAAAATGGAGAGCAAACACTTCTGTCAGTATTTAAAAGGGAAGAGAGTAGCTAAAGTGAATGTTGGCCTCATTTAGAACATAATGTTTAGTTCTGGTCGCCACACTCCCGGAAGGATGTGAATGCTTTAGAGAGGATACAGAAGAGGTTTACCAGGATGTTGCCTGGTATGGAGGGTATTAACTATGAGAAGAGGTTGGAGAGTTTCAAGGGAAACTAGGGACGAGGAATAAATGTTTCCCTAGCAACTCCCATATCCAGTGAAAGAATGTAAATAAAACAAAATTGGGGGCAGCTGAGAAAGAACGTCATCCCATAACCCCCGTGCTCCCCAAAACATCTATCTAGCACAGTCTCAGGATATAACATTGATCTGTCTTGCAGTAGTTTTATTTATAGCCAATCATTTTGTTTACAGGCTTGGCTTTGGGAATTCAGCAGATTCACCCGGCCCTGATCCAGCGTCCCCTTGGGTAAGTGAGAACAACATTTATTTTCAAAGTGGCCTTTTACAAAAGGAAGTCTTGTATCTCTGGAATGCCTTGCAAGGTGTCCCAAAGCCTTCTAGAACCAGTGAGGCACTTTGTTATAGTGCACCTTTGTCATAAAGTAAGAAGTATAGGAAGATCCCACAACGTGACAGTGAGCAGCTCATCTGCTTTAGTGAGTGTGGTTGATGGATAAATATTGGGCAGGTTGCTGGGGTCAGTCTGATTCTCTTTGAATAATGTCACAGGATCTTTTGACCTCACCTCCATTCACTCAATGTGCTGATGGACAATAAATGCTGACGGGGACGGGAAACACTGTTAAGATGGGGCCTTGGCTGAACATCTCGTCCATAAAGTGCCTCTTCCAACAATGTCTTCCTTTCTCCTTTTATGTTCTGCTGTTTCTCAGAGGCGGAGAATCCATTTGGAGTTGTTCCCAATCATCCTGGCTGTTAAATTTCAATGGTATCTCTCCAGCTGGAGTGTCAGTTTAGATTTTTAAGTATTTATTTGTGGGACAATGGGCGTCGCTGACTAGCCAGCATTTATTGTCCGTCCCTTGTTGCCTGAGGGCAGTTGAGAGTCAACCACATTGCTGTGGCTCTGGAGTCACTTATAGGCCAGACCAGGTAACGGCAGATTGCCTTTCCTAAAGGACAGGTGGGTTTTTCTGACAATCAACAATGGTTTCCTGGTCATCAGTAGATTCTTAATTCCAGATTTATATTGAGTTCACCATCTACTATGGTGGTATTTGAACCCGGGACCCAAGGGCATTACGCTGGGTCTCTGGGTTACCCGTCCAGTGACAACATGGTGGCACAGTGGTTAGCACTGCTGCCTCACAGCACCAGCAATCTGGGTTTGATTCCTGGCTTGGCTCAGTGTCTATGCACGTTATCCCCGTGTCTGCGTGGGTTTCCTCCAGGTGCTCCGGTTTCCTCCCTCAGTCTGAAAGGTGTGCTGGCTGGCTGCATTGGCCATGCTAAATTCTCCCTCAGTGTACCCGAACAAGTGCGGGAGTGTGATGACTAGGGGATTTTCGCAACAATGTCATTGCAGTGTTAATGTGGGCCTCCTTGTGGCACTAATAAAGAGAAAGGAAAAATACCAGTATGCCTTCTCCCCAGTTAGATAATGGCAGCTCTGCATTGTAAATTCTTTGGCACACACCATGGTTCCATATCCCTTCAGTTCCTTGTTTGATTAAAATTGATCATTGTTAATTTTGAAATTGTCAACTAACCTAGCATCCTGGTGTTCTGTGGGAGGGAGTGCATTCCTGGAATCAGCTCTAAATATCTTAACTCTAATCCCAGCTTGTACCCTTTCATTCTTCCCAACACAAAAATTGGTTTCTCTCTATCAATTCTAACAGATCCCTTTATCTCAGCAATACCATTCACGGATATCTCAGCTCATTTTTTTTTCTCTGTCTTGCTCTCTTCCTAATTTTGATGGGAAACATTTGCTTAGTTTTATTAGCACTGAGTACACAGCACTGCATTCCCATTTGCCGAGGAGGCGGATAATCCCTTGTTTTTGAGCGTAGTTCAAATGAATTCACACTAACCTGAATCTTTCACATTGCATTAGATATTCAGGCAGAAAGAATGTCCGGACTGAATTCTGTGGAATCTCTTGTGTGCTTGTCTAATCCACCTTCCTTTCCCCTTTTTATATTCTGCTGTTTCTCAGAGGCAGAGAACCCATTCGGAGTTGCTCCCAATCGCCCCAGCTGTTACGTTACGGAGCTTCTGACTTTTTAGTACAGTGGGCTGTGGAGCATTGAACCCAGCTAACCCAGAAACCCCTTGGTCCCATTCCTGGTCTGACTGGGATTCTGTTCCTGGAGATGCAACAGGCCTCTCTGAGTTATTTGTGCTGGGGAAGGTGGTATGACAAGTGGAGAGAACAGTCAGCATTCCTGCTCTTGAGGACAGCCCACTAACCCGTCTGTGTGTGTGTGTGTGTGTGTCAGTCTGCCTTTCTGTGAGTGTCTGCCTGTGTACATGTATCTGCTTGTATTTTTGAGTGTGTATGTGTGTCCTGTGTGTTTGTGTGTGAATGTGTACATGTGTATCCTCCCTGTGTGTCTGTTTTTGTGTGTATCTGAGTAGTTAAGTATGTCTGTCTGTCTGTGTGTCTCTTGGGCTGCACTGTGATGGCGTCACAGTTGATACCCTGGTGCAGACACATTCCTTGTGTGTGAGTAGCGAGAATTTTTCCTGGGCCCTGTTCCAGGGCCAGATATATTTTTGGTGTCTCCAATGTGAGCTGCAAATTGGGAAGAGGGCAGTTTGAAATAAAAGTTGCGCTGTGGGTGCAGGAAAATCCCCTTCCTCCAGACTTTGGAGTGAGTTGCCTCGGAAACAGTAATATGTCATGTGTAGACCCTGTAAGATCCTGTCATTGGTTTGTCCATTGGTTCCTGTTAAGAGCTGGGTATCCATCCAAAGACACCAAAAATCACCAACACGACATCCAGGAAAGGAAGGAACTGCATTTATGTAACACCCATCACAACCTCAAAACATTTTACAGCTGCTCTTGTAATATGCAACAAGGAATTTTCTGTTTGCCAACAGCAAGGTGCCACCATGATCTGAATGATGAGTTAAGAGCACGGTGGCACAATGGTTAGCGCCAGGGACCCAGGTTCGATTCCCAGCTTGGGTCACTGTCAGTGTGGAGTTTGAGTGTTCTCCCCATGTCTGTGTGGATTCCTGCCAGGGGGCATTGCATAGAATCCTTACAGAATCCCCATAACATTCCTAAAGGTGCTCTGGTTTCCCCTCACAGTCCAAAAGATATGTTGGTTAGGTGCATTGGCCATGCTAAATTCTCCCTAAGTGTACCCGAACAGGAGCTGGAATGTGGAGACTAGGGGATTTTCAGTGACTTCATTGCAGTGTTAATGTAAGCCTATTGTGGCTTACTACTAAATAAACTGTAAACTAATCTATTTGTGCTGAAGCAGTGAGGAGGAAATGCGAGCCAGTTTCCAGAGAGATCCCCTGCTCTTCTCATATATCAGGCCCAGCTGGGATGTGATTTAATATTTTGGTTTAAAAACAGTGTCCCTGTCAGCCCCTCAAACTGGAACCCATGATCTTCAGACTCTGAAATGGGGTATGGAGTGTGGGGGAGGTAAAATGGCCCGTAATATTTCCATAGAACCCTACAGTGCAGAAACAGGCCCTTCGGCCCATCGAGTCTGCACCGAACACAATCCCACCCAGACCCTATCCCCATATCCCTGCAAATCCCTCTAACCTTTACATCCCAGGATACTAAGGGGCAATTTTAGCATAGCCAATGATCCTAACCCGCACATCTTTGGACTGTGGGAGGAAACCGGAGCACCCGGAGAAAACCCAGGCAGACACAAGGAGAATGTGCAAACTCCACACAGGCAGTGACCCGAGCCGGGAATCGAACCCAGGACCCTGGAGCTGTGAAGCAGCAGTGCTAACCACTGTGCTACCATGCCGCCCTCAGTTCTTCTCAGTTCCATGGTCATCTATTTATTTATTTATTTATTAGTGTCACAAGTGTGCTTGCATTAACACTGCAATTAAGTTATTGTGAAAATCCCCCAGTTGCCACACTCCGGCGCCTGTTTGGGTAGCTTGAGGGAGAATTTAACATGGCTAATGCACCTAACCAGCACATCTGTCAGACTGTGGGAGGAAATCGAGGCACCCAGAGGAAATCCACGCAGACACGGGGAGAGCGTGAAGACTCCATACAGACCCAAGCCGGGATTTGAACCTGGTGGTGAACCTGTGGTGCTGTAAGGCATCAATGCTAACCACCCGTCATCATCCTTTCCCTTGCAATCTATAGCACAAGATCAGGGTCAGCTCTAGGAGGTTCTCACAATCGCCCCTAATCCCTGGCACTTCCTGCAACTCGGGCTTTGGTAATCAACTAGCTTCCTGAACAAAAAACAAGTGTAGATCCCGGGGCCTCCACTGCGTGTGAGCTCGAGATTCCCATTCTCTCTGCCAGTCTGAGTTGAGTTTTTCACGGCATTAGTTGTAAAGGTGAGGTTGTGCTGTGCCATGCTAGCCCACGCTTTGGTTCCAGGCAACTGCTGCTTATTCTAGGTTAGTTCATGGTGAAAGATGGTGCCTCTGTATTCTCGAGTCTGTGTCTTGGAGCTACTTTAACTGAACATGGACCAGAGTAAGGAGCCAGACTCCAGGGAGAAATGTTATCTCCAGCCCTATTGAAAGTCAGGGGGTTGGACCATCACTGTATTTCATTGGAGTAGTCTACCTAAGACTTGCGAAATTTCTCCACATTTACGATGTGTGTTGAGGACTGATTCTTTATTGTCATTTTCCTGCATGATGATACATTGAGGATGTGATCTTACCAGTTGTTTGCACCACACTCCTGCTGCAGGGAAGTTGGAGAATTTGGCGCCCAACCAAATCTCTATTCACTGCAGCGGGATGGAAAAATCTCACCGGTGTAAATGGCTGTAACATTCCGGCATGAGACTTTCCATCGTTTGGAAGCACAGGCTCTTGGCAATGCTGAAAAACAATTCCTGTCTAAGTTTTTCATCTTGCACTCATCAGGACAGATTTGTGAGATTTGATTTCCTTGTGTATCTGTCCTGATAAGTGGAAGATGAAAAACTTTGACAGTATGTCTCTTTTTTTATCAGCAATATTATAATTTTCTACTCTTGAGCTGTGGACAATTCTTAACTTATTGCCCATCAGTAGTCAGTGTGGGACTCTGATCTGTGTAGATCAGGCAATGGAGGGAGCAGCTAAATCTCTTTTCCTAGAGAGGTCTATGGATCAGTTACAGAGCTGCTGTTTTGTTCCAGTCCATAAATTGGACAATTAATCTTGCATGTTAACTCCACACAGGTATGGGGAGAAAGTGCAAGCTCCACACAGACAGTGACTCGAGGCTGGAAATAAACCCAGGTCCCTGGTGCTGTGAGGCAACAGTGCTAACCACTGCGCTGCCTGTGATGCTCAGGTCCTGGGAATGAATTGCAAAACATAGATCAGTTTGTCCTGGAGTTGCCTTTGATGGCATCCTAGCCTTGTCTTAATACCAGTCTCTCAATCTTGTACTGGTAGCAGTTTTGTGTTTCTGAACAGAGGTGGTAACGGTAAGCAGATGGGCATGTTCATATATCGAGAGGGCCAGGTCTCCGCCAACGCTTTCTTCCTCCGTCTATATCTGGTTTAATATTTAGTGTTAGGAAACTTAGAAAATCCATAGAATCATAGAATCCTACAGTGCAGAAAGAGGCTATTCAGCCCGTAGAGTCTGCACTGACCACAATCCCACCCACTAATCCCTCTAAGTTGCAATTGATTTCAGAAATGTTTAATCCTTCTATCATTGTACGTGGCTGAGTCATACTAGGAGGACTTGCAGTGTGTTTAAAAAGATCACATGGGTATGGTGTGATGGTTATGTTACTGATTAGTAATCCAGACAATGAGAATTTGGGAGCATTGGAAGATTAGGCCATTTAATCGCACAAAGCTGTTGAGATTATAACTGATCTATGAGCTAACTCCATAGTTGATTCATTTTGAAAATGACAATACAAAATGTACTGGCTACAGTAAAAGTGACAATGAAGGTGGAGGTGATGGCCTAGAGGTGTATTATCGCTTGACTACTATTCCTGAAACTCAGCTAATGTTCTGGGGACCTGGGTTCGAATCTCAGGTAGATGGTGGAATTTGAATTCAATAAAAAGTATCTGGCATTAATAATAAAAGCAAAATACTGTGGGTGCCGGAATCTGAAACCAAAAGAGAAAATGCTGGAAAATCTTAGCAGGTCTGCCAGCGTCTGTAAGAAGAGGAAATAGTCAACTTTTCGAATCCAGATGATCCTTTGTCAAAGGTTTTTTTTCCTCTCCTTACAGTTGCTGCCAGACCTGCTGAGATTTTCCAGCATTTTCTCTTTTGATTTCTGGAATTAAGAATCTGCTGATGACCATGAAACCATTGTCCATTATTGGGAAAACCCATCTGGTTCACTAATGTCCTTTAGGGAAGGAAATCTGCTGTCCTTACCTGGTCTGGCCTACATGTGACTCTAGAGCCGCAGCAATGTGGTTGACACTTGGTTACTTTTAGTCTTCAGGGCAACTAGGAGGGGCAATAAATGCCCTGCTGGGCATCAAGAATGGATAATTATGGAAAAAAACCCCGGAGGTATTACTTCACAAATGTACTAATTAGTGATGCAGGACAAGCACTGTGGAGCTTGTGGCTGTGTGGAAATGCCAATGCTAACCTGTGCCTTTAGCATAGCCTGAACTCTGAGGAATATTAGCCCATTGTGTACACTATGCGACAAATAACATGGTCTGTCGCTAGGAGATGGCCTGTGGCCTGGGGCTGGGCTGAGGATTACTTTGATTTATTATTGTCACATGCGTTAACGTGCAGTGAAAAGTATTGTTTCTTGTGTGCTATACAGACAAAGCTTACCATTCATAGTGAAGGAGCGTGCAGGATGTAGTCATAGCTAGGGTGTAGAGAAAGATCAACTTAATGTGAGGTAGGTCCATTTAAAAGACCGATGGCATTAGGGAAGAAGCTTTCTTGAGTCGGTTGCTACGTGACCTCGGACTTGTGTATCTCTTTCCCGACACAAGAAGGTGGAAGAGAGTGTGTCCAGGGTGCGTAGGGTCCTTAATGATGCTGGCTGCTTTTCCGAGGCAGCGGGAAGTATAGACCGAGTCAATGGATGGGAGGCTGGTTTGTGTGATGGTTTGAGCTACGTTCACAACCTTTTGTAATTCCTGGTGGCAGGACCCAAGATCCCACCAGTGTAAAGATTTCAGTGGATATCTTCAATAGAATGTGTAGGGTTTTGGAATTCTGCAGTGACCCAGTACTGAACTCTGTCACACTGTCTGACAGGGATTGTTAATAGTCAGGGCCCACGGCTCTTATTCAAAGCGCTTTGATTAAAATGATGCAGGTTTAAGTTTGACTCAGATGTAACACTTTCGGTACTTGGGTCAGAAGGCTTGAGTTTGAACTCAGTCTGGAACTAGGGCCCTTAATGCAGACAGACATTTCAGTGCAGTAATGAGGAGGAGTGTTGTACTATTTGAGGTGCTTAATATGTTGGAATGGGTTTTTCTTATCGCCATGTTGTTTGTGGCAACTTGCTATTGCCTACTGCAACTCCCAAAACAACAGGTGACTGTTTTCAGACTGACTGTGCAGTGCGGTGGCGTGGTTAGCACTGCTGCCTCACCGCGCCAACGATCTGGATTCAACTCCTGGCTCGGGTTACTGTCTGTGCAGAGACTGCAAGTTCTCCCTGTGTCTGCATGGGTTTTCTCAGGGTGCTCCGGTTCTCTCCCACACTCCGAAAGATGTGTGCTGGTTTGGTGCATTGTCCCGGTGTGTGGTGACTAGGGGAATTTCACAGTAACTTCATTACAGTGTTAATGTAAGCCTTACCTGTGACACTAATAAATAAATTCTAAAAATTATTGTTATGCAGATTGGGATACAGCGGAAAAAGTATTGTTTCTTGCATGCTATACAGACAAAGCATACCCTTCATAGAGTACATAGGGATGAGGGAAAGAAGGGTGTAAACTGTAGTGTTAAGTTCATAGCTAGGGTGAAGAGAAAGATCAACTTATACAACTATACAGGCAAAGCATACCCTTCATAGAGTACATAGGGAAGAGGGAAAGGAGGGTGTAAACTGTAGTGTTACGTTCATAGCTAGGGTGAAGAGAAAGATCAACTTGATATAAGGTAGGTCCATTCAAAAGTAAGCAAGGAAGAAATTGTTCTTGAATCAGTTGGTACGTGACCTCAGACTCTTGTATCCTCTTCCCGACGGAAGAAGGTGGAAGAGAGAATGT
Source organism: Prionace glauca (assembly GCA_037974335.1). Lineage (NCBI taxonomy): Eukaryota > Metazoa > Chordata > Chondrichthyes > Carcharhiniformes > Carcharhinidae > Prionace > Prionace glauca. Next base: position 14,942,405 of record CM075736.1, on the reverse strand, counting down.
TCGGGATGCGTGGGGTCCTTAATTATGCCGGCTGCTTTGCCGAAGCGGTGGGAAGTGTGGACAGAGTCAATGGATGGGAGGCTGGTTTGTGTGATAGACTGGCCCTCATTCACAACCCTTTGTAATTTCCTGTGGTCTTGAGGTTGGTGGACTGTCGGAAATGGTGGAAAACCCTGTGATTGTGAACACCGGTAGGATGGAAAGTGAAGACATGGGGACCGGGTCACTGTTGAGAGAAAAGGCTGGGTTGGTGCGAATGGAGAGACGGTAGGTGAAGTGGTTTTGATTACGGGCTGTTTGCCAGTTATTGCTTGAGGGAATTCCTGTCTGATGTGCTGTGATATGGGTTGGGGTTGGAGACCGGAATGGAAAATGGAAGAAGACATGGAGGGTAATGAGAAGCTGAGCAAGAAATGATTGGGGATACTGTTGGAAGAAGCATCATTCCCGGTTGCTCCGGGCTTGGTGGATTTGTAATAAATGCCTGTGGAAAGCCCAGGGGATGGTTGGGAGAGAGAAGGCAGAGAAAGCGAGACAAAGTCCGAGGGAGGCAGAATTAGCAATGTACAATCGAATGATGAGTACCCTCTTTCCCAGTTACAGTGTGGCTGGGGAATCCTCCAGCGGTTCATGCCAGTGGGATTTCCCCATCCCATAGCAGTGAACGGAGATTTGGCTGGGCGCCAAATGCAGTCAACGGAGATTTGGCTTGCTACGGCGCTGGTGTGTAATTTGAAGTGACTGTCCTCACTTCCCGGTAGCAGCCACTATAACATTTCCTTATGAATATGCATTCCTGTTAATATTCACTCCAGCACCTCTGATGGATGATTTTGTTTGCTTGGTCCAGCCCCACTTGACATGTGATATTGTTTACAGTTTCCGTGGCAACAGCAAGCTGTCATGAATGTATGTTTCCTGTTTCAAGTTTCCTGATCTTTGTTGTCCAATAAATAGTTCCTCAAGTCAGAGCTTCTCAATGGAGAAATCCATTCTGCCCATCGTCTCTGTACTGGCTCCTTGGTGGAGCAGATTAAAACTGAGCTTTCCTTTAATATGTTTATCCAATTTTCCTTTTTAAGAGTTTCTGTCTGAAACATTCCTTGTGACAAAGCATCCTTAGCTCTGTCATCACTTTAATGGATGCCCCCCTGCCATTGACTCAGACACAAAAACATTTCTGTATTTGCCCACGTAAAATTTAACATAATTTGAAAGTAGTCATTAAGTATTCTCTTGCCCACCTCCACAACAGTAGAAATAACCCTGGTCTCTCCTCGCTTAGTTTCCCATCCTGATGTCATGCTGCTGAATTCAAACTGTACGTTAAGGGAAGGCCATGGCCTACTGGTATTATCATTGACTATTGACCCAGAAACTCGACTAATGTTCTGGGGATCCGGATTCGAATCCCGCCATGGCAGGTGGTGGAATTTGAATTCAATAAAAAAAAAATCTGGAATTAAGAATCTACTGATGACCATGAAACCATTGTCGTAAAAACCCATCTGGTTCATTCATGTCCTTTAGGGACCGTCCTTACCTGGTCTGGCCTCCATGTGACTCCCAGTGCCACAACAATGTGGTTGACTCTCAACTGCCTCCTTAGATGGCCTGGCAAGCCGTTCAGTTCAAGGGCAACCCAGGGATGGGCAATAAATGCTGGTTAACCAGTGACGCCCATGTGCAACGCAAAAATCGGTGTTGGTTGTCAACTGTAATTAAATGTATTCCTGGACAGACTACGTGACTTGTCCACATCCTCCAGCCATTAGTCAGCCAACACATTCATCCTTGTGATGTACTGCCTTCCTACTACACCAACTGGAAAACAAAAAGACCCATCATCCAATTATACAAACAACCTTTATTTCCCATTTCCAACATTTTTTTTATATCTGGTAGAGAGAAATATTCAAAGAAAATGTTTTGGGTGGCACCATGGTTAGCACTGCTGCCTCACAGCGCCAGGCACCCGAGTTCAATTCTGGCCTAGGATGACTGTCTTTATGGAGTACGCACATTCTCCCCATGTCTGTGTGGGTTTTCTCCTGGGTGCTCCAGTTTCCTCCCACATTCCAAAGATGTGTGGGTTAGGTGGATTGGCCATGGTAAATTGCCCCTTAGAGCCCCAACATGTGTAGGTTAAAGGGATTAGAGAGGTAAAATATGTAGTTATGGGGATAGACCTGTGTAAGAGCTGATGCAGGCTCGATGGGCCAAATGGCCTCCTTCCACACTGTAGGGATTCTGTAGAAGTGACAAAGAGAAACAATCCTTTTTTAAAGCCCCAAAATATTTCTCTAGGGTTACACACAGCAGTATCCCAGAGATTGATTTTATAAAACGCTGACAGGATTTGACAGGGTAGATTCAGTAAGAATGTTCCCAATGGCAGGGGAGTCCAGAGCTAGGGATCATAGTTTTGACGATAAGGGGTAAACCTTTTAGAACGGAGGAAAATTTCTTCACCCAGAAGGTGATGAATCTGTGAAATTCACTACCACGGAAAGTGGTTGTGGCCAAAATAATGTGTGATTTTTAAGGAGAAATTAGATATAGCTCTTGGGGCTACAGGGATATGGAGGAGCCGGGGGGGAGGGGAATGGGAATTAGGATATTGAATTTGATGATCTGCCATGATCGTAATGAATGGTGGGGCACGCTCAAAAGGTCAAATGGCCTACTCCTGCTTCTGTTTTCTGTGTATCAATTTTCAATTCCTGGAAAACCAACCTCTTCCTCTAAGTACGACCTGTGAATTCTTTGATACAAATTTATCACAGCCTCTGGACACTTGTATTCTCTGCCTCTATTTGCAAAGTTGGTTTATCAGTAACTTTTTCGGTGAATTGTGTTTGAAGCTCGAAGTATCGACTCTTAACGCAGGCCTATCCCCGCAGCCACATACATTTTACCTCGCTAATCCCCTTAACCCACACACGTTGGCAACCTTTCCCATTTCGATCCTCCTCCCTCCCTCTTTTTTTCCCCTACCCTTTCCCCGAGTTCCCATCTGCCTTCTCTCCCTCGGGGCAGGTTGGATCCACTGCATCAGCTAAGGGCTGTGCTGGTGGGCGGCTGGGGGAAGGGACCGTTGCTGCTTACAGCCACTATTTTTGTAACGAAGAATTCGTTGCATTGTGTGCGTGGGTGTCTTTGTTTCAGCGCACAGAGGATCGGCACTTTCAGTCCTGTCTCTTTCTGAAACGAATGTTTGGATGTGGGCGTTGCTGCCATTGAACACCCATCCTCCTTTGCAGCATCATGGAATGATAACAGTACACCAGAGGGCCGTTCAGCCCATCATGCTGGTCCTGTCTGTCCAAAGCAGAGCTGTCCAATCAACTCCCCCTGCTCGTTCCCCATAACCCCCCCCCCCCCCCCCCCCCATTTTCCTACTTGTCGGGAAGGTAGTTCGTGTTTGGAGTTTGGTGTCACTGAGTCAGCTAATAATCAATCACATTGCGCACATCTCTTTTACCTTTTTGCAGCGAGGGGGAAAAAATACAAGTCTGAGATGCCAACTGACTCAGGAGCTGCTTCTTCCCTGCTGCCATCAGACTTTTGAATGGACTTGCCTCACATTAAGTTGATCTTTCTCTAGCTATGGCTGGAATCCCACGTTCCGCACTCTTTCCTTTCCTTCTCTATGTACTGTTTGCTTTTATCTGTATAGCATTGCCAGAAACAATACTTTGTATGTTAATACGTATGGCAGTAATGAATCAAATCAAAACGTCCTCCGGATCACAAAGGAGGACATGTGTACGCTCGATGGAGTTTAGAAGGATGAGGGGGAGTCTCGTTGAAACTTGTAGAATAGTGAGAGACCTAGATAGACTGGACGTGGAGAGGACGTTTCCACAAGTGGGAAAGACTAGAACTTAAGGGCACAACTCCATAATGAAGGGACACTTCTTTAAAATTGAGAAGAGGAGGAATTTCTTCAGCCGATGGTAGTGAATCTGTGGAACTCGTTGCCACTGAGGGCTGTGGCGGTCAGGTCACTGAGTATATTTGAGACAGAGATAGGTAGGTCCTTGATCAATAAGGGGATTAAGGGTTACAGGGAGAAAACAGGAAAATGAGTATGAAAATCACATCAGCCATGACTAAATGATGGAGCAGACTCAATGGGCCAGATGGCCTAATTCTGCTCCTATATCTTATGATCTTATTTCCATTCTAATTTGTGTGTGTGTGTTGATTTCTCTGATTCTTTCCTATTGCTAAGTCTGACTTCAAATGATTTAGGGGCAAATAGGATTTTTTTTACTTTTGGCTAATTCCCCTTCTGAAATGATGGAATCCCTACAGTGCAAAAGGAATCCATTCAGTCCATCGAGTCTACATCAACTCCTCAACAGAGCATCGCACCCATACCCTATCCACATAACCCACGTATTTACAATGCTGATGCCCATTATCTACACATCTACCTTGCTAATCCCTCTAATTTACACATCTTGGGACACTAAGGAGGAATTTAGTATGGCTAATCCACCTAACCCGCACATCTTTGGAGTGTGGGAGAGAACCGGAGCACCCGGAGGAAACCCACACAGACACAGAGAATATGTAAACTCTACACAGCCACCCAAGACTGTAATTGAACCCAGGTCGCTGGTACTGTGAGGCTTTCGGGGTTAGTCCCTTCGTCAGGTGAATGGAGAATGCAGAACTCTCCATTCACCTGACGAAGGGACTAACCCCGAAAGCTTGAGTCTATTATCAAATAAATCAGTTGGACTAAAACCTGGTGTTGTCAGACTTTTTATTGTGTTTACGCCAGTCCAATGCCGGCATACCCACATCATGACTGTGAGGCAGCAGTGCTAATCACTGTGCCACCATGTCACCCCTTCCAGTCAACTGTCAAAACTGGAATTGAAATTGTGCTGGTATAAAAAACCATGTGGAGTGAATGGGATCTGAATGTGTAAAGTGTTGCGACACAGTTGGGTTGTGCCGATGTCATTGAGCACTTCTCACTCAGTGTGCCAGGGTGAGTAAAACTCTCTCAAACCCACAGTAGCAACAATCCTCAGTCTCATTCAGATGTATATTTGCCATTGTTCCAGATGATTTTTTCATTTGATTTATTATTATCATGTGTTAACATACAGTGAAAAGTATTGTTTCTTGCACACTTACAGACAAAATACACTGTTCATTGAGAAGGAAACAAGAGAGTGCAGAATGTAGTGTTATGGTCATAGCTAGGGTGTAGAAAAAGATCAACTTAATGCAAGATAAGTCCATTCAAAAGTCTGATGCAGCGAAGAAGATACTGTTCTTGAGTCGGTTGGTATGTGACCTTAGACTTTTGTATCTTTTTCCCGACGGAGGAAGGTAGAAGAGAGGAATGTCTGGGGAGTGTGGGGTCCATCGTTATGCTGGCTGCTTTTCCAAGGCACTGGGAAGTGTGGACAGAATCAATCTAGTGGTGATTTAACCTAAGGATCACCCCATCTCAAACATGGGACAAGACTGAGAAAGCAGGGTCTTCATGAATAACCTCAGCTGATATGGGAATTGAACCCACACTGTTGGCGTTGCTCTGCGTCACTAACCAGCTGTCCAGCCACAAGAGCTAAAGGATTTCCTAGAAGAATGGTTGTTATAACACCTGAATGACATCTCCACCTCCCTCACTTGACATCTGAGTCAGTTTGTCAGTTTATGCTTGAGATGTGGTCATTACTAGTGGTGAACACTGGAAAGAAAGGGATGGTCTTTACGAGGGAAGCAACTGCCCCATTTAATTCTCTTCCCCTTTTCCTTTGAAAGCAAACTGGAGGATTCCGCAAAAGGGGTGGCAAATTTACTGCTCCTGGTATTACGCCGTTAGAGATACAGGCCAAGTTACCCCAGAATAATTCCACCTGGTGCCCACATACACTTTTCTCTCTCCCTCCTTTGAAAGGCTGAGGGACTTGAGGTTGTTTTTGTTAGAGAGAAGAAGGTTAAGAGGTGACATATTTGAGGCACACAAGATGATCAGAGGGTTAGATAGGGTAGACAGTGAGAGCCATTTTCCTCATTTGGTGATGGCTAACATGAGGGGACATAGCTTTAAATTGAGGGGTGATAAATATAGGATGGATGTCAGAGGTAGGTTCTTTACACAGAGGGTAGTAAGGTCGTGGAATGCCCTGCCTGCAGCAGTTGTGGACTCACCAACTTTAAGGGTGTTCAAATGGCCAGTGGATAGACATATGGATAACATTGGAATAGTCTCAGGGCTGATCAATGTTCAAGGAAGATGTTTCAGCACCTACAAGTAACTATGAAATGTTTGGGCACATGAAATTCAGTTCTACCATTGGCAGAGTCCAGCAATCCGTCATGACTTAACTGTTGTGAATCTGTTCTATTTATAAGGCTCCTGGGACACTCGAACAGGGATATTTCCCGCCTGGTGTTGTTGATGCCAGCCTGGCCTTGCATTGTAACATGTTAACAGGAACATCAGTCTCCCCAATATAGAGGCTTGAGATCTGGTGGATCACTGTCCATCCAAAGATTGGATCATTCTGAGCTTTCTTGTAACCTGCTGGTCGAGTGAGTGATGAACTAAGTGGTGGTGTTCAACTGTTCGGTACTTGATTATGAGACTCTGATAACTGATTGCTGCTCAGGCTTGATTGATTAAGCCTGGATGTGGACTCAGAGCAAAGAAAGCAGGCACTGCTGAGGCTGGAGCACTAAACACCGTGCAGACATTTAGTGATGGCAAAGATATTTTAAAATTCTTGTTGGTAAATCTGTTGCACACTCAGAGACTAACGTGAGTCCTACACTCTCAGCAGAGCTGCCTTTCAGGTTAAGATGTTCATAGAATCCCTACAGTATAGATAGAGGCCGTTAGACCCATCGAGCCTGTACCAACAACAATCCCACCCAGGCTCTATCCCCGTAACCCCATGTATTTACTCTGCTAATCCCTCTGACCTACACGTCCTGGGAGACTAAGGGACAATTGAGCATGGCCATCCTATGGGGGGAGGGGGTGGTATATCACTTTGGCCGGGATGGGAAGACCGGAAAATGCTGCCCTATGGCTGTAAAGTGCTCTGGGATGCGCTGAGCTCAGGAAAGGTGCTATAGAAATGCTATTTTCCCTGTTTGATAGAAGGTTTTGGATGCAGAAATGGTGCTGATGGGAAGGGGGGGGGAACATTGATCCCGGGAAGCAGGAACCAGGATTGTTGCCTGCAGTAACAATCGCTGTAATGTGAACTCACTGACCCTGCTGCTTCCTTGTCAGCCAACAACCTATTCTGCCTGATTGAGAACAGAAACTGGGATGCAGATCTGCCTGCTATTCAGTGGCAGTCTTCAATTCTGCACACGCCTCTATATGGAGTGTAGGTCTTGAGCTTTTTCACTTATGCTCAGATTTTCCCCCCCCCCCCTGGAAAGGCCAGCGGGGTGCTCTGCTCCCTCCTCCCCCTACACGTCTGAACCTTCTGTGTCTGTGCTGACAGCTCTCGCTCCTCCTCCTGCTCTTTACTTGCCTCTGTCTCTTCCACTTCTCACTCTGTCCTCTCTCTCTCTCTCTCTCTCTCTCTCTCTCTCTCTCTCTCTCTCTCTCTCTCTCTCTCTCTCTCTCTCTCTCTCTCTCTCTCTCTCTCTCTCTCTCTCTCTCTCTCTCTCTCTCTCTCAACCCCCCCCTCCTCTTCTCACCTTCCCATCTCTCCTCCCACTCCAACTCTCTCCTTTCTCCTTCCCCCCACTCTCGTCACCCTCCCGTCTCTTTCCTGCCCACCTTCCTTTTTGCTACACCCCCATCCCTTTCTCTCTCTGCCGCCCTCCCCCCCCCACCCTCCCCCATCTCTTTCCTGCCTTGCTTTTGCTCTCTTTCCTACCTCCGCTCAGCTATTCACAGCTGTTCTCCCACCCCTCAGCTTCCAGTCAGACACGGTGTCGAGGAGCTCGGGGGTTGGATTTGGCAGCCGGGTCCCAGCGTAGCTTCTGGGGCACCTGTTACTGACCGCTGACAGCTCCATCAGGCTCTCCCTCTCTGCTCAAGGGGATTTGAGAGCCCTTCTGGACGTTTCTATCAAAGATCTGTCTGTTTTAGATATCCTGTGCTGCTCGTGGAGCCTGTACCCTGATTAACCACAGAAGAAAGCCATTCGGCCCATCATGTTTGCATCAGCTTTCCGTGTGGGGAATCTACTGAGGAATTCTCCCAGAATCTTACACCTTCAAAGATTGTGCCGTTGTTCCTGCTTTCCAAGCATTTATTTTATGAAAACTGGTTTGAATCAACCTGAGTATAAAGAGGAAGCGAATTGTTCCTTCTTGTCTCGAGGGTCAGTCAGTGTCTTTGGGGGATATCCTTGGAGCTACCATTTTGTATAAGGCTGCTCCTGAATTCTGGGATATCATCAAGTGCTGTCCTCCACCCTTCAGTCACACTGCCCTATTTACCCATCCCGACCAACCATCCATCCATCCGTCACCTCTGCCCCTCTCTCATACTTCCCCCAACATAGATAGATAGATAGAACCCTACAGTGCAGAAACAGGCCCTTCGGCCCATCGAGTCTGTACTGAACACAATCCCACCCAGACCCTATCCCCATATCCCTACACATTTTACCTGCTAATCCCTCTAACCTACACATCCCAGAACACTAAGGGGCAATTTTAGCATAGCCAATGAACCTAACCCGCACATCTTTGGACTGTGGGAGGAAACCGGAGCACCCGGAGAAAACCCACGCAGACACGAGGAGAATGTGCAAACTCCACACAGGCAGTGACCCGAGCCGGGAATCGAACCCAGGACCCTGGAGCTGTGAAGCAGCAGTGCTAACCACTGTGCTACCGTGCCGCCCAACATGTGCAATGTTGGTCTCTGAACCAGTGGTTTTAACTAGGATTGAGGAGGGTAAGGATTGCTGGAACAATGTCTTGATAGATCAACGTGCCTGCGTGGGCTTCTGACTAAAGCAAATATCAACTGTAGCACAGACCAGCTCGAGGGATGACTGGACTACGCCGAGTGCTCAATGTGTTTTCAGCCTTCTCTCGTAGAATTGTAGAATCTCTACAGTGCAGAATGAGACCATTTGGCCCTTTGAGACTGCACCCAGCCCCTCTCTCTGTAACCCCATGTATTTAAGCCTGCTAAGCCCCCAACACCAAGGTCAATGTAGCATAGCCAATCAATCCAACACGCACATCTTTGGGGTGTGGGAGGAAATGTGAGCACCTGGAGGAAATCCACACAGACACGGGGAGAATTGTGCAAACTCTGCACAGACAGTGACCCAAGCCAAGAATTGAACCTGGGTCCCTGGCGCTGTGAGGCAGCAGTGCTGACCGCTGTGGATTGTCTCACTGTTGTTTTGCTGCAGTGAGTGGTGTCCATGGCACTGACCCCCTCACTCCCTGTGCTCCAGGGTCCCACCAAGGCAGAAGCCTCCTGCTATTGTCAACTTGTGGCTCACAAGGGAGCGATTTCCTTCTCCACCTTGAGGGAGTGAGTTACCCAGCAGAATCAACCGTGTGAAATAAAGAACAAAGAACAATCCAGCACGGGAAACAGGCCCTTCGGCCCAACGAGCCCGCGCCACCACATCACCCTGCACCTATTCTACCCTGCATGGCTACGAATGGAACCCTACTCAGTCAGATTCAGGGAAGAAATAGTGTCAATTTGGTAAAAACCGATTAGCCTGAGAGCACATTTTTGGGGTGTGGGAGGAAACCGGAGCGCCCGGAGGAAACCCACGCAACCACAGGGAGAATGAGCAAACTCCCACAGACACAGGCCCAAATCCATGTGCCTGCACAGCCAGCAGTGCTAGTCACTGAGCTGTTGCGGCGCCCGTCTACCGGTCCAGGATCAAGCACACACACCGACACGAAGTACATGAAGGCTGGCAACTGTTTACCACTGATCTATTTTAGAGATAGTGAGCACATGCGCACTCTGAGGTGGCGTTTGGTCCTCCAGCATCCCTGGTGGAGGGGTGCGTGCGGGATTGGCATCACCCTGAGGAGTTGGAATAGGATGGGGTGGGGGAAAGTTGTTGGCCTATTCGTTACCTAGGCAGACGGAGGTTGGAAACTTTCACTCCCGTGTGTGAAGTCTGGTCCAGAAGATGGAGTAATGTGTGACACTGGATATGGTTTGTGTGAGGGCAAAATATTGAACAAATGTTATTGACAGCCAGGAAACAGTGCAGAAACCCATCAAGTAGTCCAAGTTCTGGAGGCTGGAGCGCAATCTCAAAAGTGTTTATTGAGCTTTAACCTGACCATGATATTGAGGTGGGCAATAAGTGATACAAAATGGCCACCCCTATAATGGGAAAGGGCTCCCAGTCACAAGGGGGCGATCACATAGGATGGTGTGACCCCTTCCTCTTTCCTGTATATCCGGTTCCCCATCCTGGATTCACTAACAATGCCAAAAAATATCTAAGCTTAATATATTTTAAAAGCTCCTCATCAAAATGAACTCTGAAGTGAATATAGGAGCCCAAAGAAAGCGGCATCATAAGCATAAGAAACAAAAATGTTTTTGTGGAAGGAAATTGCAAAGACATTCAGTGGAATGGCAGCAAAAGGAACAAAAAAAATCAGGGCTGATCACCCTCCAGCCACTGATGTTTATTCCGTCCCAAATATTGGCGCTAATCCTAAAGTATAAAATCTGCCAGATATTTTGGGAAATGTCTCGGAAACAGGGACTGAGGGAATAGGACAATGGACCTGTCAGCTGGCTTGATCTGTTAAAGACCCACGCAGACCAGGACCCTGGGTTAGGGCTGGGGCTGGGGCTGGGCGGGGGCTCGGGCTGTGTCAGACCGGGGGCCTGGGCCTGGGGCTGGGCTGGGGCTCGGGCTGTGTCAGACCAGGGGCCTGGGCCTGGGCCTGGGCTGGGGCTGTGTCAGACCAGGGGCCTGGGCCTGGGCCTGGGCTGGGGCTGTGTCAGACCAGGGGCCTGGGCCTGGGCTGGGGCTGTGTCAGACCGGGGGCCTGGGCCTGGGCTGGGGCTGTGTCAGACTAGGGGCCTGGGCCTGGGCTGGGGCTGTGTCAGGCCAGGGGCCTGGGCTTGGGGCTGTGTCAGACCGGGGGCCTGGGGCTGGGCCTGGGGCCTGGGCTGGGGCTGTGTCAGACCAGGGGCCTGGGCCTGGGCTGGGGCTGTGTCAGACCGGGGGCCTGGGCCTGGGCCTGGGCTGGGGCTGTGTCAGACTAGGGGCCTGGGCCTGGGCTGGGGCTGTGTCAGGCCAGGGGCCTGGGCTTGGGGCTGTGTCAGACCGGGGGCCTGGGGCTGGGCCTGGGGCTGGGCTGGGGCTGTGTCAGACCAGGGGCCTGGGCCTGGACTGGGGCTGTGTCAGACCGGGGGCCTGGGCCTGGGCCTGGGCTGGGGCTGTGTCAGACCAGGGGCCTGGGCCTGGGCTGGGGCTGTGTCAGACCGGGGGCCTGGGGCTGGGCCTAGGCCTGGGCTGGGGCTGTGTCAGACCAGGGGCCTGGGCCTGGGCTGGGGCTGTGTCAGACCGGGGGCCTAGGCCTGGGGCTGGGCTGGGGCTGTGTCAGACCGGAGGCCTGGGCTGGGGCTGGGGCTGTGTCGGAGCAGAGGTCTGGGCTTGGGCTGGGGCTGGGCTGTGTCAGATCAGGGGCCTGGGCCTGGGCTGGGACTGTGTCAGATCAGGGGCCTGGGCCTGGGGCCGGGCTGGGGCTGTGTCAGACCGGGGGCCTGGGCTTGGGCTGGGGCTGGGGCTGTGTCAGACCAGGGGCCTGAGCCTGGGCCTGGGCTGGGGCTGTGTCAGACCGGGGGCCTGGGGCTGGGCCTGGGGCTGGGCTGGGGCTGTGTCAGACCAGGGGCCTGGGCCTGGGCTGGGGCTGTGTCAGACCAGGGGCCTGGGCCTGGGCTGGGGCTGTGTCAGACCAGGGGCCTGGGCCTGGGCTGGGGCTGTGTCAGACCAGGGGCCTGGGCCTGGGCCTGGGCTGGGGCTGTGTCAGACCAGGGGCCTTGGCCTGGGCCTGGGCTGGGGCTGTGTCAGACCGGGGACCTGGGGCCGGGCTGGGGCTGGGGCTGTGTCAGACCAGGGGCCTGGGCCTGGGCTGGGGCTGTGTCAGACCGGGGGCCTGGGCCTGGGCTGGGGCTGTGTCAGACCGGGGGCCTGGGCCTGGGCTGGGGCTGTGTCAGACCAGGGGCCTGGGCCTGGGCTGGGGCTGTGTCAGACCAGGGGCCTGGGCCTGGGCTGGGGCTGTGTCAGACCAGGGGCCTGGGCCTGGGCCTGGGCTGGGGCTGTGTCAGACCAGGGGCCTGGCCTGGGATGGGGCTGTGTCAGACCAGGGGCCTGGGCCTGGGCTGGGGCTGGGGCTGTGTCAGACCAGGGGCGTGGGCCTGGGCTGGGGCTGGGGCTGTGTCAGTCCAGGGGCCTGGGCCTGGGCTGGGGCTGGGGCTATGTCAGACCAGGGGCCTGGGCCTGGGCTGGGGCTGTGTCAGACCGGGGGCCTGGGCCTGGGCTGGGGCTGTGTCAGACCGGGGGCCTGGGGCCGGGCTGGGGCTGGGGCTGTGTCAGACCAGGGGCCTGGGCCTGGGCTGGGCATGTGTCAGACCGGGGGCCTGGGCCTGGGCTGGGGGCTGTGTCAGACCGGGGGCCTGGGCCTGGGCTGGGGCTGTGTCAGACCGGGGGCCTGGGCCTGGGCTGGGGCTGTGTCAGACCGGGGGCCTGGGCCTGGGCTGGTGCTGTGTCAGACCAGGGGCCTGGGCCTGGGCCTGGGCTGGGGCTGTGTCAGACCGGGGGCCTGGGGCTGGGCCTGGGCTGGGGCTGTGTCAGACCAGGGGCCTGGGCCTGGGCTGGGGGCTGTGTCAGATCAGGGGCCTGGGCCTGGGGCCGGGCTGGGGCTGTGTCAGACCGGAGGCCTGAGCTTGGGCTGGGGCTGGGGCTGTGTCAGACCAGGGGCCTGGGCCTGGGCCTAGGCTGGGGCTGTGTCAGACCGGGGGCCTGGGGCTGGGCCTGGGGTTGGGCTGGGGCTGTGTCAGACCGGGGGCCTGGGGCTGGGCCTGGGGTTGGGCTGGGGCTGTGTCAGACCAGGGGCCTGGGCCTGGGCCTGTGCTGGGGCTGTGTCAGACCAGGGGCCTGGGCCTGTGCTGGGGCTGTGTCAGACCAGGGGCCTGGGCCTGTGCTGGGGCTGTGTCAGACCAGGGGCCTGGGCCTGTGCTGGGGCTGTGTCAGACCAGGGGCCTGGGCCTGTGCTGGGGCTGTGTCAGACCAGGGGCCTGGGCCTGTGCTGGGGCTGTGTCAGACCAGGGGCCTGGGCCTGTGCTGGGGCTGTGTCAGACCAGGGGCCTGGGCCTGTGCTGGGGCTGTGTCAGACCAGGGGCCTGGGCCTGTGCTGTGTCAGACCAGGGGCCTGGGCCTGGGCCTGGGCTGGGGCTGTGTCAGACCAGGGGCCTGGGCCTGGGCCTGGGCTGGGGCTGTGTCAGACCAGGGGCCTGGGCCTGGGCCTGGCTGGGGCTGTGTCAGACCAGGGGCCTGGGCCTGGGTTGGGGATGTGTCAGACCAGGGGCCTGGGCCTGGGCCTGGGCTGGGCTGAGTCAGACCAGGGGCCTGGGCCTGGGCTGGGGCTGTGTCAGACCAGGGGCCTGGGCCTGGGCTGGGGCAGTTCAGACCAGGGGCCTGGGCCTGGGCTGGGGCTGTGTCAGACCAGGGGCCTGGGCCTGGGCTGGGGCTGTGTCAGACCAGGGGCCTGGGCCTGGGCTGGGGCTGTGTCAGACCAGGGGCTTGGGCCTGGGCTGGGGCTGTGTCAGACCAGGGGCCTGGGCCTGGGCCTGGGCTGGGGCTGGGGCTGTGTCAGACCAGGGGCCTGGGCCTGGGCTGGGGCTGTGTCAGACCAGGGGCCTGGGCTGGGGCTGTGTCAGACCGGGGGCCTGGGCCTGGGCCTGGGGGCTGTGTCAGTCCGGGGGCCTGGGGCCGGGCTGGGGCTTGGTCTGTGTCAGACCAGGGGCCTGGGCCTGGGCTGGGGCTGTGTCAGACCAGGGGCCTGGGCCTGGGCTGGGGCTGTGTCAGACCAGGGGCCTGGGCCTGGGCTGGGGCTGTGTCAGACCAGGGGCCTGGGCATGGGCTGGGGCTGTGTCAGACCAGGGGCCTGGGCCTGGGCCTGGGCTGGGGCTGTGTCAGACCAGGGGCCTGGGCCTGGGCCTGGGCTGGGGCTGTGTCAGACTAGGGGCCTGGGCCTGGGCCTGTGCTGGGGCTGTGTCAGACCAGGGGCCTGGGCCTGGGCCTGGGCTGGGGCTGTGTCAGACCAGGGGCCTGGGCCTGGGCTGGGGCTGGGGCTGTGTCAGACCAGGGGCCTGGGCCTGGGCCTGGGCTGGGGCTGTGTCAGACCGGGGGCCTGGGGCTGGGCCTAGGCCTGGGCTGTGTCAGACCAGGGGCCTGGGCCTGGGCCTGGGCTGGGCTGTGTCAGACCAGGGGCCTGGGCCTGGGCCTGGGGCTGGGGGCTGTGTCAGACTAGGGGCCTGGGACTGGGCCTGTGCTGGGGCTGTGTCAGACCAGGGGCCTGGGCCTGGGCCTGTGCTGGGGCTGTGTCAGACCAGGGGCCTGGGCCTGGGCAGGGGGCTGTGTCAGACCAGGGGCCTGGGCCTGGGCCTGTGCTGGGGCTGTGTCAGACCAGGGGCCTGGGCCTGGCTGGGGCTGTGTCAGACCAGGGGCCTGGGCCTGGGCCTGGGCTGGGGCTGTGTCAGACCAGGGGCCTGGGCCTGGGCTGGGGCTGTGTCAGACCAGGGGCCTGGGCCTGGGCTGGGGCTGGGGCTGTGTCAGACCAGGGGCCTGGGCCTGGGCCTGGGCTGTGGCTGTGTCAGACCGGGGGCCTGGGGCCGGGCTGGGGCTGTGGCTGTGTCAGACCAGGGGCCTGGACCTGGGCTGGGGCTGTGTCAGACCGGGGGCCTGGGCCTGGGCTGGGGCTGTGTCAGCCCAGGGGCCTGGGCCTGGGCTGGGGCTCTGTCAGACCAGGGGGCCTGGGCCTGGGCTGGGGCTGTGTCAGACTGGGGGCGGGGGCCTGGGCCTGGGCTGGGGCTGTGTCAGACCAGGGGCCTGTGCCTGTGCTGGGGCTGTGTCAGACCAGCGGCCTGGGCCTGGGCTGGGGCTGTGTCAGACCAGGGGCCTGGGCCTGGGCCTGGGCTGGGGCTCTGTCAGACCAGGGGCCTGGGCCTGGGCTGGGGCTGTGTCAGACCAGAGCCTGGGCCTGGGCCTGGGCTGGGGCTGTGTCAGACCAGGGGCCTGGGCCTGGGCTGGGGCTGTGTCAGACCAGGGGCCTGGGCCTGGGCTGGGGCTGTGTCAGACCAGGGGCCTGGGCCTGGGCTGGGGCTGTGTCAGACCAGGGGCCTGGGCCTGGGCTGGGGCTGGGGCTGTGTCAGACCAGGGGCCTGGGCCTGGGCTGGGGCTGGGGCTGTGTCAGACCAGGGGCCTGGGCCTGGGCTGGGGCTGTGTCAGACCGGGGGCCTGGGCCTGGGCTGGGGCTGTGTCAGCCCAGGGGCCTGGGCCTGGGCTGGGGCTGTGTCAGACCAGGGGCCTGGTCCTGGGCTGGGGCTGTGTCAGACTGGGGGCGGGGGCCTGGGCCTGGGCTGGGGCTGTGTCAGACCAGGGGCCTGTGCCTGGGCTGGGGCTGTGTCAGACCAGGGGCCTGGGCCTGGGCTGGGGCTGTGTCAGACCAGGGGCCTGGGCCTGGGCCTGGGCTGGGGCTCTGTCAGACCAGGGGCCTGGGCCTGGGCTGGGGCTGTGTCAGACCAGAGCCTGGGCCTGGGCCTGGGCTGGGGCTGTGTCAGACCAGGGGCCTGGGCCTGGGCTGGGGCTGTGTCAGACCAGGGGCCTGGGCCTGGGCTGGGGCTGTGTCAGACCAGGGGCCTGGGCCTGGGCTGGGGCTGTGTCAGACCAGGGGCCTGGGCCTGGGCTGGGGCTGTGTCAGACCAGGGGCCTGGGCCTGGGCTGGGGCTGTGTCAGACCAGGGGCCTGGGCCTGGGCTGGGGCTGGGGCTGTGTCAGACCAGGGGCCTGGGCCTGGGCTGGGGCTGTGTCAGACCAGGGGCCTGGGCCTGGGCCTGGGCTGGGGCTGTGTCAGACCGGGGGCCTGGGCCTGGGCTGGGGCTGTGTCAGACCGGGGGCCTGGGCCTGGGCTGGGGCTGTGTCAGACCGGGGGCCTGGGGCCGGGCTGGGGCTGGGGCTGTGTCAGACCAGGGGCCTGGGGCCGGGCTGGGGCTGGGGCTGTGTCAGAGCAGGGGCCTGGGCCTGGGCTGGGGCTGTGTCAGACCGGGGGCCTGGGCCTGGGCTGGGGCTGTGTCAGACCCGGGGCCTGGGCCTGGGCTGGGGCTGTGTCAGACCAGGGGCCTGGGCCTGGGCTGGGGCTGTGTCAGACTGGGGGCGGGGGCCTGGGCCTGGGCCGGGGCTGTGTCAGACCAGGGGCCTGGGCCTGGGCCGGGGCCGGGGCTGTGTCAGACCAGGGGCCTGGACCTGGGCCTGGGCTGGGGCTATGTCAGACCAGGGGCCTGGGTATGGGCTGGGGCTGTGTCAGACCAGGGGCCTGGGCCTGGGCTGTGTCAGACCGGGGGCCTGGGGCCGGGCTGGGGCTGTGTCAGACCAGGGGCCTGGGCCTGGGCTGGGGCTGTGTCAGACCGGGGGCCTGGGGCCTGGCCTGGAGCTGTGTCAGACCAGGGGCCTGGTCCTGGGCTGGGGCTGTGTCAGACCAGGGGCCTGGGCCTGGGCTGGGGCTGTGTCAGACCAGGGGCCTGGGCCTGGGCTGGGGCTGTGTCAGACCGGGGGCCTGGGCCTGGGCTGGGGCTGTGTCAGACCGGGGGCCTGGGGCCGGGCTGGGTCTGGGGCTGTGTCAGACCAGGGGCCTGGGCCTGGGCGGGGGCTGTGTCAGACCGGGGGCCTGGGCCTGGGCTGGGGCTGTGTCAGACCAGGGGCCTGGGCCTGGGCCTGGGCTGGGGCTCTGTCAGACCAGGGGCCTGGGCCTGGGCTGGGGCTGTGTCAGACCAGAGCCTGGGCCTGGGCCTGGGCTGGGGCTGTGTCAGACCAGGGGCCTGGGCCTGGGCTGGGGCTGTGTCAGACCAGGGGCCTGGGCCTGGGCTGGGGCTGTGTCAGACCAGGGGCCTGGGCCTGGGCTGGGGCTGTGTCAGACCAGGGGCCTGGGCCTGGGCTGGGGCTGGGGCTGTGTCAGACCAGGGGCCTGGGCCTGGGCTGGGGCTGTGTCAGACCGGGGGCCTGGGCCTGGGCTGGGGCTGTGTCAGCCCAGGGGCCTGGGCCTGGGCTGGGGCTGTGTCAGACCAGGGGCCTGGTCCTGGGCTGGGGCTGTGTCAGACTGGGGGCGGGGGCCTGGGCCTGGGCTGGGGCTGTGTCAGACCAGGGGCCTGTGCCTGGGCTGGGGCTGTGTCAGACCAGGGGCCTGGGCCTGGGCTGGGGCTGTGTCAGACCAGGGGCCTGGGCCTGGGCCTGGGCTGGGGCTCTGTCAGACCAGGGGCCTGGGCCTGGGCTGGGGCTGTGTCAGACCAGAGCCTGGGCCTGGGCCTGGGCTGGGGCTGTGTCAGACCAGGGGCCTGGGCCTGGGCTGGGGCTGTGTCAGACCAGGGGCCTGGGCCTGGGCTGGGGCTGTGTCAGACCAGGGGCCTGGGCCTGGGCTGGGGCTGTGTCAGACCAGGGGCCTGGGCCTGGGCTGGGGCTGTGTCAGACCAGGGGCCTGGGCCTGGGCTGGGGCTGTGTCAGACCAGGGGCCTGGGCCTGGGCTGGGGCTGGGGCTGTGTCAGACCAGGGGCCTGGGCCTGGGCTGGGGCTGTGTCAGACCAGGGGCCTGGGCCTGGGCCTGGGCTGGGGCTGTGTCAGACCGGGGGCCTGGGCCTGGGCTGGGGCTGTGTCAGACCGGGGGCCTGGGCCTGGGCTGGGGCTGTGTCAGACCGGGGGCCTGGGGCCGGGCTGGGGCTGGGGCTGTGTCAGACCAGGGGCCTGGGGCCGGGCTGGGGCTGGGGCTGTGTCAGAGCAGGGGCCTGGGCCTGGGCTGGGGCTGTGTCAGACCGGGGGCCTGGGCCTGGGCTGGGGCTGTGTCAGACCCGGGGCCTGGGCCTGGGCTGGGGCTGTGTCAGACCAGGGGCCTGGGCCTGGGCTGGGGCTGTGTCAGACTGGGGGCGGGGGCCTGGGCCTGGGCCGGGGCTGTGTCAGACCAGGGGCCTGGGCCTGGGCCGGGGCCGGGGCTGTGTCAGACCAGGGGCCTGGACCTGGGCCTGGGCTGGGGCTATGTCAGACCAGGGGCCTGGGTATGGGCTGGGGCTGTGTCAGACCAGGGGCCTGGGCCTGGGCTGTGTCAGACCGGGGGCCTGGGGCCGGGCTGGGGCTGTGTCAGACCAGGGGCCTGGGCCTGGGCTGGGGCTGTGTCAGACCGGGGGCCTGGGGCCTGGCCTGGAGCTGTGTCAGACCAGGGGCCTGGTCCTGGGCTGGGGCTGTGTCAGACCAGGGGCCTGGGCCTGGGCTGGGGCTGTGTCAGACCAGGGGCCTGGGCCTGGGCTGGGGCTGTGTCAGACCGGGGGCCTGGGCCTGGGCTGGGGCTGTGTCAGACCGGGGGCCTGGGGCCGGGCTGGGTCTGGGGCTGTGTCAGACCAGGGGCCTGGGCCTGGGCGGGGGCTGTGTCAGACCGGGGGCCTGGGCCTGGGCTGGGGCTGTGTCAGACCAGGGGCCTGGGCTGGGGCTGTGTCAGACTGGGGGCGGGGGCCTGGGCCTTGACTGGGGCTGTGTCAGACCAGGGGCCTGGGCCTTGGCCTGGGCTGGGGCTGTGTCAGACCGGGGGCCTGGGCCTGGGCTGGGGCTGTGTCAGACCGGGGGCCTGGGCCTGGGCTGGGGCTGTGTCAGACCGGGGGCCTGGGCCTGGGCTGGGGCTGTGTCAGACCAGGGGCCAGGCCTGGGCTGGGGCTGTGTCAGACCAGGGGCCTGGGCCTGGGCTGGGGCTGTGTCAGACCAGGGGCCTGGGCCTGGGCTGGGGCTGTGTCAGACCAGGAGCCTGGGCCTGGGCTGGGGCTGTGTCAGACCAGGGGCCTGGGCCTGGGCTGGGGCTGTGTCAGACCAGGGGCCTGGGCCTGGGCTGGGGCTGGGGCTGTGTCAGACCAGGGGCCTGGGCCTGGGCCTGGGCTGGGGCTGTGTCAGACCAGGGGCCTGGGCTGGGGCTGTGTCAGACCAGGGGCCTGGGCCTGGGCCTGGGCTGGGGCTGTGTCAGACCGGGGGCCTGGGCCTGGGCTGGGGCTGTGTCAGACCAGGGGCCTGGGCCTGGGCTGGGGCTTTGTCAGACCGGGGGCCTGGGGCCGGGCTGGGGCTGTGTCAGACCAGGGGCCTGGGGCCGGGCTGGGGCTGGGGCTGTGTCAGACCAGGGGCCTGGGCCTGGGCTGGGGCTGTGTCAGACCGGGGGCCTGGGCCTGGGCTGGGGCTGTGTCAGACCCGGGGCCTGGGCCTGGGCTGGGGCTGTGTCAGACCAGGGGCCTGGGCCTGGGCTGGGGCTGTGTCAGACTGGGGGCGGGGGCCTGGGCCTGGGCCGGGGCTGTGTCAGACCAGGGGCCTGGGCCTGGGCCGGGGCCGGGGCTGTGTCAGACCAGGGGCCTGGACCTGGGCCTGGGCTGGGGCTGTGTCAGACCAGGGGCCTGGGTATGGGCTGGGGCTGTGTCAGACCAGGGGCCTGGGCCTGGGCCTGGGCTGGGGCTGTGTCAGACCGGGGGCCTGGGGCCGGGCTGGGGCTGTGTCAGACCAGGGGCCTGGGCCTGGGCTGGGGCTGTGTCAGACCGGGGGCCTGGGGCCTGGCCTGGAGCTGTGTCAGACCAGGGGCCTGGTCCTGGGCTGGGGCTGTGTCAGACCAGGGGCCTGGGCCTGGGCTGGGGCTGTGTCAGACCAGGGGCCTGGGCCTGGGCTGGGGCTGTGTCAGACCAGGGGCCTGGGCCTGGGCTGGGGCTGGGGCTGTGTCAGACCAGGGGCCTGGGCCTGGGCCTGGGCTGGGGCTGTGTCAGACCAGGGGCCTGGGTCTGGGCTGGGGCTGTGTCAGACCAGGGGCCTGGGCCTGGGCCTGGGCTGGGGCTGTGTCAGACCGGGGGCCTGGGCCTGGGCTGGGGCTGTGTCAGACCGGGGGCCTGGGCCTGGGCTGGGGCTGTGTCAGACCGGGGGCCTGGGGCCGGGCTGGGTCTGGGGCTGTGTCAGACCAGGGGCCTGGGCCTGGGCGGGGGCTGTGTCAGACCGGGGGCCTGGGCCTGGGCTGGGGCTGTGTCAGACCAGGGGCCTGGGCTGGGGCTGTGTCAGACCAGGGGCCTGGGCCTTGGCCTGGGCTGGGGCTGTGTCAGACCGGGGGCCTGGGCCTGGGCTGGGGCTGTGTCAGACCGGGGGCCTGGGCCTGGGCTGGGGCTGTGTCAGACCAGGAGCCTGGGCCTGGGCTGGGGCTGTGTCAGACCAGGGGCCTGGGCCTGGGCTGGGGCTGTGTCAGACCAGGGGCCTGGGCCTGGGCTGGGGCTGGGGCTGTGTCAGACCAGGGGCCTGGGCCTGGGCCTGGGCTGGGGCTGTGTCAGACCAGGGGCCTGGGCCTGGGCTGGGGCTGTGTCAGACCAGGGGCCTGGGCCTGGGCCTGGGCTGGGGCTGTGTCAGACCGGGGGCCTGGGCCTGGGCTGGGGCTGTGTCAGACCGGGGGCCTGGGCCTGGGCTGGGGCTGTGTCAGACCGGGGGCCTGGGGCCGGGCTGGGGCTGGGGCTGTGTCAGACCAGGGGCCTGGGGCCGGGCTGGGGCTGGGGCTGTGTCAGACCAGGGGCCTGGGCCTGGGCTGGGGCTGTGTCAGACCGGGGGCCTGGGCCTGGGCTGGGGCTGTGTCAGACCCGGGGCCTGGGCCTGGGCTGGGGCTGTGTCAGACCAGGGGCCTGGGCCTGGGCTGGGGCTGTGTCAGACTGGGGGCGGGGGCCTGGGCCTGGGCCGGGGCTGTGTCAGACCAGGGGCCTGGGCCTGGGCCGGGGCCGGGGCTGTGTCAGACCAGGGGCCTGGACCTGGGCCTGGGCTGGGGCTGTGTCAGACCAGGGGCCTGGGTATGGGCTGGGGCTGTGTCAGACCAGGGGCCTGGGCCTGGGCCTGGGCTGGGGCTGTGTCAGACCGGGGGCCTGGGGCCGGGCTGGGGCTGTGTCAGACCAGGGGCCTGGGCCTGGGCTGGGGCTGTGTCAGACCGGGGGCCTGGGGCCTGGCCTGGAGCTGTGTCAGACCAGGGGCCTGGTCCTGGGCTGGGGCTGTGTCAGACCAGGGGCCTGGGCCTGGGCTGGGGCTGTGTCAGACCAGGGGCCTGGGCCTGGGCTGGGGCTGTGTCAGACCAGGGGCCTGGGCCTGGGCTGGGGCTGGGGCTGTGTCAGACCAGGGGCCTGGGCCTGGGCCTGGGCTGGGGCTGTGTCAGACCAGGGGCCTGGGTCTGGGCTGGGGCTGTGTCAGACCAGGGGCCTGGGCCTGGGCCTGGGCTGGGGCTGTGTCAGACCGGGGGCCTGGGCCTGGGCTGGGGCTGTGTCAGACCGGGGGCCTGGGGCCGGGCTGGGTCTGGGGCTGTGTCAGACCAGGGGCCTGGGCCTGGGCGGGGGCTGTGTCAGACCGGGGGCCTGGGCCTGGGCTGGGGCTGTGTCAGACCAGGGGCCTGGGCTGGGGCTGTGTCAGACCAGGGGCCTGGGCCTTGGCCTGGGCTGGGGCTGTGTCAGACCGGGGGCCTGGGCCTGGGCTGGGGCTGTGTCAGACCGGGGGCCTGGGCCTGGGCTGGGGCTGTGTCAGACCGGGGGCCTGGGCCTGGGCTGGGGCTGAATCGCTGGTTGTGGGATTGACTGCGCAATGGGTGCGGGTATGTGGGAGCTGAGGCAGGAGAGAGTGTTCCTCTTCCTCCCATCTCTGATCATTCCTGTTGCAGGAAACTAAGCAGCAGGGCTTCTGCCTCCTCTCCTCAGACTGCTCGGCAGGAGTCTGACAGGAAAATGTCTGGTTAAAAAGTTTCTTCTTGTGCTAGTTGACAGTGGGGGACGTAGGTTGTATGATTGATGTTCGAGTAGGCAGCACACAGCCACATCCCTCTTTGGCAATCCAGACTGCGATGCACACAGTTCTCTATGCCAGTGTCAAACATTTTCTAATACAATTGCCATGGAAACCAACAGATCTGTGGTTTCCATTCTGGTGTATCTCCAGTCTGGTGATGCGTTCTGAGCTCAGAATGTTGCGCCTCTGCCTTTGTTGAACATCTGCAGAAATGGCTGTTCCTGAGAGCTCACCATCACTCTTATGTGGCTCTGCTGCTCACATCCCAAAAATAGGAACCTTTTTTTTATATAGTAACATATGTACCGGTGACGTTCCGTCACGTGGGACTTCAGTCCCGCCCATCCTCTGGAGAAATGGGGGTGCTCTCCTCCAGAGCAGCGAAGGGTCAGGGGTGTTTGGAAAGAGGCATTCAAAACGATGGGGGTTTTGATGTAGTAACTCACTACAGGGAAGGTCTTTCTTCATGTTTCCTTTGAATCATAGAATGGAATCGTAGAAGGAGGCCATTCGGGCCATTGAGCCCACCCAGGACCTATCCCGGTAACCCCCACCTGCTAATCCCCTGACACTAAGCGGCAATCTAGCACGGCCAGCGCCCCTAACCAGCACATCTTTGACTGTGGGAGGAAACTGCAAGATGCTGAAGAAACCCATGCAGACACGGAGGATGTGGAGGAAATTACGGACAATCTGTTTACACTGGCAGGAGGTTCAGTGCCTGGAGGACACAGCTTGACCCTAATTGGCAAATAAGAACCAATGGGTGGTACTTGCTGCCTCACAGCACCAGGGATGCAGGTTCAGTTCTGACCTTGGCTGACTGTGTAGTCTCCACACATTCTCTCCTATGATTCAAAGGCAACATGAATAAAGACCTTTGATGTAGTGAGTTATTACCACTGGAATTTGCAGCTTGAAAGGGTGCTGGAAGCAGATTCAGCAATAACTGTCAATAGGGAGCCAGTTTGGAGAGCTGTGGGTACGGTCTTTCAAAGAGCCAGAGTAGATAGGATGGGCCGATTGTCAGCCTCCCATGTTAATAAAACTCCATGCTCCTACTCTCTTGATAAATTTTGCTTCTTCAACATTAAATAAGAACATAAGAAATAGGAGCAGGAGTAGGCCATCTGGCCCTTCGAGCCTGCCCCGCCATTCAATAAGATCATGGCTGATCTGTCGTGACTCAGCTCCACCTTCCCGCCCTCTCCCCATAACCCTTAATCCCTTCTCTTATCAAAAACCCATCAACCCGTTTCTTAAAAATATTTAGCGAGGCAGCCTCCACCACTTCAACGGGCAGAGAATTCCAGAGATTCACCACCCTTTGAGTGAAGAAGTTCCTCCTCAACTCTGTTCTAAACCGCCCCCCCTTTATCTTGAGGCTGTGCCCCCTAGTCCTACTGTCTTTTTTGAGCGGGAACAGTCTCTCCACCTCTATCCTATCCATCCCATTCATCATCTTATACGTCTCAATGAGATCTCCCCTCATTCTTCTAAACTCTAACGAGTACAAGCCTAGTTTATTCAGCCTCTCCTCATAGCTCAATCCCCTCAACTCCGGTATCAGCCGAGTAAACCTCCTCTGCACTCCCTCCAGGGCCAAAACATCCTTGCGCAGGTGCGGCGCCCAAAACTGCACACAGTACTCCAGCTGCGGCCTCACCAATGCCCTATACAGCTGCAGCAAGACCTCCCTACTTTTATATTCAATCCCCTTCGCTATGAAGGCCAGCATCCCATTCGCCTTCCTGACCACCTGCTGCACCTGCAAGCTGGGTTTTTGCGACTCATGCACAAGGACCCCGAGGTCCCTCTGCACCGTCGCCTGCTGCAGTTTTTCGCCCCGTAAGTAATAGTCCTTCCTACCATTCTTCCTACCAAAGTGGACCACCTCACACTTGCCAACATTGAATTCCATTTGCCATTTCCTGGCCCATTCGCCCAGCCTATCTAGATCCTTCTGCAGACTCTCCACACCCTCCGCACAATTTGCCTTTCCCCCAATCTTGGTGTCATCAGCAAATTTCGACACCCTGCACTCGGTTCCCTCCTCCAGATCATCTATATAAATGGTAAATAGCTGAGGCCCCAGCACCGACCCCTGGGGCACCCCACTAGTCACCAACCGCCAATCCGAATAGCATCCATTGACCCCCACTCTCTGCCTCCTATTTGACAACCAATCCTCTATCCACGCTAACACCCTACCCCCAACTCCATGTCCCCTGACCTTCTGCAATAACCTCTTGTGAGGTACCTTGTCAAATGCCTTCTGAAAATCTAGAAAGACCACATCCACCGGCTCTCCTCCATCCACTGCCCTAGACACATCCTCATAGAACTCCAGTAAATTTGTCAGACACGACTTCCCTTTAATGAAACCGTGTTGCGTCCGCCCTATCAAGCAATTCCCCTCAAGATGCCTCGCTATTTCCTCCTTAATGACGGTTTCTAACATTTTACCTACCACAGACGTTAAACTAACCGGCCTATAATTCCCCGCCTTTTGCCTGGCACCCTTCTTAAACAACGGCGTAACATTAGCCGTTTTCCAATCTTCCGGCACTTCCCCGGAATCCAGCGACGTCTGGAAAATAACCACCAAGGCATCCACTATCACCTCCGCCATTTCTTTCAGAACCCTCGGATGCATTCCATCCGGTCCTGGGGACTTGTCCACAATCAGCCCCTCCAGTCTGTCGAGCACCACCTCTCTAGTAACAGTAATGTCATTAAGACCCTCCATTCCTACCACCTTTCCATCGCTAACACCCGGCAAATTATTCACGTCCTCCTCCGTGAAGACAGAAACAAAGAAGTTATTCAAGACTTGTTTAGTGGCTGTCCACCTCTTCCCATTCGTTCAAGGATGGGGGCATTGCGGACCAACCCTTATCTTCCTTTCAACAAGTTTACCAGAATTCTTTGAGGATGTAACTAGTAGAGTTGATGATGGGGGAGCCAGTAGATGTGGACTTTCAGAAGGCTTTTGACAAAGTCCCACATAAGAGATTAGTGTGTAAGATTAAAGCAAATGGAACAAGGGGTAGTGTATTGAGGTGGATAGAAAACTGACTGGCAGACAAGAAACAAAGAGTAGGAATAAATAGGTCTTTTTCCGAATGGCAGGCAGTGACTAGTGGTGTATCACAGGGATTGGTGCTGGGATCCCAGCTATTCACAGCATCTAGTAATGATTTGGAAGAGAGAACTGAAGGTAGTATCTCCATATTTGCTGATGACACAAAGCTGGGTGGGAGGGTGAACTGTAAGGAGCTCCTTCAGTGTGAATTGGACAAGTTGTGAGTGGGCAAATGAAGGGCAGATGCAGTATAATTTGGATAAACGTGAGGTTATCCACTTTGGTAGCAAAAACCAGGCAGGCAAATTACTATCTGGATGGCCATAAATTGGGAGAGGGGAGTGTGCATTGAAACCTGGGTGTCCTCGTAAACCAGTCGCTGAAGATAAGTATGCAGGTGCAGCAGGCAATGAAATAGGCAAATTTGAATATAGTGATGGTTAAATCTTGTTGCAGTCATACAGGGCCTTGGTGAAGCTACACCTAGAATATTGTATGCATTTTTGGTCTCATTATCTGAGGAAGGATGCTCTTGCTATAGAGGGAGGGCAGAGAAGGTTTACTGGAGTGAATCCTGGGATGGCGGGACTGACATATGAGGAGAGATTGAGTCGGCTGTGGTTGTTACTCACTGAAGTTTAGAAAGGAGTGGCCAGGGGAGTCTCATAGAAAACTATAAGATTCTAACAGGGCAGATTCAGGAAGGATGTTCCCGATGGTGGGAGTGTCCAGAACCAGGGCTCACAGTCTAAGGATGGAGAGTAGACTGTTTAGGACAGAGAGGAGGAGAAATTTCTTCACCGAGAGAGTGATAAGCCTGTGAAATTTGCTACCGCGGAAAGCAGTTGAAGCCAAAGCATTGTGGGTGCTTCGCTGGCACCAAAACCGGAAAATTCCACCCAAAGTCAACAGACCTTTGCATGGTCCTGTCCTCCTGCTACAATTTCTGTGGTGGGCAGGACAGGAAAATTCTGCCCTGTATGTTTTCATGAAGCAGTTAGAGGCAGCAACTGGGGTGAAGGGGACAAGAAGATATGGTGGGGGGGGGAGCAGGATCAGGCTGTTGAATTGGATGATCAGCCATGATAATGAATGGGGGAGCAGGCTCGAAGAGAAAAAGGAGGCCATTCAGCCCTATTTCTAACTGATAGGTTTGCTTGGGCATTTCAGATGATTGATTCTTATCTATCACATTGTCGTAGGCCAGACTGGGTAAGGACAACAGATTTCCTTCCCTAAAGGACATTGATGAACCAGGTGGGTGATTACCACAATTTTGGAGCTTCCTGATCCCAATAGTGGGGCTCTGGCCAGGGCTTTCCTCTCCTCGGAAAATGGACCATTTTTAGAATTATTTAGCGTATGATTTATCAGGGCCTCTGCCAGAATCAACCCCCTGTCCTTTCAGGAAAACTGTCCACACACCCTTCCTTATCTGAGGAAAGATGCTCTTGCTATAGGGGTACGGTGGCACATTGGTTAGAACTGCTGCCTCACAGCACCAGGATCCCGGTTCAATTCCAGCCTCGGGTCACTGTCTGTATGGAGTTTGCACATTCACCCCGTGCCTGTGTGGGTTTCATCCGGGTGCTCTTCTTTCCTCCCACACTTCAAAAATGTGCGGGGTTAGGTTGATTGGCCGTGCTAAATTGACCCTAGTGTCCGGGCGATTAACAGGGTGAACGAGGGTTACGGGAATAGGGTCTGGGTGGGATTACGGGTGGTACAGACTTGATGGGTCGAATGGCCTCGTGCACTGTAGGGATGCTATGATTAGTATGAGAGCAGAGCAGTGCCAATCACGGCTGGTCTGCCAAGGCAGGCACTTCGTTCGCAGACCACCCCCCCCCCCCCCCCACTCCTAAACTGGCATTTGGTGAGTACATTGCTCGGGGGGTGGGGGTGGTGTAATGCCAGGGCATACTACCCCCTGGCACCCTCTGTGCACTGCTGCTGGGGGAGCCTTTAAAAATGGAGCCCTGACCCTGGTGGGACTAAGTTGTGGATGGGGTGGGCGGATCAGAGGTGTGGTGGGACCCGCCCCGATTTCCAGGAGAATTCAGCTCCATCTTCGATTTACTCTGAATGCAGTGATAGCTGAGACATTGAGACCTCTGACCAGAACTGCCTCCTTTTCGTGGGGCCATGTTCTAACAGCTGCCCTGAAAGACAACACCTCTAACAATGTAGCAGGCCCTCAGAGTTGCCCGGAACAACAGCTGAAGGGTTATCTAACTCCCGGGGTGAGCATGTTCTCAATTGAGCCACTGATCAGAGTCATTTAGTCTGTCGGTGAAGAGCAAAATGGCTTGAAGCCACCCTGCTGGAGGTACTATTACTGCCAATGTGCCCCAACAACAGCTACTTGGTCTTACTGTAACCAAAGAGAATGGACATGGATGGGCTGAATGGCCTCTTTCAGCTCCTTGATTTATACTCTTGTATCTCCTCCAGCATACCTGTGAGGCTCCTGGTTAATCTATGCCATCTTAGAACATAGAACATAGAACATTACAGCGCAGAACAGGCCCTTCGGCCCACGATGTTGCGCCGACCAGTTACAAAACAATGACCCACTAGCCTAAACCAATCCCTTTTCATCCATAAACCTATCCACAGATCTTTTAAACGCCCCCAAACTAGGTGCATTTACAACTGCAGCTGGCAGGGCATTCCAGTCCCTCACCACCCTCTGGGTAAAGAACCTACCCCTGACATCTGTCCTATAACTACCCCCCCTTAATTTAAAATCGTGCCCCCTCGTGTTAGCTTTCTCCATCCTAGGAAAAAGGCTATCACTATCTACCCTGTCTAAACCTCTAATCATCTTATATGTTTCAATGAGATCCCCTCTTAGCCGCCTTCTTTCCAGCGAAAACAACCCCAAATCTCTCAATCTCTCCTCATAGGATCTCCCCTCCATACCAGGCAACATCCTAGTAAACCTCCTCTGCACCCTCTCCAAAGCCTCTACATCCTTCTTGTAATGTGGGGACCAGAACTGCACACACAACTCCAAGTGCGGCCGCACCAGAGATGTGTACAGTTGCATCATGACGCTACGACTCCTAAATTCAATCCCCCTACCAATAAACGCCAAAACTCCGTATGCCTTCTTAACAACTTTATCTACTTGATTCCCAACTTTCAGGGATCTATGCACACATACACCTAGATCCCTCTGCTCCTCCACACTATTCAAAGTCCTCCCGTTAGCCCTATACTCAACACATCTGTTATTCCTACCGAAATGAATTACCTCACACTTCTCCACATTAAACTCCATTCGCCACCTCTCAGCCCAGCTCTGCAACCTTTCTAAGTCATCCTGCAAACTATGACACCCTTCCTCACAATCTACCACACCTCCGACTTTGGTGTCATCAGCAAACTTACTAATCCACCCAACTATACCCTCATCCAGATCATTAATAAAAATTACAAACAGCAGTGGCCCCAAAACAGATCCCTGAGGCACACCACTTGTAACCGAACTCCATGACGAATATTTCCCATCAACCACCACTCTCTGTCTCCTATCTGCTAGCCAATTCCTGATCCAATTACCTAGATCACCCCCAATCCCATACATCTGCATTTTCTGCAGAAGCCTACCATGGTGAACCTTATCAAACGCCTTGCTAAAATCCATATACACCACATCAACTGCCTTACCCCTATCCACCTCTTTGGTCACTTTCTGAAAGAACTCGATAAGGTTAGTAAGGCATGACCTACCCGCTACAAAACCATGCTGACTATCTCTAATCAACTCATTACTTTCCAAATAACTATAAATCCTGTCTCTAATAATCCTTTCCAAAATCTTACCCACCACAGAAGTAAGACTCACCGGTCTATAATTCCCAGGGAAGTCCCTTCTCCCCTTCTTAAACAATGGGACAACATTTGCTGTCCTCCAATCTTCTGGTACTATACCAGAGACTAACGACGACCTGAAGATCAGAGCCAGAGGCTCCGCAATCACCCCTCTTGCCTCCCAAAGAATCCTAGGGTAAATCCCATCTGGACCAGGGGACTTATCTATTTTCAAACCCTCTAAAATATCCAGCACATCCCCCGTATCAACTGCAATACTATCTATTTCACACCCCTGCACCCCAGTGTCCTCCTCAGCTACATTCCTGTCCCCTTGCATGAACACCGAAGAGAAATATTGGTTCAACGCCTCTCCAATCTCCTCCGGTTCCACACACAACTCTACTGTCTGTAACTGGCCCTAATCTTGTCCTAACCAACCTTCTGTTCTTGACATACCTGAAAACGCCTTAGGGTTCTCCTTAATCCTATCAGCCAAAATCATCTCATGCCCTCTTTTGGCCCTTCTTAACTCCCTCTTCAACTCCCTCCTAGCCAATCTAAAACTTTCTAATGCATTTTATTTTCTTTTATTCATTCATGGGACGTGGGCGTTTCAGGTTGGCCAGCATTTACTGCCCATCCCTAATTGCCCTTGAGAAGGTGGCGGTGAGCTGCCATCTTGAATCACTGCAGTCCATGTTCTGTGGGTTGACCCACAATGCCGTTAGGAGGGAATTCTGGGATTTTGGCTCAGTGACAGCGAAGGAATGGCAATTATATTTCCAAGTCAGGATGGTGAGTGGCTTGGAGGGGAACTTGTAAGGGGTGATCTTCTCGTGTATCTGTTGCCCTTGTCACAGAATCATTGAATCCCTACAGTGCAGAAGGAGGCAATTCGGCCCATCGAGTCTGCACTGACCACAATCCCACCCCGGCCCTACTCCCGTAACTCTACATTTTTACCTTGCTAAACCCCCTTACACTAATGGGCATATTACATTGGCCACTCAACCTGACCCACACACCTTTGGAAAGTGGAAGGAGCACCCAGAGGAAACCCATGCAGACACGGGGAGATCATGCAAACTCCACACAGACAACAACCTGAGG
This sequence comes from Prionace glauca, assembly GCA_037974335.1. Taxonomy (NCBI): domain Eukaryota; kingdom Metazoa; phylum Chordata; class Chondrichthyes; order Carcharhiniformes; family Carcharhinidae; genus Prionace; species Prionace glauca. The sequence goes on along the minus strand of CM075736.1, from coordinate 14,912,352 downwards.
CTGGAATTGAACCCAGGTCTCTGGCACTGTGAGGCAGCAGTGCCAACCACTGTGCCTAGATGGGAATGGTTGCGGGTTTGGAAGGTGCTGTCTAAGGATCTTTGGTGAATTGCTGCAGTGCATCTTGTAGAAAGTGCTGCTACCGGTGATCAGCTGGAGATGCTGGCAACCTCCTAACCGGTGCTCTGAAGCTCTCGGCAGTGTTGAAGTTGGCAGCTGTCATGTGCATACGGTATGTAGCCCCTTTTCACTAACTCTTAAAATAAACCGCAGGAGATGCAGCTACTGTTTGCTTCCTGTTGTGATTGGGAATCACTTAGTTGAACCTTATCAAAGAACAACCATTTGAGAATACCGCTCTGATCTGCCAGCTGAAGTTTAACGCTGTCAGTCTATTGTGAAAGAGAGGCAAATTTTTGGATTTGCAAAGACTTTTATCACTGCTCTTGGCAATGATTCAAAATGCTCCACGTACAGTGAATTCTTTTGAAATGCAGTCACTTGTTATACAGGCAAACACTGCCAGTTCATTCCTGCACACAAAGAGATGGATAACCATTGCTCTGTCATTTTGTTGGTGGCATTAGAGGAAGGCTAGACTCGGGAGAACGCTGTCTTTATGGGTGGTGTGGTGTCACAGTGGTTAGCACTGCTGCTTCACAGTAGCAGGGAGGGGAGATGATGGCCTAACAGGATTATCGCCATGTAATCCAAAACTCAGCTAATGTTCTGGGGACCCAGATTCAAATCCTGCCACGGCAGATGGTGGAATTTGAATTCAATCAAAAATATCTAGAACTAAGAATCTACTGATGACCATGAAACCATTGTCAGAAAAACCCTGGTTGACTAATGCCCTTTAGGGAAGGAAATCTGCCATCTTTACCTGGCCTACAGATGACTCCAGAGCCACAGCAATGTGGTTGACTTTCAACTGCCCTCAGGCAACTAGGGATGGGCAATAAATACTGGCCAGCCAGCCAGCAACACCTACGAATGAATTTTTAAAAAATCCCGGGTTCAATTCTGGCCTTAGGTCACTGTCTGTGTGGAGTTTTCACATTTCTCCCCGTGTCTCCGTGGATTTCCTCTGGGTGCTCCGATTTCCTCCCACACTCCAAAGATGTGCCGGTTAACATAGAACATAGAACCCTACAGTGCAGAAACAGGCCCTTCGGCCCATCGAGTCCGCACCGAACACAATCCCACCCAGACCCCACCCCCACATCCCCACACACCCACCTGCCAATCCCTCTAACCTACACATCCCAGGACACCAAGGGGCAATTTTAGCATAGCCAATGAACCTAACCCGCACATCTTTGGACTGGTTAGGTTGATTTACCTGGTAAATTGCACCCTTCGTGTCAGAGGGAATTAGCAGGATAAATAGATGTGGATTGGGCCTGGGTGGGATTGTTGTCAGTGCAGGCTCGATGGGCTGAATGGCCTCCTCTGCACTGTAGGGATTCTATATAATTCTGTAAGCTGACACAGATTCACTTTTGCACCTCATCCTTCTAATTCTATCCATGAAACACCTATTTGAGCACCTTGTGCATTCTGTCAATCAGGTAGACATGCCCAAGAGCTAGTTGGATGCAATCATTATCCAGGCTACCCTCCAACTTGTGCGTGTGAGTGTTTTTGATGAATTTGTAGATATGAGGATGTTAAGTGGATGAGGAAGAATGTTGGCTTGCCTCTAGCAGACAGACTCTTCCTCTTTTTATTTTTGTGGACCTGAACTGGCCTTCAGATCTGAACCACTTCCCTTTTATAAGCTTAATGAGTTAGTGTGTTATCCAGTACTCCGTTCATTTTTTCTGCTCAGCTTCATCTCTGTCTTTGCTTGGTGAATGATGAGCCAGTGGATAGCCAGGGTGGAGACGGGGGAGGGGATGGGGGTGGGTGCGCAGTGTGGCTTCAAACTGCTCCAGTGTCCCACTGGGGCCCTGTCCCTGCCCAACCTACATGAACTGTCCATTAATTTTCCACGCAGAAGCTGCACTGTTTTCTGTCAATAAGTAAGTTCTGTAGCCATGGGAAGCAATGCAAAATATTTTGAGTTGTCAGCCTTTTTGTTTTGGAGTGAAGCCTGATGCAAAATTCTGAATTTGGGTCAGTTGAACATTTGTCTCAAGGACCTGGCGCAGCGCTGACTCGGCAACAACAACAACAGTGGTTAGTACGGCTGTCTCACAGTGCCAGGGACCCGGGTTCAATTCCAGCCTCGGGTGACTGTCTGCCTGCGGGGAGTTTGCACATTCCCCTTGTGTCTTTCCTCTGGATGCTCCAGTTTCATCCCACAGTCCAAAGACGGGTTAGGTTAAACATAGAACATAGAACATTACAGCACAAACAGGCCCTTCGGCCCTCGAGTTGCGCCGATCACATCAACCCCACCAATCTATAGACCTATCTATAACCCCCAATCCCATTAAACCCCATATACTCATCCAGAAGTCTTTTAAAAGACCCCAGCGAGTTCGCCTCCACCACCGATGACGGCAGCCGATTCCATTCACTCACCACCCTCAGTAAAAAACTTACCCCTAACATCACCTCTGTACTTCCCTCCCCGCACCTTAAATCTGTGTCCTCTCGTAGCGACCATTTCAACCCGGGGAAATAGCCTCTGAGAGTCCACCCTATCTATTCCTCTCAACATTTTATAAACTTCTATCAGGTCACCTCTCAACCTTCGCCTCTCCAGGGAAAAGAGTCCCAGCTCCCTCAACCTATCTTCATAAGGCATGCCTCCCAGTCCAGGCAACATCCTTGTAAATCTCCTCTGCACCCTTTCAATAGCTTCTACGTCTTTCCTATAGTGAGGCGACCTGAACTGCGCACAGTACTCCAAATGAGGCCTGACGAGGGTCCTGTAAAGTTGTAGCATTACCCCCCGACTCCTAAACTCAATCCCTCGATTAATGAAGGCCAGTACACCATACGCCTTCTTGACCACCTCCTCCACCTGCGAGGCCGATTTAAGAGTCCTGTGGACCCGGACTCCGAGATCCTTCTGCTCTTCAACGCTACTAAGACTCCTGCCCTTGATAGTGTACTCGTTCATCCCGTTGGTTCTGCCGAAATGGACGACTACACATTTATCCGCGTTGAAGTCCATCTGCCACTTCTCCGCCCATTCCTGCATCCTATCTATGTCCTGCTGCAACTTTTGACATCCTTCCAGACCATCCACAACACCACCGACCTTCGTGTCATCAGCGAACTTGCTAACCCATCCCTCCACTTCCTCATCCAGGTCATTTATGAAAATGATAAGCAGCAAGGGTCCCAGAACAGATCCCTGGGGCACCCCACTGGTGACTGACCTCCATTCCGAAAAAGACCCATCCACAACCACTCTCTGCCTTCTGCAGGCAAGCCAGTACTGGATCCACAAGGCCAAAGGCCCTTGGATCCCATGCCCTCTCTCCTTCTCAAGAAGTCTTGCATGGGGGACCTTATCAAAAGCCTTGCTGAAGTCCATGTACACTACGTCCACGGCACTTCCTTCGTCAATGTGTTCAGTCACATTATCGAAGAACTCAACTAGGCTCGTAAGGCACGACCTGCCCTTGACAGGTTGATTGGCTATGCTAAATTGCCCCTTAGTGTTGGGTGGGGGGGGGGGGGGGGGAGGGGGTGGTTAGCAGGGTAAATGAGTGGGGTTTCAGACCTAGGTGGGATTGTTGTCAGTGCAGGCTCCATGGGCCGAATAGCCTTCTGTGGGGATTCTATGAAAGGTGCTCCCAACCGTGACACTGGATGTTACTGAGTGAAGTCATCTGTCAGCTGTGTGGGTTCTGACATTAAGCTTTCTTGCCATGTGGGAGTGCTTTTCGATTCGCTTGTTCTGACTTGAGCAATCATGAGTCACGCTGGGAGCTCGGAGGTGGACAGGCCATCCTCACCCATGGGTATTTTCCAACACATCATCCTTTCCTGCAGCTTTCCCCCCAGTCCTCCTCCAGGAGAAACACTGCATACAAGAACCCATTGAACTCTTCGCAAAGGGGAGAGAGGAAGGTAGCTGGGAGTGGCGATCCCGGGCCTGACTCCAGTGTTGCTGCGGAAACCTCTTCTGGCCTCCATTCCATTAGACCCTGCCAAATCGAACAGGTGCTCAGTACAGAATGACCTTGCTGGTAGGGCAAAAGTTAACTTCAATTCCAAAAAAGTGTAATGTTTGAAACTCCTGCTTTTGAGTCACAGTTTGAACAGTCTGTGAGGCTGTGTGTGAAATGTGACACTTACTTAGCTGGCACACTCGTGGGGCCTTGCTTGTGCGGCTGTTCAGATGCCTGAAATACTTCCATCTTTCTTCCGAGGCCTGCGAATGAACTGAGAAGTGGACCGTTTTGGTTATCTTTGACACTGTGATGATGTCATGTGCACAGAGGTTGCCGCAGACATTTCTGTTTTCTCCTCTTCAAAGGGTGCATTGTGCAATTTGGGAAGGACAATGGCATGTTTTGTAGGTCAGTGTGTGTGCTGCAGATGCACAATGTACAACAGCATGTGGTTGTGCAACAATGTGCTGATTGAGGACACTGTGACTGCACTCGCCACACGACAATGTAAATACGTATCGAAGCTTCAACACAGCTCTGGTTTCCTATCTTTGTCGCCTCTCATTTTACATTTGGACTCCCAATGGGTTTTTCTTCCCTTGGCTCCGTCCGCTACCCAAACCAGGTGACCACTCTTGTTGTTGGATGTCAGGTAGTCCGTGTTGAGGACCTATGGGGTGGCACAGTGGTTAGCACTGCTGCCTCACAGCGCCAGGGACCCGGTTCAATTCCCGGCTCGGGTCACTGTCTACCCGGAGTCTGCCCATTCTCCCCGTGTCTGCATGGGTTTCCTCCAACCGTCTGAAAGACGAGCTGGTTATGTGCATTGGCCATACTAAATTCTCCGTCAGTGTATCTGAACAGGTGCCAGAGTGTGGCAACTAGGGGGATTTTCACAGTAACTTCATTGCAGTGTTAATGTGAGCCTACTTGTGACACTAATAAATAAAATTTGAGCTATTCAACTGCAGATGTGAAATGCCCACCTGCCTCTGGGTTCCTCTTCTTCTGTTTTGCCCATTTTACCTTTCTCCTCATTCCCTTTCTCATTTTTATCTTTGTTCCCCCATTTCTTCCCATCCGTTTCTGTCTCCTCGCAGCTCATTGCATCCACTCCACAGTAAGCTCAGTAGAACGTTTGCTCAATGGAAAGTCGTCTTTTTTGCCCTTTGCTAAGTTAATGACTTAAACGGGGTTCCGTCTCCATGGAAATGGATGTATGTGTCTATGTATGTCTCTCTCTCTATCTCTGTTTCTATAGATGTGTGTGTCTCTCTCTTCCTCTGTGTCTTTCTCTCTTTCTTTCAACCTCTCTGCCACAATGAATGTATCTCTCTCTCTGTCTCTTTCTCTCTCTCTCTTTTTCTGTGTCTTTCTCTCTTTCTTTCCATCTCTCTGCCACAATGGATGACTCTCTCTCACTATGTGTGTATGTATGTATGTTTTTCGCTCGCTCTCTTTCACACACATTCTTTCTGTCTCTCTGCCACTATGAATGGAATCTTGTGCCCTCGCTGGTGCCAAGCCTGGGCTGTTATGTACTTGGGCAGAAACCCACTGTGCCACGCCCCCACCTGAATTACATTCTGGGTGGAAAGGCCCCCGATTGGCCTTCCCACTCTGTTCCCAATTCAGGCCTTTAAGTGGAGAATTACCGACCACTTGTGGGCCTCACCCCACTGCTGCAGGTATAACGTCGGCTGTGGAGGGGCCTTGTGGCTTGTGCAGGCTGCTTATCACCTCCTGGGAATGGGGGGAGTGGGCTTTGGTCAAAGGCACTCAGCCCGATCGAAGGAAGGGCCTTCTGAGAACTGCCCACTGCTCTTACCGCCATTTCCCTCACACTCCCTCTCCCCGTGACTCCCCACCCTGCAGCAAGCACCTCACTATACTTACAGGGGTCATCTCACAATCCTGAGGTTCCGGTGCCTGTCCCACTGGCAGTATCAGGGCCTCCCCAGGGGCACAGCACCCTTTGGTAGGTGAGACTCCCATCTCCCCTCCCCAGGGGGCTGATCCCAGGAAAGGGTTATCACTGGCCTGATTGGTTCAGACGAGACCCTCCCCCCAATCCCCAACAAGATTCAGCTCCATGTCTGTCTCTGTCACTTGTTGCGTTCTCTCTCTCTCTCTCTCTCTCTGTCCTTCTCCTCTCTCTCGTTTTGCTTGTACGGGCTTCTGTCTGTAACGCTGCCTATTTTCACTGTTTGGACCTCTCTGTGTCTCTTTCTCCCTCTGCTCCGCTCTCTGTGCTGATCCAGGCTGGAACATAGACAGCTGCCCCTCTTTAAATCCTCCTTAATCCCCTCGTGTCAGATGGAAAGATACCTTTATTTTGCCCTTGGAAAATCTGGCTTGCAGAGCCAGTCAGCTGCTGATCGCCTCAACCCAGCCAAGCAGGCTGGCACACTTCAGAGCAAAGAGTTCTGACTCTGATTTTGAACGGAGGAAGGGTGGCAGCTTTTGCAAAAGCTTTCGAAATGCTGCTGTGAATTGGTTTGATTTATTCTTGTCACATGTATTAGAATACAGTGAAAAGCATTGTTTCATGTGCACAATACAGACAAAGCATACTGTTCATAGAGTACACAGGGGAGAAGGAAAGGAGAGGGTGCAGAATGTTACAGTCATAGCTAGGGTGTAGGGAAAGATCAGCTGAGTGCGAGGTAGGTCCATTCAAAGGTCTGACAGCAGCAGGGAAGAAGCTATTCTTGAGTCAGTTGGTGCGTGACCTCAGACTGTTGTACCTTTTCCCTCGTGGAAGAAGGTGGAAATGAGAATGGATGGATTTTGGGTGACACAGAATTTTCCCAGCCTATTTCCTTGTCTTTCTCACTATTGTGAAACTATTGTGTTGCACAGGCTTTTGTTTTGGGTGCAGTCACCTGGCTGACAGCACCCCTGGCTCATGCGATGCTCTTAACTTATCAAAACCATTTCCCCTCACTCACAATAAAAACCAAAATAAAACCCACTGAACAGTTATATGTGTAAAAGGTGACTACAGCCAAAGTTGTAGTAAACTCTCAAACTGTCAATACTGTTCATGAGATGAAGTCAGCCTTGTTAATGGATGGTGGTTGGTTAGAATTTTCTCCCCTCACCTGTAGGTTCTGGGTCCTGGGGCACAGTTCCATGGGTACAACTCCCTGTCCTGTGGGTTCGGCATCCTTGGGCACAGTTCTATGGGTTCCACTCCCTCTCCTCTGGGTTCTGGGTCCTGGGACACAGTTCCATGGGCCCCACTCCCTTTCCTGTGGGTGCTGGGTCCTGGGGTGTAGTTCCATGGGCCCCATTCCCTCTCCTGTGGGTGTTGGGTCCTGGGGTACAGTTCCATGGGTCCCACTCCCTCTCCTGTGGGTGCTGGGTCCTGGGGTACAGTTCCATGGGCCCCACTCCCTCTCCTGTGGGTGTTGGGTCCTGGGGCACAGTTCCATGGGCCCCACTCCCTCTCCTGTGGGTGCTGGGTTCTGGGGTACAGTTCCATGGGCCCCACTCCCTCTCCTGTGGGGGCTGGGTCCTGGGGTACAGTTCCATGGGCCCCACTCCCTCTCCTGTGGGTGTTTGGTCCTGGGGTACAGTTCCATGGGTCCCACTCCCTCTCCTGTGGGTGCTGGGTCCTGGGGTACAGTTCCATGGGCCCCACTCCCTCTTCTGTGGGTGTTGGGTCCTGGGGTACAATTCCATGGGTCCCACTCCCTCTCTTGTGGGTGCTGGGTCCTGGGGTACAGTTCCATGGGCCCCACTCCCTCTCCTGTGGGTGTTGGGTCCTGGGGTACAGTTCCATGTGCCCCACTCCCTCTCCTGTGTATTCTGGGTCCTGGGCTACAGTTCCATGGGCCCCACTCCCTCTCCTGTGAGTGTTGGGTCCTGGGGTACAGTTCCATGGGCCCCATTCCCTCTCCTGTGAGTGTTGGGTCCTAGGGTACAGTTCCATGGGCCCCACTCCCTCTCCTGTGGGTGTTGGGTCCTGGGGTACAGTTCCATGGGTCCCACTCCCTCTTCTGTGGGTGTTGGGTCCTGGGGTACAATTCCATGGGTCCCACTCCCTCTCTTGTGGGTGCTGGGTCCTGGGGTACAGTTCCATGGGCCCCACTCCCTCTCCTGTGGGTGTTGGGTCCTGGGGTACAGTTCCATGTGCCCCACTCCCTCTCCTGTGTATTCTGGGTCCTGGGCTACAGTTCCATGGGCCCCACTCCCTCTCCTGTGAGTGTTGGGTCCTGGGGTACAGTTCCATGGGTCCCACTCCCTCTCCTGTGGGTTCTAGGTTGTCCTTTGACACTCTGTTGACCTTTGTTCTTTGATTTACACATTCCAATCTCTCTTAATCACCACTATCGGCATGCTTCATAACTATGGTCACCGCCATTTATATTCCCTTTTACTTTTTGTCTATGACATCTTTGCCAGTCTATCACCCCCCCCCCCCACCCCCACTCCCACTCACCCTAACAGAATAAATATCCTATATTCATTCTATTGTTGTCAGCTTTGACGAAGAGTCACTCAGACTTTCAACATTGGCTCTATTATCTCTCCATAGATTCTGCCAGATATGCAAAGATTTTCCAGCATTTTCTGTGTCAATTGCTGTGTTCCCACCACTGCCTCCCAACACCCCATAAATATGGGACCCTAGGGCCTCAAAGCTATAAGACATTCGACAAGGATTTATCCTTTGAACTTACAGCCATATCCAACAGGCTAGTTACCTTGTTTAGTCCCATTTCCATATTCAGGGCTATCATTTTAACCTATGGGTTCAGTCTACATCACCATGAGTGTATACCCTGGCCAGAACATTATAGTGCAGTACTCAGAGTGCAGCACGGTTAAGATGATGTGTTTTGAATAGAAGGTTAAACTGAGGGCATAGCTGCCAGCAACACATGAAACATTTTAATTATATTTGTTCAAGAAGAGCAAGGGTATATCACTGTGTAACTCTGGATTACCACACTGTGTCAGTGCGTAACACTGGGGCGCTGTTTAACAAGGGTACAGTACTGGTGGTACACTACTTACTATACTGCATCCCATATCTGTCACTGAATAGCATTGCATTACAATACTGATGTCATCAAGAATGACTCTGTATAGCACTCTATATAGCACCAGTCTCTGTATAAGGCTGGGGTACAGTACCAGTGGAGACAGGTCTGTCTCTGTATAACTAGGTTTCAGTGCAGGTGGGTACAGATGTGTCATTGTATAACACTGGGCAAAGTTCTGGTGAGTACAGGTCTGTCCCTGGATAACTCCCAGTTACAGTACTGTTGGGGATAGGTTTCATTGTATAACACGGGTGTGGTGTACTGTACTGTTGATGGATCTGTCACTATTAGACTGGTGTACAGTATTGTTGGGGATGGGTCTGTTACTGTATAACACTGGTGTATAGTATTGGCGGGGATATGTCTCCTGTTATAACACTGGAGTACAGTACTGGTGAATAATATTCAGTCAATGGAGGACCCCGGGGTTCAGTGCTAGTGGGGATAGGTCTGTTATTGCATAACACTAGGATATAGTATTGATGGATAGGGTGTTGCTGCATTGCCCTGGTGGTTACAGGGCTGTCTCTTTATAATGTTGGAGTACAGGACTGGCGTGTGCAGATGTGTCTCTGTATAACATTGGGCACAGTATTGGTGGGTACAGGTCTGCCACTGTGACATGGGTAGAGTACTGGTTGGTACAGGCTATCGTTTTTGATGGGTGTACAGTATTGGTGGGTACAGATCTGTTGCTGTATAACACTAGGATATGGTACAGGTGTGTCAGTGTATAACACTTGGATATGATATTGGTGGTTACAGGTTTGTCAGTATATAATACTGGATATATTACTGGTGGGGTACAGATTTGTTAGTGAATAACACTCAGAAATAACACTGGTGGGTACAGGTGTGTCAGTATATAACACTGGGATATATTACTGGTGGGGTGCAGGTCTGTTAGTGTACAATACTCGGATATAGCACTGGTGGGGTCAGGTTTGTCAGTATATAACTGGGATATAGTACAGATGGAGACCAGTTTGTAACTGGACAACTCTGTAGCACAGTACTGGTGGGTACAGGTCTATCACTGCATAACACTGGGGCACAGTACAGGTGGGGCCAGGTTTGCCATTGTCTAACAGTGAAATACAGAAATGGTGGATTCAGGTTGGTCACTGCATAACACTGGGGTGGAGACATGTCTATCTGTGCATAACACAGGAGTACAAGACTGGTGGATATCACTCAGTCACTGGAACACGCTGGAGTTCAGTATTAGTGTGGATAAGTCTGAGACTTCTTCATAACACTGGGGTACAGTATTGATGGATGGAGTGTCACTGTATAACACTGGGGTACAGGATGGATAGAGTGTCACAGTGTAACACTGGGGTACAGTATTGATGGATGGAGTGTCACTGTATAACACTGGGGTACAGGATGGATAGAGTGTCACAGTGTAACACTGGGGTACAGTATTGATGGATGGAGTGTCACTGTATAACACTGGGGTACAGGATGGATAGAGTGTCACAGTGTAACACTGGGGTACAGTATTGATGGATGGAGTGTCACTGTATAACACTGGGGTACAGGATGGATAGAGTGTCACAGTGTAACACTGGGGTACAGTATTGATGGATGGAGTGTCACTGTATAACACTAGGGTACAGTGATGGATAGGATATCGCTATATAACACTGGGGTACAGTATTGATGGATAGGATATCACTGTGTAACACTAGGGTACAGTATTGATGGATGGAGTGTCACTGTATAACACTGGGGTACAGGATGGATAGAGTGTCACAGTGTAACACTGGGGTACAGTATTGATGGATGGAATGTCACTGTATAACACTAGGGTACAGTGATGGATAGGATATCGCTATATAACACTGGGGTACAGTATTGATGGATAGGATATCACTGTGTAACACTAGGGTACAGTATTGATGGATGGAGTGTCACTGTATAACACTGGGGTACAGGATGGATAGAGTGTCACAGTGTAACACTGGGGTACAGTATTGATGGATAGATGTCACTGTATAACACTGGGGTACAGGATGGATAGAGTGTCACAGTGTAACACTGGGGTACAGTATTGATGGATGGAGTGTCACTGTATAACACTAGGGTACAGTGATGGATAGGATATCGCTATATAACACTGGGGTACGGTATTGATGGATAGGATATCACTGTGTAACACTAGGGTACAGTATTGATGGATGGAGTGTCACTGTATAACACTGGGGTACAGGATGGATAGAGTGTCACGGTGTAACACTGGGGTACAGTATTGATGGATGGAGTGTCACTGTCAAACACTAGGGTACAGTGATGGATAGGATATTGCTATATAACACTGGGGTACAGTATTGATGGATAGGATATCACTGTGTAACACTAGGGTACAGTATTGATGGATGGAGTGTCACTGTATAACACTGGGGTACAGGATGGATAGAGTGTCACGGTGTAACACTGGGGTACAGTATTGATGGATGGAGTGTCACTGTCAAACACTAGGGTACAGTGATGGATAGGATATTGCTATATAACACTGGGGTACAGTATTGATGGATAGGATATCACTGTGTAACACTAGGGTACAGTATTGATGGATGGAGTGTCACTGTATAACACTGGGGTACAGGATGGATAGAGTGTCACAGTGTAACACTGGGGTACAGTATTGATGGATGGAGTGTCACTGTATAACACTAGGGTACAGTGATGGATAGGATATCGCTATATAACACTGGGGTACAGTATTGATGGATAGGATATCACTGTGTAACACTAGGGTACAGTATTGATGGATGGAGTGTCACTGTATAACACTGGGGTACAGGATGGATAGAGTGTCACAGTGTAACACTGGGGTACAGTATTGATGGATGGAGTGTCACTGTATAACACTGGGGTACAGGATGGATAGAGTGTCACAGTGTAACACTGGGGTACAGTATTGATGGATGGAATGTCACTGTATAACACTAGGGTACAGTGATGGATAGGATATCGCTATATAACACTGGGGTACAGTATTGATGGATAGGATATCACTGTGTAACACTAGGGTACAGTATTGATGGATGGAGTGTCACTGTATAACACTGGGGTACAGGATGGATAGAGTGTCACAGTGTAACACTGGGGTACAGTATTGATGGATAGATGTCACTGTATAACACTGGGGTACAGTATTGATGGATGGAGTGTCACAGTGTAACACTGGGGTACAGTATTGATGGATGGAGTGTCACTGTATAACACTAGGGTACAGTGATGGATAGGATATCGCTATATAACACTGGGGTACGGTATTGATGGATAGGATATCACTGTGTAACACTAGGGTACAGTATTGATGGATGGAGTGTCACTGTATAACACTGGGGTACAGGATGGATAGAGTGTCACAGTGTAACACTGGGGTACAGTATTGATGGATGGAGTGTCACTGTATAACACTAGGGTACAGTGATGGATAGGATATTGCTATATAACACTGGGGTACAGTATTGATGGATAGGATATCACTGTGTAACACTAGGGTACAGTATTGATGGATAGATGTCACTGTATAACACTGGGGTACAGGATGGATAGAGTGTCACAGTGTAACACTGGGGTACAGTATTGATGGATGGAGTGTCACTGTATAACACTAGGGTACAGTGATGGATAGGATATTGCTATATAACACTGGGGTACGGTATTGATGGATAGGATATCACTGTGTAACACTAGGGTACAGTATTGATGGATAGATGTCATTGTATAACACTGGGGTACAGGATGGATAGAGTGTCACAGTGTAACACTGGGGGACAGTATTGATGGATAGGGTGTCTCTGTATAACACTGGGGTACAGTATTGATGGTCTCTGCGTATTTATCTGTGTGTAGTTGTTATGATCTGGGATTAGTGACCTGGTGTGATGGAAGTGGATTCAATAAGTGACTTTCTAAAGGTGATCTGATAAATAATTAAATACGGAACATTTTCAGGGCTGACGTGAAACAGTAGGACAGAAGCTTAATTGGAAAGGTCTTTTGCAGAATCCTTCTCCCTCTGCACTCTGTAGGATGCTCCAATTCTCAGCTCTGCTGGCAGTTCATGTTCCCTGACTCACTGCTAGAATTGCAGTAGCTGACTAGGTGCTGATGGGTTTGAGATGAATTCTCCAGCAGGAATGGAGAGCAGAGATCCTCTCTCCAAATGCTGCTTCGACATCAACAGGAAACTTGAATGCGGTGAGAGTGCAGTAATGACCTCCCCTGTGCCACCTCAGCAGGGAATTAACTCCCTGCCAATCAGGCTAATGACCTCCCAGTGTGAAAATGGAATTTGTTATGCTGAAATGTACCTCGTGATACAAGGATGTGGAGACACTGGTGTTAGACTGGGGTGGGCACAGTAAGAAGTCTCACAACACCAGGTTAAAGCCTGACAGGTTTATTCAATAGCACGAGCTTTTGGAGCATTGCTGCTTCCTCAGGTGGGTGAGCTAGCGAGTGGACTAGTGGCCACTCACCTGATGAAGGGGCAGCACTCTGAAAGCTGGTGCTACCAAATAAACCTGTTGGACTTTAATCTGGTGTTGTGAGCTTCTTACTATGATACAAGAACAGAGAGAGTTCCCTACCAGATTGTCTCTTTGGATTGTCAGCTTTGTGGTTGTTGTGGTCAATGTTACCAGGAGTGGAAGATTTGAATTATAAGGAGAGGTTGGATATGTTAGAACATTATTCCCTGGAGCGTAGGAGGATGAGGGCTGATCTTATAGAGGATTATAAAATCATCAGGGCATAGATAGTTTTTTTTTTAAAGTTTATTTATTAGTCACAAGTAAGCCTTAGATTAACACTGCAATGAAGTTACTGTGAAATTCCCCTAGTTGCCACACTCCAGCGCCTGTTTGGGTCAACGCACCTAACCAGCACGTCTTTTCAAAATGTGGGAGGAAACCGGAGCACCCGGAGGAAACCCACACAAACACAGGGAGAACGTGCAAACTCCACACAGACAGTGACACCAGGCCTGAAATTGAACCCATGTCCCTGGCACTGTGAGGCCGCAGTGCTACTTACTATGCCACTCAGATAAGATGAATAGCCATGGTCTTTTCCCCAGGATTGGAGAATCCAAAACTAGAGGGCATAGCTTGAAGGTGAGAAGGAAGGATTTAAGAGGGTGATGTGTGTCGGGAATGAACTGCCAGAGGAGGTGATAGAGGAGGGTACAATTGCAGCATTTAACAGACATTTGGACAGGTACATAGATGGGAAAGGTTTAGAGTGGTTTGGGCCAAACACAGGCAATTGGGACTTGTTCAGTTTAGGAAACCTGTTCGGCATGGACAAGTTGGGCCAAAGGGCCTGTTTCCGTGCTGTATATCTTTATAACTCTCTCTGGGCAAGATTTTACAGCCTCGCTCAGGCGAGACCAAAAATTCCTACCAGAGGCCAACTGAGATTTCCATTGTCAGACCCTCGCCTGCACCGAGTTCCGGCAATGATTCCAGTTCCATGCATCATTGTAGGTGTTCCTCGGGGCGGTGTCCTAGGCCGGACTGTCCTGGGATGGTCCTCCCTTCCATGATGAGATCCGAGGTGGGGATGTTCACTGATGGCTGAACAAAGATTCTGAACATTTCACATTCTGAAGCAGCTTGTGTCCGTTTGGAGCAAGATCTCAACAACATCCAAGTTTGGGTTGATAAGTGGCAAGTAAAGTTTGCTCCACACAAGTGCCACTGACCGTCTCCCCTTGACATTTTCCACGACATTATCAGCACTGAATCCCCCACTAGCCACATCCTGGGATTGACCAAGACATTGAAGGCAATTCAGCATGGGCTGCCAATCCTGGACTTGCCAGCGATAGTCACCTCAACATCCAGAACAAAGCAGCCTTTTTAACTGGCACCTTTTATCCCCCACCTCAATCGTTCACTCCCCCTGCCACTGGCATGGTGGCAGCAGATGTATCATACATTTAGTAGTTGAACTTTTTAAAAATTCATTTTACAGGACATAAGCATCGCATTATAGACCAACATTTATTGTCCATCACTCCCCTTGGGCAGCTCAGTGACACAGTGGCTAATACTACCGCCTCACGATGACCCAGGTTTGATTCCCAGCTTGGGTCACTGTGCAGACTCTGCACATTCTCCCTGTGTCTGCATGGGTTTTGTCCGGGTGCTCCGGTTTCCCCCCTCATTCTGAAAGACGTGCTGGTTAGGTGCATTAGCCATGCTGAATTCTCCCTCAGTGCACCCAAACAGGTGCCAGAGTGTGGTAACTAGGGGGTTTTCACGTTAACTTCATTGCAGTGTTAATGTAAGCCTACTTGTGACACAATTAAATAGGCTTTAAACTGACTGATTCGCCTGTTGCTCCATTGTAGTGCTATCGCCTGCAGATAGGAGGATTCTAGATTGCCGACCAGTCACATACAATTCCATGCAAGTTAAATGCTAGTATTCTACCGCCTCGTCCGCCATGTAATCGGGGAGGGCTAGGGGCAGACAACGGAAATGTCTGTTGGCCTCGAGCGAGAATTTCCGGTCACGCTGTAAAATCCCCTCTACCGAGAATACTTTATATATACTGGAGTACAGAGGGCGGGGAGAGATGAGGAAGTTGAGGCCTACGAAAAAGGAAGTTGAGTGAATTATTTCACCGTGGTGGAAAGGAATTGTGGAAGGAATTGCAAAGTGATTTAGCAGCAGGTGCAAGCGACAGTTAGAGAGAGAGAACTGAACTGGAGTCGGGGCATTCAAGGATACCAGCCTTTTGTGCTTAAAGAGATGAAAGTGCTCAGGCTTGGTGTAAGTGGCGTTCGAGTTGACCTCCACCCAGCTGGAGAGTGACCATTTTTGGGCAAATGAGTCAACTTAAAGCACAGAGTTTTATGCACCCCACACCACACGGGCCCCCCACCTCCCCGTGCCCCCCCCGCCCCAAGAAAGGTGAGCTCGAAGGTGAGCAGGCAACATAAAATTGAACGGACAGAATTCCCCCCGCCACTGTGTACCCACCCATTAAAATCCTGACCCAGTTTCATGCTTGGGCAGTCAGGGCCTTGGGGTAGTGGGTGAAGTGGGGGGGGGGGGGTTGCGGTTGAGGGGTGTGTGGATGGGGGAGGAGTGGAGGGTTGAGGGGGGGGTTAGTGGGGGTTGGAATTGCATTTGCTCCCTATTAAGATCCCACAGTAGCCATTTAATGACCATTTAAAGGTTCTTTTCGCAATTTTTTAGGCTGGTGGCAGTGGGTTTGATTTGATTTATCATTGTCACATGTATTACGGTGAAAAGTATTGTTTCTTGTGCGCTATATGTACCATTCATAGAGAAGAAAGAAAAGAGTGCAGAATGTAGTGTTACAGTCAGTTAGAGAAAGATCAGTTTTAATGTAAGGCAAGTCTATTCAGGCAGCAGGGAAGAAGCTGTTCTTGAGTCGGTTGGTACATGACCTCAGACTTTTGTACATTTTTTATGGTGGGAGAAAGGGTGGAAGAGAGAGTGTCCTGGCTGTGGGGGGGGGTCCTTGATTATGCTGGCTGCTTTGCCGAGGCAGCAGGAATGTAGACAGGGTCAATGGATGGGAGGCTGGTTTGTGTGATGGACTGGGCTACATTTATAACCAGTCTGTAGTTTTTTCAGATCTTAGGCAGAGCAGGAGCCATACCAAGCTGTGATACAACCAGAAAGAATGCTTTCTATGGTGCATCTGTAGACATTGGTGAGAGTCATAGCTGACATGCTGAATTTCCTTAGTCTCCTGAGAAAACAAAGGCCTTTGTGAGCTTTCCCAACTATAACATCAGCTTGGAGGTACTAGGGCAGGTTGTTGGTGACCTAAGCACTAGAAACTTGAAACTCTCGATCGTTTCTACTTTGTCCTCATTGATGTAGACAGGGAAATATTCTGCAGTATGCTTCCTGAAGTCGATGGGGTAGGAAGGACTATTACTTACGGGGCGAGAAACTGCAGCAGGCGACGGTGCAGAGGGACCTCGGGGTCCTTGTGCATGAGTCGCAAAAACCCAGCTTGCAGGTGCAGCAGGTGGTCAGGAAGGCGAATGGGATGCTGGCCTTCATAGCGAGGGGGATTGAATATAAAAGTAGGGAGGTCTTGCTGCAGCTGTATGGGGAATTGGTGAGGCCGCAGCTGGAGTACTGTGTGCAGTTTTGGGCGCCGCATCTGCGCAAAGATATTTTGGCCCTGGAGGGAGTGCAGAGGAGGTTTACTAGGCTGATACCAGAGTTGAGGGGGTTGAGCTATGAGGAGAGGCTGAATAAACTAGGCTTGTACTCGTTGGAGTTTAGAAGAATGAGGGGAGATCTTATTGAGACGTACAAGATGATGAATGGGATGGATAGGATAGAGGTGGAGAGACTCTTCCCGCTCAAAAAAGACAGTAGGACTAGGGGGCACAGCCTCAAGATAAAGGGGGGGCGGTTTAGAACAGAGTTGAGGAGGAACTTCTTCACTCAAAGGGTGGTGAATCTCTGGAATTCTCTGCCCATTGAAGTGGTGGAGGCTGCCTCGCTAAATATTTTTAAGAAGCGGGTTGATGGGTTTTTGATAAGAGAAGGGATTAAGGGTTATGGGGAGAGGGCGGGAAGGTGGAACTGAGCCACGACAGATCAGCCATGATCTTATTGAATGGCGGGGCAGGCTCGAAGGGCTAGATGGCCTACTCCTGCTCCTATTTCTTATGTTCTTATCCTCCTAACCTACACATCTTGGGACACTCAGGCAATTTTGCATGGCCAATCAAACTAACCTGCACATCTTGACTGCGGGAGGATATCGGAACTCCTGGTGGAAACCCACACAGACACGGGGAGGATGTGCAGATTCCACACAGACTCGCTCAAATCCAGGTCCCTGACGCTGTGAGGAAACTATGCTAACCACTGTGCCACTGTACCACCATGCAAGTACAAAGTTTTTCCTGGGCACTGGGTGCTCTAGACAATGGGTGCTCTTTGCCCTGTGGTGCCCATGAGTGGGAATGTATTGTTGCTAATTCTGCAGACCCCCTCCCATAAAGGAGGGGGGGGTTGCAGCATGTTCAAAGTGGGTACCTGTTGCAGAACTGGCACTACCATCTTGTAGCTCTCTATGTAGCCCTTGCTCACTCTGAACTGTGGGGTGTGT
Source organism: Prionace glauca (assembly GCA_037974335.1). Taxonomy (NCBI): domain Eukaryota; kingdom Metazoa; phylum Chordata; class Chondrichthyes; order Carcharhiniformes; family Carcharhinidae; genus Prionace; species Prionace glauca. The sequence continues at coordinate 14,894,081 of CM075736.1, read as the reverse complement.
AAATTCGCATTGGCTGAGGGTAAGAGTGCAACAATTGGGCAGTATAAATACACATGAGAGAGAGGTGCCCCAGACAGAGGTTTTGTTGACTGATGGACTGGGATTGATTGGGCAAATGGCCAATTCTAGATCAGGACTTTAAGGGGATTTCCAACACTTGCATCAGAATCAAAGCACGTCTGATGCGATCTTAGGATAGGTTTGTAACTGGGCAGGATGCCCATCACTGAGAAACATGTTCTGTGAATACATTGCCCACTTGGCCCAGGCAGTAACTAACCATCTTTTAGCAGGTCCCTAGCACCAGAATTACTTTGCAGGGAGAGATTGTTTTGCTCTTCTGAGTTCCTTCACAAGAGAACTTCAATGGAAGGAAGTTTGGCTGTGTTTAGGATAACCAGGCAACCCTGCGGCCTAACCGGTGGGTTTGAGAATAATCCCTGAAGGCCCAGCCGCCAATGGAAAGGGAAGTTTTTGATGAATGTGAATCTGATTGTGAAGTCTGTCCCAGCTCTCCAACAGTCCTGGTGTCTGTGGCCAATGTCCTCCTGATCTCCTGCCCTCCCAATCATTCCCTCACCCTGCGTGCTCTCCCACTCTCCTCCCTCTCCCTGCCAATCTCTATCCTCCTCTCAATCTCCTCATCTCCCTCCTCAAACTGACCTAATAACCCCACCCTCCACCTCCTCCCCCCCACAATGACTCACTATGGGGCCTTCTGTCTTTAGAGCTGGAAGACCCACTTTGGCCTGGGCACGTAACCTAGGCTGACACTGTAAAGCAGCGCTGAGGGAATGCCGCACTGCCTGAGATGCTGTCTTTCAGATTAAAAGCTAAATTACACCCTCTCAGGTGGATGTGAAAGATTCTATGATGCTACTTAATGTTTATCCTTCTCCCAACGTGGCTAGAATATTATTACTGTTTGTGGGATCTTATCATCATAGAATAGAATCTCATAGAATCCCTACAGTGCAGAAAGAGGCCATTCAGCCCATTGAGCCTGCACCGACTCTCTGAGAGAGCATCTTATCCAGGCCCTTTTCCTCCCCGTAACCCTACCCATTTACAGTGGCTTCACTCCTGCCCCGGGATTTACCTTTTCAAAGTCCTGGGTCCTTAATTCCAGGCAGAGTGTGCAGTGCCACTTCTGCCCACTGCAGTGCCAGCTGGAAGAGCTGTTAGCCAACCTGATTGGCTGACAGCTCTCATGGGCAGGACTTGTTGCCATGGACTAACTGCCAATCAATGTTCAAGTGTGTTAATTGGCTGAGGGAGTTTGAGAGTTGGTGGCTGCGTGTGAAGTGCCAGCAGTGGGACGGCAAGCAGTTGACACTTGCCATCTTTGAAAGCCTATCCTAATTTCCTTTCCCTGGATGTCCCCCTGTGGTTTTTTTTGTCTCTCCTCACTCCTCTGACTCTGAAGGCCATGGCTCCGAGCCCCACTCCAGAGACTTGAGCACAAATTCCAGGCTGGTAGCGTTGGGAGTGGCATTCATCCTAAACCTTCCCTGCCCACTCAGCTAGATAGAAAAGATCCCACTGCAATAGCACCAGGCACCTGGGTTCGACGGCTTTGGGTCATTGTCTGCGTGGAGTCTGCATGTTCTCCCCGTGTCTGCGTGTGTTTCCTCCGGGTGCTCCAGTTTCCTCCCACAGTCCGAAGATGTGGCGGTTAGGTTGATTGTCCATGCTGAATTGCCCCTTAATCCCCCTGACATTATGTAGGATTATGGGGATAGGGTCTGGATGGGATTGTTGTCAGTGCAGACTCGATGGGCTGAATGGCCTCCTTCTCCACTGTAGGGATTCTATGGATATTATTCTGAAAAAGGAGGGCGGGGACTCTTTACTAGTGCGCCCTGACCAATATTGATCCCTCATCCACTGTTGGCGAGAAAAATATGCAGATTGCTCAGTGGCCACACTGCTGTTTGTGGGATCTTGCTGTGTACATGTTTGCTGCTGCAGTTCCTAAACAGCAAATACACTCTCCAGCCAATGAGATACTTTGAATGCACTTGGTGACAGACCGAGATTGTGAGAGGTGTGACGGGAATCCTATTTCTTTTTCTGTTGTGACTTCTGGATGAGTATATGGGGTTTAATGGGATTGGGGGTTATAGATAGGTCTATAGATTGGTGGGGTTGATGTGATCGGTGCAACTCGAGGGCCGAAGGGCCTGTTTGTGCTGTAATGTTCTATGTTCTATGTTCTATGTTATACTGTTGCCTCGTTAGGGATGTTTCCTAATGTGTTTCCCTCTGTTTTTTTTTGCAGACTGACTGCGCAGTACATATACCCACAGGCCATTGTGCAGCCCGGAGTTGTTCTCCCAACACAGCTACAGTCGGTGACTTCCCCTTTCATTGACTATACCACTTCTGCCACCTATGCTCAGTACGCCACCTACGATCAGTACCCATACGCTGCCTCTCCTGCTGCCAGCTACCTGGGATTTGGCTACTCTGCCCTTCAGCAGCCTCTGGTGGGCGGGAGCCCTGCTGGTGCTGCCACGGCTGCCTTTGTACAATATCCTCCTCAGCCACTGCAACCTGACCGGATGCAGTGAAGGAAACTGAGGGAGGGGAGGAGGAGGATTTAACTGATCAAGGAACTTCATTATCGTCCACTTGGAGACTGTTATCCCAAGGTGCAAAAAGACACACACAAGCGATGAATGGGATATTCCTGTCAGATTTCGTTGAACGGGTGAAGATGGAGAGTTGTTTTGAAGTATTAATGGGAGCAGCAGGACTCACCAGGGCCTGGGTTCCTTGAAGACCAGTCATCTCTTTCCGTTTATCTTCTCGACAGAAGTACCTCCAATCACAAACTGAACATTACTCACAAACCAGGAAAGCCGACAACTCTCTCTCTCTCTCTCTCTCTTTGCTCTATCTCTGCCTTCCTCTCATCGGCCTCTCTCTCCCTCTTAATGCCCCCCCCCCCCCCTTTTCCTCCCCCATTTACTTATTCTCTCCTTATTGCCACCTCTTGCGATGAAGAATGGCAGACTGTTTAATGTAAGGTACGAGCTGTGGCCAAAACAATGCAGCGAGATGAAAGAACACATAAAATAAAACGCTATTTTTGTTGTATAGAAACCTATTATTTATCAAAGCCTTACAGAGGATAAAAAAATTGTGACTACTTTTTAATATTTATTGCGATGAGCTGTGAATCGCAACTGGGGAAAGAGAAAAAAAATAGTTCTTCAGCTACAATGTATAAATTATTGTATGTAGATTATAAATTACTAGGTTGCTAATTAATTTCAATATGCAAAAAAAAATGACTTTGGAAGGGAAGCAATATATCTGTAGTCAGAACACTGTTCTATTTTCCTAATTTTGTAATTAATCTTAAAAACATCTCAACTTGGGTATATATTTTTTAAAATAGAGCTTTTTTTTAGAAAGCTATTGTATATGAACAGGACAGTAATTTTTATCAATTTAATGATGCAGTATTCATCTCATGTTCTATCCGATACCATTTCTGAATGGTATTCGAACTTCCTCATTGTAAAAACTCCTGTGTACAGGAGCAAACTGACTAGATGTCTCGATACATTTGGATACCAAATGTTTCTACCCAGCTGAAAGGAATGACAAGTTTAAGTTATAAATGGAATTTTTAAATAACCTTTTTTTTAAAAAAAAAATGTTTTTTAAAAAAAGGCAAAAGGATTTTAGGCGCCAGAGCAACAATTACATATAATGGCATTCCGGTCAACCTGTGCTGCAGGTACTCAGAAAAAATGTTTTCAATGTTTGTAATAAAGGAAAATAAATGTCGGATGAAAACTTGGTTGTTCTATGATTTGTCTCTTGCTCACGGCTGAGATGGTTTTTTTTTACAAGGCAAGTTGTTTTTCCTTTCAAACTTCCCAAGACGCCACTGCTTGGTATGGCATCTGTTCTGACCAAGACCATAAGAAACTACAAAGGGCTTGTGAACGTAGCCCAGTCCATCACTCAAACAAGCCTCCCAGCCATTGGCTCTGTCTACACTTCCCACTGCCTCGGAAAAGCTGGCAGCATAATCAAAGCATCCCGGATGGCCTGTCTTCCACCTTCTTTCGTCAGAAAAAGATACAAAAGTCTGAGATCACTAACTCGAGAACAGCTTCTTCCCTACTGCCATCAGACTTTTAAATGGACCTACTTTGTTAAGCTGATCTTTCTCTACACCCGATCTGTAATTGCAACAGCACATCCTTCACTATCTCCTTTCCTTCTCCCCTCTGAATGTCAATCAACTTTTACATGGTCCACCCCTTCCCACCCCACACTCGCTATAATTCCCATGGCAGGTAGGATGGTGAAATCTGCCCGTTTGGGTGGTTCTGACATGGTTCTCCCGGTGGTACACAAATAGTTCCTCAGAAAAGCCTTAGACAAATTCAAACTTCTTCTGGGAATCTGGGTAATGATTGTAAAGATCCAGACTGACTGCTCCACTTATCCCCCTGTGGCCTCCCTCAGGACTGCACCCACACCCCCAATACCTCAGAGAGGACCCCTGCCCCAGTTAACCACCCCACCTTCTGCCCCACCTAGTATCCCCAACCCTCCTGACACCCCCTCCTCCCCACATCACTCATGGGATTCTCCCCGTTACCTGGGATTCCTCATTCCTCCCTTGCCCCATAGGCTAGGCTCTCACCCTGACCTGACTGCCTGCCCACGCGCATGATCCCCCACCATGCAGGCCGATCCTAACCCCACCCATGATCTGCCTCCCCCTGACCTGACCTCAGACTCCTCCCACACTCCCAATGTCTGACATTCCCAGTTGCCACGCCCTCCTCCCATTTGCTGCTGCTGCACCACCACCACCGATATCTGATCTCCCCAACTCCCCTCCCCAGCGTTTAAAGAAAGTATTTGCAGAGAATGTCTTTCTGGATATGAATGGTCTGAGATGGAGAGTGAGGGAGCCTGGTTCTCCTGATCCTAATCGCTAGTTGGGACTATGTGATGCTGGCAAGTGTGGTTTGGAGATACCAGAACCGGTAAGCGTAGGGGCCTTCACGTTTAGGCTCAAAACAAATTGGGAGAGATGGCCAAGAGTTGAGGAATGATCTTCAAATTTGAGTCAACAGTCTCAGGAGAGGAGGAGAGCAAACTGCTGAGGTGATAGGGATGATAACGAAGCTTCGTTGGCTTTATCACACACGTTCCATTGATTACTAATTGCTGCCCGGATAGGCTAATGAAAGTACAGGCATTAGATGATTGCCAAACATCCTCCTGGCAGTGAGCTGGGCAACAAAGAAGCAGCACGGTGGCACAGTGGTTAGCACTGCTGCCTCACAGTGCCAGGGACCCAGGTTCAATTCTCGGGTCATTGAATGTGTGGAGTCTGCATTTTCTCCCCGTGTCTGCGTGGGTTTCCTCCGGATGCTTTGGTTTCCTCTCAGCATCTGAAAGACATGCTGGTTAGATGCATACTTGTGACACTAATAAATAAATTTAAGCTCAAAATGGTAATGGTTATTTAGCAAACAATCCTGAAACCTACCTCTGAATGTACTTCCAGACATGCTGGTTCACGTGCTTTAGCCATGCTAAATTCTCCCTCAGTGTACCCGAACAGGCGTTGGCGATTAGGGGATTATCACAGTAACTTCATTGCAGTGTTAATGTAAGCCCACTTGTCACACTAATAAGTAAGCTTAAAAAAAAACTTCAAAAAGTCACCTCGCAGAGCTCTGAATCTGGTATTTTAAGGCCATCCGGCCTAAAAGAACTTTATTAGGGTTCATGCAAACTACATTTACTGTAAATGCCGCAACACAAGAGCAATCCATTTTACAATTTATATCTGTAACATGGGTGCTCCTCTCTGATACTGTCCGGCTCCACCTGGTCAAAGAACTAGTAAAATCGGCATCAATAGAGTTACTGCTTAAGTTTACACATATTCCAAGAAACTTGATTATGTAAGCTGATGGCTTTAAGGAAATTTGATTTGAAAGATGACACCCATAAACAAATGTCCTGTCCACTGTTAATAACACAGGAAATTTCAGCCAGATTCAATTCAGTGTCAACATATGTGTTTACGTACATCGAGGCATTCCAGAGCGTTAGCATTGAGTTCACACTGGCTAATTAAAGAACTAACTCCACTCCTGAAGAGGAAGAAAGAAATTGCATTTGTTTAGCATTTTTCACAGCCCGAGGATGTCCCAAGCACTTTCATGCCAATTATGTACATTTTAAATGCAGTTTATAATGTTTGAAAGGACACAGACATTTTGCACCAGTAAGCATCCAGAAATAACGTTGAGATCATGACATTGGTTACGGTATAAGTATTAGCCAAGTCATTGGGGGAAAACCCTTCTGTCAGAATTGGGAAAGGGATTTTTGAAGTATATCGGAGAGAGTTTTGCATTTATATCATTTATACTGTTATACTTTCATCATCACTGAACATTTTCAAACACGTTTTTAAAAATTTGTTAACAGGATGCAAGACTAGCATTCATTGCCCATCCCTAATTGCTCTTCAGAAGCTGGTGGGTGAGCTGACTCCTTGAACCACTGCAGTTCATGTGGTGCAGGTACATCCACAGTGGTGTCATTGAAGAGGTCCTTTGGCCCATTAAGTCTTCTGCACCCACATGCCAGAAAGACCTGAACTCCCACCTAATCCCATTTCCCAGCGCTTGACCCATAACCCTGAGTGTTATGATGTGTTCATCCAGGTACTTCTTAAAGGATGTGAGGCAACCCCCCTTTACCACCTTCCCAGGCAGCGCATTCCAGATGGTAAGCACCCTCTGGGGAGAAAGGTTTTCCTCACATCCCCCCGAACTTCTTGTCCTTCACCTGGAACTTATGACCCCCTTGTGACTGACCCTCCACCTAAGGGGAACAGCTGTTCCCTATCCACTCTGTCCCTGTCTCTCATAATCTTGTACGCCTCGACCAGGTTGCCCCTCAGTCTTCTCTGCTCCAACAGAAACAATCCAAGCCAATCCAACCTCTCTTCGTAACTTCCGACCCAGGTGGTATCCTGGTGAATCTCTTCTGCACCCCTCCAGTGCAGTCAGATCCGTCCTATAATACGATAACCAGAACTGCACACACTTTGGCCTCACCAAAGTAATCGATGCCTTTATTGATAAAGTCAAATGTCCCATATCCCTTTTTCACCACCCAACTAACATGCCCTAATTATTAGGTAGGGAGTTCCAGGATTTTGATCTATTAAACCATAGAAAATAGAAGCAGGAATAGGCCATTCATTTTGATTATGCTGATCATCAAATTCAATATTCTGATACCCCCTTCTCCCCCATATCCCTTGATCCCTTTAGGCCCAAAAGCTATATCGAATTTCTTCTTGAAATCACACAATGTTTTGGCCTTAACTGCTTTCTGTGACTCAATGAAAGAACAGTGATGTATTTCCAAATCGGGACGGTGAGAGATGGAGGTGAATCTCCCAGGTATCTACTGCCCATGTCCTTCTAGATAGTAGAGGTCATGAATTTTGAAGGTGCTGTTGAAGGAATCTGTGTGAGTTGTTACACTGCATCTTGTAGATGGCACATACTGTTACCACTGTGCATTGGTGTGGAGGGAGTGGATGTTTGTGGATGGGTGTCAGTCAAGTGGGCTGCTTTGTCCTGGATGGTATCAAGCTCCTTGAGTTGGAGCTGCACCCATCCAGGCATGTGGAGATTCTGACTTGTGCCTTATAGATGGCGGACAGGCTTTGGAGAGTCAGGAGGTGAGTTACTCACCATAGGATTCCCAGCCTCTGCCTGTCATAAAATGATGCAATGGTTCCTAGACACACAGAAGATTAATACGAAGGGAGAAAGCTTGACAACATCAGCAGCAGAGCAGTGTCTGTTCTGTTCTGCTCTCAGGCCAAAATGAAACTAAGACTGGATTACAAAATGACATACTCTCCTAGTGACACCATGCTGATATCCCTTAAAGGCATTTTGCACCATTCCCCTTTCTTTTTAAAGACTCTTCTCCCCCATTCTAAAGAAATATAATTATTTACAATGCATCTTCATGTTTAGTTACCATTACATGAGTATATAGGATTGGTGAATCTAAGAGTCTCTAAAGTGTAGAGTTAATCTACTGATACATGCGGACCGTGATGGTGACCTTGACTAGAGGTTTGTTGTTCACAGTGATTATTATTCTTGGATGTTATTCCCTGATGCATTTGGGATCTTGTCCCAGACTGCAGCAAGTTTGTATGGCAGTTGAGGAGATGGAATGCCTCTGATTTATCCTCAGTTATGACTTACCCATTGCACATTTGTGTATAATGACTTCATAGGACTTTGGTACTTGTCACATTGGCTGGTTGCCATGTACCTTCTGTGGGATAAACAACATGAAATTTTGCATATTGGTCACTTCTCTTGCAGTTTTATAAGTTGCTTTAGTTTATGAGGAAGTAAATTTACTGGCAAATTTACTGACAAATTTACTGGAGTTCTATGAGGATGTGTCTAGGGCAGTGGATAGAGGAGAGCCGGTGGATGTGGTCTTTCTGGATTTTCAGAAGGCGTTTGACAAGGTACCTCACAAGAGGTTATTGCAGAAGGTCAGGGGACATGGAGTTGGGGGTAGGGTGTTAGCGTGGATAGAGGATTGGTTGTCAAATAGGAGGCAGAGAGTGGGGGTCAATGGATGCTATTCGGATTGGCGGTTGGTGACTAGTGGGGTGCCTCAGGGGTCGGTGCTGGGGCCTCAGCTATTTACCATTTATATAGATGATCTGGAGGAGGGAACCGAGTGCAGGGTGTCGAAATTTGCTGATGACACCAAGATTGGGGGAAAGGCAAATTGTGCGGAGGGTGTGGAGAGTCTGCAGAAGGATCTAGATAGGCTGGGCGAATGGGCCAGGAAATGGCAAATGGAATTTAATGTTGGCAAGTGTGAGGTGGTCCACTTTGGTAGGAGGAATGGTAGGAAGGACTATTACTTTCGGGGCGAAAAACTGCAGCAGGCGACGGTGCAGAGGGACCTCGGGGTCCTTGTGCATGAGTCGCAAAAACCCAGCTTGCAGGTGCAGCAGGTGGTCAGGAAGGCGAATGGGATGCTGGCCTTCATAGCGAGGGGGATTGAATATAAAAGTAGGGAGGTCTTGCTGCAGCTGTATAGGGCATTGGTGAGGCCACAGCTGGAATACTGTGTGCAGTTTTGGGCGCCGCACCTGCGCAAGGATATTTTGGCCCTGGAGGGAGTGCAGAGGAGGTTTACTCGGCTGATACCGGAGTTGAGGAGATTGAGCTATGAGGAGAGGCTGAATAAACTAGGCTTGTACTCGTTAGAGTTTAGAAGAATGAGGGGAGATCTCATTGAGACGTATAAGATGATGAATGGGATGGATAGGATAGAGGTGGAGAGACTCTTCCCGCTCAAAAATGACAGTAGGACTAGGGGGCACAGCCTCAAGATAAAGGGGAGGCGGTTTAGAACAGAGTTGAGGAGGAACTTCTTCACTCAAAGGGTGGTGAATCTCTGGAATTCTCTGCCCGTTGAAGTGGTGGAGGCTGCCTCGCTAAATATTTTTAAGAAACGGGTTGATGGGTTTTTGATAAGAGAAGGGATTAAGGGTTATGGGGAGAGGGCGGGAAGGTGGAGCTGAGTCACGACAGATCAGCCATGATCTTATAGAATGGCGGGGCAGGCTCGAAGGGCCAGATGGCCTACTCCTGCTCCTATTTCTTATGTTCTTATGTTCTAAAGTGGGTGAGGATAGATTGATTTGTATACACTGGTCTGTTTTTTGTCTCCACAGGCATTTAAGTCCACCTTGTTGACCAGCAAGGGGCATGCATGCGGCAGGTTGTGGTGGGCTGCTCTTGGATGTTGCTTCAGGAGTTGCCTACTGCTTCATGTCATTGGTGTGCTTAAACTGGACCATCTCGAGGGCAACATGACAGCTCAGAGACTATCTCTGTTGCTGTGTGGACACATGGATTTGGGCCTGTGTCCGTGGGAGTTTGCGCGTTCTCCCCGTGGTTGCGTGGGTTTTCTCCAGGTGCTCCGGTTTCCTCCCACATCCCAAAAATGTGCTTTTAGGCTGATTGATTGGGTAACAAATTGTCCCTATATTGGACCTCCCTGATCCTCGCACATTAGGCGTAGACTAAAATCATGAATAGGTCACTGACCATGGGACGGCAGCGCGGGCTCGTTGGGCCGAAGGGCCTGTTTCCCGTGCTGTGTTGTTCTTTGTTCTTTGTTGAATATGAGCTCTGTCAGAATAGTAGTTAAAGTTATTGCTTTCAGATGTAACACTGCAATATGTAGATCTCACTTGGTTTGTCAACAGTTGAAAATTAGAGATCTCATCATGTGAATCTTTTTCTCAGCTGGGCCATTAGATCTTGGGTAATAAGGAAAAAGGTGGTGTGATTGAAGTTCCACTTCTCAAACCTGAAAATAGTTTTTCAATAAATTAGAAACCATAGAATCCCTAGAGTGCAAAAAAACATTCAGCCCATTAAGTCTGCACATCCTACACAGGCCCTATCTCTGTAACCCCACATATTTACCTCGCTAATCCCTCTAATTTACGCATTCCAGAAGAGTAAGGGGCAATTTATCATGTACCTAACCCACACATCTTTGGACTGTGGGAGGAAACTGGATCACCGGAGGAAACCCATGCAGACATGAGGAGAATGTGCAGACTCCATGTAGACAGTGACCCAAGCTAGGAATTGAACCCAGGTTGTGAGGCAGCAGTGCTAACCACTGTGCCGTTGTTCTGCCCAAATTGTGGATTATTATCTGTAATAATTTTTCTAAGCACACTATTAAAAAAGATAGTTTTAAGTAATTGTTTTATGCTTATAGGAATAATCTATAGCTTTAGGTAAGATTAATTTGTTTTTCCATATTTGGGCGCTAAAAAAGAACTTGGGTTTTGGTTAGATTTTTAAAAGTTGCCTATAAGTCTTTGGGTTTTATATTTAACTGTACTGTTTGTAATGAGGTTTTCATAACCGTAAAATGTATACACAGGGTGTAAAAAACTATTGTTGCTTATCAACCAAGGGCCCATAAAGCAGTTTGAATCATTTGGAAGAAGGTACTCTTGTAGCAAAAAGCTTTTCACCTGAATTGTTTGAACGGTGATGAGGGGAGGCTAAAAAGAGCAAGCCCAAAACTAAAGAACAGAAAGGTCCTAGAAACCAGAGAATGGATGGAAGAAAGTTTCAGGAAGATTACAAAGTCAAGGGAACAAAGAACAGGAGTCTGGAAGATAAAAGGTCCTGATCAGTGAAGTCAAGAGTGAGGAGCAGTGGGAGAGGCTCCAAGTTGGAAGATAATTCAGTAACCACCTTCCACATATCTAAAGATTAAGAATTAGGATTTATTGAGTCGGTTTCACCCTGGGATCTGATTTGTTCAGTACTAACATCAGCTGATAATCTGAAAATAGCACTTACAGTGTACATAACAGTTGTGCTCAATTTAGCGTGCAATTGCACAGCTGGACATCCGACAGATTGCGTGGAAGGCAAAGCTTGAAGGGGCATGGTGATTCAGGGCAGAGGGACATTGAAAGGAGGGAGTAAATCCTGGAGGTGGATTCTTGATGAAGTAGTCAACTCTGACAATGAAGTCAGTGTCATGTACATGAAAGAGGTCAGATGTGATTTTGACTGAGGATGAGTAGGAACTGCACGTGGTTCTTTGTGCTGACTTGGCTCTTGAGATGACTCACATCCCTTGACAACAATTTCATTGTCATTGTTCATATCCAGCCAATAAGCTGTCTCTTTTATAAGTCTTCTCATCCAATCTCTGCCCTTTTGTGAGTGATGAAGCGGCAAAAGAATATAAAGTCACAACGTTTTCCTAGTATGATGACTTGCATACCTTTGAAAATGATTCCCTGGGAGATGTCTAGCTCAGCCCAAGAAGGTCAGAATGTCTCACGTGCTCGTATTCATGTTGAAGTTGATCAGGTCATCCTTTGATTGCTGTCTTTCACAATCCAAAAGGATATGAAATGTAGTAAGCTCTTGGGAATTCACTGCTTGTTTGTACTGATTAGTTATCAAGCTCACCTCAAATGAGAGAAAAAAACTTGTACTTCCAAATTTTGGATTTAGCTCAGCTAATGTGGATAATTTGTAAGAACAATGTTTGAAATCTGTGTTTAGATTCAAGGTGTATTTTCAATAATCTTTCCCATGCATTTTTGGTCGGAACAATGGGAAGGCGACTCATTATCTAAATGGGGAGAGACTTCGGGGTGCTGCAGTGCAGAGGGATCTGGGTGTCCTTGTTCATGAGTCACAGAAAACTAACATGCAGATACAGCAGATAATAAAGAAAGCAAATGGAATGTTGGCATTTATAGCTAAAGGAATAGAATATAAAGGTAAGGAAGTACTGTTGCAATTATAGAAGGCATTGGTAAGGCCGCACCTGGAGTAATGTTCACAGCTTTGGTTTCCTTATTTGCTGAAGGATACATAGAACCCTACAGTGCAGAAACAGGCCCTTCGGCCCATCAAGTCTGCACCGAACACAATCCCACCCAGAACCTATCCCCATATCCCTACACATTTACCTGCTAATCCCTCTAACCTACACATCCCAGGACACTAAGGGGCAATTTTAGCATAGCCAATGAACCTAACTCGCACATCTTTGGACTGAGGACATCTTTGGATATAGAGGCATTGGAGGCAGTTCAGAGGATGTTCATGAGATTGATTCCAGAGATAGGGGTTTGTCGTATGAAGAGAGATTGAACAGTTTAGGCCTATACTCTCTGCAATTGAGAGCAGTGAGGGAAGATCAAATTGAGGTGTACAAGATAATAAAAGGTATGGATAAAGTAGACATGGAGCAGATGCTTCCAATTGTGGGGCATTCTAGGATGAGAGGTCAGTCTTAGGATAAAGGGTAGCAAATTTAAAACAGAGTTGAGGAGAAACTGCTTCTCCCAAGGGGTTGTGTATCTGTGGAATTTGCCACCACAAAGTGTGGTGTATACTGGGACAGTGAGTAAATGTAAGGAGGAATTAGATTTTTAATTTTTAATTTAATTTTTAATTTTTGATTTAAGGGTTATGGGGAGAAGGCAGGAAAATGGGGATAAGGATCGAATGGCATAGCAGACTCAATGGACCGTATGGCCTAATTCTGCTCCTAGATCCTATGAACTTATGACATGTGATTGAACTGCTTTAATCTGTGTGTTTGTGAATCCTTCTAATATATATCGCCTTCTAATAAATATATCGCTTTCTCCATTTTGTCTAGTTTGACTTTTAATTTGTCTCATAGTTAGATGCAGCATTTACATGGTGGACCAATTGACAGAATTGCAGTCTCCTGCAGGTTTTATGTTGCAGCTCTCCGGAAAATGTCAGTATCATCAAAACATTCTGGATATTTTCATGTTAGGTTGTGAGCTGAGGTGAGGGGAGTAGTTTTGGAGATTAATCTTCCAGGTGATGTCTGGGCTAATTCCATGGATTGTTACTAGTGTGAGATGATGACAGGTTTGTAGACCTGTGATTGCCGAGTCTTCATTTTCACCGTGTGACAGTCAGGAAGATTGACTGTACTTGCAGTTCCACACCAGAACTCTACACTGCCCTGCTTTTAGGTTGGGGGAGTGGAGTGGTTGCTCTATTCTCAAAAACAAACTTCTTCCAGAGCTTTTGGGAAAATTGGATCATCTTCCAGAAAATAATAATAAAAACACTAAAATACTTCAAGATTGATGTAGATGGTTTGAAACTCCTTTCACATGCTCAGATCAAATTATTCTCAACGGGAGTTAAATGTTTATCATGCTGGAACGGTGTGTTTACAATATGGATGCAAAGACAGAAAGTGAATCTTCAAGAAAAATTCCCAGGTATAAAACAAAGAGATTTAGTTGCCTTTTTTCCCCTTACTTTCTGTCTACTTTGGAGGGACTTCCCTGTGATTTCCTTACAATTCTGAGAATCACAGGTGCTGTTTTGTTTTGGGGGATGAAAGCGCAGATAATATTTACATAAATGCAAAACACTGTGGGTGTTGGAATCTGAAACAAAAACAGAAAAACGCTGGAAAATCTCAGCCGGTCCGGCAGCATCTGTGAAGGAAGGATAGAATCAGTGTTTCACATCTGGATAACCCTTTGTCAGAGATTGGTGAAGGTCATTCAGACTAGAAACATTATCTCTATTCTCTCTCCCACGGTTGCTGTCAGACTTGCAGAGATAATATTTGTGGTTTTACCTCAGTTTGGTTACAGAGGGTCAGTCCTTTGTGTAAAATGAATAACAAAACTTCAAAAGAAATAGCTTCTTGGTTTGAAAGTCCTGATCCACTGTGAAAGCTCATGATCACAACTGTAGAAGAAAACTGCTTTCAAATTTGTTAAACATCTGTTCTGTTGCATATGAACACTTTCCTTCCTTTACTGAGGGTGTGTGAAATTCACTATGCACACACGCGGCAGGTTCAACCAGAATTCTCCACTCTCAGCCAGTGAGGACAAAGAATTTAGTGCTCAGCCGAATCTCTGTTCACTAAGGCTGGTGTGGACGGCCGGAGAATCCCACCCCTTGTTTATAAAGCCCTCCACAATGGAACTTGACATATCAAGCCAGCATTGAAAAGATTAATGGTTGAATCGACCAGAGTAATATAGTGTGTCATACCTGCCTCATCCACCTCACATTTATCCCTGACACTTTGATTTGATTTGGTTTATTATTATCACATGTATTAACATATAGTGAAAAGTATTGTTTCTTGCATGTTATACAGGCAAAACATACCATTCATAGAGAAGGAAACAAGAGAGTGCAGAATGTAGTGTTACAGTCATAGCTAGGGTGTAGAGAACACTTTTGGACACTTTAGGAATTTTCAAGCAGTTATTGGATAGGCACATGGAGCACACCAGCATGACAGAGAGTGGGATAGCCTGATCTTGGGTTTGGACAAGGTTTGGCACAACATTAAGGGCCAAAGGGCCTGTACTGTACTATGTTCTGTATTCTATCAACTTATTGCAAGATAGGTCCATTCAAAAGTCTGAAGGCATCAGGGAAGAAGCTGTTCTCGAGTTAGTTGGCACGTAACCTTAGACTTCCGTATCTTTTTCCTGACAGAAGAAGGTGGAAAAGAGAATGCCCAGGGTGCAAAATCCAAAATCTTTGATTATGCTGGCTGCTTTTCTGAGGCAGCGGGAAGTATAGACAGAGTCAATGGATGGGGGGTTGGTTTGTGTGATGGATTGGGCTACATTCATGACACTTTGAAGTTTCTTGTGGTCTTGGGCAGAGCAGGAGCCATGCCAAGCTGTGATACGAATAGAAAGAATGCTTTCTGTGGTGCATCTGTAAAGGTTGATCATCATGGACATGCAGAATTTTCTTAGCCTCCTGAGAAAAGCATTGGTGGTTTTATTTTACAATTTTACAATTTTTACAATGAAGAATGTCAACAGCGTCACTGAACATCCTAACTTTATCCTTTTAAGGACTTAGGAAGCCATTGGAAGACAGAAGGCCACACCCAAGCCCAATATCCAAGGCCAAACTGTGAGACAGATCACATCCCATGCTTGGGAGGTAATTCATTCCTTTGTTTCACTGTTGAAAATGTCACATGTTGGGTTACCTGGCCAGTGGCCAGTCTAAACTGAGAACCCTCAACTTGGAAACGGGGTGAGTAATTTTGACCCGTGTCAGTTACAGAGCTAATTGAGTATTGAGACGAACTCCTGAACCAAACCACCCCAAACAGTTAACTGGTGAGAGTGAGGTTGGGTGGATTTGTAAATACTTAGGAACCTAATGGCTCTTTCAGTATTGTTCAATCTAGTACCGTGGCATCTCTCTGTCCAGTACGTTCTGAAACTTTACAGTATTTTAAAATTCAAATCTCACTTCACCCTTCCAACACAGTCCAGAGAAATGCTAGGCTTCGGTCTGACAGCGGAGCTGGGCCTCGGTCTGACAGCGGAGCTGGGTCTCGGTCTGACAGCGGAGCTGGGCCTCGGTCTGACAGCGGAGCTGGGCTTCGGTCTGACAGCGGAGCTGGGCCTTGGTCTGACAGTGGAGCTGGGCTTTGGTCTGACAGCAGAGGTGGGCTTTGGTCTGACAGCGGAGTGGATTCTGGGCTAATTGCAGAAATTGTGGGAAGTCTAAACCAATGTTGGAAAGTAAGCTGATTCAAAATTGACCACTGGAGTTAAGCTGTGATACTTGGACTATTCCGATTACTGCCCATGTGCTACAGAGTGTTGGCGTGGTGCTGACTGGGACCCTGTCCCAGGCACACAATGTGCAAATCTAAATGGACATTTTGGGATCCTGTCTGCCTGGGTGTATCCAAATGCCTGGCCTGTTGGGATGTTTCCCAGGACTCCCTTCAGATAAATGTTTGGATCTCACCAGCCAGTACTGAATAGTCTGAATAGTTACAAACCACATCCCCTGCCGCCCCCCCCCACTCCCCTGCACTAGAAGCACTATTTTCCAAATGGATCCAGTCCAGATTGGCTTAAAGTTTATTTATTCGTGTCACAAGTAGGCTTACATTAACACTGCAATAAAGTTACTGTGAAATTTGCCTAGTTGCCATACTCCGGTGCCTGTTCAGGTACACCGAGTGAGAATTTAGCACGGCTAATCCAGCCTTTCAGACTGTGAGAAGAAACTGGAGCACCCGAAGGAAACCCACGTAGACATGGGGAGAACTTGCAAATTCCACACAGACAGTGACCCAAGCTGGGAATTGAACCCAGGTCGCTGGCACCGTGAGGCAGCAGTGCTAACCACTGTGGCACTGTGCCACCAGTATAACACATTCTAGCAGCTGGGTGTTAGTTCGGCAATAACAGTAGTCTCAACATGGTTATCAGTTGAGCTCTTCAACATTCCAATGCTGGAGCAGTCAAATAATCATAGAATCACTACAGTACAGAAAGAGGCCATTCAGCCCATTGAGTCTGTACCAACAACCTCCCCCAGGTCCTATCTCTGTAATCCCCTTGACATTAAGGGACAATATAGCATGGACAATGTACCTAACCAGCACATTTCTGGAGTGTAGGAGGAAACCCACACAGACATGAGGAGAACATGCAATCTCCACATAGACAGTAACCCGAGGCTGGAATTGAACCCGGGTCCCTGTGAGGCAGCAATGCTAACCACTGTGCCATTGTGCAGCCTTAAATGGAGGACATTTGGCCCATTGATTTTGTATCAACTCTTCAAACGAGCATCCCATCCGCTGATCCCCATTCCCCATCCCCTGCCCCATTGCAAGAACCCCATACATTTATTGTGGCCAATCCACCCAACCTGCACATCTTTGGAGTTTGGGAGGAAACTGGAACACCCAGAGGAAACCCACACAGACACGGGATGAGCAACTTGGTTTGTTATGTGTCAACAGTGGTGTTGGAGGAACGTGGGAACAGCGTCACTAATGCAAATGGATCCTGATCAACAACTTTGTATTGATAAGCAACAACCTGTTAGAGCTGGCTGCCAACTTGATTTGTTGAATTGTACAAAACAAAGAGGTGGCACGGTGGCACAGTGGTTAGCACTGCTGCCCCACAGCACCAGGGACCCAGGGTCGATTCCCAGCTTGGGTCACTGCCTGTGCAAGATTTTCCAGTTCTCCCCGTGTCTGCATGGGTTTCCTTCCTCTGGGTGCTAGGGTTTCCTCCCACGGTCCAAAGGTCTGTGGGTTAGGTGGATTGACCATGCTAAATTGACCCTTGGTGTTAGGGGGATTAGTGGAGTGAATATGTGGGTTACAGGGATAGAGCCTGGGTGGGATTGTAGTTGTGCAGGCTTGATGGGCCAAATGGCCACCTCCCATGCAATAGGATTCTATGTTTCTATGTCTTTTAGACTGTGGGAGGAAACTGGAACACCTGGAGGAAACCCATTGCCCCTCACCCAGTTACCTCTCCACCTCACTCCACACCATTGTCCCTCACCCAATCGCCCCTCAAACTTAGTACACTCACCTCCTTTCATTGCCTCTCTCTTAGTCATCCCATCTCCCAGTCAGCCCTTTCCTCCCAGTTGCCCCTTCTCCCTCCACCTCTGCTTCTGGGGTATAGTGGAGGAGTGTGCAATTTATTACCTGTGCTTTGAAATGATCTTTGCTGCTAAATATCCTGGGGCCCCCAGCTGGTGTTTAAAGCTCTCAGGAGCCAAGGTCTCAGGCTGATCTGTTCTAGGAATTGCTGTCTCAGTGGCCCTGCCTGCTGGGGCTGGGCCCTTTAGAACCTGCTTTGACAGTGTGACATGTGAGGCTCATGTTAGTGGGCAGAGATTTATACCAGCTCACCCCTAAGCAGGTCACAAAGAGGCTAAAGGTAACATAAGAACATAAGAAATAGGAGCAGGAGTAGGCCATCTAGCCCCTTATTGAATGCCCCACCATTCAATAAGATCATGGCTGATCTGAAGTGGTTCAGTTCCACTTTCCCGCTTTCTCCCCATAACCCTTAATACCCTTGTCTATCAGAAACCTAGCTACCCGCGTCTTAAAAATATTTAGCGAGGCAGCCTCCACCACTTCAACGGGCAGAGAATTCCAGAGATTCACCACCCTTTGAGTGAAGAAGTTCCTCCTCAACTCTGTTCTAAACCGCCCCCCCTTTATCTTGAGGCTGTGCCCCCTAGTCCTGAAAGGTGAAAGGTGAAAGGTGAAGTTTCTCAGGCATCCAGCCAATGATGTAACCAAGGGCAGCACAATGGCACAGTGGTTAGCACTGCTGCCTCACAGCACCAGGGACCCAGGTTCAATTCCCGGCTTGGGTCACTGTCTGTGTGGAGTTTGCACATTCTCCCTGTGTGTGCGTGAGTTTTCTCCGGGTGCTCTGGTTTCCTCCCACAGTCCAAAGATGTTCAGGTTAGATGCATTGGCCATGCTAAATTACTCCTTAGTGTCCAAAGATGAGTAGGTTAGGGGGATTAGCTGAGTAAGTACATGGGGCCTGGGAAAGAAATGCTGTGTTGGAGAGAGGGTGCAGACTCAATGAGGTGAATGGCCTCCTTCTGCACTATAGGGATTTTATGAACCAGAAATAGATCCCATTGCTCAAACAGCCAATGAAATTGCTTGTAAATGATGCTGTTATGTTCGGTTCAGATAGCACATAGTTCACACTGAAACCATAAAGCTCGGTGCCATCAGGTCTAACTCAAAGGAAACAACTTCCCATATTTGGTTAACACAGGAAACTTCAAATCACAGTTCCTAGAGTGAATCCATGAGCTAGCTCAATGTTCAGATTGTATTTAGAATACGAATATAATGGCTTGAAATGATTCCAGCTCCTCATTCCCAGTTAACTGGCTGCTTTTAGTAACGTTTGAACAAAGTCCTGTGGAGTGGTTTACAGATAAAGAATTGTGTGGGTGCTGTCAGTGGGGGATACAGACATCCTTACGCTTCATCTTACAGCCATCATTGGCTGTCCCGTTAACCACTTAAAGAAGAATGTGTCTGTTACCCCTCAGAGAAGCCCAAAATGCTTTGCAGCCAATGAAATACTTTGGGCGCACACTTACTTGTAACATATGGAAAAGCAGGAGTCAATTTGTACATAGCAAGTACAGATAGCAAGGGGCAGTACGTCGGCACAGTACTGCCTCACAGCGCCAGGGAATCAGATTCAATTCCAGTCCCGGGTCACTGTCTGTGCGGAGTTTGCATGTTCATCCCATGCCTATGTGGGGTTCCTCCGGTTGCTCCGGTTTCCTCCCATCGCCAAAAGATGTGCAGATTGGGTGAATTGGCCATGCTAAATTGCCCTTTAGTCTCCCAGGGCATGTAAAATTAAGGGGATTAACCATCGTAAATGGGTGGAGTTACGAGAAGGAAGAGGGCCTGGGTAAGATACTGTCTCAGAGAGTCGGTGCAGGCTCAATGGGCTGAACGGCCTCTTTCTGCACTGTAGGGATTCTATGAGATTTTATTCTATGATGATAAGATCCCACAGACAGTAATAATATTCTAGTGATGTTGGGAGAAGGATAAACATTAAGTAGCATCATAGAATTTTTCACATCCACCTGAGAGGGTGCAATTTAGCATTTAATCTGAAAGACAGCATCGCAGGCAGTGCGGCATTCCCTCAGCGCTGCTTTACAGTGTCAGCCTAGGTTACGTGCTCAGGCCAAAGTGGGTCTTCCAGCTCTAAAGACAGAAGGCCCCATAGTGAGTCATTGTGGGGGGGAGGAGATGGAGGGTGGGGTTATTAGGTCAGCTTGAGGAGGGAGATGAGGAGATTGAGAGGAGGATAGAGATTGGCAGGGAGAGGGAGGAGAGTGGGAGAGCACGCAGGGTGAGGGAATGATTGAGAGGGCAGGAGATCAGGAGGACATTGGCCACAGACACCAGGACTGTTGGAGAGCTGGGACAGACTTCACAATCAGATTCACATTCATCAAAAACTTCCCTTTCCATTGGCGGCTGGGCCTTCAGGGATTATTCTCAAACCCACCGGTTAGGCCGCAGGGTTGCCTGGTTATCCTAAACACAGCCAAACTTCCTTCCATTGAAGTTCTCTTGTGAAGGAACTCAGAAGAGCAAAACAATCTCTCCCCGCAAAGTAATTCTGGTGCTAGGGACCTGCTGAAAGATGGTTAGTTACTGCCTGGGCCAAGTGGGCAATGTATTCACAGAACATGTTTCTCGGTGATGGGCACCCTGCCCAGTTACAAACCTGCACAAGCTTTGGCTTTCGATGCAGGTGTTGGAAATCCTCATAAAGTCCTGACCAAGAATTGGCCATTTGCCCAATCCCAGTCCATCAGTCAACAAAACCTCTGTCCGGGGCACCTCTCTCTCAAGATGTGCCCGATTGTTGCACTCATACCCTCACCTGCCTCAAATTTACACATCCCACAGTTCAGAGTGAGCAAGGGTCACAGAGAGAGAGCTACAATATGGTAATGCCAATGCTGCAACAGGTACCCACTTTGAACATGCCAGCCCCCACCTCCTTTTGGGAGGGGGCCTGCAGAATTAGCAACAATACATTCCCACTCATGGGCACCACAGGGCAAAGAGCACCCATTATCTAGAGCATCCAGTGCCCAGGGAAAACTTTGTACTTGCATGGTGGTACAGTGGCACAGTGATTAGCATAGTTTCCTTACAGTGCCAGGGACCTGGATTTGATTCTGGATTCGGGCGACTATCTGTGTGGACTCTGCACATCCTCCCCGTGTCTGCGCGGGTTTCCACCGGGTGTTCCGATTTCCTTCCACACTCAAGATGTGCAGGTTAGGTTGATTGGCTATGCAAAATTGCCCCTGAGTGTCCCTAGGTGTGTAGGTTAGGGGGATTAGTGGGGTAAATCCCATCGGCTTCAGGAAGCATGGGGGAGAATATGCCCCATTCACACCAATGAGGATGAAGTAGAAATGGTCGAGAGTTTCTAGTGCCCAGATCATCAAGGACCTGCCTTGGTCCCTCTACGCTGATGCTATAGTTGAGAAAGCCCAACTGCTTTCTCAGAAGTCTAAGGAAATTCGGCATGTCCGCCAGGACTCTCACCAATTTTTACAGATACACCATAGAAAACATTCTTCCTGGTTGCATCACAGCTTGGTACGGGTCTTGCTCTGCCCAAGATCGTGAGAAACTACAAAGAGGTTGTGAATGTAGCCCCATCCATCGCGCAAACCAGCCTCCCATCCGTTGACTCCATCTACACTTCCCGCTGCCTTGGAAAAACAGCCAGCATAATTAAGGACCCCACACACCCAGACATTCTCTCTTTCACCTTCTCCTGTCGGGAAAAAGGTACAAAAGTCACGCACCAACTGACTCAAGAATAGTTTCTTCCCTGCTGCCATCAGTCTTTTGAATGGACCTGTCTTGTATTGAGTTGGTCTTTCTCTACACTCTAGCTATGACAGTAAGACGATATCCTGCACCCTCTCCTTTCCTTCTCCGTTGCGTACTCTATGAATGGTTTGCTTTATTCATATAGCGCACAAGAAACAATACTTTTCACTCTCTCCCAACAATAATAAATCAAATCAAATAAATATGTGGGGCTGTGGGGATAGGGTCTGGCTGGGATACTCTCTTGATGAGTCGCAGATGGGCCGAATGGCAACATTCTTGCACTGTTGGGATCCTATGATTCTAACTGCAGTGAAGAAGGGAAGGTGAACGGAGATTTGAGAAAGAGTATGCAGCCTCTAACAGTCGGAACCGCAGTTCGTTTCAGGTTCACTCCTGGTGAATGACCTTGCCATAACATTATGGATCAGCACAGGCATCGGAACCGTTCCCGCTGAAACTTCCCGGCTATTTATTAACTGCGGTATGTAAACCTGAGACGTTATCTGCTCCACCTCAACTGTCTGCCGCTGAACTGCACAAAGTAGGAGTATTGTTTCACACGGGGAATGAGTGAATGAATGAAAGAACCCACTCTGACTGCTCAGAGCCCGGGTCGGAGAAATCAACAGGAAATAAAAGCAGCCAGTCACACAGCCACACTCTCGGTTAGATCTGATTCCTGATGCTCACTTTAACCGTTACAATGAATGTTTGCCTGTTTTGATGAGTGCCGAGCGGCATTCTGCGGGCAATAGAACTCACTGAGTGCGCAGGGACCCACCACTGTGTCTGGAAATAAAAGCCGTGTTCGATAAACAGAAAGGGCTGTGTAGCGTGGCAACTGTGCAAACACTGAGCAGGTGCCCAGCTAACCTTGCATTCTCAACCCGCTCGTTATTAACCAAGGTTAACCGACAAGAGAATAACTTGCTCACAATGTGAAACAAAAAACACATTGCATACAACAGCGGCAAAACCAGCGCTGACAGAACTTGTGTCACTGTCTGTGGATGTCTCCACATCTCTGTGTCTTCATCTGTGTCTCTGTGTTTCTGTCTGAGTCTCGCTCTCTGTCTTGGCTAAATTCTCCTTCAGTGTACCCAAACAAGCTCCAGATTGTGGTGGCTAGGGGAATTTCACAGTAACTTCATTGCATTGTTAATCTAAGTCTACTTGTGACACTAATAAACTAACTAAACTGAACTAAAGACTGTGTGTCTCTGCCTATGCATCTGGGTCTGTGTTTCCACCTCCATCTGTGTATTTCTGTCTGTGTACCTCTGTGTATGTCTGTCTGTTACACTTCCTGTGTCTTTGTGTGTCTATATGTTAGTGTGTCTGTCTGCATCTCTGTGTGTCTCTGTCTGTCTTTATCTGTGTCTCTGTCAGTATGTCTCTGTGTCTCTGTCAGTGTATCTCTGTCTCTGTCTCGTTAGTGTATCTCTGTCTCTCTGTGTGTCTCTGTCTGTGTACATCTGTCTGTTTGTCATTGTCTGTATCTCTGTTTGTGTGTATCTATCTGGTGTCTCTGTCTGCGTGTCTTTGTCTATGTCTGTTTGTGTCTGTCTGTGTGTATCTGTCTGCGTATTTCTGTATGTGTGTACCTGTCTATGTGTCTCTGTCCGTTCGTCTCTGTCTGTATGTCTCTGTGTGTCTCTGTCTGTGTCTCTGTCTCTGTGTGTATCTGTCTGCATCTGTGTTCATATCTGTCCATATGTCTCTGTCTGTGTGTCTCTGTCTGTGTGTCTCTGTTTGGATATCCCTGACAATATAGCTGAAAAATCTTTCAGCCAGGTGGGGGCTGCACACATTGGTCAAAGAACCATCAAGGAACGCTCTCAGTTCTGTGTCAGAGGCACTCTGGAATCAAATACCCTCAGGCACTGAACTGGCCACCATTGAGGACCCCAACCCACCAAGAGCTGCTGGCCAATCAGAGGCTGGCATCGCCTCCTAATGGGGAGTCAGTGTTGTAGTGGTATTGTCACTGGACTAGTAATCTAGAGACCCAGATAATCCTCTGGGGACCCGGGTTCAAATCCCACCACGGCAGATGGTGGAATTTAAACTCAATAAAAATCTGGAATTAAGAATCTACTGATGACAATGAAACCATTGTCGATTGTCGGAAAAACTCATCCGGTTCACTCATATTCTTCAGGGAAGGAAATCTGCCATCCTAACCTAGTCTGGTCTACAATTGATTCAATCTGGTTCAATCTTAACTGCCCTTTGAAATGGCTGAGCGAGACACTCAGCTGCTTAAAACCACTGCAAAATCTATAGAAAAAAAGGAAGGAAAATAACTGGACTAAATGGCATCGACCTCAGCATCGGAAACGACGACGGCAAACCCTGTGAACCCTGAAAATTCCTCCCTAAGAATATCTGGGGGTTTGTGTGAAAATTGGGAGAGTGTCTCACAGACTAGTCAAACATCAGCCTGATGTAGTTATACTCACAGAATCATACCTTACAGATAATGTCCCAGGCACCACCATCACCATCTCTCAGTCTGTCACCAACAGGACAGACCCAGCAGAGGTGATGGTAGCACAGTGGTATACATTTGGAAGGAACTTGCCTTAGGAGTCCTCAATATCGACTCTGGATCCCATGATGTCTCCTGGCACCAGTCAAACACGAGCAAAGAAGCCTGCCGATTACCATGTACTATCCCCACCCCTCAGCTCGTGAATTAGTGCTTCTCCATGGTGAACAACTCTTGAAGGAAGAACTGAGGGTGATAAGGGCACAGAATGTACTCTGGGTGAGGGTCTGTACGTTCAAAGAACAAAGAACGGTATAGCACAGGAATAGGCCCTTCAGCTTGCCAAGTCTGTACCGACACAGATGCCTCTCGAATTTAATATTTTCCTGTCTCTACACAGTCCATATCCCTCTATTCCCTGCTTATTCACGTATCTATCCAGGTGCCTCTGAATGTTGCTATGGAATCTGCTTTGTTAAGGCTGAAGGACTTGTGGGACAATGGCTATTGTCACCATCTCCTGGTGATGGAATGAAGTGGAGATGTCGGCGTCGGGCTGGGGTGGGCACAGTAGGAAGTCTCACAACACCAGGTTAAAGTCCAACAGGTTTATTTGGTAACACGAGCTTTCGGAGCAGAGTGCTTAAGATGCACTTTAACCTGGTGTTGTGAGACTTCCTTCTGGACTGATCCACTGATGGCCATGGAAGGTTTAAAGTTTTTTGTTTAAAGATTATTTATTCGTCACGAGGAGGCCTACGTTAACACTGCAATGAAGTTATAGTGAAAATCCCCACTCTGGCGCCTGCTCAGGTACACCTGAGGGAGAATTTTAGCACGGCCAATCCACCTAACCAGCACAACTTTCAGACTGTGGGAGGAAACCCACGCAGACACGGGGAGAATGTGCAGCCTTCCCGCAGACAGTGACCCAAGCCGGGAGTTGCTAGCCGCTGTGCCACCCAAGGTTGTGCTCATAACGTGGAGATGTCGGCGTTGGACTGGGGTAGGAACAGTAAGTAGTCTCAACACCAGGTTAAGGTCCAACAGGTGCTACCAAATAAACCCACTGGACTTTAACCTGGTGTTGTGAGACTGCAGCAGGACATAGATAGGATGCAGGAATGGGCGGAGAAGTGGCAGATGGACTTCAACGCGGATAAATGTGTAGTCGTCCATTTCGGCAGAACCAACGGGATGAACGAGTACACTATCAAGGGCAGGAGTCTTAGTAGCGTTGAAGAGCAGAAGGATCTCGGGGTCCGGGTCCACAGGACTCTTAAATCAGCCTCGCAGGTGGAGGAGGTGGTCAAGAAGGCGTATGGTGTACTGGCCTTCATTAATCGAGGGATTGAGTTTAGGAGTCGGGAGGTAATGCTGCAACTTTACAGGACCCTTGTCAGGCCTCATTTGGAGTACTGTGCGCAGTTCTGGTCGCCTCACTATAGGAAAGACGTAGAAGCTATTGAATGGGTGCAGAGGAGATTTACAAGGATGTTGCCTGGACTGGGAGGCATGCCTTATGAAGATAGGTTGAGGGAGCTGGGACTCTTTTCCCTAGAGAGGCGAAGGTTGAGAGGCGACCTGATAGAGGTTTATAAAATGTTGAGAGGAATAAATAGGGTGGACTCTCAGAGGCTATTTCCCCGGGTTGAAATGGTCGCTACGAGAGGACACAGATTTAAGGTGCGGGGAGGGAAGTACAGAGCTGATGTTAGGGGTAAGTTTTTCACTCAGAGGGTGGTGAGTGAATGGAATCGGCTGCCGTCATCAGTGGTGGAGGCGAACTCGCTGGGGTCTTTTAAAAGACTTCTGGATGAGTATATGGGGTTTAATTGGATTGGGGGTTATAGATAGGTCTATAGATTGGTGGGGTTGATGTGATCGGCGCAACTCGAGGGCCGAAGGGCCTGTTTGTGCTGTAATGTTCTATGTTCTATGTATGTTCCAGGCATCCTCTGTGTGAAAAACTTGTCCCTTTTAAACTTTCCACCTCTCACTTTCAACCTATGCCCTCTGAGTAATTGACCCTTCGACCCTGGGAGAAAAATTCTGACTGTCCACTCTATCCAAGCCTGTCATCATCTTATAAACCTCTATCAGGTTCACCCCCTCATCCTCCAATGCTCCAATGAAAACAATCCGAGTTTGATCAAACTTTCTTCATAATCCATATCCTCCAAACCAGGCAACATCCTGGCAAATCTTTTCTGCACCCTTTCCAATGCATCAACATCCTTCTGGTAGTGACAGAATTGTACACAATATTCCAAGTGCGGCCTAACCAAAGTCTTACACAACTGCAACATTATTTTCCAATTCCTATATTCAACACCCTGACCGATGAATGCCATACGACTTCTTGACCACCTTGTCTACCTGAGTTGCCACCTTCAGGGAAGTGTGGATCTACATGCCAGATCCCTCTGTATGCTGTATGTTTGTCTCTGTTTGCTTGTCCACGTCACTCTGTCTCTCTCTCGGTCTGACTGTTTATTTGTATCTTTGCCTCCGTTCACTTTGCTCCCTCAGCGATGGATGTTGTAATTACTTTAGTAAAAAGTCTGACAACACCAGGTTTTAGTCCAACCGATTTATTTGATAATATTCTCACAAGCAAGCAAGCTTTCGAGGTTACCCTCTTCGTCAGGTGAATGGAGAGTTTTGGCCTCAGACAGAGCATATAAAGCACAGACAGTTTAGAGATTGCTGATTAGAATGCGAATCCTTACACCTAACCTGCTGTTCAAGTCTTAAAGTGGCTGATAATGTGAGTGGAAGGAGCACTGATCACAGGTTAAAGAGATGTGTATTGTCTCCAGACAGTACAGTAAGTGAGGTTTTGAGTGAGGTAATGACTTTAGTCAGGCCATTGAGGTTGGCCTACTGGAATATGATCTCCTTGATTAAGGAGTCCAATTGATGGGCCAAGAGGGAGTCTTTTCCTTGTATTTAACCGGGAATGTCAGCTCCTCTGGCACTCCCGAAGGTAGACCGCTGACTGATAGCACTCAGTGTACTGCTGCTGGAATTGTAAAGAAAGGGATTTTGGTGACGGGATTTCTGCCTCCGAAGACTCATTCCAGATGTCTAGCTGAAAGCAGCTGCGGATTTTCTCTGCTTCCTCTTTGTCATGGCTGGCTGGTGAGGAACTCAGGGTCCAATGTAGAGATTTGCATGTCTTTATTTAGAAAGGCCCCACCTGCCTGACTAACATCCTCTGACAGAATCTGAACTGCCCCCAGCACAACTTCACCAATACTGTTCAACTAAATATAACTGAGAAGATGAGAGCCAGTCTCCCTGCATCAACAATGGCCAAGGGCACTGAAATGAGAGTTACAACTCAAACCACGATCCTTTGAAATTCAATCTTACAGACTGTAAATGCAAGCTTGGTGTTGGGGGTTATTTATGCAAATTATGCAAAATCGTTACTGATGGTTCACATTTTCAAAACCATTTAGCAAAGACTGCGTTTTCCACACGTTAGTAGGTGGGGAATGTTGAAGATTGTGATACTCAGTGCAACATGATGTGTGGGGCAGGCCTGATGGACTAGCTTCTTTCTCCTGCCTCATTCTCTTGACTGTCCAAAGCCTGTCCACTCATAAATCAACTCTATTTGAGTTGATTTATTATTGTCACATAGAACATAGAACTTTACAGCGCAGTACAGGCCCTTCGGCCCTCAATGTTGCGCCAACCAGTGGAACCAATCTAATGACCCTCTAACCTAAACTATTCCAATGTTATCCATATGCCTATCCACTGAGGGTTTGAACACCCTTAAAGTTGGCGAGTCCACAACTACTGCAGGCAGGGCATTCCACCCCCTTACTACCCTCTGAGTAAAGAACCTACGTCTGACATCTGTCCTATAATTACCACCCCTCAATTTAAAGCTATTTCTCACTATCCACCCTATCTAACCCTCTGATCATCTTGTATGCCTCAACCAGGTCACCTCTCAACCTTCTCCTCTCCAACGAAAACAACCTCAAGTCCCTCAGCCTTTCCTCACAAGACCTTCCCACCATACCAGGCAACATCCTGGTAAACCTCCTCTGCACCCTTTCCAATGCCATCTTTCTTATAATGCGGCGACCAAAACTTTACGCAATACTCCAAGTGCGGCCGCACCAGAGTTTTGTACATTTGTAACATGACCTCACGGCTCCGAAATTCAATCCCTCTACCAATAAAAGCTAACACACCGTATCAACCTGGGTGCCAACTTCCAGGGATCTATGCACATGTACTCTGCTCGTCGACACTACCAAGAGTCCTTCCATTAGTCCTATATTCTGTACTCCTGTTACTCTTACCAAAGTGAATCACCTCGCACTTTTCCACATTAAACTCCATCTGCCACCTCTCAGCCCAGCTCTGCAGCTTATCTATGTCCCCCTGCAAACTGTAACATCCATCCTCACTGTCTACAACTCCTCCAACTTTGGTGTCATCAGCAAATTTACTAACCCATCCTTCTACACCCTCATCTAGGTCATTTTTAAAATTAAAAACAGCAGTGGCCCCAAAACAGATCCTTGAGGCACACCACTTGTAACTGAACTCCAGGTTGAATATTTCCCATCAACCATCACCCTCTGTCTTCTATCAGCTAGCCAATTCCTGATCCAAACTGCTAAATCACCCTCAATCCCATGCATCTGCATTTTCTGCAGTAGCCTACCATGCTACCTTATCAAATGCTTTGCTAAAATCCATATATATCACATCAACTGCCTTACCCTTATCCACTTCTTTGGTCACCTTTTCAAAAAACTCGATAAGGTTGTTTGTGAGGCACGACCTACCCTTCACAAAACCGTGTTGACTATCCCTAATCAATTTATTTCTCTCTAGATTATAAATCCTATCCCTTATAATTCTTTCCAAAACTTTGCCGACAACAGAAGTAAGGTTCACTGGTCCATAATTCTGGGATTGTCCCTACTCATGTATTGGGATACAGTGAAACATACTGTTTCTTGTGCACTATACAAACAAAGAATACCATTCATAGAGAAGGAAAGGAGAGAGTGCAGAATGTGGTGTTACAGTCATAGCTAGGGTGTAGAGAAAGATCAACTTAACGTAAGGTAGGTCCATTCAAAAGTTTGACAGCAGCAGGGAAGAAGCTGTTCTTGAGAATGGTTGGTATGTGATCTCAGACTTCTTTATCCTTTTCCTGACGGAAGAAGGTGGAAGAGGGAATGTTTGGGGTGCTTGATTATGCTAGCTGCTTTTCCAAGGCAGCAGGAAATATAGATGTAGTCAATGAATGGAGGCTGGTTTGTGTGATGTACTGGGCTTTGTTCACAACCCTTTCACCTGGAGCAGGTCCAACTTCCTCCACTTGGGAATCCATCTCTGCCTGGCTGAGTAATCCTGGCCAGCGAACTGGCAGGTGCTGGAGACCAAAGTCTCCGCTCGCCTGAGTCACTGGACAGGACTGCTCCGAGTGTTGACTTACAGGGTATGAGATCTCTTCATAAACCAGCTGATCACCTCCATGGTGTGGTAAGGGCTGGTCACTCTCATACTGGCTGGTCACTGTGATACTGGCTGGTCACTCTGATATGGGCTGGTCACTGTGGTAGGGGCTGGTCAGTGTGATAGGGGCTGGTCAGTGTGATAGGGGCTGGTCACTGTGATACCAGCTGGTCACTGTGATACTGGCTGGTCACTCTGATATGGGCTGGTCACTGTGATAGGGGCTGGTCAGTGTGATAGGGGCTGGTCAGTGTGATAGGGGCCGGTCACTGTGATACCAGCTGGTCACTGTGATAGGGGCTGGTCACTGTGATAGGGGCTGGTCAGTGTGATAGGGGCTGGTCAGTGTGATAGGGGCCGGTCACTGTGATACCAGCTGGTCACTGTGATAGGGGCTGGTCACTGTGATACGGGCTGGTCACTCTCATACCGGCTGGTCACTGTGATACGGGCTGGTCACTGTGATAGGGGCCGGTCACTGTGATAGAGGCTGGTCACTGTGATATGGGCTGGTCACTGTGATACCGGCTGGTCACTGTGATAGGGGCTGGTCACTGTGATAGGGGCTGGTCACCGTGATACCAGCTGGTCAATGTGATAGGGGCTGGTCACTGTGATATGGGCTGGTCACTGTGATATGGGCTGGTCACTGTGATAGGGGCTGGTCACTGTGATACCAGCTGGTCACTGTGATAGGGGCTGGTCACTGTGATACGGGCTGGTCACCGTGATACCAGCTGGTCACTGTGATAGGGGCCGGTCACTGTGATCTGGGCTGGTCACTGTGATATGGGCTGGTCACTGTGATAGGGGCTGGTCACTGTGATAGGGGCTGGTCAGTGTGATAGGGGCTGGTCAGTGTGATAGGGGCCGGTCACTGTGATACCAGCTGGTCACTGTGATAGGGGCTGGTCACTGTGATACGGGCTGGTCACTCTCATACCGGCTGGTCACTGTGATACGGGCTGGTCACTGTGATAGGGGCCGGTCACTGTGATAGAGGCTGGTCACTGTGATATGGGCTGGTCACTGTGATACCGGCTGGTCACTGTGATAGGGGCTGGTCACTGTGATAGGGGCTGGTCACGGTGATACCAGCTGGTCAGTGTGATAGGGGCTGGTCACTGTGATATGGGCTGGTCACTGTGATAGGGGCTGGTCACTGTGATAGGGGCTGGTCACTGTGATACCAGCTGGTCACTGTGATAGGGGCTGGTCACTGTGATAAGGGCTGGTCACCGTGATACCAGCTGGTCAGTGTGATAGGGGCTGGTCACTGTGATAGGGGCTGGTCACTGTGATAGGGGCTGGTCACTGTGATAAGAGCTGGTCACTGTGATAGGGGCTGGTCACTGTGATAGGGGCTGGTCACCGTGATACCAGCTGGTCAGTGTGATAGGGGCTGGTCACTGTGATACCGGCTGGTCACTGTGATACGGGCTAGTCACGGTGATAGGGGCTGGTCACTGTGATACTGGCTTGTCACTGTGATAGGGGCTGGTCACTGTGATACCGGCTGGTCACTGTGATATGGGCTGGTCACTGTGATATGGGCTGGTCACTGTGATACCGGCTGGTCACTGTGATAGGGGCTGGTCACTGTGATACCGGCTGGTCACTGTGATATGGGCTGGTCACTGTGATATGGGCTGGTCACTGTGATAGGGGCTGGTCACTGTGATAGGGGCTGGTCACTGTGATACCAGCTGGTCACTGTGATAGGGGCTGGTCACTGTGATACCGGCTGGTCACTGTGATACGGGCTGGTCACTGTGATACCAGCTGGTCACTGTGATACTGGCTGGTCACTGTGATACCAGCTGGTCACTGTGATAGGTGCTGGTCACTGTGATACAGGCTGGTCACTGTGATATGGGCTGGTCATTGTGATGGGGCTGGTCACTGTGATACCAGCTGGTCACTGTGATACTGGCTGGTCACTGTGATACGGGCTGGACAGTGTGATAGGGGCTGGTCACTGTGATACCAGCTGGTCACTGTGATAGGGGCTGGTCACTGTGATACCAGCTGGTCACTGTGATACGGGCTGGTCACTGTGATACCAGCTGGTCACTGTGATACTGGCTGGTCACTGTGATACCAGCTGGTCACTGTGATAGGGGCTGGTCACTGTGATACCAGCTGGTCACTGTGATAGGGGCTGGTCACTGTGATAGGGGCTGGTCAGTGTGATAGGGGCTGGTCACTGTGATACCAGCTGGTCACTGTGATAGGGGCTGGTCACTGTGATACCAGCTGGTCACTGTGATAGGGGCTGGTCACTGTGATAGGGGCTGGTCACTGTGATGCCAGCTGGTCACTGTGATACGGGCTGGTCACTGTGATACCAGCTGGTCACTGTGATACTGGCTGGTCACTGTGATACCAGCTGGTCACTGTGATACTGGCTGGTCACTGTGATACCAGCTGGTCAGTGTGATACGGGCTGGTCACTGTGATAGGGGCTGGTCACTGTGATAGGGGCTGGTCACTGTGATACCAGCTGGTCACTGTGATAGGGGCTGGTCACTGTGATATGGGCTGGTCACTGTGATACCGGCTGGTCACTGTGATACTAGCTGGTCACTGTGATAGGGGCTGGTCACTGTGATACTAGCTGGTCACTGTGATAGGGGCTGGTCACTGTGATACCAGCTGGTCACTGTGATAGGGGCAGGTCACTGTGATATGGGCTGGTCACTGTGATACCGGCTGGTCACTGTGATACCAGCTGGTCACTGTGATAGGGGCTGGTCACTGTGATATGTGCTGGTCACTGTGATACCAGCTGGTCACTGTGATAGGGGCTGGTCACTGTGATACCAGCTGGTCACTGTGATATGGGCTGGTCAGTGTGATAGGGGCTGGTCACTGTGATAGGGGCTGGTCACTGTGATACCGGCTGGTCACTGCGATAGGGGCTGGTCACTGTGATAGGGGCTGGTCACTGTGATACGGGCTGGTCAGTGTGATAGGAGCTGGTCACTGTGATACCAGCTGGTCACTGTGATACTGGCTGGTCACTCTGATATGGGCTGGTCACTGTGATAGGGGCTGGTCACTGTGATAGGGGCTGGTCAGTGTGATAGGGGCTGGTCAGTGTGATAGGGGCCGGTCACTGTGATACCAGCTGGTCACTGTGATAGGGGCTGGTCACTGTGATACGGGCTGGTCACTCTCATGCCGGCTGGTCACTGTGATACGGGCTGGTCACTGTGATAGGGGCCGGTCACTGTGATACCGGCTGGTCACTGTGATAGGGGCTGGTCACTGTGATAGGGGCTGGTCACCGTGATACCAGCTGGTCAGTGTGATAGGGGCTGGTCACTGTGAAATGGGCTGGTCACTGTGATAGGGGCTGGTCACTGTGATAGGGGCTGGTCACTGTGATACCAGCTGGTCACTGTGATAGGGGCTGGTCACTGTGATAGGGGCTGGTCACCATGATACCAGCTGGTCACTGTGATAGGGGCCGGTCACTGTGATCTGGGCTGGTCACTGTGATATGGGCTGGTCACTGTGATAGGGGCTGGTCAGTGTGATAGGGGCTGGTCAGTGTGATAGGGGCCGGTCACTGTGATACCAGCTGATCACTGTGATAGGGGCTGGTCACTGTGATACGGGCTGGTCACTCTCATACCGGCTGGTCACTGTGATACGGGCTGGTCACTGTGATAGGGGCCGGTCACTGTGATAGAGGCTGGTCACTGTGATATGGGCTGGTCACTGTGATACCGGCTGGTCACTGTGATAGGGGCAGGTCACTGTGATAGGGGCTGGTCACCGTGATACCAGCTGGTCAGTGTGATAGGGGCTGGTCACTGTGATATGGGCTAGTCACTGTGATAGGGGCTGGTCACTGTGATAGGGGCTGGTCACTGTGATACCAGCTGGTCACTGTGATAGGGGCTGGTCACTGTGATAGGGGCTGGTCACCGTGATACCAGCTGGTCAGTGTGATAGGGGCTGGTCACTGTGATAAGGGCTGGTCACCGTGATACCAGCTGGTCAGTGTGATAGGGGCTGGTCACTGTGATAGGGGCTGGTCACTGTGATAGGGGCTGGTCACCGTGATACCAGCTGGTCAGTGTGATAGGGGCTGGTCACTGTGATACCGGCTGGTCAGTGTGATAGGGGCTGGTCACTGTGATAGGGGCTGGTCAGTGTGATACCGGCTGGTCACTGTGATACGGGCTGGTCACTGTGATACGGGCTAGTCACTGTGATAGGGGCTGGTCACTGTGATACCGGCTGGTCACTGTGATACCAGCTGGTCACTGTAATAGGGGCTGGTCACTGTGATAGGGGCTGGTCAGTGTGATAGGGGCTGGTCACTGTGATACCAGCTGGTCACTGTGATAGGGGCTGGTCACTGTGATACCAGCTGGTCACTGTGATATGGGCTGGTCACTGTGATAGGGGCTGGTCACTGTGATACCAGCTGGTCACTGTGATACAGGCTGGTCACTGTGATACCAGCTGGTCACTGTGATACTGGCTGGTCACTGTGATACCAGCTGGTCACTGTGATAGGGGCTGGTCACTGTGATACCAGCTGGTCACTGTGATAGGGGCTGGTCACTGTGATACCAGCTGGTCACGGTGATAGGGGCTGGTCACTGTGATATGGGCTGGTGACTGTGATACCAGCTGGTCACTGTGATAGGGGCTGGTCACTGTGATAGGGGCTGGTCACTGTGATACCAGCTGGTCACTGTGATACGGGCTGGTCACTGTGATACCAGCTGGTCACTGTGATACTGGCTGGTCACTGTGATACCAGCTGGTCACTGTGAAAGGGGCTGGTCACTGTGATATGGGCTGTTCACTGTGATACCAGCTGGTCACTGTGATAGGGGCTGGTCACTGTGATACCAGCTGGTCACTGTGATAGGGACTGGTCACTGTGATATGGGCTGGTGACTGTGATACCAGCTGGTCACTGTGATAGGGGCTGGTCACTGTGATACCCGCTGGTCACTGTGATATGGGCTGGTCACTGTGATACCAGCTGGTCACTGTGATAGGGGCTGGTCACTGTGATAGGGGCCGGTCACTGTGATAGGGGCTGGTCAGTGTGATAGGGGCTGGTCACTGTGATATGGGCGGGTCACTGTGATACCGGCTGGTCACTGTGATAGGGGCCGGTCACTGTGATAGGGGCTGGTCACTGTGATAGGGGCTGGTCAGTGTGATAGGGGCTGGTCTCTGTGATAGGGGCCGGTCACTGTGATATGGGCTGGTCACTGTGATATGGGCTGGTCAGTGTGATAGGGGCTGGTCACTGTGATATGGGCTGGTCAGTGTGATAGGGGCTGGTCACTGTGATAGGGGCCGGTCACTGTGATATGGGCTGGTCACTGTGATATGGGCTGGTCACTGTGATACGGGCTAGTCACTGTGATAGGGGCTGGTCACTGTGATACCAGCTGGTCACTGTGATAGGGGCTGGTCACTGTGATACCAGCTGGTCACTGTGATACGGGCTGGTCACTGTGATATGGGCTGGTCACTGTGATACCAGCTGGTCACTGTAATAGGGGCTGGTCACTGTGATACCAGCTGGTCACTGTGATACTGGCTGGTCACTGTGATAACAGCTGGTCACTGTGATAGGGGCTGGTCACTGTGATACCAGTTGGTCACTGTGAGAGGGGCTGGTCACTGTGATATGGGCTGGTCACTGTGATACCAGCTGGTCACTGTGATAGGGGCTGGTCACTGTGATACCAGCTGGTCACTGTGATAGGGGCTGGTCACTGTGATACCAGCTGGTCACTGTGATAAGGGCTGGTCACTGTGATATGGGCTGGTCACTGTGATACCAGCTGGTCAGTGTGATAGGGGCTGGTCACTGTGATAGGGGCTGGTCACTGTGATACCGGCTGGTCACTGTGATAGGGGCTGGTCATTGTGATATGGGCAGGTCAGTGTGATAGGGGCTGGTCATTGTGATAGGGGCCGGTCACTGTGATAGGGGCTGGTCACTGTGATAGGGGCTGGTCATTGTGATATGGGCCGGTCACTGTGATAGGGGCCGGTCACTGTGATAGGGGCTGGTCACTGTGATAGGGGCTGGTCATTGTGATAGGGGCCGGTCACTGTGATATGGGCTGGTCAATGTGATATGGGCTGGTCAGTGTGATAGGGGCTGGTCATTGTGATAGGGGCTGGTCATTGTGATAGGGGCCGGTCACTGTGATACGGGCTGGTCACTGTGATAGGGGCTGGTCACTGTGATACCAGCTGGTCAGTGTGATAGGGGCTGGTCACTGTGATAGGGGCCGGTCACTGTGATACCGGCTGGTCACTGTGATAGGGGCTGGTCACTGTGATAGGGGCTGGTCACTGTGATACCGGCTGGTCACTGTGATAGGGGCTGGTCACTGTGATAGGGGCCGGTCACTGTGATACCGGCTGGTCACTGTGATAGGGGCTGGTCACTGTGATAGGGGCCGGTCACTGTGATAGGGGCTGGTCACTGTGATACGGGCTGGTCACTGAGATAGGGGCCGCTCACTGTGATAGGGGCTGGTCACTGTGATAGGGGCCGGTCACTGTGATAGTGGCCGGTCACTGTGATATGGGCTGGTCACTGTGATACGGGCTGGTCACTGAGATAGGGGCCGCTCACTGTGATAGGGGCTGGTCACTGTGATAGGGGCCGGTCACTGTGATACCAGCTGGTCACTGTGATACTGGCTGGTCACTGTGATACCAGCTGGTCACTGTGATAGGGGCTGGTCACTGTGATACCAGCTGGTCACTGTGATAGGGGCTGGTCACTGTGATATGGGCTGGTCACTGTGATACCAGCTGGTCACTGTGATAGGGGCTGGTTACTGTGATACGGGCTGGTCACTGTGATAGGGGCTGGCCACTGTGATATGGGCTGGTCACTGTGATACCAGCTGGTCACTGTGATAGGGGCTGGTCACTGTGATACCAGCTGGTCACTGTGATATGGGCTGGTCACTGTGATACCAGCTGGTCAGTGTGATAGGGGCTGGTCACTGTGATAGGGGCTGGTCACTGTTATACCAGCTGGTCACTGCGATAGGGGCTGGTCACTGTGATAGGGGCTGGTCACTGTGATACGGGCTGGTCAGTGTGATAGGGGCTGGTCACTGTGATACCAGCTGGTCACTGTGATACTGGCTGGTCACTGTGATACCGGCTGGTCACTGTGATAGGGGCTGGTCACTGTGATAGGGGCTGGTCACCGTGATACCAGCTGGTCAGTGTGATAGGGGCTGGTCACTGTGAAATGGGCTGGTCACTGTGATAGGGGCTGGTCACTGTGATAGGGGCTGGTCACTGTGATACCAGCTGGTCACTGTGATAGGGGCTGGTCACTGTGATAGGGGCTGGTCACCATGATACCAGCTGGTCACTGTGATAGGGGCCGGTCACTGTGATCTGGGCTGGTCACTGTGATATGGGCTGGTCACTGTGATAGGGGCTGGTCACTGTGATAGGGGCTGGTCAGTGTGATAGGGGCTGGTCAGTGTGATAGGGGCCGGTCACTGTGATACCAGCTGGTCACTGTGATAGGGGCTGGTCACTGTGATACGGGCTGGTCACTCTCATACCGGCTGGTCACTGTGATACGGGCTGGTCACTGTGATAGGGGCCGGTCACTGTGATAGAGGCTGGTCACTGTGATATGGGCTGGTCACTGTGATACCGGCTGGTCACTGTGATAGGGGCAGGTCACTGTGATAGGGGCTGGTCACCGTGATACCAGCTGGTCAGTGTGATAGGGGCTGGTCACTGTGATATGGGCTAGTCACTGTGATAGGGGCTGGTCACTGTGATAGGGGCTGGTCACTGTGATACCAGCTGGTCACTGTGATAGGGGCTGGTCACTGTGATAGGGGCTGGTCACCGTGATACCAGCTGGTCAGTGTGATAGGGGCTGGTCACTGTGATAAGGGCTGGTCACCGTGATACCAGCTGGTCAGTGTGATAGGGGCTGGTCACTGTGATAGGGGCTGGTCACTGTGATAGGGGCTGGTCACCGTGATACCAGCTGGTCAGTGTGATAGGGGCTGGTCACTGTGATACCGGCTGGTCAGTGTGATAGGGGCTGGTCACTGTGATAGGGGCTGGTCAGTGTGATACCGGCTGGTCACTGTGATACGGGCTGGTCACTGTGATACGGGCTAGTCACTGTGATAGGGGCTGGTCACTGTGATACCGGCTGGTCACTGTGATACCAGCTGGTCACTGTAATAGGGGCTGGTCACTGTGATAGGGGCTGGTCAGTGTGATAGGGGCTGGTCACTGTGATACCAGCTGGTCACTGTGATAGGGGCTGGTCACTGTGATACCAGCTGGTCACTGTGATATGGGCTGGTCACTGTGATAGGGGCTGGTCACTGTGATACCAGCTGGTCACTGTGATACAGGCTGGTCACTGTGATACCAGCTGGTCACTGTGATACTGGCTGGTCACTGTGATACCAGCTGGTCACTGTGATAGGGGCTGGTCACTGTGATACCAGCTGGTCACTGTGATAGGGGCTGGTCACTGTGATACCAGCTGGTCACGGTGATAGGGGCTGGTCACTGTGATATGGGCTGGTGACTGTGATACCAGCTGGTCACTGTGATAGGGGCTGGTCACTGTGATAGGGGCTGGTCACTGTGATACCAGCTGGTCACTGTGATACGGGCTGGTCACTGTGATACCAGCTGGTCACTGTGATACTGGCTGGTCACTGTGATACCAGCTGGTCACTGTGAAAGGGGCTGGTCACTGTGATATGGGCTGTTCACTGTGATACCAGCTGGTCACTGTGATAGGGGCTGGTCACTGTGATACCAGCTGGTCACTGTGATAGGGACTGGTCACTGTGATATGGGCTGGTGACTGTGATACCAGCTGGTCACTGTGATAGGGGCTGGTCACTGTGATACCCGCTGGTCACTGTGATATGGGCTGGTCACTGTGATACCAGCTGGTCACTGTGATAGGGGCTGGTCACTGTGATAGGGGCCGGTCACTGTGATAGGGGCTGGTCAGTGTGATAGGGGCTGGTCACTGTGATATGGGCGGGTCACTGTGATACCGGCTGGTCACTGTGATAGGGGCCGGTCACTGTGATAGGGGCTGGTCACTGTGATAGGGGCTGGTCAGTGTGATAGGGGCTGGTCTCTGTGATAGGGGCCGGTCACTGTGATATGGGCTGGTCACTGTGATATGGGCTGGTCAGTGTGATAGGGGCTGGTCACTGTGATATGGGCTGGTCAGTGTGATAGGGGCTGGTCACTGTGATAGGGGCCGGTCACTGTGATATGGGCTGGTCACTGTGATATGGGCTGGTCACTGTGATACGGGCTAGTCACTGTGATAGGGGCTGGTCACTGTGATACCAGCTGGTCACTGTGATAGGGGCTGGTCACTGTGATACCAGCTGGTCACTGTGATACGGGCTGGTCACTGTGATATGGGCTGGTCACTGTGATACCAGCTGGTCACTGTAATAGGGGCTGGTCACTGTGATACCAGCTGGTCACTGTGATACTGGCTGGTCACTGTGATAACAGCTGGTCACTGTGATAGGGGCTGGTCACTGTGATACCAGTTGGTCACTGTGAGAGGGGCTGGTCACTGTGATATGGGCTGGTCACTGTGATACCAGCTGGTCACTGTGATAGGGGCTGGTCACTGTGATACCAGCTGGTCACTGTGATAGGGGCTGTCACTGTGATACCAGCTGGTCACTGTGATAAGGGCTGGTCACTGTGATATGGGCTGGTCACTGTGATACCAGCTGGTCAGTGTGATAGGGGCTGGTCACTGTGATAGGGGCTGGTCACTGTGATACCGGCTGGTCACTGTGATAGGGGCTGGTCATTGTGATATGGGCAGGTCAGTGTGATAGGGGCTGGTCATTGTGATAGGGGCCGGTCACTGTGATAGGGGCTGGTCACTGTGATAGGGGCTGGTCATTGTGATATGGGCCGGTCACTGTGATAGGGGCCGGTCACTGTGATAGGGGCTGGTCACTGTGATAGGGGCTGGTCATTGTGATAGGGGCCGGTCACTGTGATATGGGCTGGTCAATGTGATATGGGCTGGTCAATGTGATAGGGGCTGGTCATTGTGATAGGGGCTGGTCATTGTGATAGGGGCCGGTCACTGTGATACGGGCTGGTCACTGTGATAGGGGCTGGTCACTGTGATACCAGCTGGTCAGTGTGATAGGGGCTGGTCACTGTGATAGGGGCCGGTCACTGTGATACCGGCTGGTCACTGTGATAGGGGCTGGTCACTGTGATAGGGGCTGGTCACTGTGATACCGGCTGGTCACTGTGATAGGGGCTGGTCACTGTGATAGGGGCCGGTCACTGTGATACCGGCTGGTCACTGTGATAGGGGCTGGTCACTGTGATAGGGGCCGGTCACTGTGATAGGGGCTGGTCACTGTGATACGGGCTGGTCACTGAGATAGGGGCCGCTCACTGTGATAGGGGCTGGTCACTGTGATAGGGGCCGGTCACTGTGATAGTGGCCGGTCACTGTGATATGGGCTGGTCACTGTGATACGGGCTGGTCACTGAGATAGGGGCCGCTCACTGTGATAGGGGCTGGTCACTGTGATAGGGGCCGGTCACTGTGATACCAGCTGGTCACTGTGATACTGGCTGGTCACTGTGATACCAGCTGGTCACTGTGATAGGGGCTGGTCACTGTGATACCAGCTGGTCACTGTGATAGGGGCTGGTCACTGTGATATGGGCTGGTCACTGTGATACCAGCTGGTCACTGTGATAGGGGCTGGTCACTGTGATACGGGCTGGTCACTGTGATAGGCGCTGGTCACTGTGATATGGGCTGGTCACTGTGATACCAGCTGGTCACTGTGATAGGGGCTGGTCACTGTGATACCAGCTGGTCACTGTGATATGGGCTGGTCACTGTGATACCAGCTGGTCAGTGTGATAGGGGCTGGTCACTGTGATAGGGGCTGGTCACTGTTATACCAGCTGGTCACTGCGATAGGGGCTGGTCACTGTGATAGGGGCTGGTCACTGTGATACGGGCTGGTCAGTGTGATAGGGGCTGGTCACTGTGATACCAGCTGGTCACTGTGATACTGGCTGGTCACTCTGATATGGGCTGGTCACTGTGATAGGGTCTGGTCACTGTGATAGGGGCTGGTCAGTGTGATAGGGGCTGGTCAGTGTGATAGGGGCCGGTCACTGTGATACCAGCTGGTCACTGTGATAGGGGCTGGTCACTGTGATACGGGCTGGTCACTCTCATACCGGCTGGTCACTGTGATACGAGCTGGTCACTGTGATAGAGGCTGGTCACTGTGATATGGGCTGGTCACTGTGATACCGGCTGGTCACTGTGATAGGGGCTGGTCACTGTGATAGGGACTGGTCACCGTGATACCAGCTGGTCAGTGTGATAGGGGCTGGTCACTGTGATATGGGCTGGTCACTGTGATAGGGGCTGGTCACTGTGATAGGGGCTGGTCACTGTGATACCAGCTGGTCACTGTGATAGGGGCTGGTCACTGTGATACGGGCTGGTCACCGTGATACCAGCTGGTCACTGTGATAGCGGCCGGTCACTGTGATCTGGGCTGGTCACTGTGATATGGGCTGGTCACTGTGATAGGGGCTGGTCAGTGTGATAGGGGCTGGTCAGTGTGTTAGGGGCCGGTCACTGTGATACCAGCTGGTCACTGTGATAGGGGCTGGTCACTGTGATACGGGCTGGTCACTGTGATAGGGGCTGGTCACTCTCATACCGGCTGGTCACTGTGATACGGGCTGGTCACTGTGATAGGGGCCGGTCACTGTGATAGAGGCTGGTCACTGTGATATGGGCTGGTCACTGTGATACCGGCTGGTCACTGTGATAGGGGCTGGTCACTGTGATACCAGCTGGTCACTGTGATAGGGGCTGGTCACTGTGATAGGGGCTGGTCACCGTGATACCAGCTGGTCACTGTGATAGGGGCCGGTCACTGTGATCTGGGCTGGTCACTGTGATAATGGGCTGGTCACTGTGATAGGGGCTGGTCAGTGTGATAGGGGCTGGTCAGTGTGATAGGGGCCGGTCACTGTGATACCAGCTGGTCACTGTGATAGGGGCTGGTCACTGTGATACGGGCTGGTCACTGTGATAGGGGCCGGTCACTGTGATAGAGGCTGGTCACTGTGATATGGGCAGGTCACTGTGATACCGGCTGGTCACTGTGATAGGGGCTGGTCACTCTCATACCGGCTGGTCACTGTGATACGGGCTGGTCACTGTGATAGGGGCCGGTCACTGTGATAGAGGCTGGTCACTGTGATATGGGCTGGTCACTGTGATACCGGCTGGTCACTGTGATAGGGGCCGGTCACTGTGATATGGGCTGGTCACTGTGATAGGGGCTGGTCACTGTGATATGGGCTGGTCACTGTGATACCAGCTGGTCACTGTGATAGGGGCTGGTCACTGTGATAGGGGCTGGTCACCGTGATACCAGCTGGTCAGTGTGATAGGGGCTGGTCACTGTGATATGGGCTGGTCACTGTGATAGGGGCTGGTCACTGTGATAGGGGCTGGTCACTGTGATACCAGCTGGTCACTGTGATAGGGGCTGGTCACTGTGATAGGGGCTGGTCACCGTGATACCAGCTGGTCAGTGTGATAGGGGCTGGTCACTGTGATAAGGGCTGGTCACCGTGATACCAGCTGGTCAGTGTGATAGGGGCTGGTCACTGTGATAGGGGCTGGTCACTGTGATAGGGGCTGGTCACTGTGATACCAGCTGGTCACTGTGATAGGGGCTGGTCACTGTGATAGGGGCTGGTCACCGTGATACCAGCTGGTCAGTGTGATAGGGGCTGGTCACTGTGATACCGGCTGGTCACTGTGATACGGGCTAGTCACTGTGATAGGGGCTGGTCACTGTGATACCAGCTGGTCACTGTGATAGGGGCTGGTCACTGTGATACCGGCTGGTCACTATGATATGGGCTGGTCACTGTGATATGGGCTGGTCACTGTGATAGGGGCTGGTCATTGTGATGGGGCTGGTCACTGTGATACCAGCTGGTCACTGTGATACTGGCTGGTCACTGTGATACGGGCTGGTCACTGTGATACCAGCTGGTCACTGTGATAGGGGCTGGTCATTGTGATACCAGCTGGTCACTGTGATAGGGGCTGGCCACTGTGATATGGGCTGGTCAGTGTGATAGGGGCTGGTCACTGTGATACCAGCTGGTCACTGTGATAGGGGCTGGTCACTGTGATACCAGCTGGTCACTGTGATAGGGGCTGGTCACTGTGATAGGGGCTGGTCACTGTGATTCCAGCCGGTCACTGTGATAGGGGCTGGTCACTGTGATACCAGCTGGTCACTGTGATAGGGGCTGGTCAGTGTGATAGGGGCTGGTCACTGTGATACCAGCTGGTCACTGTGATAAGGGCTGGTCACTGTGATACCAGCTGGTCACTGTGATAGGGGCTGGTCACTGTGATAGGGGCTGGTCACTGTGATACCAGCTGGTCACTGTGATACGGGCTGGTCACTGTGATACCAGCTGGTCACTGTGATAGGGGCTGGTCAGTGTGATAGGGGCTGGTCACTGTGATACCAGCTGGTCACTGTGATAAGGGCTGGTCACTGTGATAGGGGCTGGTCACTGTGATACCAGCTGGTCACTGTGATACGGGCTGGTCACTGTGATACCAGCTGGTCACTGTGATACTGGCGGGTCACTGTGATACCAGCTGGTCACTGTGATAGGGGCTGGTCACTGTGATACCAGCTGGTCACTGTGATAGGGGCTGGTCACTGTGATAGGGGCCGGTCACTGTGATATGGGCTGGTCACTGTGATACCAGCTGGTCACTGTGATAGGGGCTGGTCACTGTGATACCAGCTGGTCACTGTGATAGGGGCTGGTCACTGTGATATGGGCTGGTGACTGTGATACCAGCTGGTCACTGTGATAGGGGCTGGTCACTGTGATACCAGCTGGTCACTGTGATATGGGCTGGTCACTGTGATACCAGCTGGTCAGTGTGATAGGGGCTGGTCACTGTGATACCGGCTGGTCACTGTGATAGGGGCTGGTCACTGTGATAGGGGCTGGTCACTGTGATAGGGGCCGGTCACTGTGATAGTGGCTGGTCACTGTGATACCAGCTGGTCACTGTGATAGGGGCTGGTCACTGTGATACCGGCTGGTCACTGTGATAGGGGCTGGTCACTGTGATAGGGGCTGGTCACTGTGATACCAGCTGGTCACTGTGATAAGGGCTGGTCACTGTGATACCAGCTGGTCACTGTGATAGGGGCTGGTCACTGTGATAGGGGCTGGTCACTGTGATACCAGCTGGTCACTGTGATACGGGCTGGTCACTGTGATACCAGCTGGTCACTGTGATAGGGGCTGGTCAGTGTGATAGGGGCTGGTCACTGTGATACCAGCTGGTCACTGTGATAAGGGCTGGTCACTGTGATAGGGGCTGGTCACTGTGATACCAGCTGGTCACTGTGATACGGGCTGGTCACTGTGATACCAGCTGGTCACTGTGATACTGGCGGGTCACTGTGATACCAGCTGGTCACTGTGATAGGGGCTGGTCACTGTGATACCAGCTGGTCACTGTGATAGGGGCTGGTCACTGTGATAGGGGCCGGTCACTGTGATATGGGCTGGTCACTGTGATACCAGCTGGTCACTGTGATAGGGGCTGGTCACTGTGATACCAGCTGGTCACTGTGATAGGGGCTGGTCACTGTGATATGGGCTGGTGACTGTGATACCAGCTGGTCACTGTGATAGGGGCTGGTCACTGTGATACCAGCTGGTCAC
Source organism: Prionace glauca (assembly GCA_037974335.1). Lineage (NCBI taxonomy): Eukaryota > Metazoa > Chordata > Chondrichthyes > Carcharhiniformes > Carcharhinidae > Prionace > Prionace glauca. The sequence goes on along the minus strand of CM075736.1, from coordinate 14,849,383 downwards.
TGTGATATGGGCTGGTCACTGTGATACCAGCTGGTCAGTGTGATAGGGGCTGGTCACTGTGATACCGGCTGGTCACTGTGATAGGGGCTGGTCACTGTGATAGGGGCTGGTCACTGTGATAGGGGCCGGTCACTGTGATAGTGGCTGGTCACTGTGATACCAGCTGGTCACTGTGATAGGGGCTGGTCACTGTGATACCGGCTGGTCACTGTGATAGGGGCTGGTCACTGTGATAGGGGCCGGTCACTGTGATAGGGGCTGGTCACTGTGATACGGGCTGGTCAGTGTGATAGGGGCCGGTCACTGTGATACGGGCTGGTCACTGTGATATTGGCGGGTCACTGTGATACCGGCTGGTCACTGTGATAGGGGCCGGTCACTGTGATAGGGGCTGGTCACTGTGACAGGGGCTGGTCACTGTGATATGGGCGGGTCACTGTGATACCAGCTGGTCACTGTGATAGGGGCTGGTCACTGTGATATGGGCTGGTCAGTGTGATAGGGGCTGGTCACTGTGATAGGGGCCGGTCACTGTGATATGGGCTGGTCACTGTGATACGGGCTAGTCACTGTGATAGGGGCTGGTCACTGTGATACCAGCTGCTCACTGTGATAGGGGCTGGTCACTGTGATACCAGCTGGTCACTGTGATACGGGCTGGTCACTGTGATATGGGCTGGTCACTGTGATACCAGCTGGTCACTGTGATATGGGCTGGTCACTGTGATACGGGCTGGTCACTGTGATACGGGCTGGTCACTGTGATATGGGCTGGTAACTGTGATACCGGCTGGTCACTGTGATACAGGCTGGTCAGTGTGATACGGGCTGGTCACTGTGATAGGGGCTGGTCACTGTGATACCGGCTGGTCACTGTGATATGAGCTGGTCAGTGTGATACGGGCTGGTCACTGTGATAGGGGCTGGTCACTGTGATAGGGGCTGGTCAATGTGATACGAGCTGGTCAATGTGATACGGGCTGGTCACTGTGATAGGGGCTGGTCACTGTGATAGGGGCTGGTCAATGTGATACGAGCTGGTCACTGTGATACGGGCTGGTCACTATGATACTGGCTGGTCACTGTGATAGAACATAGAACATAGAACATTACAGCACAGAACAGGCCCTTCGGCCCACGATGTTGCGCCGACCAGTTACAAAACAATGACCCACTAGCCTAAACCAATCCCTTTTCGTCCATAAACCTATCCACAGATCTCTTAAACGCCCCCAACTAGGTGCATTTACAACTGCAGCTGGCAGGGCATTCCAGTCCCTCACCACCCTCTGGGTAAAGAACCTACCCCTGACATCTGTCCTATAACTACCCCCCCTTAATTTAAAATCGTGCCCCCTCGTGCTAGCTTTCTCCATCCTAGGAAAAAGGCTATCACTATCTACCCTGTCTAAACCTCTAATCATCTTATATGTTTCAATGAGATCCCCTCTTAGCCGCCTTCTTTCCAGCGAAAACAACCCCAAATCTCTCAATCTCTCCTCATAGGATCTCCCCTCCATACCAGGCAACATCCTGGTAAACCTCCTCTGTACCCTCTCCAAAGCCTCTACATCCTTCCTGTAATGTGGGGACCAGAACTGCACACAAAACTCCAAGTGCGGCCGCACCAGAGATGTGTACAGTTGCATCATGACGCTGCGACTCCTAAATTCAATCCCCCTACCAATAAACGCCAAGACTCCGTATGCCTTGTTAACAACCTTATCTACATGATTCCCAACTTTCAGGGATCTATGTACACATACACCTAGATCCCTCTGCTCCTCCACACTATTCAAAGTCCTCCCGTTAGCCCTATACTCAACACATCTGTTATTCCTACCGAAATGAATTACCTCACACTTTTCCACATTAAACTCCATCCGCCACCTCTCAGCCCAGCTCTGCAACCTTTCTAAGTCATCCTGCAAACTATGACACCCTTCCTCACAATCTACCACACCTCCAACTTTGGTGTCATCAGCAAACTTACTAATCCACCCAACTATACCCTCATCCAGATCATTAATAAAAATTACAAACAGCAGTGGCCCCAAAACAGATCCCTGAGGCACACCACTTGTAACCGAACTCCATGACGAATATTTCCCATCAACCACCACTCTCTGTCTCCTATCTGCTAGCCAATTCCTGATCCAATTACCTAGATCACCCCCAATCCCATACATCTGCATTTTCTGCAGAAGCCTACCATGGTGAACCTTATCAAACGCCTTGCTAAAATCCATATACACCACATCAACTGCCTTACCCCTATCCACCTCTTTGGTCACTTTCTCAAAGAACTCGATAAGGTTAGTAAGGCATGACCTACCCGCTACAAAACCATGCTGACTGTCTCTAATCAACTCATTACTTTCCAAATAACTATAAATCCTGTCTCTAATAATCCTTTCCAAAACCTTACCCACCACAGAAGTAAGACTCACCGGTCTATAATTCCCAGGGAAGTCCCTTCTCCCCTTCTTAAACAATGGGACAACATTTGCTGTCCTCCAATCTTCTGGTACTATACCAGAGACTAACGACGACCTGAAGATTAGAGCCAGAGGCTCCGCAATTACCCCTCTTGCCTCCCAAAGAATCCTAGGGTAAATCCCATCTGGACCAGGGGACTTATCTATTTTCAATCCCTCTAAAATATCCAGCACATCCCCCGTATCAACTGCAATACTATCTATTTCACACCCCTGCACCCCAGTGTCCTCCTCAGCTACATTCCTGTCCCCTTGCGTGAACACCGAAGAGAAATATTGGTTCAACGCCTCTCCAATCTCCTCCGGTTCCACACACAACTTACTGGCCCTAATCTTGTCCTAACCAACCTTCTGTTCTTGACATACCTGTAAAACGCCTTAGGGTTCTCCTTAATCCTATCAGCCAAAATCATCTCATGTCCTCTTTTAGCCCTTCTTAACTCCCTCTTCAACTCCCTCCTAGCCAATCTAAAACTTTCTAATGCACTACCTGAGCCCTCAAGCCTCATCTGAACATAAGCCTCCTTTTTCTTCCTAACCAACGAATCAACTTTTTTGGTGCACCACGGTTCCCTGGGCCTACCAAATCCTCCTTGCCTTACAGGGATATACTTATCACAGACCCGCAATAGCTGCTCCTTGAAAAATCTCCACATCTCGGATGTTCCCAGTCCCTGTAATCTCCCATTCCAACCAATGCTTCCTAATTCTCTCCTAATAGCCTCATAATTACCCTTCCCCCAGCTGAAACTACTGACCCGAGGTTCATGCCTATCCCTTTCCATCACTAAGGTGAACGTAATCGAATTGTGGTCACTATCCCCAAACTGTACACCAACTTCCAAGTCTAGCACCTGGTCTGGCTCATTACCGAGCACCAAATCCAATATAGCCTCTCCTCTCGTCGGCCTATCTACATACTGAGTCAAAAAACCTTCTTGCACACTTTGAACAAAAACTGACCCCTCTAACGAGCCAGAGCTGTAGCTCGTATAATAGGGACCGGTCACTGTGAAACGGGCTGGTCACTGTGATAGGGACCGGTCACTGTGATACGGGCCAGACACTGTGATAGAGACCGGTCACTGTGATATGGGCTGGTCACTGTGATACGGGCTGGTCACTGTGATAGGGGCTGGTCACTGTGATACGGGCTGGTCACTGTGATACGGGCTGGTCAGTGTGATACTGGCTGGTCACTGTGATACGGGCTGGTCACTGTGATAGGGGCTGGTCACTGTGATAGGGGCTGGTCAGTGTGATACGGGCTGGTCACTGTGATAGGGGCTGGTCACTGCGATACGGGCTGGTCACTGATACGGGCTGGTCAGTGTGATACTGGCTGGTCACTGTGATAGGGGCTGGTCACTGTGATAGGGAACGGTCACTGTGATACGAGCTGGTCACTGTGATATGAGCTGGTCACTGTGATACGGGCTGGTCACTGTGATAGGGGCTGGTCACTGTGATACGGGCTGGTCACTGTGATAGGGGCTGGTCACTGTGATAGGGGCTGGTCACTATGATACGGGCCGGTCACTGTGATAGGGGCTGGTCAGTGTGATACGGGCTGGTCACTGTGATAGGGGCTGGTCACTGTGATACAGGCTGGTCACTGTGATACCGGCTGGTCACTGTGATAGGGGCTGGTCACTGTGATACCGGCTGGTCAGTGTGATACGGGCTGGTCAGTGTGGTATGGGCTGGTCACTGTGATACGGGCTGGTCAGTGTGATAGGGGCTGGTCACTGTGATACGGGCTGGTCACTGTGATACGGGCTGGTCTGTGTGATAGGGGCTGGTCACTGTGATTGGGGCTGGTCAGCGTGATAGGGGCTGGTCACTGTGATAGGGGCTAGTCACTGTGATAGGGGCTGGTCACTGTGATAGGGGCTAGTCACTGTGATACGGGCCGGTCACTGTGATACGGGCCGGTCACTGTGATATGGGCCGATCACTGTGATACGGGCCGGTCACTGTGATATGGGCCGGTCACTGTGATACCGGCTGGTCAGTGTGATACGGGCTGGTCAGTGTGATAGGGGCTGGTCACTGTGATAGAGGCTGGTCATTGTGATACGGGCTGGTCACTGTGATATGGGCCGGTCACTGTGATAGGGGCTAGTCACTGTGATACGGGCTGGTCACTGTGATAGGGGCTGGTCACTGTGATGGGGGCTGGTCACTGTGATAGGGGCTAGTCACTGTGATACGGGCCGGTCACTGTGATTCGGGCTGGTCACTATGATATGGGCTGGTCACTGTGATACAGGCTGGTCACTGTGATAGGGGCTGGTCACTGTGATACAGGCTGGTCACTGTGATACTTGCGGGTCACTGTGATACTGGCTGGTCACTGTGATACTTGCTGGTCACTGTGATACTGTCTGGTCACTGTGATACGGGCTGGTCACTGTGATACGGGCCGGTCACTGTGATACCGGCTGGTCACTGTGATACTTGCTGGTCACTGTGATACTGGCTGGTCACTGTGATACTTGCTGGTCACTGTGATACTTGCTGGTCACTGTGATACAGGCTGGTCACTGTGATACAGGCTGGTCACTGTGATAGGGGCTGGTCACTGTGATACGGGCTGGTCACTGTGATACGGGCTGGTCACTGTGATATGGGCTGGTCACAGTGATACGGGCTGGTCACTCTGATACGGGTTGGTCACTGTGATAGGGGCTGGTCACTGTGATAGGGGCTGGTCAGTGTGATATGGGCTGGTCACTGTGATATGGGCTGGTCACTGTGATACTGGCTGGTCACTGTGATAGGGGCTGATCAGTATGATATTGGCTGGTCACTGTGATACGGGCTGGTCACTGTGATATGGGCTGGTCACTGTGATACGGGCTGGTCAGTGTGATATGGGCTGGTCACTGTGATATGGGCTGGTCACTGTGATATGGGCTGGTCACTGTGATACGGGCTGGTCACTGTGATATGGGCTGGTCAGTGTGATAGGGGCTGGTCACTGTGATAGGGGCCGGTCACTGTGATATGGGCTGGTCACTGTGATACGGGCTAGTCACTGTGATAGGGGCTGGTCACTGTGATACCAGCTGCTCACTGTGATAGGGGCTGGTCACTGTGATACCAGCTGGTCACTGTGATACGGGCTGGTCACTGTGATATGGGCTTGTCACTGTGATACCAGCTGGTCAGTGTGATAGGGGCTGGTCACTGTGATACCAGCTGGTCACTGTGATACTGGCTGGTCACTGTGATATGGGCTGGTCACTGTGATACCAGCTGGTCACTGTGATAGGGGCTGGTCACTGTGATACCAGCTGGTCACTGTGATAGGGGCTGGTCACTGTGATAGGGGCTGGTCATTGTGATAGGGGCCGGTCACTGTGATAGGGGCTGGTCACTGTGATAGGGGCTGGTCATTGTGATAGGGGCCGGTCACTGTGATAGGGGCCGGTCACTGTGATAGGGGCTAGTCACTGTGATAGGGGCTGGTCACTGTGATAGGGGCTAGTCACTGTGATACGGGCCGGTCACTGTGATACGGGCCGGTCACTGTGATATGGGCCGATCACTGTGATACGGGCCGGTCACTGTGATATGGGCCGGTCACTGTGATACCGGCTGGTCAGTGTGATACGGGCTGGTCAGTGTGATAGGGGCTGGTCACTGTGATAGAGGCTGGTCATTGTGATACGGGCTGGTCACTGTGATATGGGCCGGTCACTGTGATAGGGGCTAGTCACTGTGATACGGGCTGGTCACTGTGATAGGGGCTGGTCACTGTGATGGGGGCTGGTCACTGTGATAGGGGCTAGTCACTGTGATACGGGCCGGTCACTGTGATTCGGGCTGGTCACTATGATATGGGCTGGTCACTGTGATACAGGCTGGTCACTGTGATAGGGGCTGGTCACTGTGATACAGGCTGGTCACTGTGATACTTGCGGGTCACTGTGATACTGGCTGGTCACTGTGATACTTGCTGGTCACTGTGATACTGTCTGGTCACTGTGATACGGGCTGGTCACTGTGATACGGGCCGGTCACTGTGATACCGGCTGGTCACTGTGATACTTGCTGGTCACTGTGATACTGGCTGGTCACTGTGATACTTGCTGGTCACTGTGATACTTGCTGGTCACTGTGATACAGGCTGGTCACTGTGATACAGGCTGGTCACTGTGATAGGGGCTGGTCACTGTGATACGGGCTGGTCACTGTGATACGGGCTGGTCACTGTGATATGGGCTGGTCACAGTGATACGGGCTGGTCACTCTGATACGGGTTGGTCACTGTGATAGGGGCTGGTCACTGTGATAGGGGCTGGTCAGTGTGATATGGGCTGGTCACTGTGATATGGGCTGGTCACTGTGATACTGGCTGGTCACTGTGATAGGGGCTGATCAGTATGATATTGGCTGGTCACTGTGATACGGGCTGGTCACTGTGATATGGGCTGGTCACTGTGATACGGGCTGGTCAGTGTGATATGGGCTGGTCACTGTGATATGGGCTGGTCACTGTGATATGGGCTGGTCACTGTGATACGGGCTGGTCACTGTGATATGGGCTGGTCAGTGTGATAGGGGCTGGTCACTGTGATAGGGGCCGGTCACTGTGATATGGGCTGGTCACTGTGATACGGGCTAGTCACTGTGATAGGGGCTGGTCACTGTGATACCAGCTGCTCACTGTGATAGGGGCTGGTCACTGTGATACCAGCTGGTCACTGTGATACGGGCTGGTCACTGTGATATGGGCTTGTCACTGTGATACCAGCTGGTCAGTGTGATAGGGGCTGGTCACTGTGATACCAGCTGGTCACTGTGATACTGGCTGGTCACTGTGATATGGGCTGGTCACTGTGATACCAGCTGGTCACTGTGATAGGGGCTGGTCACTGTGATACCAGCTGGTCACTGTGATAGGGGCTGGTCACTGTGATAGGGGCTGGTCATTGTGATAGGGGCCGGTCACTGTGATAGGGGCTGGTCACTGTGATAGGGGCTGGTCATTGTGATAGGGGCCGGTCACTGTGATAGGGGCCGGTCACTGTGATAGGGGCTGGTCACTGTGATAGGGGCTGGTCATTGTGATAGGGGCCGGTCACTGTGATATGGGCTGGTCACTGTGATATGGGCTGGTCAGTGTGATAGGGGCTGGTCATTGTGATAGGGGCCGGTCACTGTGATACGGGCTGGTCACTGTGATAGGGGCTGGTCACTGTGATACCAGCTGGTCAGTGTGATAGGGGCTGGTCACTGTGATAGGGGCTGGTCACTGTGATACCGGCTGGTCACTGTGATAGGGGCTGGTCACTGTGATAGGGGCCGGTCACTGTGATAGGGGCTGGTCACTGTGATAGGGGCTGGTCAGTGTGATATGGGCGGGTCACTGTGATACCGGCTGGTCACTGAGATAGGGACCGGTCACTGTGATAGGGGCTGGTCACTGTGATAGTGGCCGGTCACTGTGATATGGGCCGGTCACTGTGATATGGGCTGGTCACTGTGATATGGGCTGGTAAGTGTGATAGGGGCTGGTCACTGTGATAGGGGCCGGTCACTGTGATCTGGGCTGGTCACTGTGATATGGGCTGTTCACTGTGATAGGGGCCGGTCACTGTGATAGGGGCTGTTCAGTGTGATAGGGGCTGGTCAGTGTGATAGGGGCTGGTCATTGTGATAGGGGCCGGTCACTGTGATAGGGGCTGGTCACTGTGATACGGGCTGGTCACTGTGATAGGAGCTGGTCACTGTGATAGGGGCAGGTCACTGTGATAGGGGCTGGTCACTGTGATACGGGCTGGTCACTGTGATAGGGGGTGGTCACTGTGATAGGGGCTGGTCACTGTGATACGGGCTGGTCACTGTGATACGGGCTGGTCAGTGTGATACTGGCTGGTCACTGTGATACAGGCTGGTCAGTGTGATATGGGCTGGTCACTGTGATATGGGCTGGTCACTGTGATACGGGCTGGTCACTGTGATACGGGCTGGTCACTGTGATATGGGCTGGTAACTGTGATACCGGCTGGTCACTGTGATACAGGCTGGTCAGTGTGATACGGGCTGGTCACTGTGATAGGGGCTGGTCACTGTGATACCGGCTGGTCACTGTGATATGAGCTGGTCAGTGTGATACGGGCTGGTCACTGTGATAGGGGCTGGTCACTGTGATAGGGGCTGGTCAATGTGATACGAGCTGGTCAATGTGATACGGGCTGGTCACTGTGATAGGGGCTGGTCACTGTGATAGGGGCTGGTCAATGTGATACGAGCTGGTCACTGTGATACGGGCTGGTCACTATGATACTGGCTGGTCACTGTGATAGAACATAGAACATAGAACATTACAGCACAGAACAGGCCCTTCGGCCCACGATGTTGCGCCGACCAGTTACAAAACAATGACCCACTAGCCTAAACCAATCCCTTTTCGTCCATAAACCTATCCACAGATCTCTTAAACGCCCCCAACTAGGTGCATTTACAACTGCAGCTGGCAGGGCATTCCAGTCCCTCACCACCCTCTGGGTAAAGAACCTACCCCTGACATCTGTCCTATAACTACCCCCCCTTAATTTAAAATCGTGCCCCCTCGTGCTAGCTTTCTCCATCCTAGGAAAAAGGCTATCACTATCTACCCTGTCTAAACCTCTAATCATCTTATATGTTTCAATGAGATCCCCTCTTAGCCGCCTTCTTTCCAGCGAAAACAACCCCAAATCTCTCAATCTCTCCTCATAGGATCTCCCCTCCATACCAGGCAACATCCTGGTAAACCTCCTCTGTACCCTCTCCAAAGCCTCTACATCCTTCCTGTAATGTGGGGACCAGAACTGCACACAAAACTCCAAGTGCGGCCGCACCAGAGATGTGTACAGTTGCATCATGACGCTGCGACTCCTAAATTCAATCCCCCTACCAATAAACGCCAAGACTCCGTATGCCTTGTTAACAACCTTATCTACATGATTCCCAACTTTCAGGGATCTATGTACACATACACCTAGATCCCTCTGCTCCTCCACACTATTCAAAGTCCTCCCGTTAGCCCTATACTCAACACATCTGTTATTCCTACCGAAATGAATTACCTCACACTTTTCCACATTAAACTCCATCCGCCACCTCTCAGCCCAGCTCTGCAACCTTTCTAAGTCATCCTGCAAACTATGACACCCTTCCTCACAATCTACCACACCTCCAACTTTGGTGTCATCAGCAAACTTACTAATCCACCCAACTATACCCTCATCCAGATCATTAATAAAAATTACAAACAGCAGTGGCCCCAAAACAGATCCCTGAGGCACACCACTTGTAACCGAACTCCATGACGAATATTTCCCATCAACCACCACTCTCTGTCTCCTATCTGCTAGCCAATTCCTGATCCAATTACCTAGATCACCCCCAATCCCATACATCTGCATTTTCTGCAGAAGCCTACCATGGTGAACCTTATCAAACGCCTTGCTAAAATCCATATACACCACATCAACTGCCTTACCCCTATCCACCTCTTTGGTCACTTTCTCAAAGAACTCGATAAGGTTAGTAAGGCATGACCTACCCGCTACAAAACCATGCTGACTGTCTCTAATCAACTCATTACTTTCCAAATAACTATAAATCCTGTCTCTAATAATCCTTTCCAAAACCTTACCCACCACAGAAGTAAGACTCACCGGTCTATAATTCCCAGGGAAGTCCCTTCTCCCCTTCTTAAACAATGGGACAACATTTGCTGTCCTCCAATCTTCTGGTACTATACCAGAGACTAACGACGACCTGAAGATTAGAGCCAGAGGCTCCGCAATTACCCCTCTTGCCTCCCAAAGAATCCTAGGGTAAATCCCATCTGGACCAGGGGACTTATCTATTTTCAATCCCTCTAAAATATCCAGCACATCCCCCGTATCAACTGCAATACTATCTATTTCACACCCCTGCACCCCAGTGTCCTCCTCAGCTACATTCCTGTCCCCTTGCGTGAACACCGAAGAGAAATATTGGTTCAACGCCTCTCCAATCTCCTCCGGTTCCACACACAACTTACTGGCCCTAATCTTGTCCTAACCAACCTTCTGTTCTTGACATACCTGTAAAACGCCTTAGGGTTCTCCTTAATCCTATCAGCCAAAATCATCTCATGTCCTCTTTTAGCCCTTCTTAACTCCCTCTTCAACTCCCTCCTAGCCAATCTAAAACTTTCTAATGCACTACCTGAGCCCTCAAGCCTCATCTGAACATAAGCCTCCTTTTTCTTCCTAACCAACGAATCAACTTTTTTGGTGCACCACGGTTCCCTGGGCCTACCAAATCCTCCTTGCCTTACAGGGATATACTTATCACAGACCCGCAATAGCTGCTCCTTGAAAAATCTCCACATCTCGGATGTTCCCAGTCCCTGTAATCTCCCATTCCAACCAATGCTTCCTAATTCTCTCCTAATAGCCTCATAATTACCCTTCCCCCAGCTGAAACTACTGACCCGAGGTTCATGCCTATCCCTTTCCATCACTAAGGTGAACGTAATCGAATTGTGGTCACTATCCCCAAACTGTACACCAACTTCCAAGTCTAGCACCTGGTCTGGCTCATTACCGAGCACCAAATCCAATATAGCCTCTCCTCTCGTCGGCCTATCTACATACTGAGTCAAAAAACCTTCTTGCACACTTTGAACAAAAACTGACCCCTCTAACGAGCCAGAGCTGTAGCTCGTATAATAGGGACCGGTCACTGTGAAACGGGCTGGTCACTGTGATAGGGACCGGTCACTGTGATACGGGCCAGACACTGTGATAGAGACCGGTCACTGTGATATGGGCTGGTCACTGTGATACGGGCTGGTCACTGTGATAGGGGCTGGTCACTGTGATACGGGCTGGTCACTGTGATACGGGCTGGTCAGTGTGATACTGGCTGGTCACTGTGATACGGGCTGGTCACTGTGATAGGGGCTGGTCACTGTGATAGGGGCTGGTCAGTGTGATACGGGCTGGTCACTGTGATAGGGGCTGGTCACTGCGATACGGGCTGGTCACTGATACGGGCTGGTCAGTGTGATACTGGCTGGTCACTGTGATAGGGGCTGGTCACTGTGATAGGGAACGGTCACTGTGATACGAGCTGGTCACTGTGATATGAGCTGGTCACTGTGATACGGGCTGGTCACTGTGATAGGGGCTGGTCACTGTGATACGGGCTGGTCACTGTGATAGGGGCTGGTCACTGTGATAGGGGCTGGTCACTATGATACGGGCCGGTCACTGTAATAGGGGCTGGTCAGTGTGATACGGGCTGGTCACTGTGATAGGGGCTGGTCACTGTGATACAGGCTGGTCACTGTGATACCGGCTGGTCACTGTGATAGGGGCTGGTCACTGTGATACCGGCTGGTCAGTGTGATACGGGCTGGTCAGTGTGGTATGGGCTGGTCACTGTGATACGGGCTGGTCAGTGTGATAGGGGCTGGTCACTGTGATACGGGCTGGTCACTGTGATACGGGCTGGTCTGTGTGATAGGGGCTGGTCACTGTGATTGGGGCTGGTCAGCGTGATAGGGGCTGGTCACTGTGATAGGGGCTAGTCACTGTGATAGGGGCTGGTCACTGTGATAGGGGCTAGTCACTGTGATACGGGCCGGTCACTGTGATACGGGCCGGTCACTGTGATATGGGCCGATCACTGTGATACGGGCCGGTCACTGTGATATGGGCCGGTCACTGTGATACCGGCTGGTCAGTGTGATACGGGCTGGTCAGTGTGATAGGGGCTGGTCACTGTGATAGAGGCTGGTCATTGTGATACGGGCTGGTCACTGTGATATGGGCCGGTCACTGTGATAGGGGCTAGTCACTGTGATACGGGCTGGTCACTGTGATAGGGGCTGGTCACTGTGATGGGGGCTGGTCACTGTGAAGGGGCTAGTCACTGTGATACGGGCCGGTCACTGTGATTCGGGCTGGTCACTATGATATGGGCTGGTCACTGTGATACAGGCTGGTCACTGTGATAGGGGCTGGTCACTGTGATACAGGCTGGTCACTGTGATACTTGCGGGTCACTGTGATACTGGCTGGTCACTGTGATACTTGCTGGTCACTGTGATACTGTCTGGTCACTGTGATACGGGCTGGTCACTGTGATACGGGCCGGTCACTGTGATACCGGCTGGTCACTGTGATACTTGCTGGTCACTGTGATATGGGCTGGTCACTGTGATACGGGCCGGTCACTGTGATACCGGCTGGTCACTGTGATACTTGCTGGTCACTGTGATACTGGCTGGTCACTGTGATACTTGCTGGTCACTGTGATACTTGCTGGTCACTGTGATACAGGCTGGTCACTGTGATACAGGCTGGTCACTGTGATAGGGGCTGGTCACTGTGATACGGGCTGGTCACTGTGATACGGGCTGGTCACTGTGATATGGGCTGGTCACTGTGATACGGGCTGGTCACTCTGATACGGGTTGGTCACTGTGATAGGGGCTGGTCACTGTGATAGGGGCTGGTCAGTGTGATATGGGCTGGTCACTGTGATATGGGCTGGTCACTGTGATACTGGCTGGTCACTGTGATAGGGGCTGATCAGTGTGATATTGGCTGGTCACTGTGATACGGGCTGGTCACTGTGATATGGGCTGGTCACTGTGATACGGGCTGGTCAGTGTGATATGGGCTGGTCACTGTGATATGGGCTGGTCACTGTGACATGGGCTGGTCACTGTGATACGGGCTGGTCAGTGTGATATGGGCTGGTCACTGTGACACGGGCTGGTCAGTGTGATACGGGCTGGTCACTGTGATAGGGGCTGGTCACTGTGATAGGAGCTGGTCACTGTGATACGGACTGGTCACTGAGATACGGGCTGGTCACTGTGATACGGACTGGTCTCTGTGATATGGGCTGGTCACTGTGATATGGGCTGGTCACTGTGATAGGGGCTGGTCACTGTGATATGGGCTGGTCACTGTGATACGGGCTGGTCAGTGTGATAGGGGCTGGTCACTGTGATAGGGGCTGGTCACTGTGATATGGGCTGGTCACTGTGATATGGGCTGGTCACTGTGATAGACGCTGGTCACTGTGATACGGGCTGGTCCCTGTGATATGGGCTGGTCAGTGTGATATGGGCTGGTCACTGTGATACGGGCCGGTCACTGTGATACGGGCTGGTCAGTGTGATAGGGGCTGGTCACTGTGATACCGGCTGGTCACTGTAATACGGGCTGGTCACTGTGATACGGGCTGGTCAGTGTGATAGGGGCTGGTCACTGTGATACCGGATGGTCAGTGTGATACGGGCTGGTCAGTTTGATATGGGCTGGTCACTGTGATACGAGCTGGTCACTGTGATAGGGGCTGGTCAGTGTGATATGGGCTGGTCACTGTGATATGGGCTGGTCACTGTGATACGGGCTGGTCACTGTGATACGGGCTGGTCAGTGTGATAGGGGCTGGTCACTGTGATACCGGCTGGTCACTGTGATACGGGCTGGTCACTGTGATACCGGCTGGTCACTGTGATATGGGCTGGTCACTGTGATACCGGCTGGTCACTGTGATACGGGCTGGTCACTGTGATAGGGGCTGGTCACTGTGATAGGGGCTGGTCACTGTGATACCGGCTGGTCACTCTGATAGGGGTTGGTCACTGTGATAGGGGCTGGTCAGTGTGATATGGGCTGGTCACTGTGATAGGGGCTGGTCAGTGTGATATGGGCTGGTCACTGTGATACGGGCTGGTCACTGTGATATGGGCTGGTCACTGTGATACGGGCTGGTCACTGTGATACGGGCTGGTCAGTGTGATAGGGGCTGGTCACTGTGATAGGGGCTGGTCAGTGTGATATGGGCTGGTCACTGTGATAGGGGCTGGTCAGTGTGATATGGGCTGGTCACTGTGATACGGGCTGGTCACTGTGATATGGGCTGGTCACTGTGATACCGGCTGGTCACTGTGATACGGGCTGGTCACTGTGATACCGGCTGGTCACTGTGATACGGGCTGGTCACTGTGATAGAGGCTGGTCACTGTGATAGGGGCTGGTCAGTGTGATATGGGCTGGTCACTCTGATAGGGGCTGGTCAGTGTGATATGGGCTGGTCACTGTGATAGGGGCCGGTCAGTGTGATATGGGCTGGTCACTGTGATATGGGCTGGTCACTGTGATACGGGCTGGTCACTGTGATGGGGCTGGTCAGTGTGCTATGGGCTGGTCACTGTGATAGGGGCTGGTCACTGTAATACGGGCTGGTCAGTGTGATATGGGCTGGTCACTGTAATACGGGCTGGTCACTGTGGTAGGGGCTGGTCACTGTGATAGGGGCTGGTCAGTGTGATATGGGCTGGTCAGTGTGATACGGGCTGGTCACTGTGATACGGGCTGGTCACTGTGGTAGGGGCTGGTCACTGTGATAGGGGCTGGTCTGTGTGATATGGGCTGGTCACTGTAATACGGGCTGGTCACTGTGATAGGGGCTGGTCACTGTACGGGCTGGTCACTGTGATAGGGGCTGGTCACTGTGATATGGGCTGGTCACTGTGATATAGGCTGGTCACTGTGATACGGGCTGGTCACTGTGATACGGGCTGGTCAGTGTGATAGGGGCTGGTCACTGTGATACGGGCGGCACGGTAGCACAGTGGTTAGCACTGCTGCTTCACAGCTCCAGGGTCCTGAGTTCGATTCCCGGCTCGGGTCACTGCCTGTGTGGAGTTTGCACATTCTTCTCGTGTCTGCGTGGGTTTTCTCCGGGTGCTCTGGTTTCCTCCCACTGTCCACAAATGTGCGGGTTAGGTTCATTGGCTATCCTAAACTTGCCCCTTTGTGTCCTGGGATGTGTAGGTTAGAGGGATTAGCAGGTAAATGTGTAGGGATATGGGTATATGGTCTGGGTGGGATTGTGTTCGGTGCAGACTCGATGGGCCGAAGGGCCTGTTTCTGCACTGTAGGGTTCTATGTTCTATGTTCTATACCGGCTGGTCACTGTGATACGGGCTGGTCAGTGTGATAGGGGCTGGTCACTGTGATATCGGCTGGTCAGTGTGATATGGGCTGGTCACTGTGATACGGGCTGGTCACTGTGATAGGGGCTGGTCACTGTGATACCGGCTGGTCAGTTTGATACGGGCTGGTCAGTGTGATACGGGCTGGTCAGTTTGATACGGGCTGGTCACTGTGATATGGGCTGGTCACTGTGATAGGGGCTGATCACTGAGATACGGGCTGGTCACTGTGATAGAGGCTGGTCACTGTGATATGGGCTGGTCAGTGTGATAGGGGCTGGTCACTGTGATAGGGGCTGGTCACTGTAATACGGGCTGGTCACTGTGATACGGGCTGGTCACTGTGATACGGGCTGGTCAGTGTGATAGGGGCTGGTCACTGTGATACCGGCTGGTCAGTGTGATACGGGCTGGTCAGTTTGATACGGGCTGGTCACTGTGATAGGGGCTGGTCACTGTAATACAGGCTGGTCACTGTGATACGGGCCGGTAACTGTGATACGGGCCGGTCACTGTGATATGGGCCGGTCACTGTGATACGGGCTGGTCACTGTGATACGGGCTGGTCACTGTGATATGGGCTGGTCACTGTGATACAGGCTGGTCACTGTGATAGGGGCTGGTCACTGTGATAGGGGCTGGTCACTGTAATAAGGGCTGGTCCCTGTGATTGGGGCTGGTCAGTGTGATAGGGGCCGGTTACTGTGATACGGGCTGGTCACTGTGATACCGGCTGGTCACTGTGATACTTGCTGGTCACTGTGATACTGGCTGGTCACTGTGATACGGGCTGGTCAGTGTGATAGGGGCCGGTCACTGTGATACGGGCTGGTCACTGTGATACCGGCTGGTCACTCTGATACTTGCTGGTCACTGTGATACTGGCTGGTCACTGTGATACGGGCTGGTCACTGTGATACCGGCTGGTCACTGTGATAGGGGCTGGTCACTGTGATACGGGCTGGTCACTGTGATACGGGCTGGTCACTGTGATATGGGCTGGTCACTGTGATACGGGCTGGTCACTGTGATACCGGCTGGTCACTCTGATACGGGTTGGTCACTGTGATAGGGGCTGGTCAGTGTGATATGGGCTGGTCACTGTGATACGGGCTGGTCACTGTGATACGGGTTGGTCACTGTGATATCGGCTGGTCACTGTGATACGGGCTGGTCACAGTGATAGGGGCTGGTCACTGTGATAGGGGCTGGTCAGTGTGATATGGGCTGGTCACTGTAATACGGGTTGGTCACTGTGATAGGGGCTGGTCACTGTGATAGGGGCTGGTCAGTGTGATATGGGCTGGTCACTGTGATATGGGCTGGTCACTGTGATATAGGCTGGTCACTGTGATACGGGCTGGTCACTGTGGTATCGGCTGGTCACTGTGATACGGGTTGGTCACTGTGATAGGGGCTGGTCACTGTGATAGGGGCTGGTCAGTGTGATATGGGCTGGTCACTGTGATACGGGCTGGTCACTGTGATAGGGGCTGATCAGTGTGATATTGGCTGGTCACTGTGATACGGGCTGGTCACTGTGATATGGGCTGGTCACTGTGATAGGGGCTGGTCAGTGTGATATGGGCTGGTCACTGTGATATGGGCTGGTCACTGTGATATGGGCTGGTCACTGTGATACGGGCTGGTCAGTGTGATATGGGCTGGTCACTGTGATACGGGCTGGTCAGTGTGATACGGGCTGGTCACTGTGATAGGGGCTGGTCACTGTGATACGGGCTGGTCACTGTGATAGGATCTGGTCACTGTGATACGGGCTGGTCTCTGTGATATGGGCTGGTCACTGTGATATGGGCTGGTCACTGTGATAGAGGCTGGTCACTGTGATATGGGCTGGTCACTGTGATACGGGCTGGTCAGTGTGATAGGGGCTCGTCACTGTGATAGGGGCTGGTCACTGTGATATGGGCTGGTCACTGTGATAGAGGCTGGTCACTGTGATACGGGCTGGTCCCTGTGATATGGGCTGGTCAGTGTGATACGGGCTGGTCACTGTGATACGGGCCGGTCACTGTGATACGGGCTGGTCAGTGTGATAGGGGCTGGTCACTGTGATACCGGCTGGTCACTGTAATACGGGCTGGTCACTGTGATACGGGCTGGTCAGTGTGATAGGGGCTGGTCACTGTGATACCGGCTGGTCAGTGTGATACGGGCTGGTCAGTTTGATATGGGCTGGTCACTGTGATACGAGCTGGTCACTGTGATAAGGGCTGGTCAGTGTGATACAGGCTGGTCACTGTGATACGGGCTGGTCAGTGTGATACGGGCTGGTCACTGTAATACGGGCTGGTCACTGTGATACGGGCCGGTCACTGTGATAGGGGCTGGTCACTGTGATATGGGCTGGTCACTGTGATACGGGCTGGTCACTGTGATACCGGCTGGTCACTGTGATACGGGCTGGTCACTGTGATAGGGGCTGGTCACTGTGATAGGGGCTGGTCACTGTGATACCGGCTGGTTAGTGTGATATGGGCTGGTCACTGTGATAGGGGCTGGTCAGTGTGATATGGGCTGGTCAGTGTGATAGGGGCTGGTCAGTGTGATATGGGCTGGTCACTGTGATAGGTGCTGGTCACTGTGATACGGGCTGGTCACTGTGATATGGGCTGGTCACTGTGATAGGGGCTGGTCACTGTAATACGGGCTGGTCAGTGTGATATGGGCTGGTCACTGTGATAGGTGCTGGTCACTGTGATACGGGCTGGTCACTGTGATATGGGCTGGTCACTGTGATAGGGGCTGGTCACTGTAATACGGGCTGGTCAGTGTGATATGGGCTGGTCACTGTAATACGGGCTGGTCACTGTGATATGGGCTGGTCACTGTGATAGGGGCTGGTCACTGTGATAGGGGCTGGTCAGTGTGATATGGGCTGGTCACTGTGATAGGGGCAGGTCACTGTGATATGGGCTGGTCACTGTGATATGGGCTGGTCACTGTGATACGGGCTGGTCACTGTGATACGGGCTGGTCAGTGTGATAGGGGCTGGTCACTGTGATATCGGCTGGTCACTGTGATACGGGCTGGTCACTGTGATACGGGCTGGTCAGTGTGATAGGGGCTGGTCACTGTGATATCGGCTGGTCAGTGTGATATTGGCTGGTCACTGTGATACGGGCTGGTCACTGTGATAGGGGCTGGTCACTGTGATACCGGCTGGTCAGTTTGATACGGGCTGGTCAGTGTGATACGTGCTGGTCAGTTTGATACGGGCTGGTCACTGTGATACCGGCTGGTCAGCTTGATACGGGCTGGTCACTGTGATACCGGCTGGTCACTGTGATAGGGGCTGGTCACTGTGATAGGGGCTGGTCACTGTGATACGGGCTGGTCACTGTGATACCGGCTGGTCACTGTGATACGGGCTGGTCACTGTGATACGGGCTGGTCACTGTGATACCGGCTGGTCAGTGTGATACGGGCTGGTCAGTTTGATACGGGCTGGTCACTGTGATAGGGGCTGGTCACTGTGATACCGGCTGGTCAGTGTGATACGGGCTGGTCACTGTGATACGGGCTGGTCACTGTGATACGGGCTGGTCACTGTAATACGGGTTGGTCAGTGTGATAGGGGCTGGTCACTGTGATACCGGCTGGTCACTGTGATCCCTCCCCCTGACTTTGTCAGTAACATCCCGAGACCCTTTGTTCGGTTGTTCTGGGAGAATGGAGTGCACTGAGTCCCTGCTGAGTTTCTATATCTCCCACTCAGGGAGAGTGGTCAGGCGCTGGTCGGGCTTCACACACACGTGGTGACCTTCCGCCCCCAGACCCTACAGGTATCCCTTTATGTGCACCCTCCTCCTCGATGGTGTGTCCCTGGTGATGTATTTCTTCTGCCAGATGCACGGCCTCAAGTATGACGTGGAGCTCCTGTAGATAAATCTGGGGAGTCTTCGGGGCCCCTTGCAGGCGTTGCCTGTTTTTGATAACAGGACCTTTTCAAAGCCTGGGGCAGGGTTGCGTCGTGCCACAGCTCTCTCCCATCAGGAGTCGCTGCTGCTCAGGAATTCGCTCCTCCAAGCAGCAATTCAGATGGCAGGACAGGAGGGTGACCAGGATCGGGGACGTACTGGGTGGCAGAGGAAAGGACTGGATGAACCCCCACGAGTTGACTGCCTGGTCAAAGCCATCTGAGAGCTTAGGATGGTCACGTTCGGACCTGACTGCGCACGTGGTGTTGAGAAGCCGCCACTGTGCGGTGGGATCCCGCCCGAGTGTGCCTCTGCATGGACAGAATTTCACATTGTCCCCAAGCCTAGACACCACCCCCCCCTGCCCCTGCCCCCCCCACCCCCACCGGGTCAGGTGCCCCACAGCTTGAGCTGCCTTGTGGAAATGCCCTTCATGCCCTTTGCCACCGCACAGAGGCATTTCCTGTATGGCTGCACACCTTCTACTGCCATGTCCTTGCCTGTCGCCCGGACACACCTCAGCGGGTCTTGTTGCTGCCAGTTGGCAGAGGCTCCATTGGAGATCCCTCTATTGAAGGATCCCCTCCCCCCACCCCCGTCGATCTTGGGGACCTGGGATGGACGCAGCAATACCGTACAACTGTAGGGTTTCCTGGCTGACGGGCTCCCAAGCTTTTTTTTGCAATTTTGTGGATTCAATGGACCACGCCTACATTCTGTGTTATCAGCTGCACAACTGTTCCAGTTTTCTAAAAAAGCTTTTATAGATGTTCTGTTTGCACTTCGGTCTCACGCTCCTGATCTACGGGCACCCGGTGCGGAGGGGGGCAGGGAAGGAAGAGGATCTCAAGGTGAGGTCCTGGCAAAGTACAGGTCCAGGCAGTGGGCAATCGAGGGGGTTATCCAGCCTCTCTACCGCGACTATATTCGCGGCTGGGTCTCCCTGGAGAGGGAGGATGCGGTGTCCAAGGGCACAGTTGATGTCTTCCATGCCCGGTGGGCACCGCAGGGACTGGGGCGTATTATCAATCCCTTTAACAACATTTTGAGTTGATGTTTTAAGTTTCCTTTCCACTTTGCCTTTTGTTTTGGGTGGTTTCCTTCCTTTTAGGGAGCTGCCCCTTTTTGAGTTGTCCTTAAGTTAGTTTGATTTTGTCTGTTTGGTTCAACGTAAAAAGCTATCCCTGACGAGTCCTAATCGATGGCCCAATCAGGGAGATTCATGTTCCCTATTAAAGCAGATATGTCAGTCTGCCTGCCTGCAGAGGCAGGGAGCACACAGGAGGCACACAGGGAGGACATTGGAAGCACATGGAGAACACACAGGAAGCACACAGGGAGCACTCAAGGAGCACACAGGGAACACACAGGAAACACAAAGGGAGCACACAGGAAGTGCAGAGGAAGCACACAGGAAACACAAAGGGAGCACACAGGAAGTGCAGAGGAAGCACACAGGAAACACAAAGGGAGCACACAGGAAGTACAGAGGAAGCACACAGGAAACACAAAGGGAGCACACAGGAAGTGCAGAGTAAGCACACAGGAAACACAAAGGGAGCACACAGGAAGCGCAGAGGAAGCACACAGGAAACACAAAGGGAGCACACAGGAAGCGCAGAGGAAGCACACAGGAAACACAAAGGGAGCACACAGGAAGCGCAGAGGAAGCACACAGGAAACACAAAGGGAGCACACAGGAAGCGCAGAGGAAGCACACAGGAAACACAAAGGGAGCACACAGGAAGTGCAGAGGAAGCACACAGGAAACACAAAGGGAGCACACAGGAAGCGCAGAGGAAGCACACAGGAAACACAAAGGGAGCACACAGGAAGCGCAGAGGAAGCACACAGGAAATACAAAGGGAGCACACAGGAAGTGCAGAGGAAGCACACAGGAAACACAAAGGGAGCACACAGGAAGTGCAAAGGAAGCACACAGGAAACACAAAGGGAGCACACAGGAAGCACAGAGGAAGCACACAGGAAACACAAAGGGAGCACACAGGAAGCACAGAGGAAGCACACAGGAAACACAAAGGGAGCACACAGGAAGCACAGAGGAAGCACACAGGAAACACAAAGGAAGCACACAGGAAGCACAGAGGAAGCACACAGGGAATACACAGGGAGCACACAGGGAATACATAGGGAGCACATAGGGTACACACTGGGAGTACACAAGAAGCATGCAGTGATCACACAGGGAACACACAGGGAGCACACAGGGAACACACAGGAAACACACAGGGAAAACACAGGAAGCACAGAGGAAACACACAGGAAGCACATAGGGAACACACAGGGAGTACACAGGAAGCACACAGGGAGTACACATGAAGCACCCAGGATTCACACAGAAAGCATACAGGGAACTCACAAGGATCACACAGGGATCACACAGGAAACACACAGGGAGCACACAGGAATGACAGAGGAAGCACATGGAGTACACAGGGAGAACACAGGGAACACACAGGGGAAACACACAGGAGGCACACGGGAAGCATACAGGAGCACACAGGGAACACACAGGAAGCACAGAGGGAACACACAAGGATCACACAGGGAACACACATGGAACACACATGGAACATACAGGAAGCACACTGGAAACACAACACGGAGCATACACGGAGCACAGAGGAAGCACTTTATTGTATAATATGTCTTGTAAATAAAGGAACTTTTGGTGATGGGACCTTCGCCCCCATGGAGTTGTTACAATTTAGTTAAGGCATCCAGGATTCTGCTTGAACCCACTGACAAGCTGAAGGAGAAAAATAAATCAATAGCAACTTGTTTTTAATTAGTTAATAAATGAACTGAGAATGTTTTAATCCTCAAAGTAATACCTTGGGAAGAGTAATCAGTGGATGAAATCACTGCATAAGTCTTTAGCAGTGATGTGGATTGGAAGCATGTAGCATCTTATCACGAGTGTTGAACGTTATCAACTCCTTGTCAAACTGTTGTAGCTTTAAGGCTGTCTCAGGAGATGTCAGTTCAGATTTCCCTCAGAACATTTCTCAAACTTGTGCTGAAGAAACCAGCGGAATTCTGGGTGACTTCATAAAATCCATTGGTCTGTGTATTCCAGGGAACTAAACTGGTCATCTGTGGGGAATGTAACGTGTAAGGTACAGGATGTTACATTGATTCCTGCCCAGTAACAAGAGTGGGACTCTCTGGGCTGTTTTGCTTGATCACCAGATCATCTTAGGTGTTTAATAAACTCAACGCAGCCTTACTAAGGGTGGAATTTTAACCTTGGAATTCTGTTCTCAACAGGAATTTATCACGACTTTCTCTGGCTGGGAGTTTCCAGCCCTGCCACGGGTGGGGTTCCCCACACCGGTTACAGTGAGCCATTTAAATCTCTGTTGATTTCGGCGTGATTGGAAGATCTCACCAGTGGGAAATGCCAAAATCCCCCCGACTTCTGGCCAGTTCCATAAACCTCCAAGAAAATGTAAGTTGCTGATGGCAGAAATGGAGACGTTTACCGAGAGCACAAAGGATGGTTTCAAAATGAAACTTCACAAGAATATTTCACATTGTATGGGTTCCATTCTATTCATGTGCACATCATTGTTATTTACTGAGATCAGAGAGCTAAATATATTGTCATGATTGGTGCTTTGACAGTGACGGTAGATCTTGGGACATTTCTTTATTGTGGATACAATGATGGTGTGCTTTTCCATTCCCTCTTTATTGAATGTTCATGTTAGTGTTCAGTGTTATACTCACCACTTGTGGGACATGGCTGAACTTGCAGACTCAGCTAACCCTCTCTCCCATGTATTGTAAAGGACATTGTCCAAGGTCATTCACAGTGGGGTATATTGCAATGTTGTTTGTCGGCAAGTTGCAGGGGAGGTGATGGCCCCGTGTTATTATCGCTCAACTATTAATCCAGGAACGTGCTGGGGACCCAGGTTCAAATCCTGCCACAGCAGATAGTGGAATTTGAATCCAATAAATAATATCTGGAATTAAGAATCTACTTATGACCATGAAAGCATTGTCATTTGTTGGAAAAACCCATCTAGGTCACTAATGTCCTTTAGGGAAGGAAATCTGCCATCTTTGTCTGGTCTGACCTACATGTGACTCCAAAGCAACAGCAATGTGGCTTCTCAACTGCCCCCTGAACAAGGGCAATTAGGGATGGGCAATAAATGCAGGCCAGCCAGCAATGCCCATGTGCCACGAATGAATAATAAAAACTCAAAGCTGGCTTGAGATGGATCTACATGTGGACAGTACTAACACCACCCTTTACAGCCCTAATTTTCTTACCTCACTGACTGTTCCCACAACCAGCCCTTCCTGAATTCTCTCCTCTACCTGGCTCAGCTTCTTTTCTCCCCTGGTTACTGGCTAGTCCTTGCCAATCTAGAATGTCCCCTGCAAGCTGCCATCCTCCTGTGCCCCTTGCTTATGTCTCAGAGTTAGATAAAGAAAATCACTGACCTCAGACACAATGGTACAAAGCTAATTCTTACCCGCCATCCTTAAACAAACATGCACCACAGGGCTCCCATGCACCATGCACCTAATCCTGATGACTGAATAAAGACAGGAAGTTTTGTTATTCTGAATAATTATGGCAAGTTGGTGTTTGCGTCACAATTTCTGTCCTGGGGGTGTTTGATGGGGACACGTAGAGGGAGCTTTACTCTGTATCTAACCCCATGCTGTACCTGTCCTGGGAGTGTTTGATGGGGACAGTGTAGAGGAAGCTTTACTCTGTATCTAACCCTGTGCTTCACCTGTCCTGGGAGTGTTTGTAGGGACTGTGCAGAGGAAGCTTTACTCTGTATCTAACCCTGTGCCATACCTGTCCTGGGAGTGTTTGATAGGGACTGTGCAGAGGAAGCTTTACTCTGTATCTAACCCTGTGCCATACCTGTCCTGGGAGTGTTTGATAGGGACTGTGCAGAGGAAGCTTTACTCTGTATCTAACCCTGTGCCATACCTGTCCTGGGAGTGTTTGATAGGGACTGTGCAGAGGAAGCTTTACTCTGTATCTAACCCTGTGCCATACCTGTCCTGGGAGTGTTTGATAGGGACTGTGCAGAGGAAGCTTTACTCTGTATCTAACCCTGTGCCATACCTGTCCTGGGAGTGTTTGATAGGAACTGTGCAGAGGAAGCTTTACTCTGTATCTAACGCTATGCTGTATCTGTCCTGGGAGTGTTTGACATGATGCGGAGATATCGGCATTGGACCTATTTTGATGGAGACAGTATAGAGGGAGCCCAGGCACGGCACAAATATGCTTCTGATTTTACCTGTACATCTGACCTTGCTGTTGGCTCAGTGAAGTATTCACTCCTGCATACTTAAGCCACACTGCACACCACATTTACTCCCCTCAGTGTTTGTACAACTAGTCTCTACGCAGAGCTTCCTGCAGCTCCATGTGGAGATGACCATCAGGATGAGGATGATGTCCAGTACATTTTTCCGCCTTTATTCTGAGACCTGTACATTGTGTCCCTGTAGACATGGCCTGTTCTCAATCTTCTGGCAAAGCAGAAGTTATCACGGGAACCCGCTATGTGTAGGAGTGGGATATGGGCCTGAACTGTGTTCCACAAAGTAACACTGAGAGAACCTCACAGCTTACCTGCGCTGGAGAGGGAGTGTCACCCTCCCTATCCAGTTTCTGATTGTGTGGTTACTTCCAATGAGCAGTAGCTGTGTCTGCAAACTAGCTGGGTACCAAATACTTGCCACGTTTGCTCAGATAACAAGGTCACCACTCTTCAAAGAAACCCAGTGAGATGTGAAGCCCTTTGTGATGTTTCTGAGAAACATTACTCTGAAGAATCCTGTGATTCTTCCTGACCACAATTTGTTTACAAATAACTAACCGAAATAAAGCTGATTCAAAGTGACAAGCAGCTCCCGGCCTTCTCTGTATCGGAATTATTTATAAATGCAATGATTAGGGATAATTGGGAGGAACGGCCTCCATTCTAATCCAATAATGTGTCAAGCTATTGATACTCACTGTGACCACCAAGCAGCAGATATCAATACTGCTCAAGACCATTTCCTCACCCTTACAGAATCAATGCAGCGACGTGCAGTTGGCTCTGCTCAACTTTGACCCCTGCTGATAGAGAAAGTTTGCACTTGTTGTAAATGGCAGTGTCCTCCATTTTGGAATGTTCCACCAAAGTTCACAGATCAAGGGCACACATAAAGTAGGGTGGATACAGAGTAAAACTCTCTCTACACTGCCCACATCAAACATCCCAGGACAGGTACAGCATGGGGTTAGATACAGAGTAAAACTCTCTCTACACTGTCCACATCAAACACTCCCAGGACAGGTACAGCATGGGGTTAGGTACAGAGTAAAACTCCCTCTACACTGTCCCCATCAAATACTCCCAGGGCTGGTGCAGCACCAGGTTAGATGCAGATAACAGCTCACTCTACACAATAACATCAAACACTCTCAGAACAGGTACAGCATGGGGTTAGATACAGAGTAAAGCTCCTTCTGCACTGTCCCCTCAAACATTCCCAGAACAGGTATAGCAAGAGGTTAGAAACAGAGTAAAGCTCCTTCCAACTGTCCCAATCAAGCAATCCCAGGATAAGTACAACACGAGGTTAGATACATAGTAAAGCTCTCTCTACACTGTCCCCATCAAACACTCCCAGGACAGGTGCAGCACGGGGTTAGATACAGAGTAAAGCTCTCTCTACACTATCCCCATCAAACACTCCCAGGACAGGTACAGCACGGGGTTAGATACAGAGTAAAGCTCCCTCGACACTATCCCCATCAAACACCCCCAGGACAGGTACAGCACAGGGTTAGATACAGAGTAAAGCTCTCTCTACACTATCCCCATCAAACACCCCCAGGACAGGTGCAGCACGGGGTTAGATACAGAGTAAAGCTCCCTCTATACTGTCCCCATCAAACACTCCCAGGACAGGTACAGCACAGGGTTAGATACAGAGTAAAACTCCCTCTACACTGTCCCCATCAAACACTCCCAGGACAGGTACAGCACAGGGTTAGATACAGAGTAAAACTCCCTCTACACTGTCCCCATCAAACGCTCCCAGGACAGGTATAGCACGGGGTTAGATACAGAGTAAAGCTCACTCTATACTGTCCCCATCAAACACTCCCAGGACAGGTACAGCACGGGGTTAGATACAGAGTAAAGCTCCCTCTACACTGTCCCCAACAAACACTCCCGGACAGGTACAGCAAAGGGTTAGATACAGAGTAAAACTCCCTCTACACTGTCCCCATCAAACGCTCCCAGGACAGGTACAGCACGGGGTTAGATACAGAGTAAAGCTCACTCTATACTATCCCCATCAAACACTCCC
The DNA here is from genome assembly GCA_037974335.1 of Prionace glauca. NCBI lineage: Eukaryota > Metazoa > Chordata > Chondrichthyes > Carcharhiniformes > Carcharhinidae > Prionace > Prionace glauca. The sequence goes on along the minus strand of CM075736.1, from coordinate 14,822,557 downwards.
AGGACAGGTACAGCACGGGGTTAGATACAGAGTAAAGCTCCCTCTACACTGTCCCCAACAAACACTCCCGGACAGGTACAGCAAAGGGTTAGATACAGAGTAAAGCTCCCTCTACACTGTCCCCATCAAACACTCCCAGGACAGGTACAGCACGGGGTTAGATACAGAGTAAAGCTCACTCTATACTGTCCCCATCAAACACTCCCAGGACAGGTACAGCACGGGGTTAGATACAGAGTAAAGCTCCCTCTACACTGTCCCCAACAAACACTCCCGGACAGGTACAGCAAAGGGTTAGATACAGAGTAAAGCTCCCTCTACACTGTCCCCATCAAACGCTCCCAGGACAGGTACAGCACAGGGTTAGATACAGAATAAATCTCCCTCTACACTGTCCCCATGAAACTGATAAACTGTCCCCAGGACAGTTTATCAGAGGGCAGCAGTTGATGACATGGAGAATAACCAGCATCTTCAGGGCTGGGGAAATGACGACAAAATGTAAAAATGAAGTGTGTGGAAGAAGCAGCTAACACAGGAAGATTAGTGTTGGGATGCTAGCTGTCTCGTACCAGCTGACTGAAACTTTCTTGACATCTATATATGGCTGGAGAATGCAGCTGTAAATTTCAGACGCAGCACGTTGATTATCAGTTTAAATATATCCTGTGCCTTTGAGAGATAACTGTACATGGTCTGCAATGTTTTCACCTTTCCTTCAGACAGCCGGAGATACTTCCTGCTGCTCATGTCCAAATTAAGCAAGTTTAAATCTGTGTTGACTGTTCTCGGAATTCTGCAAACATTTCTTTAAACCCATGGTGCAGAGCAGAAGAGAATGACTGAGTCACTCTAATACTCTGCAAGTTACACTCATCTTAACGTCAATCCTTCTCTGCACAATCGAAACAAGTGAAAGGAGACAGTTCGTGCATCTTCAACATGGTGTGGTTTCAGTATGTCTCAGTGTCTCAGAGCTCAAAGCTTTTTTTCTATTTCCCTTTGTGTCTGTAAATAAGGTGTCCCACACCTGGATGTGTCTGTAGGCTGTGAACACTCCTGACGAAGGAACAGTGTTTCCGAAAACGTGTGGGTTTACTATCAAATAAACTTGTTGGACTTTAACCTGGTGTTGTGAGACTTCTTACTGTGTTTACCCCAGTCCATCGCCAGCATCCCCACTGCATGCTGTGACACAGCACTGGTGTGCCCGCACTGACACCACTGCTAATTGTACTCTTTTTTGTCAAATATACTTTATTCCTAAAATATCTGAAAGACACATTACAAAGCATTTTAAATGGTTACAACAGAAAAGTGCAATGATATTCACATTTTCTGCAGACGTCAAGATGCACTCTGAAGTGCTTCAGTTCACTGAATCATAGAATCCCTACAGTGCAGAAGGAGGCCATTCTGCCCTTTGAGTCTGCGCCGATCACAATCCCTCCTAGCCCCTGTCATGTAGCCTCACATATTTACGCTGCTAATCTCCCTGAACCAAGGGGCAATTTAGCATGGCCAATCAACCCAACCCGCACATCTTTACACTGTGGGAGGTACTCAGAACACCCAGAGAAAACCCACACAGACATGGGGAGAATGTGCAAGCTCCACACAGATCGTGACCCGAGGCTGGGAATTGAACTCGGGTCCCTGATGCTGTGAGGCAGCAGTGATAACCACTGTGCCACCGTGCTGCCGAACAATGAATATATTTCAATATTTTTATTACAGAGAGTGCAATTCTTTTCAAACTATAAACATCAGTCATGTTGCTTCTGAGGTGCTTCACTAAACTTCCACACAGTTAGGATGAAACGCATAGGCCGGAATTTTACCATCCCATCTGACATGGGAATCAGAGCAGGCAAGGACATAAGAACATAAGAAATAGGAGCAGGAGTAGGCCATCTAGCCCTTCGAGCCTGCCCCGCCATTCAATAAGATCATGGCTAATCTGTCGCTGCTCAGTTCCACTTTCCCGCCCTCTCCCCATAACTCTTAATCCCCTCTCTTATCAAAAACCCATCAATCCAAAATATTTAGTGAGGCAGCCTCCACCACTTCAATGGGCAGAGAATTCCAGAGATTCACCACCCTTTGAGTGAAGAAGTTCCTCCTCAACTCCGTTCTAAACCGCCTCCCCTTTATCTTGAGGCTGTGCCCCCTAGTCCTACTGTCTTTTTTGAGCGGGAAGAGTCTCTCCACCTCTATCCTATCCATCCCATTCATCATCTTATACGTCTCAATGAGATCTCCCCTCATTCTTCTAAACTCCAACGAGTACAAGCCCAGTTTATTCAACCTCTTCTGATAGCTCAACTCCCTCAACTCTGGTATCAGCCTAGTAAACCTCCTCTGCACTCCCTCCAAGGCCAAAATATTTTTGCGCAGGTGCGGCGCCCGACGTTGGAGCTGAGGTGGGATTTTACAGTTTCAGGATGAGCAAGGCCATAAAATCCTGCCCAACGCCTGATGCATTTTACCCGGTTACCAACCCCTTGGTGCACATTGGCTGAAAGGCCTTAGACAATGGCCGTTCCCTCATTGGCGCCGGCCACCCCAAACTTGAGTGTGTCCCTCAGAACATCGTCCTGGACCTTGGAATATGCCAGTCTGCAACACTCAGCCCAGGACAACTCTCCGCACTGGAAGATCAACAAGTTTCAGGTAGACCAAAAAGCATCATCAGTTGATGATGCTCTAGCTGCCATTCCAGAATAAAATACTCACAGGTCACACATAGTAAAGCTTGGCTGTGGAGGGTTAATATTTCGCATTTAACACCCAGATAACAGAAAAGTGTGTAAGTTGAGTCTGAGATCCTGCCAAAACAGCTCTAACTTTATGACATAAAACTGAAGGGACTACTTTGGCTAGTCCTAGTTCTGAACTAGCATCATCCTTCGAATAAGAGTCAGTGCGATCTCATACAAATACATAACGGCTCTGTTACTAATAGTGAAAGTAAGCACAATCCCTTCTACAGTTTGCTTGAAGGACATCTTGTGACACTGTTCGAGTCTATTTGTCGATACTTTTGTGCTGTGGGCTCAGGCCGAGTGAGAAGGTGCCACCTTAATGAACTCACTAATTGAAGAGGTGAGGCCTGAATATTTTGGATGCTTCCTCTGTATTTTTTCAGAGTTGGGAAGTGTTTTCACAGAAATTTCTTCCCGGAGGTTAAAATGCAGTCCATGATGGAGAGGGAAGTCACCTCTAGGGCAGTATGGTGGCGCAGTAGTTGGCATTGCTGCCTCACAGTGCCAGGGACTGGGGTTATGATTCCCAGCTCGGGTCACTGTCTGTGCGGAGGCTGCACATTCTCCCTGTGTCTGTGTGGGTTTCCTCCCACAGTCTGAAAGGTGTCCTTGTTCGGTGTATTAGCCATGCTAAATTCTCCCTCAATGTTACCTGAACAAGCGCTGGGGTGCTGCGACGAGTGGGTTTTCACAGTAAGTTCATTGCAGTGTTAATGTGAGCCTACTTGTCACACTAATAAATAAATACTACAATTTCACACCATTGATTGCATCATGGTCTTTAGCAAACACACTTGGCTAATTTAGTTTTCCTTTGTCCTTCAGTGATATTGCTCCATTAAGATTCCCACTCCCATTGCCCAGGCACTCTCTGGAGGTAAGTAGCTTGGTGTGTGGAGTTGAGTATAGAAGTAGGGATGTTTTGCTGCAGTTGTATAAGGTGTTGGTGAGGTCACACTTGGACAGTACTGTACAGTTTTGGTGTCCTTATCTGAGGAGGGATGTTCTTGCCATAGAGGGAGTTAAGGGAAGGTTTGCCAGGCTGATTTCTGGGGTGGCAGGTTCGCCATATATTAGAAGGCAGATCCTACCTCCCCTTACCTTGCCCGTCGGGGGAGCTGTTCCAGGGGGCCGTGCTGAGAGGCAGTGTTGCGGGGGCAGTGTCGGGAGGGCACTGTCAGGGGGGCACTGTCGGGGGGGGCAGTGTCGGGGAGGGGGGGGGCATGCTGAGGGGGCAGTGCCAGGATACCACCTGGGTCTGACCTTCTTCCTCCTGAGTGAGTCACTCACCCGAGCTTTTCGGGCAGCTTCTGCCCCCCCAAGATGCCCGCTATGGGGGCCCAGTCGTAATTCATGTGACCTTCCCTCAATCCAATATGAATGGGTCATGTGGGGTGGATTATTATTGCGCTTGGGGGGGTCTGGTAATTAGATATGAATGTATTTTAATGGGGATTCCAATATTGGGATTCCAGTGACTTGACTGGCAGCTGGAGGGGTGTGGCGGGTGGGGGGATTGGGGGGGGGGTAGAGGGGGTGGCAACCATGACATGAACCCCAATCCAGACATCTCGTGAGATTTTCTGCTCCCGTCACCAATCTTACCCAAAAATGAGCAGAAATGAGCATTACCCAAAAATGAGTGAGAGGGCATGGGATCCTTTGGCCTTGTGGATCCAGAACTCGCTTGCCTGCAGAAGGCAGAGAGTGGTTGTGGATGGGGCTTTTTCGGAATGGAGGTCAGTCACCAGTGGGGTGCCCCAGGGATCTGTTCTGGGACCCTTGCTGTTTGTCATTTTCATAAATGACCTGGATGAGGAAGTGGAGGGATGGGTTAGCAAGTTCGCTGATGACACGAAGGTTAGTGGTGTTGTGGATGGTCTGGAAGGATGTCAAAAGTTGCAGCAGGACATAGATAGGATGCAGGAATGGGCAGAGAAGTGGCAGATGGACTTCAACGCGGATAAATGTGTAGTCGTCCATTTCGGCAGAACCAACGGGATGAACGAGTACACTATCAAGGGTAGGAGTCTTAGTAGCGTTGAAGAGCAGAAGGATCTCGGGGTCCGGGTCCACAGGACTCTTAAATCGGCCTTGCAGGTGGAGGAGGTGGTCAAGAAGGCGTATGGTGTACTGGCCTTCATTAATCGAGGGATTGAGTTTAGGAGTCGGGAGGCAATGCTGCAACTTTACAGGACCCTTGTCAGGCCTCATTTGGAGTACTGTGCGCAGTTCAGGTCGCCTCACTATAGGAAAGACGTAGAAGCTATTGAAAGGGTGGAGATTTACAAGGATGTTGCCTGGACTGGGAGGCATGCCTTATGAAGATAGGTTGAGGGAGCTGGGACTCTTTTCCCTAGAGAGGCGAAGGTTGAGAGGCGACCTGATAGAAGTTTATAAAATGTTGAGAGGAATAGATAGGGTGGACTCTCAGAGGCTATTTCCCCGGGTTGAAATGGTCGCTACCAGAGGACATAGATTTAAGGTGCGGGGAGGGAAGTACAGAGGTGATGTTAGGGGTAAGTTTTTCACTCAGAGGGTGGTGAGTGAATGGAATCGGCTGCCGTCATCGGTGGTGGAGGCGAACTCGCTGGGGTCTTTTAAAAGACTTCTGGATGAGTATATGGGGTTTAATGGGATTGGGGGTTATAGATAGGTCTATAGATTGGTGGGGTTGATGTGATCGGCGCAACTCGAGGGCCGAAGGACCTGTTTGTGCTGTAATGTTCTATGTTCTAAATCCCCCCCCAACACACAGACTCTGCCGCTTTAAGCAGCAGAATGTGCTGCTACACTGGGGTGGCATGGTGGCAATGGTTAACACTGCTGCCTCACGGTGCCAAGTCTGTGTAGTGTTTGCATTCAGTTTATCGTGGAATCCCTGCAGTGCAGAAGGAGGCCATTCCGCCCATCGAATCTGCACCGCCAACAATCCCACCCAGGCCCTATTCCTGTAACCTCACAGATTTACCCTGCTAATCCCTCTAAACTATGCATCCCGGGACACTAAGGGACGTTTGAACCTGGCCAATGAACCTAACCTGCCAATCTTTGGACTGTGGGAGGAAACCGGAGCACCCGGAGGAAACCCACACAGACGCAGGGAGGTTTGTGCAAACTCCACACACACAGTGACCCGAGGCAGGAATTGAACCCGGCTCCCTGGAGCTGTGAGGCAGCAGTGCTAACCACTGTGCCACCATGCCACCCCAGTGCCACCTTAATGCCCCCAGTGTTCTCCCCATTTCTGTGTGGGTTTCCTCCGGGCGCTTCGGTTTCCTCTCACAGTCCAAAGATGCGTGGGTTGGGTGGATTGGCCAGCTAAAATGACCATTGGCGTTGGGGGAAATGTCGGGGGGATTAGTAGAGTGAATATATGGGAATATACGGCGATAGGGGCTGGGTGGGATTGTGGTCAAGTAGACTCGATGGGCTGAATGGGCTCCTCCTACACTGTAGGGGTTCTATGATTCAGCCCTGGACCCAGTGGTGCAGCCTGGTTATCACCACCATAACACATTCCCAACATTCTTCATGTCCAACGTCCGGGAATAGCAGCGGTAGTGGAAAATTGTGGACGCTTAGGTTGCTGATAAATCCAAGAGTTAGTGATTCGAAAATGGTGGCAGGGCTGCCAGTTTCCATGCCAGATTGTTTTGTATAATCCAGGAGACTGGCATGAGGTTGGCGTACTGCAGCACAGACATCATCACGCTGTATTTTATGGGTGAACATAGAACCCTACAGTGCAGAAACAGGCCCTTCGGCCCATCGAGTCTGCACCGAACACAATCCCACCCAGACCCTATCCCCATATCCCTACACATTTACCTGCTAATCCCTCTAACCTACACATCCCAGGGGCAATTTTAGCATAGCCAATGAACCTAACCCGCACATCTTTGGACTGTGGGAGGAAACCGGAGCACCCGGAGAAAACCCACGCAGACACGAGGAGAATGTGCAAACTCCACACAGGCAGTGACCCGAGCCGGGAATCGAACCCAGGACCCTGGAGCTGTGAAGCAGCAGTGCTAACCACTGTGCTACCGTGCCGCCCTAATCCCGGTGGGATTAAAATCCAGTCCCCTGGAATTTACCTAGGACCCCTCAGTCTTGATGTGGGTATGCCGGCGTTGGACTGGCGTAAACACAGTAAAAAGTCTGACAACACCAGGTTTTAGTCCAACCGATTTATTTGATAATATTCTCACAAGCTTTCGAGGTTACCCTCTTCGTCAGGTGTCTGTACAGGTTGCGTCAGTGAGAGGCTGTTGCACTAACTGATGACACCAGTCAACTCCACAGTTTCTATGTAACCTCGCTGAACACGTTTGTGAATTTATTGTGAAACAGGATTGAGATCTCTCAGCCCAGCTGGCCAATCCTGAACCCGCCGTGACAAGGTGTGAATGAACAAACGAGAGGGACTCTAATGCAGTCAGCTCTGTCCGAGGCATGTCTGAGTGTGTCCCAACAATTGGCATTAGCAAACAGCAAAGGGGGATTAATGTGCTCAGTTTCAAATTGATCAATGTGTTTGACATTCACATTTTGATGTCTTACGCTCAGGTTGATAACAAAAGAGAACTGCGGTTGTGAAGGGAGAGGGTTCGTTAGAAAAAGTCATCAGGACAATTAATAAAAGAGAAACTGGGTAATTCAGAAACCACACTGATGTAATCCCTTGGTCAGATTGTTTCTCTTTATTCAGCCTAACCAGTTTGGATAAACGATAGTACTTGTTACCATCGCGCTCCTGTTTTCCCTATTCAAAACAACGATATTAATTTTTAACCCATCCCCAGCTATTTTTAACTGAATCATTTTTCATTGAATCCCTACAGTGTAGAAGAGGCCATTCGGCCCATTGCCACTGATTCTCTGACACAGTATCTTACCCAGGCCCCCTGCCCCGGCCCTATCTCCATTTACATTGATACACAGTGGCTAGCACTTCTGCCTCTCAGTGACAGGGATCCAGGTTCGATTCCCATTTTGGAATGTCTGCGTGCAGTTTGCACATTCTCCCCATGTCTGCATGGGTTTCCTCTGGGCGCTTGGGTTTCCTCCCACAATTCAAAAGACGTATTGTTTAGGTGCTTTGGCCAAGCTAAATTCTCCCTTAGCGTACCTGAACAGGTGCTGGAGTGTGGCAATGAGGGGATTTTCACAGTAACTTCATTGCAGTGTTAATGTAAGTCTACTTGTAATGCTAATAAATAAGCTTTGAACTTTCCCATGACTAATCCATCAAACCTTTATCTTGAAACACTTTATTTTAGTCTGGCCAATCCACCCAATCTTTGGACTGCAGGAGGAAACCAGAGCACCCGGAGGAAACCCATGCAGACATGGAGAGAACATGCAGACTCCACACAGTCACCTGAGGCCGGAATTGAACCTGGGTCCCTGGAGCTGTGAGGTAGCAGTGCTAACCACTGAACCACATTGCCACCCTTTGAGCTTTCTCAAAGCTCTCCCTCGAGAAGATGTACTTTATAAATCCTATTATTTTCATTCATTCTACAATTGGATAGAATCTAGTGCAGTCCATTAGGTGCAGGTACACCCACACTGCTGTTAGAGCTGGCCCATGACTTTGACCCAACGACAGTGAAGGAATGGCCGATATATTTCCAAGCTGGATGATGGGTGGATTGGAGGAGAACTTTCAGGTAGTGGTGTTCCTAGGTACCCTGTCCTTCTAGATGTTAGAGGTCATGAGTTTGGAAGGTGTTGTCAAAGGAACCTTGGTGAGTCGCTGCTGTGCATCTTGTAGATAGGTCATAGTTGAGATGTGGAGCATAGATGAACTTCTTTAGCAATGCGGGGGAAAGGAGTAGGAGGATATGCTGATGGGCTGAGATGAAGAGATAGGTGGCACAATGCTGGGCACTGCTGCCTCACAGCGCCAGTGTTCCAGGTTCAATTCCGACCTCAGGTCACTGTCTGCGTGGGTTTTCTCCGGGTACTCCAGTTTCCTCCCACAGTCCAGTGATGTGTGGATTAGATGGATGGGCCATGATAAATTGTTCTTTAATGTCAGGGAGTTCAGCAGGGTAAATAATAAGGTTAAGAGATAGAGCTTGGGAGGGATTGCTGTCAGTGCAGGATGGATGGACTTAATGGACTTCTCCTGCACTGTAGGGATTCTACGATAATAATAAAAGAGGATTGGAGATGGTTTGCGTGGGGCATGTGTCCTGGCCTTAACCAGTGGGGTATATGCCTTGTGTCTGAGATGTACACTCGATGTAACGATGCAGTCTGTGACGCTATCACTTCTTCAAACACCTGAACAAAAAGATTCATGAGAAACAGGGAGCAGGAATGAATGATTCTCTCTCACAACATTCTCAGGATAACGCTGGGTGCAGGGCTCTATTGCAACAACAGTTCCGGTGATTTATCTCTGGTAAACCCAGCAGAAAGAGGACCTCGTCTTTCAGTTAGTTTCCCCAACCCAGCACTCAGGGTGAGACAAGTTGCCTGAGTTACAGGGCAAGGCTGACAGATCTTACAGCTGAGAAGGTGGCATAGCTACACAATGAGTGGCACCACAGGTCTGTCTCCTCAATCTCATGCATAGCTACTAAATATTGGCTTCCATAGAAACACACCTGAGTTTCTCGATGCTGGCTGTTGGGGGCAGTTTTGATTATGGCCTAGTTGCATGTACCCATTCCTCAATTCACACTGTCAGCCTGGCTCAGTGGGTAATATTTTGCCTCCATACCCCATCCCCCCTTCGCCCCACCCTCTGTGCCAGTGTGCTGGATGCTGCCATGTTAGTTAAATTGATGGGTGGCACAGTGGCACATTGGTAGCATTGCTGCCTTACAGTGCTAGGGACCCGGGTTCAATTCCCAGCATGGGTCACTGCCTGAGTGAAGTTTGCATGTTCTCCCCATGTCTGCATGGGTTCCCTCCAGGTGCTCCGGTTTCCTCCCACAGTCCAAAGATGTGCGGGTTAGGTAGATTTGCCATGCTAAATTGCCCCTTAGTGTCCAAAGTTGTGTAGATTAGATGCAGTAGAGGTTACAAGGATCAGGTGTGTGGGCCTGGGTAAAATGCTGAGTTGGTACAGACTTGATGGGCCGAATAGCTTCCTTCTGCACTGTAGGGATTCTATGACTTTGCATACTTCCTCCATAATGCCTAAAGCAGGCATTATGTCCTTTAAATCTCAATGATAGGCCTAAGGCCTGGTCTCTATATTCCTGTTCTGAATTGGCCAATTGACGATTGGTCGCTATGTCCTGAGCTAAGAACTCAAGTTGTGGAACCCTTATATTCAAACCAGAAAATATTGGAAAAGCTCAGCAGGTCTGGCAACTTCTGTGGGGAAAGAAGCAGAGTTAATGTTTTGAGTCTGTATGAATCCTCTTCAGACACACATATGCTGCTTCAGACATTAATGCTGCAACTTTATAAGACTCTTGTCAGACCCCACTTGGATTACGGTGCTCAGTTCTGGTCGCCTTATTACAAGGAGGATGTGGAGGCTATTGAGAGGGTGCAGAGGAGATTTACAAGGATGTTGCCTGGATTGGGAGGCATGCCTTATGAGGATAGGTTGAGGGAGCTGGGTCTCTTCTCCCTGGAGAGATGAAGGTTGAGAGGCGACCTGATAGAGGTTTATAAGATGCTGAGAGGAATAGATAGGGTGGATTCTCGGAGGCTATTTTCCAGGGCTGAAATGGTCGCTACGAGAGGACACAGATTTAAGGTGCGGGGAGGGAAGTACAGAGGTGATGTTAGGGGTAAGTTTTTCACTCAGAGGGTGGTGAGTGAATGGAACCGGCTGCCATCGGTAGTGGTAGAGGCAAACCCGTTGGGGTCTTTTAAGAGATTTCTGGATGAGTACATGAGATTTAATAGGATTGAGAGTTATAGATAGCTCTGGTAGGTATGGATATGATTGGCGCAACTTGTGAGCTGAAGGGCCTGTTTGTGCTGTAGTGTTCTATATGGACCAGAATTCTCCAGCCCTTCACACCGGCAGGATTCTCCGGTCCGTCTGCGGATTACTCGCTGGCGTGGGGTGAATTCCCATTGACAGCAGAGGGATCAGAGAATCCCGGTGCTGACAAACAACCGTGCCACTTCCCGCCAACGGAAGAATCTCGCCCATGGAATTCTTTCCGACAGCCAATCACCTCTTCACCTTTCTCTCCTCCTGTCAGACTGAGGGATCCAGTGGGTTATATCATCATGACTTTGTTTGGAAAGTCTATCACTTTATAAATGTACCAGGATTATATTATCTCTTCTGATCATACTTTTGGCCTTAATATCTCCTTACTTGATGTCAACTTTTGTTTGGCTAATGTTCCTGTGAAGCACGGTTGGGATGTTTTCCTCCATTAAAGCTGCTATATAAATGCAAGTTTTTGTTATTGTTGCCCATCTGTACCATTTAGCAGACAGGCAGCCTAATCCTGTAGCTCACAACGTGTTTACTGCTGACCCACTAGCAGGGGCGGCACGGTAGCACAGTGGTTAGCACTGCTGCTTCACAGCTCCAGGGTCCTGGGTTCGATTCCCGGCTCGGGTCACTGCCTGTGTGGAGTTTGCACATTCTCCTCGTGTCTGCGTGGTTTTTCTCCGGGTGCTCCGGTTTCCTCCCACAGTCCAAAGATGTGCGGGTTAGGTTCATTGGCTATGCTAAAATTGCCCCTTAGTGTCCTGGGATGTGTAGGTTAGAGGGATTAGCAGGTAAATGTGTAGGGATATGGGGATAGGGTCTGGGTGGGATTGTGTTCGGTGCAGACTCGATGGGCCGAAGGGCCTGTTTCTGCACTGTAGGGTTCTATGAAAAAAAAACAATGGTTGGGATTTTGTGGTCTCACTCGGGTGAAATCTGGAATTCCCGCCTGAGGGCAACGGAAATTTCCTTTGTCGGACACACACCCATGCCAATTCCTTGCCAGGCGAGGCGGTGGCATTCTGGCCAATACAATGCATACCAGCACTCCAACAAACCATGCATTCCAGCTCCTGCTTACAACCCGACAACATTCATACACTTACAAATTTATTTACATCCTGATAAAATCATTAAAACGTCATGATACAAGGTCACTGACTACGGGTCAGAAGCCTGTCTGCCATCTACAAGGCACAATTTCAGGAGTGCGATGAAATACTCTCATTTGCCTGGTTGGGCGCAGTCCAACAAACTTGACACCCTCCAGGTCAAAGCAGCCCCATTTGACTGGCACCACATCCACCACCTTAAACATTCACTCTCTTCACCACCAACACACAATGTACCATCTACAAGATGCACTATAGCAACTCTCTAAAAGCTCCTTCAACTGCACCTTCCAAACTGGTCACCTCTGCCACCTGGAATTTATATGTAATGAAATGGTATGAGCGAAGATGAGACTTGGACTTGCTAATAGTGTAGTGGAGGAAACAAATGTCAATGATAAATACTATCACAAATTAGATGGGCTGAACGATCTGTGCTAAATTCTATAAGATTAAAGAAGAGGCAGAGGCACAGTGAAATTATCAGTGGACTAGCAATCCAGACGTTCAGGGTTATGCTCCCTTGCACCTGGGTTCAAATTCCACCAAGACAGATGGTGGAATCTGAATTCAATTTAAAATATCTGGAATTAAGAATCTGCTGACGACCATGAAACCATTGTGGATTGTCAGGAAAACCCATCTGTTTCACTAATGTCCTTTAGGGAAGGAAATCTGCCATCCTTGCCTAGTCTGGCCTACATGTAACTCCAGGGCTACAGCAATGTGGTTGACTCTCAACTGCCCGCCGAACAAGGGCAACTAGGGATGGGCAATAAATGCTGGCCGGCCAGCGATGCCCACATTCTGTTTAATTGAATTTTAAAAAATTCAACATGACAAAAAGCATTGAATGGGAAAACTATAAGCCCAAGCCGCTCACCATCCTGACTTGGAACTATAATGGCTGTGCCTTCACTGTCACTGAGTCAAAATCCTGGCATTCCCTCTCTAACAGCACCCTGGGTGTACCTACGTCTCAGGGATTGCAGCAGTTCAAGAGGGCAGCTCAATGCCACCTTCTGAAAGACAAATAGGGATGGACAATAATTCTGAGCCTCACAGCGACACTCGTTTACCAAGGTTGAATCAAATGGTGAGGGTTTCTGATATCAATACAGAATTCAACAGCCGCATGCCAGGGAAGTTGAGATACTAGCCATGAAAGCTGTGCATTGTGGTACCAGAAACAGATAAAGGCTGTTATGAGGGTATTCCTGATTGGAAACTTGCACAAGATGGTGGAAAAATAGCTGGAGCAAGGGAATGACACCACTGGCAGCACTATTCCCATGATGACAATTGACAGCATTTATACAAATTTGCTACTGATTCCAAGTTGAGCTGTCATTTGTTCTCTGGTCACTCACCAACTTTTACAGATGCACCATCGAAAACATTCCTTCTGGTTGTATTATAGCTTGGAATGGTTCCTGCTCTGCCCAAGACTGCAAGAAACTACAAAGGGGTTGTGAACGTAGCCCAGTCCATCACTCAAACCAGCCTCCCATCCATTGACTATGTCAACATTGCCCGTTACCTCGGAAAAGCAGCCAGCATAATCAAGGACTCCAAATACCGCAGACATTCTCTCTTCCACCTTCTCCCATTGGGAAAAAGATGCTAAAGTCTGAGGTCACATACCAGTCAACTCAAGAACAGCTTCTCCTCTGCTGCCATCAGACTTTTGAATGGACCTATCTTATTTTAAGCTGACCTTTCTCTACACCCTATTGGTAACTGCAATACTACATTCTGCACCCTCTCCTTTTCCTCCTCTAATATGTGCTCTATGAATGGTATGCTTTGTCTGTTTAGCGTGCAAGAAACAATACTTTTCACTGTATGGTAATACGTGTGACAATAAAAAATCAAATCATATCACTCTCATGTAAGGTCCACACACAAAGCCACACAACATAAAGTTTTTAAGGTTTATTTATTAGAGTCTTACATTAACACTGCAATGCAGTTACTGTGAAGACCCCCTAGTCGCTATGCTCCACTTCCTGTTCAGGTACACTGAGGGAGAATTTAGCATGGCCAATGTACCTAACTGGCACATCTTTTGGACTGTGAGAGGAAACAATGTAGGGTGCACTTGTTGTGGGATGCAACAGTTCACGACCAATTGTGATAGAATAACAACTGTAGGACCAATTTAAGATACAGTCACAACAATCTGGTTTCCTATTAAAATAGGTTCCATTGACCCTGACTGACAACATAATGGGGTTTCCACTATTCCTCCTCCTGTTTTATACACTAAGGGCTCAGTAATTATTACACAGGAGCTGTACACTGCAATAATTCGCACTCATCGGCCTAATATTCTTCCTATACATCTCTCTGCACCTAAACTGTATGTAGGTCAGACTTTCATCTGTTTCTGCGGCTAATTGTCCCTTGAACAAGTTGCTAGTCTGTCGCCAAGTGTTTATAGTCTGAGGGGTGTTACACTGCATAGCCACACCCACACAGACAAATTGCGGGGCAATTTACCATGGCCAATCTACTCAACCTGCACGTCTTGCCTACTGAACTTCTGCTGCCTCGGAAAAGAAGCCAGCATAATCAAGGACCCATGCATTCCAGATTTACTTCCTTCCATCTTCTTCCACCAGGAATCAGATACAAAGGTCTGATAACATACACCAGCAGTGGTACCAAAACTGAAGAAGTGAAGTGGGAAACGAGTGTTGCCACAAATATGACAAGAAGATTAAGAAGAAGCAATCAATCAGTCAAGTTTGAAGCAGAGTGTTACTGAGATGGAGGTAACCTCTCCCTGAATCCTGCAGGGAGAAGGAGGTTGAGTGTTTTTTAACGTAGGAGAGGCCACTTAAGGCAGAGCCAAGTTGAGTCTACCGGTGAACCGATTAAATAATGACAATATACAATGTGGAATGTGGAAATAACTGTGTGTATTTAAATATTCAAATTAAATATTTGACACTGGTAAAATTGCCCGTTAGTGTAATGCTCCAGGCAAAAGGGAAACCTTTAAAGATGGAAGTTGATATAGGAGCATCACCTACTGTGATAGGTGAGCATACATATTGGTACTTGAGTATATATATTGGTACTTGAGTTCAATCATTGAATTTGAAGATTACTGTGACCAAGTTAAGAACTTATACTGGAGAAGCGATAAAAATAACGGGCACCTATAAGCTATGGACAACAATCTGTCCAACACCCACTGATCATAGTGACAGACAAAGGACCAAGCCTTCTCAACTGCAATTGGCTTAAGGAAATCAAGTTAATTGGACTGTGAGGAAGTGCAGGAAGAAGAACTGCTTGAACTGATGAAGAAATACAAGAGCGCCTTCAGGGACAAATTCAGAAATTAAAAGGCCTGTAAGCAAAGATCTATGTACTCCCAGAGGTGACCCCTTGATTCTCTTGGGTGAGACCAGTACCATATGCTTTATGAGAGAATGTACATACTGAATTAAAATAATCAGAAGAGCTGCACATTATCCAACCAGTTCAGTTCTCAGAATGGGCAGCACCAATAGTTCCTGTATTGAAACCAGACAAGACTGTCTGCATTTCATAGAATCCAACAGTGCAGAAGGAGGCCATTCAGCCCATCAAATCTGCACCGACCACATTCCCGACCAGGCCCTGACCCCATAACCCCATGCATTTACCTTACTTAGTCCCCCTGACACTAAGAAACAATGTAGCACAGCCAATCCGCCTAACCCGCACATCTTTGGACTGTGGGAGGACATCGGAGGCATTCAAACAGACACAGGAAGAATGTGCAAACTCCACACAGATAGTGACCCAAGCTGGGAATCGAACCCAGGTTCATGGCGCTGTAAGGCAGCAGTGTTAACAACCACACCAGCATGCCACCCGGAATGGTGGTGGTGGTTACATCAGGATGCCAACTTGGATAAGTATCCAATCCTGAAGATTGAAGACCTGTATGCAAATATGGCTGGCAGTCAATCTTATACAAAACTGGACATGACTCAGCAACTTGAATTAGGCAACGCTTCCTGGGGTTATTTCACAATAAATACACGCAAAGAATTGTTCCATACACGATGTTCCAATACATAAGCCTGCCTTTTGGCATTTCTTCAGCATGTGCCAAAGGAGAGTCTGCTGCAAGGGCCACCACGGGTTGTGGTGCATCTTGATGATGTTCTCATCAAGTGGACGTAGAAGGCAAGATCATCCAAAAAGCACACAGACCCACTGAGGTAAAGAGAGATGGCCAGCAGCCAGTGTTAGCATCAGGAAGTATATTGCCATTAGGAAATGTTGCTGCCTGCTTTAGTGCTGAAGTACCTGATTGTCCAGTGGCAGGCACAACTGACGTCTCCATGGAAACAGATAGAACTGAGCTGCCTGTGCCTGAAGAGACGCTTGTCATTGTGGCTTTGATTGATGACAATCCTGTGGAAGCTCCCCAGACAGAGAGTTACATCACTCCACAAGGATTCAGAAACCCCTGAAAGGTTAAATTTATAAATTGACTAAGTTCATACACTAAATGTTTAATTATCTGGGATTGTGTAAATTGAGTTTTGACCTTTACATAAAACCTTTATATCTCCCTACAATGGGAGAGTCCAGAGCTAGGGATCATAGTTTGAGGATGAGGGGTAAACCTTTTAGAACTGAGGTGAGGGGGAAATTTCTTCACCCAGAGGGTGGTGAATGTGTGGAATTCACTACCACAAAGTAAGTTGAGGCCAAATTTTTATCCAATATCAAGAAGAAACTAGATTTAGCTCTTTGGGCTAAAGGGATCAAGGGATATAGGGGGATAAGAACATAAGAAATAGGAGCAGGAGTAGGCCATCTGGCCCTTCGAGCCTGCCCCGTCATTCAATAAGATCATGGCTGATCTGTCGTGGCTCAGTTCCACTTTCCCGCCCTCTCCCCATAACCCTTAATCCCCTCTCTTATCAAAAACCCATCAACCCGTTTCTTAAAAATATTTAGCGAGGCAGCCTCCACCACTTCAACGGGCAGAGAATTCCAAAGATTCACCACCCTTTGAGTGAAGAAGTTCCTCCTCAACTCCGTTCTAAACCAAAAGGAACCTAGCAGGGGAGGAATGTGGCGATTGTCCCTTTAAGGATCAATTCTGCTGAGTAAAGGTCACACGACTTGGAAAACCAATCTGGAAATTATCTCTTGGTGTCAAAAGATGCGTAGACTAGGATGATTAGCAATAGTAGATGTTTAGGGTTGGGGGATAGGGCAGGGGAGAGGACATGAGTAAGATATTCTGTCAGAGATTTGGTGCAGGCTTGATGGGCCGAATGGCTTCCTTCTGCATAGAAATTAGAAGCAGGAGCAGGCCATTTGACCCTTCGATCCTGCTCTGCCATTCATTTTGATCATAGCTGATCATCGAATTCAATATCCTGATTCCCCCTTCCCCCTATATTCCTTAATCCCTTTAGCCCAAAGCGCTATATCTAATTTCTTCTTGAAATTGGACAACAATTTGGCCTCAACTACTTTCTGTGGCAGTGAATTGCACACATTCACCACCCTCTGGGTAAAGAAATTCCTCCTCGACTCAGTTCTAAAAGGTTTACCCCTTATCCTCAAACAATGATCCCTAGCTCTGGACTCTCCCATTGTAGAGCTCCTATGATTCCATGATGAATCAGATCCAAATGCTAACCATCTAGCTAAGTGAGCCAACCTGCTCTCTCCCATCAATCGGAGATTAGACTGGTTAGATATACACTTCGTGGAAGTGTATTTAGTAGAATTGGTATATCCCTTTGTTTACTCGACATTGTTTAAATAACTGAGGATAATATTTTGATTCCAGCTGGGAGGAGATCATGGAAGTTCAGATGGAGTTGGTATACAGTCTTCCGGAATGAATTTATCTATTCAGGCAGACATTTCACAGCCTAATTTCTGATTCCTGCTTCTGATAAGAAAGAGTTTCCTGAACACGTTGTTAGCTCCATACTCACCCTGTGTATGTATATACAGCTGTTGTGTATACACTCTGATATCTCCTCATAAGCTCATAAGATATAGGACCAGAATTAGGCCATTCAGCCCATCAAGTCAGCTCCACCATTCAAACGTGGCTGATATGCTCCTCATCCCCATTTTCCTGCCTTCTCCCCATAACCCTTCAACCCATTACCAAATAAAAATCTGTCTAACTCCTCCTTAAATATACTCACTGTCCCAGCATCCACCGCACTTTGGGGTGTGGAATTCCACGGATTCACAACCCTTTGGGAGAAGCAGTTTTCTCCTCAACTCTGTTTTAAATTTGCTATCCCTTTATCCTAAAACTGTGACCTCTCATCCTAGAATGCCCCACAATTGGAAGCATCTGCTCCATATCTACTTTATCCATACCTTGTATCATCTTGTACACCTCAATTTGATCTCCCCTTAGTCTTCTAAATTTCAGAAAGTACAGGCCTAAACTGTCCAATCTCTCTTCAAACCCCTCATCTCTGGAGTCAATCGAGTGAATCTCCTCTGAACTACCTCCAATGCCACTACATCTTTCTTCAAATCCGGACACCACAATTGTGCACATTAGAACAAAGACAAAGAACAAAGAAAATTACAGCACAGGAACAGGCCCTTCAACCCTCCAAGCTGCACCAACCATGCTGCCCGACTTAACTAAAACCCCCTACCGTTCCGGGGACCATATCCCTCTATTCCCATCCCATTCATGTACTTGTCAATACTCCCCTTAAAAGTCACTACCATATCCGTTTCCACTACTTCCCCCGGCAATGAGTTCCAGGAACCCACTACTCTCTGTGTAAAAAATCTGCCTCATACATCTCCTTTAAACCTTGCCCCTTGCACCTTAAACCTGTGCCCCCTAGTAATTGGCTCTTCCACCCTGGGAAAAAGCTTCTGACTATCCACTCTGTCCAAGCCTCTCATAATCAGGTCTTCTATCAGGTCGCCCCCTTAACCTCCATCGCTTCAGTGAGAACAAACCAAGTTTCTCCAACCTCTTCTCTTAACTAATGCTCTCCATATCAGGCAACATCCTGGTAGATCTGTTCTGCACCCTCTCCAAAGCCTCCACATCCTTCTGGTAGTGTGGTGACCAGAATTAAACACTAGATTCCAAGTGCAGCCTAACTAAGGTTCTATAAAGCTGCAACATGACTAGCCAATTTTTAAATTCAGTACCTCAGCTAATGAAGGCAAGCATGCCGTATGCCTTCTTGACTACCTTCTCCACCTGCATTGTTACTTTCAGTGACCTGTGTACCTGTACACCCAGATCCCTTTGCCTATCAATACTCCTAAGGGTTCTGCCATTTTCTGTATATTTCCTATCTGTATTAGACCTTCCAAAATGCATTACCTCACATTTGTGCATTAACTCTATCTGCCATCTCTCCGCCCAAGTCTCAACTGATCTATATTTTGTATCCTCTGATGGTCCTCATCACTATCCGCAAATCCACCAACCTTTGTGTCGTTCCCAAACTTACTAATCAATCCAGTTACATTTTCCTCCAAATCATTTATATATATTACAAACAGCAAAAGTCCCAGCACTGATCACCACATGTCACAGCCCTCCATTCAGAAATGCTCCCTTCCACTGCTACCCTCTCTTCTATGACCGAGTCAGTTTTGTATCCACCTTGCCAACTCACCTCTGATCCCATGCAACTTCACCTTCTGCACCAGTCTGCCATGATGGACCTTAGCAAAAGCCTTACTGAAGTCCATGTAGACAACATCCATTGCCCTACCCTGATCAATCATCTTCATCACTTCCTCGAAAAACTCGATCAAGTTCATAAGACACGACCTCCCCTTCACAAAACCATGTTGCCTTTCACTAATATGTCCACTTATTTCCAAGTGGGAATAAATCCTGTCTTGAAGAATCCTCTCCAATAATTACCCTACCACTGATGTAAGGCTCACCGCCTATAATTACCTGGATTATTCTTGCTACCCTTCTTAAACAAAGGAACAACACTGGCTGTTCTCCAATCCTCTGGGATTTCCCCTCTGGGATCATAAGAACAGGATATGGTGCTCGACTCATAGATCGACAGTTTCGATGCACCACAGCGAAAAATCGCACCGATCTCCTCAGAAGGCAAACACGGGACACAGTGGACAGAGTACCCTTCATCGTCCAGTACTTCCCTGGAGCGGAGAAGCTACGACATCTTCTCCGTAGTCTTCAACATATCACTGATGAAGACGAACATCTCGCCAGGGCTATCCCCACACCCCCACTTCTTGCCTTCAGACAACCACACAACCTCAAACAGACCATTGTTCGCAGCAAACTACCCAGTCTTCAGGAGAACAGTGACCACAATTCCACTCAACCCTGCCACAGCAACCTCTGCAAGACATGCCGAATCATCGACATGGATACCATCATCACACGTGAGAATACCATCCACCAGGTACATGGTAAATACTCTTGCAACTCGGCCAACATTGTCTACCTGATACGTTGCAAGAAAGGATGTCCCGAAGCATGGTACATTGGGGAGACCATGCAGACGCTACGACAACGGATGAATGAACATTGCTCGACAATCACCAGGCAAGACTGTTCCCTTCCTGTTTGCGAACACTTCAGTGGTCACGGGCATTCAGCCTCTGAACTTTGGGTAAGCATTCTCCAAGGCGGCCTTCACGACACACGACAGCACAGAGTCGCTGAACAGAGACTGATAGCCAAGTTCCACACACATGAGGACGGTCTCAACAGGGATCTTGGGTTCATGTCGCACTATCTGTAACCCCTGTGACTTGCCTGGGTTTGCAAAACCTCACTTACTGTGCTGTCTAGAGACAATATACATCTCTTTAACCTGTGATCAGTGCTCCTTCCACTCACATTATCAGCCACTTCAGGTCTTGAACAGCAGGTTAGGTGTAAGGATTCGCATTCTAATCAGTAATCTCTAAACTGTCTGTGCTTTATATGCTCTGTCTGAGGCCAGAACTCTCCATTCACCTGATGAAGAGGGAAACCTCAAAAGCTTGTGAGTTTACTATCAAATAAATCGGTTGGACTAAAACTTGGTTTTTACTGTATCTCCCCTGCAGCCAGTGAGGATACAAAGATTTCTCTCAAGGCCCCAGCAATTTCCCCCAGGTGCAGCCTCTCCAATGCCTTGTAATGCCTCATAATCAAGTAAATAGCTAATTCAGTGGTTAACTTGATGAATTAGGTACTGTTATGAGTTGATACTTCACTATTTAATTATACATCTGTCTCGCTCTATACCCTATCTAAGTATTTGCTGCAACTGAGCAATTTGCCTGCAAATAGATCATTTCACCCTAGAAATGGTCTAATTCACAGCAGTTTTTTTAATATTTATCAGTGTGACAAGTAGGCTTACATTAACACTACAATGAAGATACTGTGAAAATCCCCTCGTTGCCACACTCCGGTGCTTGTTCAGGTTCACTGAGGGTGAATTTAGCATGGCCAATACACCTAACCAGCACACCTTTTGGACTGTGGGAGGAAACTGGAACACCTGAAAGAAACCCATGCAGACACAGGGAGAATGTGCAGACTCCGCACAGACTGTGATCCAGCTGGGAATCGAACCTGGCTTCCTGACGCTATGAAGCAGCAATGCTAACCACTGTGCCACCGTGACATCTGTATACTATTTAATAAGGCCATGTTTAGCAGTAATCTGTTCAGTCTCCTGCATTAATGCAGCACAATATGGACTAGAACCATAGAATCCCTACAGTGTAGAAAGAAGCCATTCAGCCCATGGGGTATACACCGACTGTCTGAAAGAACATACTCCCCAGGCCCTCTCCCTGTAACCGTGTGCATTTACCTTGGCTAATCCCCCTGACACTAAGGAGCAATTTATCATGGCCAATCCACCTAACCCGCACATCTTTGGGCTGTTGGAGGAAACTGGAGCAGCCGGAGGAAACCCACACCGACATGGGGAGAACATGCAGACAGTGACCCAAGCAGGGAATCGAACCTGGGTCCCTGGTGTTGTGAGGCAGCAGTGCTAACCACTGTGCCAACATGTTGGCCCATTCTGTACATCATTCTCTTTCAGTGCTTTGCTAAGTTACATTTCTGCAATGCAAACCATCAGAGACTGGATACAGAGCAGCCTCCGCTAAGTAGTAAAAATAGAACAGGCATTCCTGAGAGAGGTGGCAGCTGATAAGCTCCTGAAGAGATGTACCGCAGAGCTGCAGGATGGATTTTCACATAGCTCTCACAGTTTGGGTGTGTGGTTCCTATTATCTGACCAGGACTGGAATGCCTCAGTGTCGCACCCCTTCCACCGCTGCCAGCGAGAATGGCGAATCCCAGCCACGGATGAGGCCGGAGAATTCCAGCCATGGACGAGGCTGGAGAATCCCACAACTGAACTTCTTTGGACTGTGGGAGAAAACCGGTGCACCCAGAGGAAACCCACACAGACACGGGGAGAACATGCAGATTCCAGACAGACGGGGAGCCAAGCTGGGAATTAAATCCCATTTCCCCGGCACTGTCAGGCAGCGATGCTGACCGCTGTGTCACCCCATTCTCGATCAGTGCTGTGGGCCACTGCTGGGAAGTTGCGGTTTCAGATATCTCTCCTATCCCCTCCCCCACGTATCAATGCAGATTGAGCTGTTGTTGAAAGAGATTTTGAGGTGAACCTTGTAGGGAGTATGCAAAAGCTGATTCCTGACTGACACAGCAGCAGCATGTCAGCTCATCAGTTACACCATGGAACATAGGAACACAAGAAGGCCATTTAGCCCCTCCAGCCTATTCCAACACTCAGTTCAAAGGTTAGATCATGGCTGATCTATATCTGAACTCCATCCACTTACATTGGTGCTCCACTCCTTAACATCCTTGTCTATTTAAAGTCTGTAAACTTCAGCTTTTCGGGAGAGACTGGACTGGACATTCCTAGGAGCTGACCATAGGACCATAAGACATAGGAGCAGAATTAGGCCATTCGGCCCACCAAGTCTGCTATGCCATTCAATTATGGCTAATGTTTTTCTCATCCCCATTCTCCTGCCTCTTCCCCATAACCCCTGATCCCCTTATTAATGAAGAACCTATTTATATCTGCCTTAAAGACACTCAGTGACCCAACCTCCACAACCTTCTGAGGCATAGAGTTCCACAGATTCACTACTGGCTGAAGAAATTCCTCCTCATCTCTGTTTTAAAGGATCGTCTCTTTAGCCTGAGGTTGTGCTCTCTGGTTCTAGCTTTTCCTACTAGTGGAAATACCCTCTCCACATCCACTCCATCCAGGCTTCGCACTATTCTGTAAGTTTCAATAACATCCCCCCCTCATCCTTCTGACCTGGAAGCCAATTTAGAAATGGTGGGACAGTCCTGAATCAGGGGATTCCCAGCCCTATTTCTGGGCTATCTGAGCTTCAGGAATGGCTTTAAAAAGTGTGGGCTGGATCGGTTCAAAAACCTGCACCTAATATTCCTGACCTGACCGGCTCCATTCTAGGGAACAGCATGTCCTACTCGGTAATTTCCAGGGAGACAGGCCAGGTTTTTAAAGAGTCAAAGTTCACGGCTCTTCAGAAGACCTGTGAAGCCTGGACTGTAAGAGGGAATATTTTAGGAAGTGAGTTCAAAATATCCTTTCCCACAGCGCCTCTATGCCAAGGGCAAGAAGCCCACCCAGCACCCACATGGTCCCTCACTCCCTCCATGTCAAGCTATACTCTTCCACCCACTCCTATTATACCTCAATCCCTCAATGCCCCCTAGCTATACCCTTACACCCACCCCCCATGGCCCCTCATGCCCCTGTAGGGAAGATATGGCAATTTAATGCCCACTATACACCATATAGAAACAATTTGATGCCCAATATACACCATATAGAAACAATTTGACGCTCACCATACACCATATAGAAACAATTTGACGCTCACCATACACCATATAGAAACACAGCGACAGTAGAATATTGAAAAGAAACTTTAAAAATAGTAATTCATTCATTACTTTCCACTATGATAGGAAAGTCATTGGGTGGAATTTTCCAGCTAAGGCCAGTAACAGGCAGGAAAAGCCATCACCAAACTGGTATCTTTCTCTGCCATACCATCCTGGACTTAGGGAAAAAAAACCCACAATGTCATGCTGGCAGAGCTCTGCTTGAGCTCTCTTCGTAAAAAGTCTGACAACACCAGGTTTAAGTCCAACCAATTTATTTGATAGTATACTCACTAGCTTTCGAGGTTACCCTCTTCGTCAGGTGAATGGAGAGTTCTGGTCTCAGGCAGAACATATAAAGCACAGACAGTTTACAGATTACTGATTAGAATGCGAATCTTTACACCTAACCTGCTGTTCAAGTCTTAAAGTGGCTGATAATGTGAGTGGAAGGAGCACTGATCACAGGTTAAAGAGATGTGTATTGTCTCTAGACAGTACAGTAAGTGAGGTTTTGCAAACCCAGGCGAGTCACGGGGTTACAGATAGTGCGACATGAACCCAAGATCCCTGTTGAGACTGTCCTCATGTGTGCGGAACTTGGCTATCAGTCTCTGTTCAGCGACTCTGCGCTGTCGTGTGTCATGAAGGCCGCCTTGGAGAATGCTTACCCGAAGGTCAGAGGCTGAATGCCCGTGACCGCTGAAGTGTTCGCCAACAGGAAGGGAACAGTCTTGCCTGGTGACTGTCGAGAGATGTTTATTCATCGATTGTCGTAGCGTCTGCATGGTCTCCCCAATGTACCATGCTTCGGGGCGTCCTTTCTTGCAATGTATTAGGTAGACAAGGTTGGCCGAGTTGCAAGAGTATGTATTGTGTACCTGGTGGATGGTATTCTCACGTGTGATGATGATATCCATGTCGATGATCCGGCATGTCTTGCAGAGGTTGCTGTGGCAGGGTTGTGTGGTATTGGTCACTGGTCGGCGCAACATCGTGGGCCGAAGGGCCTGTTCACCTGTAATGTTCTATGTTCTATGTTCTATGTTCTCCTGAAGGCTGGGTTATCAGTTGGACTTAAACCTGGTGTTGTCAGACTTTTTACTGTGTTTACCCCAGTCCAACACTGGCATATCCACATCATGAATTCTCTTCACCAGTAACTTCATGTTTGAAGATTAAGGCGCCACTTCTAAAGATGCCCCACTGTACAAAAGTTAACCAAGGTGGGGGGGAGGGGGGGTGTGTATACTTAACCTAAATTTGTAAAGCATTTCATGATTTAAGATGTCTCACAATTCTGTACAACATTGATATGTGGTCAGTGTTACAATTTAGAAAGTACAGTAACCAATTTGTGCACAGCAAGGTTCCACAAATGCCAATGAGATAAATAGGAAGATTTAAATAGCAAGATGGGGTCACCACTGCAGATGTCAGAGCAGTTTTCTCGAAGGTCAACCCATGGAAAGTGACTGGCCCGGATGGGGTACTCGCACCTGCACTCAGATCCTGCATGGATCAGCTGGTGGAGATATTCAAAGACATCTTCAACCTCTCTTTACAACAATCTGAGGTCCTTATCTGCTTCAAATAGATGACCATCATCCCGGCACCTAAGAAAAATCAAGCAGCGTGTCTTATCAGCGGGTTGCTCTGACATCATGAAGTGCTTCGAAAGGTTAGTCGTGGCACAAATCAGTTCTAGCCTCCTGACCTACCTGGATCCATTGCAGTTTGCTTACCATCACAACAGGTCCACAGCAGATGCCATCTCCCTGGCTCTGCACTCAACCCTGGAATACCTAGATAACAAGGACACCTATGTCAGACTCCTAATTATTGACTACAGCTCAGCCTTCAACATCATTATTCCCACGAAACACGTCTCCAAACCCTGTGGTCTAGGTCTTGGCTCCTCCCTCTGTGACTGGATACTAAACTTCCTAACTCACAGATCACAGTCAGTAAGGATAGGCAACACCTCCTCCACAATCATTCTCAACACTGGTGCCCCACAAGGCTGTGTCCTCAGCCTCCTACTATACTCCTTATACACCTATGACCAAAGGTGGTCAAATTCCCCTCCAATTCGATTTTCAAATTTGCTGACAACACCACCTTAGTGAGTCAGATCTTAAACAATGACGAGACAGAGTACAGGAATGAGATAGAGAATCTGGTGAACTGATGCAGCAACAATAATCTCTCCCTCAATGTCAACAAAACAAAGGATATTGTCATCGACTTCAGGAAGCATGAAGGAGAACATGCCCCTGTCTACATCAATGGGGACAATGTAGAAAGGTTGATAGCTTCAGGTTTTTAGGTGTCCAAATCACCAACAACCTGTCCTAATCCCCCCCTGCCAACAATACAGTTAAGAAAGTCCACCAATGCCTCTACTTTCTCAGAAGACTAAGGAAATTTGGCACCAACTTTTACAGATGCACCATAGAAAGCATTCTTTCTGGTTGTATCACAGCTTGGTAAGGCTCCTGCTCTGCCCAAGACCACCAGGAACTACAAAAGGTTAGGAATGTAGCCCAATCCATCATGCAAACCAGCCTCCTACCCATTCACTCTGCCTACACTTCCCATTGCCTTGGCAAAGCAGCCAGCATAGTTAAGGGCCCCACGCACCCCGGGCATTCTCGCTTCCGCCTTCTTCCGTCGGGAAAAAGACACAAAAGTCTGAGGTCATGTACCACCTGACTCAAGAACAGCTTCTTCTCTGCTGCTGTCAGAATTTTGAATGGACCTACTTTGCATTAAGTTGATGTTTTTCTATACCCTAGCTATGACTGTATTCTGCACTCTTTAGTTTCCTTCTTTATGAATAGTATGCTTTGTCTGTATAAGCATACAAGAAGCAATATTTTTCATTGTGTATTAATACATGTGATAATAATAAATCAAATCAAATCAAAGATAATGTTTGTTTTAGTGATGTTGCATGAAGGACAAATATTGGCCAGAATACTGGGTGGGAGCTCTTTGCCGTGGGGCAGCACAGTGACACAATGTTTAGCACTGCTGCCTCACAGTGCCAGGTTCAAATCCAGATTCAGGTCACTTCTGCATGGAATCTACACATTCTTCCCGTGTCTGCGTGGGTTTGTGGGTTTCCTCCTGGTGCTCCGGTTTCCTCCCACTTTCCAAAGATGTGCAAGTTAGGTGGTTTGGCCATATTTAGTTGCCCCTTTGTGTCCAAAAATGCATAGGTTAGGGGGATCGGCCATACTAAATTGCCTCTTACTACCCAAAGATGTGCAGGTTAGGTGGATTGGCCATGCTAAATTGCCCCTATGTGTCCAAAGATGTGCAGGTTAGGGGAATTGGCCATGGTAAATTGTCCCTTAGTGTCTAAAAATGTGCAGGTTACGTGGGTTAGCCATGCTAAATTGCTCCTTAGTGTCCAAGGATGTGCACATTAGGTGGATTGGCCATGTTATATTGCCCCTTAGTGCCCAAAGATGTGTAGGTTTGTTGGATTGGTAAATGCATGGGGTTACAGGGGTTGGGTCAGGGGTCGGCCTGGGTAAGCTGTTCTGTTGGAGAGTCAGTGTAGATGGGCGAATGGCCTCTTTCTGCATCGGTGGGATTCTAAGGTTCTATGAATACTGTCATGGGAAAGTGAGGAAGAAAAATTCATTGGAAGTCCAATAACTGTCTCACCACCAATCAAATTAACTGTTAATCAGCTAATAATAAATTGACTCATATTTCCTGGGAAAGAACACATCACATAAAACACAGCTCTCCGTTTGAGAAGGATATTTTGCACAGGAATTAATAAAATAATTAAAGTTTATTTATTAGTCACAAGTAAGGCTTACACTAACACTGCAATCAAGTTACTGTGAAATTCCCCTTGAAGCCACACTCCGGCGCCTGTTCGCTTCAATGCACCTAAAATATGGGCGGAAACCGGAACACCCGGAGGAAACCCACATAGACACAGGGAGAATGAGCAAACTCCAGACAAACAGTCATCCGTGGCTGGAATTGAACCCAGGTGCCTGGCACTGTGAGGCAGCAGTGCTAAACACTCTGTCTCAGGTCACAAGGCACAACCCATAAAATGCAAACGGGATTAGACAAGATAGATTCAGAAAGAATGTTCCCAGTGGTGGGGGAGTCCAGAATTAGGGATCATGGCTTGAGGATAAAGGGTAAACCTTTTTGGACTGAAGTGAGGAGAAGTGTCTTCACCCAGGGAGAGGTGAATATATGGAATTCACTACCACAGAATTTAAGTCAAGGCCAGAACATTGCGTGATTTCAAGAAGAAATTAGATATAGCCCTTGGAGCTAACGGGATCAAAAGATATGGGAAGGAGGGGGAATCAGGATATTGAATTTGCTGATCAGCCATGATCAAAATGAATGGCTGAGCAGGCTTGAAGGGCCAAATAGTTTATCCCTGTTTTTAGTTTCTATGTTTCTATTTCTTCCACTACCTTATATTCATGCAGATGGGGTTTTAAGTAACAACCCCCTTTTATGTGGACAGCTCACTAACCAGAGCGGGGGGACGGTGGTGTGGGGAATGGGCGGGGAATTAGCATCAAATATTCTGCTGGATGTCGACACTCGCTAGGGCTCTTGGTGATGTAAATGATGTAAATACTGCATCACACCACTGGGAATATGTGTCGTGGTTAGTTCGAGCTCTCTTTTTATATATTTAAATATATAGAGCCGTTTACCCAAAGTCATCATTTGATCGTGGGCCGAAGGGCCTGTTCTGCGCTGTAATGTTCTATGTTCTATGTTCTATAATGTTTAATATAAAAAAGAACAAAAGAACAAAGAACAACCCAGCACGGGAAACAGGCCCTTCGGCCCAACGAGCCCGCGCCGCCGCATCATCCTGCACCTATTCTACCCTGCATATCTATGAATGGAACCCTACTCAGTCAGATTCAGGGAAGAAATAGTGTCAATTTGGTAAAAACCGATTAGCCTGAGAGCACATTTTTGGGGTGTGGGAGGAAACCGGAGCGCCCGGAGGAAACCCACGCAACCACAGGGAGAATGCGCAAACTCCCACAGACACAGGCCCAAATCCATGTGTCTGCACAGCCAGCAGTGCTAGTCACTGAGCTGTTGCGGCGCCCGTTTACCGGTCCAGGATCAAGCACACACACCGACACGAAGTACTAGGCCACTCCTGGAACTTCCAAGAGCAGCCCACGCACGACCCGCCGTGTGCATGCCCCTCGTTTGACACGAGGTGGACCTCCACCTGTGGAATAAAGTCAAAAATATTAATTTTACAGCCTGCCTTTCCGGTGTCTCCCGAGGTGTAATATGTAATACTGCAGCCTGGTGTAATATGGTACACAGAGACAAGAGTTCAAATACCATTAGGTGAGTGTACATGTTAATAACGTCCTTTCAAAAGTATTGAGCCAATGACCAGCATGGGTGAATGTTTTAATTTGGTGTTCTCTCTTTCTATTCGCTCTCTTACCTCACAAATCAGGTTATATTAACGATATATTGCACAAAGTGAACTTGAAGCTTAGGCTAGGCAATGGCAGATTGGCTTATTTTACTAGCACATTCTCCCTGCGTCTGCTTGGATTTCCTACAGATGCTTTGGTTTCCTCCTGTACTCCAAAGTTGCGAGGGTTAGGCGGATTGGCCATGCTAAATTGCCCCTTGGTGTACAAAGATCTGTAGTTTATGTGGATTGGTCATAATAAATTGCCCCTTCATGTCAGGGGGATTAGCAGGGTAAATATGTGGGGTTACAGGGATAGAGCCTGGGTGAGATTGTTGTCAGTGCAGGCTAAATGGGCCAAATGGCTTCCTTCTGCACTGGAGTGTATCTAAGTCTTCAATCAGTGCTGTTATCTGCATTGCCTTAATTGAGTTTCTGGGGTTGTTGTACCAGGATTAGCAGAGAAAGAAGCCGGTTGAGAATTTATCAGCTAATTGGACTAATTTATCACCATTGAGTTAATCTGATGCGTAAAGTCTGGTTCCGCTCTATCCACCACTTGAAAGTAATCCCCCAGACAGTACATCCAATCTGATGAGCACAGGAAGGAGTTTCAATCTCTGGTTGATTTCTCACTGCCATGTTTGTAACCTTCACACCATCCGTCACAGAAAGTGACAGGCCTGGGGCGTGACGTGGTGAACAATAAGTGAACACTGTCAAGACACCAAACCTGGTGATTGTCAAGTTGTCAAACTCGCTTTTAATCAGAAGAAGAATATAGCTGTTATCCCCAGTGTCTTGAACAACCACTGCAGGACGTCCCAAAATGCTTTACATTCAATGAAATACTTCTGAAATCTTTCCAGGCAATCCCTTGGGATTTTTTTATTCATTCGTAGGGCATGGACAGCATTTATTGCCCATCCCTAGCTGCCCTTGAGAAGGTGGTGGTGAGCTGCTCCCTTGAATCGCTGCAATTCAGGTGTTACAAAGAACAAAGAACAACACAGCACGGGAAACAGGCCCTTCGGCCCAACGAGCCCGCGCCGCCGTCCCATTGTCTCAGTGACCTATTCATGACTCTAGTCTATGCCTAATGTGCGAGGATCAGGGAGGTCCAATATAGAGACAATTTGTTACCCAATCAATCAGCCTAAAAGCACATTTTTGGGATGTGGGAGGAAACCGGAGCACCCGGAGGAAACCCACGCAACCACGGGGAGAACGCGCAAACTCCCAAAGGTGTTATGGGTTGACCAACTGCTGTGAGGGAGGGAATGACAGGGTTTTGACCCACCGACTATGAAGGAATGGCAGTATATATTTCCAAGTCAGGACAGTGAGTGGTTTGGAGGGAGACTTGCAGGTGGTGGTGTTCCCATGTATCTGTGCCCTTGTCGTTCTAGGTGGAAGTGGTCGTGGGTTTGGAAGGTATCGTCTAAGGATCTTTGGTGAATTGCTGCAGTGCATCTTTTAGATAGTACACACTATCTGTGGTGGAGGGAGTGGATGTTTATAAGAACATAACATAAGAACATAAAAAATAGGAGCAGGAGTAGGCCATCTAGCCCTTTGAGCCTGCCCCGCCATTCAATAAGATCATGGCTGATCTGTCATGGCTCAGTTCCACTTTCCCGCCCTCTCCCCATAACCCTTAATCCCCTCTCTTATCAAAAACCCATCAACCCGCGTCTTAAAAATATTCAGCGAGGCAGCCTCCACCACTTCAACGGGCAGAGAATTCCAGAGATTCACCACCCTTTGAGTGAAGAAGTTCCTCCTCAACTCTGTTCTAAACCGCCCCCCCTTTATCTTGAGGCTGTGCCCCCTAGTCCTACTGTCCTTTCTGAGCGGGAAGACTCTCTCCACCTCTATCCTATCCATCCCATTCATCATCTTATACGTCTCAATGAAACCTCCCCTCATTCTTCTAAACTCTAATGAGTACAAGCCTAGTTTATTCAGCCTCTCCTCATAGCTCAACCCCCTCAACTCCGGCATCAGACTAGTAAACCTTCTCTGCACTCCCTCCAAGGCCAAAATATCCTTGTGTAAGTGCGGCGACCAAAACTGCACACAGTACTCCAGCTGCGGCCTCACCAGTGCCCTATACAGCTGCAGCAAGACCTCCCTACTTTTATATTCAATTCCCCTCGCTATGAAGGCCAGCATCCCATTCGCCTTCCTGACCACCTGCTGCACCTGCAGGCTGGGTTTTTGCGACTCATGCACAAGGACCCCGAGGTCCCTCTGCACCGTTGCCTGCTGCAGTTTTTCGCCACGTAAGTAATAGTCCTTCCTACCATTATTCCTACCAAAGTGGACCACCTCGCACTTGCCAACATTAAATTCCATTTGCCATTTCCTGGCCCATTCGCCCAGCCTATCTAGATCCTTTTGCAGACTCTCCACAAGCTCCGCGCAATTTGCCGTTCCACCAATCTTGGTGTCATCAGCAAATTTCGACACCCTGCACTCGGTTCCCTCCTCCAGATCATCTATATAAATGGTAAAAAGCTGAGGCCCCAGCACCGACCCCTGGGGCACTCCACTAGTCACCAACCGCCAATCCGAATAGCACCCATTAACCCCCACTCTCTGCCTCCTATTTGACAACCAATCCTCTATCCACGCTATGGATGGGGTGCCAATCAAGCGGGCTGTTTTGTTTGTTTATAGAACCTGATTGCTGCTGGAAACACTAGAATTTGTTCTCCATCTCTAATTGCCCTTGAAAAGGTGGCGATAAGTTGCCTTCTCCAACTGCTATCGTCCAAGTAGTAACTCATATTGTTGTTAGGGAGGGGATTCCAGGATTTTGACGCAGTGACAGTGAAGGAACACTGATATATTTCCAAATCAGGATGGTAGTGTCCTTGGAGGGGAACCTCCAAGCAGTGGTGTTCCCAGGTATTTGCTGCCCATGTCCTTCTAGATAAAGTAGTCATAAGTTTGGAATGTACTGTCAAAGGAATCTTGGTAAGTTGTTGCAGTGCATCTTGTAGATGATACACACTGTGTATCGGTGATGGAGGGAGTCATTGTTTAAGTTGGTGGATGTGGTGCCAATCAAGCTTTGTCCTGGGTGGTATCAAGCTTCTTCAGTGTTGTTGGAACCGCACACATCCAGGCAAGTGGGAGAGTATTTCATCACATTTTGGAAAGGTGTAATGAATCAGGAGGTGAGTTACTCTCGCAGAATTCCCAGTTTCTGACCTGCTGTTGTGGACACAGTTTCCAGCTCAGTTTCTGGTCAATGATAACTCCTAGGATGCAGAAGATGAGGAATTCAGCAATGGCAATGCCAGTTAATGCCAAGACTCTCAATTTATTGTCCCTTGAGATTTGAATCGCGTATACTCCGACTTGGAGTGTAAACATACCCATTGAGGCACAGCTGGCATGTGAAGGCAAAAGGCAACGTATTTGTTCCCTATACTCAGTAATCTCATTGTGGCTGCTATTAGTACAATATCTAATATGATAATCTCTGAATCAGCCGCAATCTATTTCCAGAATCGGTTGTTTTAGGAATGTATTTAATGAGATTACAGAGCGATGTCTAACTACAACTTGAGCAACTTGCTGTAACTCGGATATGGGTAGAATCAGCCTCAGTTTTTGCAGAAATTAGCCAATCACTGCAAAGTTCTGATAATCTGTATTAGTTGCTAAGTGTATCACATGAACAACACCCAATAAAACAAGACTCTATGATCCATTTAGCCCATCGCATGCAACTAAAGCACATGATTTACAATCCATCCACTTACAATACATAAAACCCTGCCATTCCCAATATATACAATGCCTATCATTCCCAATGTATACCATCTCCATTCTTCCCAATGTATACAATTCCCACTCTTCCCAATGTATATAATCCCTGACATTCCTAATATATACAACCCCTACCCTTCTCAATGTATACAATCCCTACCATCCATAATGTGTACAATCCTGGCGCTTCCCAATGTATACAACCCCTACCCTTCTCAATGTATACAATCCCTACCATTCATAATGTGTACAATCCAGACCCTTCCCAATGTATAAATCCCCATCCTTCCCAATGTATACAATCCATACCCTTTCCAATGTATAAATCCCTACCATTCCCAATGTATACAATCTCTACCTTTTCCAATGTATACAATCCCTGCTATTCCCAATGTATACAATACCCACCTTTCCAATGTATTAAGTCCCCACCCTTCCCAATGTATACAATCCCTACCATTCCAATGTATACAATCCCTACCCTTTCCAATGTATACAATCCTGATCCTTCACAAAACTCTGTGTGTTCTCCATAAGAAATAATAAACAGTTAAACTTGGAAATGACTGGGGAGTCTAAAACTAGAGGGCATCAGTTTAAAGTGAGAGGAGATACAAAAGTGTCCAGAGGGACAATTTTTTCACACAGAGAATGGTGAATGTCTGGAACAAGCTGCCAGAGGTAGTAGTAGAGAGAGGTACAATTTTGTCTTTTAAAAAGCATTTAGATAGTTACATGGGTAAGATGGGTATTGAGGGATAATGCAGGCAACTGGGACTAGTTTAGGGGTTTATAAAGAAATGACGGCATGAACAAGTTGGGCCGAAGGGCCTGTTTCCATGCTGTAAACTTCTATGACTCTATAACTGGCTGAAATTGAATTGTATGCTTGGCTCTCCAGTAGTGCTGCTCCGAATGGTGCAGGTTTTTGACAAATTTTAACTAATTTCTCCTTCTAGCTGAAAGAGAGAAAGCAAATTACTATCCCCAGCCAATTAGGAGGGATTAATCCTAATTAATTCAGGGGTCAGTGAGGAAATTCCTCACTGACCCCCTTAAGATTTTGGAGTCAGGAGGCCACTGTGATTATGAATAATGATGTGGGTATGCCAGCGTTGGACTGGCGTAAACACAGTAAAAAGTCTGACAACACCAGGTTTTAGTCCAACCGATTTATTTGATAATATTCTCACAAGCTTTCGAGGTTACCCTCTTCGTCAGATGAATGGAGAGTTCTGGCCTCAGACAGAGCATATAAAGCACAGACAGTTTACAGATTACTGATTAGAATGCGAATCCTTACACCTAACCTGCTGTTCAAGTCTTAAAGTGGCTGATAATGTGAGTGGAAGGAGCACTGATCACAGTTTAAAGAGATGTGTATTGTCTTCAGACAGTACAGTAAGTGAGGTTTTGCAAATCCAGGCAAGTCACGGGGGTTACAGATAATGCGACATGAACCCAAGATCCCTGTTGAGACCGTCCTCATGTGTGCGGAACTTGGCTATCAGTCTCTGTTCAGCGACTCTGTGCTGTCGTGTGTCATGAAGGCCGCCTTGGAGAATGCTTACCCGAAGGTCAGAGGCTGAATGCCCGTGACCGCTGAAGTGTTCGCCAACAGGAAGGGAACAGTCTTGCCAAGGCGGCCTTCATGACACACGACAGCGCAGAGTCGCTGAACAGAGACTGATAGCCAAGTTCCGCACACATGAGGACGGTCTCAACAGAGATCTTGGGTTCATGTCGCACTATCTGTAACCCCCGTGACTTGCCTGGGTTTGCAAAACCTCACTTACTGTACTGTCTGGAGACAATACACATCTCTTTAACCTGTGATCAGTGCTCCTTCCACTCACATTATCAGCCACTTTAAGACTTGAACAGCAGGTTAGGTGTAAGGATTCGCATTCTAATCAGCAATCTCTAAACTGTCTGTGCTTTATATGCTCTGTCTGAGGCCAGAACTCTCCATTCACCTGACGAAGAGGGTAACCTCGAAAGCTTGTGAGAATATTATCAAATAAATCGGTTGGACTAAAACCTGGTGTTGTCAGACTTTTTATTATGAATAGTGCCATATACTATCTGCCTTCAGCATTTCCATCCCAGTCAGAAACAGTTTTAGCTCTCACTTGGAGGAAATCAGCACCCACCACATCCATCCACAGCCTATTGCAGAGACTTACGCCTCTCTTTGAAAAGAACCTCTTCCTTCTAATGTCCTAACTATGTTAGGGATTGTGGTTCTTAACAGAAAATACATGGGTTTCACAAGGAGATTCAAACTCTCACACAAAACAAATTTAATTGAAAAAGATGTTTTCTCCTGGGCAGAACACAAAGTGAAAATAAAACAGCAACCTGCGGCAACACCTTAATGGCATCGCCATCAAATCATGTGATCAGCTCTTAAGAACAACTTGCAACCCTTTTAAATATATAGCATGCCTCCTCATTTACTTCTGTGGTCATGATAACAAATGACTATGATGTTATACATAGAATCAATAA
Source organism: Prionace glauca (assembly GCA_037974335.1). Taxonomy (NCBI): domain Eukaryota; kingdom Metazoa; phylum Chordata; class Chondrichthyes; order Carcharhiniformes; family Carcharhinidae; genus Prionace; species Prionace glauca. The sequence continues at coordinate 14,787,072 of CM075736.1, read as the reverse complement.
TACTCTAGACAGTATTGTGCATTATTAATCATTATGCACAGAAAATAAGAAAGTCAATCAGGAGGATGTCTATTATTCTTCAGTTGTATATGATGATCTGGAATTTGGCTGTCCTTCACCCTAGAATTATGATTTGGAACTTCAGTAGGCACTTCCTTTCTCGGAACCAGTTCTGCAGGAGCTACATAAAACCTTAGATAGGCCACATTTGAAATATTATGTGCAGTTCTGGCCACCACACAATCAGAAGGATGTGGATACTTTGGATAGAGTGCAAAGAAGATTTACCAGGACGTTGCCTGGTCTGTAGGGTGTTAGCTATGACCAGAGGTTGGATAAACTTGAATAGAAGTTTACAAAATTGTGAGAGGCATAGATAGGGTGGATATTACAGGAATCATAGAATCCCCAGAATACAGAAGGAGGCCATTTGGCTCATTGAATCTGCATCAACTACAATCCCACCTAGGGCCTATCTCCATAAACCCCTGCATATACTCTAGCTAATTCCCATGAAACAAAGGGGCAATGTAGCACGGCCAATCTGCTTAACCCAAACTGTGGGAGGAAACCAGAGCACCTGGAGGAAATCCACGCAGACATGGGAAGAATGTACAAACTCCAGAGAGACAGTCACCCAATTTGGAAATTGAACTCTGGCACTGTGAGGTAGCAGTGCTAACCACTGTGCCACCGTGCCGCCCAAATATATCATCAAAGGCTTTTTCCCAAGGTGGAAAGGTCAAGTATAAGTGGGCACAGGTATGTGAAATTTCCAATTACATTAGCGGGACTGGAAGATCTCACTGGCTGGGCTCACCAATATATAGAACATAGAACATAGAACATTACAGCGCAGAACAGGCCCTTCGGCCCACGATGTTGCGCCGACCAGTTACAAAACAATGACCCACTAGCCTAAACCAATCCCTTTTCGTCCATAAACCTATCCACAGATCTCTTAAACGCCCCCAAACTAGGTGCATTTACAACTGCAGCTGGCAGGGCATTCCAGTCCCTCACCACCCTCTGGGTAAAGAACCTACCCCTGACATCAGTCCTATAACTACCCCCCCTTAATTTAAAGTCGTGCCCCCTCGTGCTAGCTTTCTCCATCCTAGGAAAAAGGCTATCACTATCTACCCTGTCTAAACCTCTAATCATCTTATATGTTTCAATAAGGTCCCCTCTTAGCCGCCTTCTTTCCAGCGAAAACAACCCCAAATCCCTCAGTCTCTCCTCATAGGATCTCCCCTCCATACCAGGCAACATCCTGGTAAACCTCCTCTGCACCCTCTCCAAAGCCTCTACATCCTTCCTGTAATGTGGGGACCAGAACATATATGGGACATCCTGAATGAAATCTGCTCCATGGTGCAGCCATACTTGCAATCAGGGAGCAGGGTGAGGATTGCATTGCCAGGAGCTGTGAGCTTGATTGCGTCCATGAGTTTTTTTTATGCCCTGGGTTCCTTCGTGGCTGGAGCTGGAGATATTTGCTTCATCTCACAATTTGCCACTCTGCTGTCTACTGTTGTGTAGGTCATTGAGACTGTCTGTTTAAAGGCAGACAGCTATAATTCATTCTGTCTTGCTTGGCAACAGCAGACAGAGCAAGAAACACAGGTTTCCAAACTGACTGCTCACAGCTTGGTCATACCGACATGGCGATATGACAATGGCAGAGGGATTTTCTCAGTGCCCACTTGGTGTGTGACAAGTAAGTGGGGAAACATTCAGACTGCGTCAAGGTACTTTCACTCACACCATTCAACTGTCCCAACAGTATCTGAAGCACCACCAAAAAACTCAAAGGTGACTATGAGACAACAAGGATTTTCCACTGAGAACCCAACTCGTGACTGTACACATTCCATACGTAGGGACAGTGTGTAGAATGGGAGCTACGCAGGGCTCTGCTCGGGGTGAACCCCGCAGTATTCAGCAAAGCAGGGGTTCAAATATGTTATACTGCTTAACCACACCACAGGGAGGGGACTGCTCTTAATGCCAGCTGTACCCTGAGGTGCTGAGGAGAAACAGGAGGAAGTGGAGGAAGAGTGGAAGAAAGGAGGCGACAAAGACAGTGTGACCCTCAGTGACTCATCTCACAATCATACCAGCAACTAGAGCCCCAAGTTATAATTTTTAAAATTCATTCATGGAGCCTGGGCATCACTGGCAGGCCAGCTTTTATTGCCCATCCCTGGTTGCCCTTGAACTGATTTGCTAGGCCATTTCAGAGGGCAGTTGAGACTATGTCTGGGGCCCTTGATTATGTTGGCTGTTTTTCCGAGACAGTGGGAAATGTAGGTAGAGTCAGTAGATAGGAGGGTGGTTTGCATGATGAATAGGGGCTTCGTTCACGATCCGTCTTCACCTCCTTCCACCAGGAAGAAGATACAACAGATTCAAGAACAGCTTCTTCCCTGATGCCATCAGACTTTTGAATGGACCTACTCCATATTAAATTGATCATCCTCGCTATGACAGCTCAGAGACTATCTCTATTGCTGTGCGGACACATGGATTTGGGCCTGTGTCTGTGGGAGTTTGCGCGTTCTCCCAGTGGTTGCGTGGGTTTCCTCCGGGTGCTCCGGTTTCCTCCCACATCCCAAAGATGTGCTTTTAGGCTGATTGATTGGGTAACAAATTGTCCCTATATTGGACCTCCCTGATCCTCGCACATTAGGCGTAGACTAAAATCATGAATAGGTCACTGAGACAATGGGACGGTGGCGCGGGCTCGTTGGGCCGAAGGGCCTGTTTCCCGTGCTGTGTTGTTCTTTGTTCTTTGTTATGACTGTAACTCTACATTCTGTATCGCCTCTTTTCCTTTTCCCCATGTACTCTATGAATGGTATGCTTTGTCTTTATAGTTCACAAGAAACAGTACTTTTCACTGTATACCAATGCATGTGACAATTATAAATCAATTCAAAAATGTGGTGTTATATCATTATAACATCAGTATCATGTATGGTCCTGATGTTAACCCTTTATCTAAGGTATCTATATACAGCTTTATGAATTCGGAGCTGGCGCTGGGCCGCTCAGCCCCTCCTGCTTTGCCATTCAATAAGGTCATAGTTGATTTAATTGATTGTGCACTCTCTTGTTTCTTTCTCTATGAATGGTATGCTTTGTCTGTACAGCACGCAGGAAACAATACTTTTCACGGCATACTATTCCATGTGACAATAATAAATCAAATCAAATAACACCAACCCAACCCTACATTCCACCTACTCCTGATAACCTTTCACTCCCTAATTAATCAAGAATCTATCTCCCTCTTTCTTAAAAATATTTCTTGACCCAGTCCCAATGCTCCATGACGAAGGGAGTTCCAAAGATCCGTGACCCTCTGTGAGAAAACAATTTTCTCATCCCTATCTTCAATGAATGATGTTTATTTTCAAACTATGTCCCCAATTTCCAGTCTCTTCCCCAAGGGGAAGCATCCTTCTGGCATCCATCCTGTCTACTCTCCTCAGTATCTTATATATCTCAGGAAGATCAACTCTCATTCTTTTAAACTCCATCATTGTCCCAATGTGTGCAATTTTTCCTTATAAGGAACCCTAAACCCAGGTATCAGTTCAATGAATCTTCTCTGAACTGTTTATGATCATTTATATCCTTTCTTAAGTAAGGAGACCAAACTGTACACAATACCAATGTGCTCTCACCAAAGTCCCTTATAAATGTAGCAAATAATCTAATCTGGTCACTGGCTGATTATTGGAAAAACCCATCTAGTTCACTAATGTCCTTTAGAGAAAGAAATCTGCCATCTTTACCTGGTCTGGCCTACATGTGACTCTACAACCCACAGCAAGGTGGGTTGACTCTCAGCTGCTCCCAGGCAACTTAGGGATGAGCAACAAATGTTGGACAGCTAGTGATGCCCATGCCCCAAGAATTAATAAAAAAAATCTTGTGAAATGCCTTCTAGAAATCTAAGCACACCACATCCACAGGTTCTCCTTTAGCCATGTTGCTTTACAGTGAAGACTGATGCATATCTGTTTAATTCATCCAATATTTCTTAGTTTTCCATTATTAATTCCTCATTCTCACTCTCTAGCGAACCCACACTCACTTTACTTATTATTTCTCTTTCCATCTCCAGAAACACTTATTATCTGATTTTATTTCTAACTAATTTCCTCTCGTAGTCTAATTTCTCCCTACCTGTTGTAATTTTATTGTTTTTTTATATTCTGTTGAATCATTTGACTTGCCAATCATCTTTGCAGAATGATGTGCTTTTTCTTTCAATTTGATACTATCTTTAATTTCCTTAAGTTAGCCATGAACAACGTGTCTTTCGCTCTTAATAAAATGTATCTTTTCTGAATATTCTGAAATGTCTGCTTAAATATTTGCTACTGCATCTCTACTGACCTTTCCCTTATCTAATTTGCCAGTTCATTTACTGTCTGCATGGCCTCATAATTACACTTAATTAAGTTTAAGTCACTGGTCTTAGATCCACTTCTCTTTCCCTTGAGCTGAATGTGAAATTCAATCATATTATGATCAGTGACACCGAGGGACACCTTCAATATGAGGTAGTTAATTAATCCTGCCGCAGTGTATATTACCAGGTCTAGAATATTTTGCTGGACGGTTGGTGCTAGAATGTTTTGCTCTAAGAAACTGTGCTGAAATTATGCTATGACCTCATCATCCAAAGTGTCTTTGCTAATCTGATTTGTTCAATCTATTGAATTGATTAAAATCACCAATGATTATTGCCTTGCCTTTTTCACAAGCCCGTGTTACTTCTTCATTTATGCCCCAATCTACAATGTGATTACTGATAGGGCCTGTAAACCACTTCCAAAAGTGACTTCTTCCCTTCACTATTTTTCACCTCTATCCAAAATTAGGATTGTAAAGGATATATGGTATAGAAACAGGCCATTCAGCCCAGCCAGTTCATGTTGGTGTTTATGCTCCACTCAAGCCACTGCCTATCTTGCCTCATCTAAATCTATTAGCATAATCCTCTATTCCCCCTCATCTCCATGTCTAATTTCCCTTAAACATATCTATACCATTCACTTGAACCATTCTCTGTGATAGTGGCAGTATGGTGGCACAGCGGTTAGCATTGCTATCTCACAGCGCCAGGCACCTGTGTTCGATTCGTGGCTCGGGTCACTGTCTGTGTGGAGTTTACACATTCTCCCCATGTCTGCGTGGGTTTCCTCTGGGTGCTCAGGTTCCCTCCCACAGTCCAAAGATGTGGGGGTTAGGTGGATTGGCCAGGCTGAATTATCCCGCTAAGGCACTGCCCCCTGGGCATTAGGTAGTGCCAAGAGGGTGGGGCCTAGTGGGGGAATGGGAGTCCCGCTGCCACTCTGCATGGGGATTGTTGGCAGAGGGAGCAAAGTGGTCATCGGGCAGGTGAGGAGGCGGCTGTGGTGGGTAGGGGGAGGGGGAGTAGGTCGAGGCTGCCAGGCAGGGATGGGGGTAAGTGGTCAAGGAGAACAGGGGCTGCTGGGGAAGAGGAGGGGCAGCAATGGGGGTTTTGCAGAGCTGGCCAGCGATCGGGAGGCTGGCTTGGTGGAGCTGCTGCTCGTGCACTGATCTCCGCTATGACAGATAGGCGCATGCACAGTGGCTCACTCAGCGTTATGCTGTCAGTTCCTCCAGCGGGAATCGGCCCAGTACTCGGATTTCCAAGTGAATCACACTGGGGTACTCTGCAGTGCTCGGAGTATGAGAGATTCACTTTGAAAATCCCACTAAAAAAAACAACGGAAGTTGCTCCAGTTTTCACGCAAATTCGACACTCAGAATTTTTAAAGGAGAATCGCCCCGAATGTCTTTTTATGTCATCTTTAGGCTTTTAATTCTCAATTTTTATTGAATTCAATAAATTTGAACCTGGCTCCCCATTTCCTGACCTGGATCCCTGCTCGCACGATTGTCTCCACTGCCTTTCCTGTTGGATTTCTTGGTGACTGTCTTATATTGATGTCGTACAGTTGGGCTCTTCCCCCAACATCCTATGCCTTTCAAAATAAAAACAGAAAATGCTGGAAGAACTCAGCAGGTCAGGCAGCATTGGCGGTAGAAACAGAGTTCATGTTTCGAGTCTGAATAGCTGCTACAGAAGACCCTAGCTCTCGCTATCCAAACTTGCATATACGTTAGCATTTAAAGCACATTGTCCCCTGATTCTAAACACTTCATTTTGAAAGTCAGTTTTTACCCGAGCCTCCTCGCTGTTCCCCTTTCCAATAAAGTTGACTATTTTAGAATGGATTTAAGAATTGGTAGCTGCAGTTTTAACGGCAAATGTGCCTTACATCATAGAATCATAAACTCATAAAATGTCAATAGTACAGAAGGAGGCTGTTTAGCCCACCTAGTTCTCACTGATCATAATCCCATCCAGGCCCTATTCCCGTAGCTCCACATATGTACCCTGTTAATTTGCCTGACACTAAGGGTTAATATAGCATGGCCAATTAACCTAATCTGCACATTTTTGGATTGTGGGAGAAAACCGGAGGAAACCCACACAGACACGGGGAGAAGGTGCAAACTCCACACAAACAGTGACCCAAGGTAGGAATTGAACATGGGTCTCTGGCACTGTGAGGCAGCAGTGCTAACCACTGTACCACCGTGTCGCCAAAAATCATTTAGATATTCAGATTATTGAATCTTTTTTAAACACAATGCCGTTAAGTCGATGAGTCACGAACAAAGCAGTTGGAGTGTAAACACAAGCTCCAGCCATTTATGGTCACTGCTGAAGTAGAAGAGAGTTGGTGTCACTGCCAAACAGTAATCCCCAGGAACCCATGCCAGACTCACTGTTGTGCTGATCAGTTGTTTTTTTCCATTAGCTCCATCCATTCCTCCAGGAAGTTCAGAAGGTTGAATGCATCAGGGAAAAATTATTCCCTTTGCAGTTTTAGTGTCCATATCTGAGGAAGGATGTCTTTGCTATAGAGGGAAGACAGTAAAGGTTTACCAGGCTGATTCCTAGGATGGCAGGTCTGTCATACGAGGAGAGACTAAGCTGGTCACTGGAGTTTAGAAGAGTGAGAGGGAATCTCATAGAAACTTAAATAACTCTAACAGGGTAAGGCAGAGTAGATTCAGAAAGAATAGTCCCAATGTGGGAAATGTAGAACTAGGGGTTATAGCTTGAGGATAAGGGATAAACCTTTTAGAATGAGGATAAGGGGTAAACCTTTTAGAATGAGGATAAGGGGTAAACCTTTTAGAATGAGGATAAGGGGTAAACCTTTTAGAATGAGGATAAGGGGTAAACCTTTTAGAATGAGGATAAGGGGTAAACCTTTTAGAATGAGCTGAGGAGACATTTCTTCACCCAGAGGATGGTGAATCTGTGTAATTCACTGCCACAGGAGGTAGTTGAGGCCAAAACATTGTGTGATGTCAAGAAGAAATTCAATATAGCTCTTGGGGCTAAAGGGATCAAGGGGTATGGGATGGAAAGTGAGGGATCAGGATATTGACTTTGATGATCAGCCATGATCTTAATGCAAGACGGAGCAGGCTCGAAGGGCCAAATGGCCTCCTCCTTCTTCTAGTTTCTATGGAACTGAAAATCTGATGCATGCCATGGATTCCTTCAATGCAAGAGAATGAGAATTAAAGTTCCAGTTGAATGAGGAGAGAGGCAGAGGGGTTGATGAGGGGTTGAGGCTGAAGGTCCAGTCACTGATGGTGTAAAGGAGGGAGAGCTTGGGCAGTCAGGGAAATGAAGAGTTAGATGGGGTCGTGGTTGTAGATCTGGAGACAGCGAGTGCTCGGGAAGTGAAAGGATACGAAGGGATTTAAACACAGGTTAAAAAAAAATGAATGTGCGTTGTTTGGGGGGGGGGGGCGGGGATGGGGCAGATAGTAATGGTGATCAGAGGGCACAGTGGTAATTGGTAAACTAGATTTGGTACACATCAGGATGCATGCAACAAGACCTGTGAATGATCTGTATTACTGCGGGGTAGAGGACAGGACATCAACCAGGAGAGCATTGAAGTGGTTGGGTCTGGAGGTTGCAACAGCATTAGACTGAGATAATACAAACATAGAAACATAGAAAAACTACAGCACAACACAGACCCTTCGGCTCACAAAGTTGTGCCGAACATATCCCGACCTTAGAGATTACTAGACTTACCTATCCTCTATCTTACTAAGTTCCATGTACTTATCTCTCTTAAAAGCCCTATCAAATCCATCTCCACCACCGTTGCCAGCAGCCGTCCCATGTACTCACCACTCTCTGAGTGGAAAACTTACCCCTGCCATCTCCTCTGTACCTACTCCCCAGCACCTTAAACCTGTGTCCTCTTGTGGCAGCCATTTCAGCCCTGGGAAAAAAGCCTCTGAGAATCTACCTGATCAATACCTCTCAACATCTTATACACCTTGATCAGGTCACCCCTCATCCTTCGCCTCTCTAAGGAGAAAAGGCTGAGCTCCTTCAACCTCTCCTCATAAGGCATGCTCCCCAATCCAAGCAACATCCTTGTTAACCTCCTCTGCACCCTTTCCATGGCTTCCACATCCTTCCTGTAATGAGGCGACCAGAACTGTGCACAGTGTTCAGAGTGAGTCTGACCATGGTCCTATATATCTCCTGACTCCTAAACTCAAATCCTCGACTGATGAAGGCCAACACACCAAATGCCTTCTTAGCCACAGCTTCAACCTGCGCAGCTGCTTTGAGCATCCTATGAACTCGGACCCCAAGACCCTTCTGATCTTCCACGCTGCCAAGAGTCCTACCATTAATATTATATTCTGCTGTCCTATCTGACCTGCCAAAATGAACCACTTCAGATTTATCTGGGTTGAACTCTATCTGCCACCTCTCCGCCCAGTCATGCATCCTATCAATGTCTCACTGCAACTTTTGACATCCCTCCACACTATCTACAACACCTCCAACCTTTGTGTCATCAACAAACTTCCCAACCCATCCCTCCACTTCCTCATTCAGGTCATTTATAAAAATTACAAAGAGTAAGGATCCCAGAACAGATCCCTGGGGCACTCCACTGGTGACCGACCTCCATGCAGAATATGACCCATCTATTACCACTCTTTGCCTTCTGTGGGCAAGTCAGTTCTGGATCCACAAAGCAATGCCCCCTTGGATCCCATGTCCCCCTCACTTTCTCAATAAGCCTTGCATGAGGCACCTTATCGAATGCCTTGCTGAAGTCCATATACACTACATCTACTGCTCTTCCTTCTTCAATGTGTTTAGTCACATCTTCAAAAAATTCAATCAGGCTCGTAAGGCAAGATCTACCTTTGACAAAGCCATGCTGATTATTCTTAATCATATTATACCTCTCCAAATGTTCATAAATTCTGCCTCTCAGGATCTTCTCCATCAACTTACCAACCGCTGAGGTTAGACTCACTGGTCTATAATTTCTACTCCCTTTCTTGAATAAAGGAACCACATCCACAATCCTCCAATCCTCCTGAACCTCTCCTGTCTCCATTGATGATGCAAAGATCATCACCAGAAGCTCAGCAATCTCTTCCATCGCCTCCCACAGTACCCTGGTGTACATCCCATCCGGTCAACAAAGAACAAAGAACAAAGAACAGGTCCTGGTGACTTATCTAACTTGATGCTTTTCAAAAGCTCCAACACATCCTCTTTCTTAATATCTACATGCTCAAGCTTTTCAGTCTGCTGCAAGTCTGCACTACAACCACCAAGATCCTTTTCCATAATGAATACTGAGGTAAAGTATTTATTAAGTACCTCTGCTATTTCTCCCGATTCCATATAAACTTTCCCACCGTCACACTTGATAACTCCTATTCTTTCACGTCTTATCTCTTGCTCTTCACATACTTGTAGAATTTCTTGGAGTTTTCCTTAATCCTGCCTACCAAGGCCTTCTCATGACCCCTTCTATCTCTCCTAATTTCCTTCTTATGATCCTTCCTCTTCGCTTTATACTCTTCCAGGTCTCTAACATTACCTAGCTCTCTGAACCTTTTGTAAGCTTTTCTTTTCTTCTTGACCAAATTTATTAAACCCTTTGTACACCACGTTTCCTGTAATCTACCATCACTTCCCTGTCTCATTGGAATGTTGCTATGCAGAACTCCAGACAAATATTCCCTGAAAATTTGCCACATTTCTTCCGTACATTTCCCTGAGAAAACCTCTTTCCAATTTAAGCCTCCAATTTCCTGCCTGATAGCCTCATAATTCTCCTTACTCCAATTAAACACTTTTCTAACTTGTCTGATCCTATCTCTCTCCAATGCTATTGTAAAGGAGATAGAATTATGATCACTATCTCCAAACTGCTCTCCCACTGAGAGATCTGACACCTAACCAGGTTCATTACCCAATACCAAATCAAGTACAGCCTCTCCTCTTATAGGCTTATCCACATACTGTGTCAGGAAACCCTCCTGAACACACCTAACAAACTCCTCTCCATCTCAACCTCTTATCCTAGGGAGATTCCAATCAATATTTGGGAAATTAAAGTCTCCCAACACGACAACTCTGTTATTATTACACCTTTCCAGGATTTACTTCCCAATCTGTTCCTCAACATTCCTGTTACTATTGGACGGTCGATAGAAAACACCCAGTAAAGTTATTGATCCCTTCCTGTTACTAACATCCTGTTACTAACAGAGACTCTGTAGACAATCCCTCCATGGTGTCCACCTTTTCCCTCCAACAGTGCCAGTCCCTCACCTCTTTTGCCTCCCTCACTGTCCCTCCTGAAACATCTGAAACCCGGCACTTGAAATAACCAGTCCTGTCCCTGAGTCATCCAAGTCTCTGTAAAGGCCACCACATCACATTTCCAAGTAGTGATCCACGCTCTAAGCTCATCCACTTTGTTCATAACGCTCCTTGCGTTAAAATAGACACATCTCAACCTTCGGTCTGAGCGCTTCCCTTCTCTATCATCTGCCTACCCTCCCTCTCACACTGTCGACAAGCTTTCTCTATTTGTGAGCTAACCTCCTCTCTCCCAGTCACTTCAATTTGATTCCCACCTCCCAACCTTTCTAGTTTAAACTCTCCCCAGTAGCCTTCGGAAACTTCCCTGCCAGGATATTGGTCCCCCTGGGATTCAAGTGCAACCCATCCTTTGTGTACACCTGCCCCAAATGATCCAGAAACCTGAATCCCTGCCCCCTGCTCCAATCCCTCAGTCACACATTTATCCTCCACCTCATTCCACTCCTAGTCTCACTGTCTCGTGGCACAGGCAGCAATCCCAAGATTACTATCTTTGCGGTCCTTCTTCTCAACTCCCTTCCTAACTCCCTCTATTCTCCTTTCAGGACCTCTTCCCTTTTCCTATCTATGGTAATGCTGAATGTCCTGATAATATGGAAGCTGAATCTCAATGGCCCACATATTGGAGAGGAAATGAGGTTGGAAACTCAGTTTGGGATTAAATAGAACATCAACGGCTGTCTGTGTGGAGTTTGCATGTTCTCCCCGTGTCTGCATGGGTTTCCTTCGGGTGCTATAGTTGCCTCCCACACTCCAAAGATGTGCAAGTTAGACAGATTAGCGCGATAAAAGTGTGGGGTTACAAGGTTAGGGTGGGCGGGGGACGGGGGGTGGGGAAATGGGAGGGTCTGGGTACGATGCTGTCAGATACTCGGAGCAGATGGGCCAAATGGCCCCTTCTGCTCTGTAGGGACTCTATGATTATTTACTTGATTAAAAACACCTCATAATTTTGAACACTTGTATCAAATCACAGCTTCCTCAGCCCCTCACCATCACATATTAGAGGACAGAGTTAGAGGAATGCGAAACAGAGTGTTTTAAGGTTTGGACTGTGCTTTAGGCAGAACTGAGAATAGTCTGGCTAGGAACAGCCTTGGCTCTATTCTATTGGAATGGAAAGTGAAATGCTTTTGTGACGGGGCTGATCTTTCAGTGATGTGGTGTTACAGCCGGGGTTTTATTCTGTTTCTAAAAAGAATTTTATCAAACATTGGTTCAGAGAGTATCTCTTAATTCCCATCCCTGTCAGTCAGCTCTGGACTCCAGAAAGCGAAGGCATCCAAAGACTGTATGATATACACCCATCCCTCCCTGTCCCTGTCACTTCAGTAGTTGTTGAGCTGCCTGGACACAGTCCAGGAGCAATGTAAGGCCTGTCTCTCAGCCTCTGTGTGTGAGTGACCTTGTTGGTGTCACTGTTGTACATCAGCCTCTGGTTTCTGTCACCGTGACGCATATGGTATCGCGAAGGGTTATCTCCTCAGCAATCTCTGAGAGACAATCAACTGAGAAATCCAAATAGGCCCCCAGTTAGCCTTAACTTCTTGGAGAATGTCACAGATAAAGAGGTGATGAAATACCCTGTAAGGATTTTTTATAAATAATTCGACAACGTCCCATTTGAGTAAGACTCTGGATTAATCAAAAGATAAAATGTTAAGAATATAAAACTCCTTTCGCACTTCCTTTTCCAACCGATAGCCCAACATTCCTGAATGGAAGAGGGGCTAATGCCCACTTTCACTGCAGTGGACTTGGATGTTGGGGGACCTGTTTATACCAGAGCTTCACAGTTTAGTCAGGGCCTGCAAATACACTTTTTGGAGTGTGGGAGGGAACCTGGAGGAAACCCACGCAGACACGGGGAGAATGTGCAAACTCGACACAGACAGTGGCCCGAGGCTGGAATTGAACCCAGGTTCCTGGTGCTTTGAGGCAGCAGTGCTAACCACTGTGCCAACGTGCCACCCTCGTTAAATAATGTGACATGGGTAAGATGGTGACAGCTCAAATCATTCCAAAAATATTTCCAATCTGGGACTGACGATGCTGAAAGACAGGAGAGCTTGTTTTTGTCAAAAGATAAAAAGATGCGCAGTATCGATGAAATGTGTCTGTTTTCAAGTCAGGATTTCAAGCCCAATTTGGGCCTTATTGCTTCTGTAGATGATCACAATCTGAACATGCTCCAGGTATTATATCAGACACCAGCAGGTTTAACTCTTGGACTGATTTGGGTAATTTTGCTGGAGTGTTTTTGTCTGGCTCTCTCTCGCCTCTGCTTCAGCAAAGTTGTGGATTGGGATTTTCTCGTTCCGTCCTGCCGCAGGAATGATAGTGGGTGGTTGGAGTTGGGGGAAGGTGGGGGGGGGAGTGGAGGGGGGGGGGGGGGTGGGGGGGTGGCGGGCAGAGGTCCGTTGACCTCGGAGTGGGGGAATTTCTGCAGGGACCAGATGTGTTCTCAAACGTGAGATCCGGAGGTTCTCCTGGAAGAGGTCCAGAGGAAGAGGGATATTCTGTACCTGCCAGGGAAAAGGAAAGCCTCACCTCCCTGTGTCACTCACAAAGCAGCAATTGGTACTGATGCTATCCTCACAGTGCCAGGGACCCGTGTTTGATTCCCGGCCTGTGTGGATCACTTTCTGTGTTGAGTTTCACTGTTCCCCCCCAGCCCCGTATCTGCGTGGATTTCCTCTGGGTGCTCTGGTTTCCTCCCACAGTCTGAAAGACATGCTGACTAGGGGTACACTGGCCATACTAATTTCTCCTTCAGTGTGCTGGAGTGTGGCAGCTAGAGATTTTCACAGTAAATTCATTGCAGTGTTAATGTAAGCTTACCGGCGACACTGAGACATAAAACTTTAAAACTAATCTCTTTGCCAGGCACAAAAGCAGCTTTTTAATTCAGATCCCATCTCAATCACCTTCAAGGATCTTCCGGAGAAGTATCTTCCGACTCTTCCCGGTATGGCACAGTAGCACAGTGGTTAGCACTGCTGCTTCACAGACCTAGGGTCCTGGGTTCAATTCCCCGGCTCAGGTCACTGTGTGGAGTTTGCACATTCTCCTCGTGTCTGCATGGGTTTCCTCCCACAGTCCAAAGATGTGCTGGTTTGGTTGATTGGTCAGGCTAAGAAATTGCCCCTTAGTGTCCAGGGATGCGTAGGTCAGAGGGATTAGTGGGTGTAATATGTAGGGATATGGGGGTAGGGCCTGGGTGGGATTATGTCCAGTGTAGGCCTCTTTTTGCACTATAGGATTCTATGATCTATGAATTCCCAGTGTCCAAGTTATACCGATCAGTTTTCCACAAAAACTTGGTTGGTTTTGGGAATTGCCCATTCCAAGGGTCAGTCGAGGTTTGCAGTCCCTCTTTCCTCTCTTCTTTTGGAGGTTTAATATTCTCTGCCAAACATCTGCAATTATCCGTTTCATCATCCCTGAACCCTCACTTTGGCTGGAACGTTACCACCTCGCCTGCTCCATAATCGGGGTGGGTGAGGCTCACAGAATGGTATTCTCATTGGCCTCGGATGGGAGTTTTCGAGCCTCGGGTGTGCAAGGCGGTAACATCCCAACAAGTAACAACCTGCAGGAGATTTGCCCGTGAGAGCGCAGTCCTGTCTGCTCCCACCCTCCCAGCGGTCAGTGCTGCACCCACCCTGACAGTGATCAATATGTGTCCACTCTGACAGCGGTCAGTCCTGTGTGCACTCTGACAGCGGTCAGTCCTGTGTCCACTCTGACAGTGGACAGTCTGTGTCCACTCTGACAGTGGTCAGTCCTGTGTCCACTCTGACAGCGGTCAGTCCTGTGTCCACTCTGACAGTGGTCAGTCCTGTGCCCACTCTGTCAGTGGTCAGCCCTGTGTCCACTCTGACAGCGGTCAGTCCTGTGTCCACTCTGACAGCGGTCAGCCCTGTGTCCACTCTGACAGCGGTCAGTCCTGTGTCCACTCTGACAGTAGTCAGTCCTGCGTCCACTCTGACAGCGTTCAGCCCTGTGTCCACTCTGTCAGTGGTCATCCTGTGTCCACTCTGACAGTGATCAGTCCTGTGTCCACTCTGACAGTAGTCAGTCCTGTGTCCACCCTGACAGTGGTCAGTCCTGTGTCCACTCTGACAGCGGTCAGTCCTGTGCCCACTCTGACCGTGATCAGCCCTGTGTCCACTCTGACAGCGGTCAGCCCTGTGTCCACTCTGACAGTGGTCAGTCCTGTGTCCACTCTGACAGCGGTCAGCCCTGTGTCCACTCTGACAGTGATCAGTCCTGTGTCCACTCTGACAGCGGTCAGTCCTGTGCCCACTCTGACAATGGTCAGTCCTGTGCCCACTCTGACAATGGTCAGTCCTGTGCCCACTCTGACAGTGGACAGTCCTGTGTCCACTCTGACAGCGGTCAGTCCTGTGTCCACTCTGTCAGCGGTCAGTCCTGTGTCCACTCTGACAGCGGTCAGTCTGTGTCCACTCTGACAGTAGTCAGTCCTGTGTCCACTCTGACAGTGGACAGTCCTGCGCCCACTCTGACAGCGGTCAGTCCTGTGCCCACTCTGACAATGCTCAGCCCTGTGTCCACTCTGACAGCGGTCAGTCCTGTGTCCACTCTGACAGTGGTCAGCCCTGTGTCCACTCTGACAGCGGTCAGCCCTGTGTCCACTCTGACAGCGGTCAGCCCTGTGTCCACTCTGACAGCGGTTAGTCCTGTGCCCACTCTGACAATGCTCAGCCCTGTGTCCACTCTGACAGCGGTCAGCCCTGTGTCCACTCTGACAGCGGTCAGTCCTGTGTCCACTCTGACAGCGGTCAGCCCTGTGTCCACTCTGACAGCGGTCAGTCCTGTGTCCACTCTGACAGCGGTCAGTCCTGTGTCCACTCTGACAGTGGTCATCCTGTGTCCACTCTGACAGTGATCAGTCCTGTGTCCACTCTGACAGCGGTCAGCCCTGTGTCCACTCTGACAGCCGTCAGCCCTGTGTCCACTCTGACAGCGGTCAGCCCTGTGTCCACTCTGACAGCGGTCAGTCCTGTGTCCACTCTGACAATGGTCATCCTGTGTCCACTCTGACAGTGGTCAGTCCTGTGTCCACTCTGACACGGGGTCAGTCCTGTGCCACTCTGACAGCGGTCAGTCCTGTGCCCACTCTGACAGCGGTCAGTCCTGTGCCCACTCTGACAATGGTCATCCTGTGTCCACTCTGACAGTGGTCAGTCCTGTGCCCATTCTGACAGTGGTCAGTCCTGTGTCCACTCTGACAGTGGTCAGTCCTGTGCCCATTCTGACAGTGGTCATCCTGTGTCCACTCTGACAGTGGTCAGTCCTGTGCCCATTCTGACAGTGGTCATCCTGTGTCCACTCTGACAGCGGTCAGTCCTGTGTCCACTCTGACAGCGGTCAGTCCTGCGTCCACTGTGACAATGTTCAGTCCTGTGTCCACTCTGACAGTGGTCAGTCCTGTGTCCACTCTGACAGTGGTCATCCTGTGCCCATTCTGCGTGTGGTCAGTCCTGTGTCCACTCTGACAGTGGTCAGTCCTGTGTCCACTCTGACAGTGGTCATCCTGTGCCCATTCTGCGTGTGGTCATCATGTGTCCACTCTGACAGTGGTCAGTCCTGTGCCCACTCTGACAGCGGTCAGTCCTGTGTCCACTCTGACAGCGTTCAGTCCTGTGTCCACTCTGACAGCAGTCAGTCCTGTGTCCACTCTGACAGCGGTCAGTCCTGTGTCCACTCTGACAGCGGTCAGTCCTGTGTCCACTCTGACAGTGGTCATCCTGTGTCCACTCTGACAGTGGTCAGCCCTGTGCCCACTCTGACAGTAGTCAGTCCTGTGCCCATTCTGCGTGTGGTCATCCTGTGTCCACTCTGACAGCGGTCAGACCTGTGCCCACTCTGACAGGGGTCAGTCCTGTGCCCTGTGCTACCCTGACACAGCATTTCTTTGCTGCTGCTGTACCCATTGCAGAAGGTGACCTTCTTCCTAACACAGCAGGCACACAGACAGACTGTAACCTTTGCTGCTGCCAGTTTACTGTTGCTGAGGTCAGGCCACTTGCTGTTTCTGAATAACCACAGTTGTTGTTGCTGTCACATGGAAAACAGTCAAACCTAATCTCACTGACAATCAGCTGCTTAATCCCTACCTCCTGTCACCCAGTGTGGTACAGGCCCTCACTCACTCGCAGATACTCTGTGTGTGTTAACCTTTCATTATAACTTTCAGACTCATCCGATGAAGATTGTAAGGTGAATGACTCTTACCCTCGGTGTAAGTTTGTAAGAGTCGAAGATAAACAGTGGCGTGACAATTCTGAATATCTGATTCTAAACTTCTAATCACCATATGGTTTGTGCTGATCACTAGGGGGATGTGGCTGGGAGCAGGGATCATGTTGCACTAGCTGGGTGTGGGGTTTGTTTAATCTACTTTGGAAGGACAATATTCTCCCACCATACAGCCTGGGATACAGAGTTCCCAGATCCCTGACTCATCCTATTAGAGACTGGTATACACTGAGGGAGATTGATTTCCAGGTGGCTCCCAGTGGGGAGATCCAGCCCAAATGAAGGGTCAAGACATATTAAAAATTTTGATTTGATTTATTATCGTCACATTTATTGGTATATAGTGAAAAGTATTTTTTCTTGCACATTATACAGACAAAGCATAGAGAAGGAAAGGAGAGGGTGCAGAATGTAATGTTACAGCCATATCTAGGGTGTAGAAAAAGATCAACTTAATGCAAGGTAAGTCCATTCAGAAGTCTGATGGCAGCAGGGAAGAAGCTGCTTTTGATTCTGTTGGTATGTGACCTCAGACTTTTGTGTCTGTGTCCCTCTGGAAGAAGGTGTGAGAAAGAATATCCAGGTCCTTGATTCTGCTGGCTGCTTTTCTGAGGCAGTGGGAAATGTAGACAGAGTCAATGAATGGGAGGTTTATTTGCATGATGGACGAGGCTACATTTATGACCCTTTGGAATTTCTGACAGAGCAGGAGCCGTACAACCAGAAAGAATACTTTTTTATGGCGCACTACAAAAATTGGTGAGCGTCGTAGTGGACACGCTGAATTTCCTTACGGAATGCCGTCTGGTAATGTGAAATGGTTCGTTGAATTGAGGTTTCTCATGCTGTTACTCAGCTAATCTTGCACTACATTGATGGTAGCTTTTTGATGAGCCTGACCTTTAACTGAGCCAAACTTTGACCAGACAGACTGTGGGTGTCAGGCTGGCTCACTACTGGGAAATTGAAGGTTTATACAATACGACGACCCAGTTTCTCCTTTCTCAATATAGTGCGGGCTCGGAAGGGATGCAATGCAACAGAATTCCCAGCGAGCCCACTTAGGCTGAAATTCAGAAGTTGCAGGGTGATTGAATAGACTTTTGAGAAGGACAGATCAGAGGTGCTGGGAGGGGGGGGGGGGGGGGGGGGGGAGGGGGGGGAGCAGAACCAGGGAAAGTGGGAGGGGCAGCTGGGTAAAGCTGGCGAAAGATTGCCAAGGGTCACAAACTGTGTTTAAATGTATTCCTGGAGGTTTCATCACAGGACTTGTCTCCATGCTCCCAACACATCCATCCTTGTGACGTGTTGCCTTCCTACACCAAGTGGAAAGCAAAAAGACTCATCATTCAATTGGATAATACTTGACATATCAGCCAAACATGCTTTTTATTCCCTATTTTCCATATTTTTATACTTGGTAAAGAAAACAATTGAAGAAAGTGTAAAAAAATCTCTAATATTTTGACACAACGGTGTCTGAATTTGATCTTCAATTCCTGGAGACGCCAGGCCAATCCTGGATAGCCGGCAACCCTAACTTGGAAGAGTCAAATGGTGAGGGGTGGGGGGACGGGGAGTGTGGTTTGTGGGGGAGGCGTAGTGGTGGAAAAAAGAACTGGGACAGAGTCGGAAAGGTGGGGGAGAGGAAGGTGAAGATGGAGGTGGGGCAGTGCGAATGGGAAAAGGAGAGCTGGGGAAAGGGAACTGGGGGGAGGAGGAGAGGACCTGGGTGGTTGGCGGGGGAGAGGACATAAGGAGAGTGGGGGAGGGAGAGTGAATGGGAAAAGGAGAGCTGAGGTGGGGGAATGAGGAGCAGGCACAGACCGAGATGGTGAGGAGCAGATAGAGCAGAACAAGAGAAGCTGAGGGAATGGTGATGTGGAGGCAGGAGAAGAGGGACCAGTGTGGGAGTGGTGGGTGGCATTAGGTGGGGTACAAGATGCCTGTGAGACAGGAGTTGGGTGACATTGATACCCAAGGGATAGAAGCCAGCCAGCTTATAACACTGTTCCAAAAGTGTTAAAAGTATTTAAAAGTTGATAACAGTGATAAAAATTGTTGGACCTGTTCTAAACCATATAGAATACTCACCCTCACTGAGCTGAAAGCTGATCTCCTTGGTGAGGGTCTAGCTAAGTGGACAATGTACAGTGATAGAATTCTTCACTGTTTGCTCAGACTCTAGACCCTGCTGCATTCAGGAGCAAAATCCCACTGAAGTCTATAGACAAGGTACTGCTGACAGCAGAATCCAAGCAACAAGTTGCACATCTTTCACTCTGCTCTTATCTTGATCCGACATATCCACATCATGCTTATCTTGATCTCACGGGTGGAAGATAATGAGGAATTGGGTCATTCATCAACAACTTGCATTTCCATTGTGCTGTTAATGTATTTAAATGTCCAAAGCCCTTCACAGGATGGTGATAGATAAACATTGATACCGAGCTAAAGGAGGAGTTACTAAAAATCTGAGACCCAGAGAACCAGAGATCCAGAGCCCCTGAGACCCTGAGAAAATGAGGCCCAGACACGCAGTGACCCAGAGACCCTGAGCCACTGAGACACGAGGCACTGATCCACAGAGACCCTGAGAAATTGAGACCCAGAGACCCTGAGAAACTGAGAACCAGAGACCCTGAGACCGTGAGATACTGAGACGCTGAGACCCTCAAGTGAGTGTCTTGAATTGAATTGATTTGACTGTTACATATATCAGGATACAGTGATAAGTATTCTTTCATAGCCAAAGTGTACCATTCATAGAGTACATAGGGAGAAGGAAAGGAGAGGATGCAGAATGTAGTGTTACAGACATAGCTAGGGGGTAGAGAAAGATCAGCTTATTGTGATAGAACCATTCAAAAGCCTGATGTCAGCATGGAAGAGTTGATCTTGAGTTGGTTGGTACATGATCTCAAACATTTGTATCTTTTCCCCCCATGGAAGAAAATGGAAGACAGAATGTCCAGGGTGCATGGTGTCCTTGATTTTGCTTCTGCTTTTCCGAGGCAGCAGAAAGTGTAGACAGAGTCAATAGATGGGAGGCTGGTTTGGCCTGGGCTTCATTCACAACCCTTTGTAGTTTCTTGTGGTCTTGGGCAGAGCAGGAGCCATGCCAAGCTGTGATACATTCAGAAAGGATGCTTTCTATGGTGCATCTGTAAAAATTGGAGTTGTAATGGATGTGGCAAATTTCCTTAGCCTCTTCAGAAAATAGAGGCATTGGTGGGTTTTCTTAATTATAGCGCTGGAATAGAGTGATCAGGACAGGCTGTTGGTGATCTGGACATCTAGAAACTTGAAACTGTCGACTATTTCCACTTCATCCCCATTAATGTAGACAGGAGGAAAGGGAGGCAGAGAGGTTTGGGGGAAGAAAACTGAAGATGAGGGTTAGTCTTGGTAGCAACAATTAGACACGAGAGGGTGGATGCAAAGGCAACAATTGAGGGCACAGGGATCTCAAAGTGTTTGGAGGAAGTGACAAAGATAGAGGTGGATTAGGACCTGAACACAAGGATGGGAATTTTAATTGTGAGGCTATCGGCAAGTGAAGAATCCCAAAGGCTTTGTGAAAGTTCACCGTGTGAAACATGGAAGGTGGAATTCAGAGGAAGGAGAAAGGGACCCGAGTGGAGAAGGGAATTACATAAATTGTTACCGCAAGATCAGAAAGGGATTGATAAATAGTCACAACCTTTTCTTGGAAAGGGCTGATAGGTTAAATCCCACTCCTGGGAACCAAAATACCAGGAGGGGGTTTAATTTGGAGGAAGATTTGTTGTGCACTGCTTATTAATAATCTGCTTCAACTCAATTTGCAGGGCAGCACGGTGGAACAGTGCTATCTCACAGCACCAGGGACCTACATTTAATTCCCAGCTTGTGTGACTGTCTGTGCAGAGTCTGCACATCCTCCCCATGTCTGCATGGCTTTCCTCCAGGTACTCTGGTTTCCTCCCACACTCAAAGACATGCTGGTTAGGTGCATTGCCCATACTAAATTCTCCCTTAGTGTACCCAAACAAGTGCCAACTAGGGGATTTCAGCAGTAACTTCATTGCAGTGTTAATGTAAGCCTATTTGTGACACTGATACTTAACTTAAACTATTAATAATCTGAAGATTATGATTCTTCATAATCAAAGGAAGGGTGTGGAGACTTTGCAGAGGATGCAGAAGACGTTTACCAGGATGCTGCCTGGATTAGAGGGTATGAACTATAAGGAGAGACAGGACAATCGAGGGCTGTCTTCTGTGGCAAGGCAGAGGCTGAGGGGAGACCTGATAGAACTCTATAAAATTAAGAGAGGCAAAGATAGGGTTGACAGACAGAATCTTTTTCCCAGAATTGAAATGTCTCACACTAGGGTACATGCACTTAAGGTGAGGGTGGGGGAGTCCAAAGGGGATATGAAGGGAAAGTTTTGTTTAAAAACAGAGAGTGGTAGGTGGCTGGAACGTGCTGCCAAGGTGGTGGTTGAGGCAGATACAAAAGGGGAATTTAAGGGTTTTAAGATAAGTGCCTGAATATGCAAGGAATAGAAGGATTTGGACCAAGGGCAGGCAGAAGGGATGAGTTTAATTTGGAGTAATGTTCAGCACAACATTTTGGGCCAAAGGGCTTTTGTTTTATGTTCTACACTGCACCTCATAGTGCATTCATAGAACATAGAACATTACAGCACAAACAGGCCCTTCGGCCCTCGAGTTGCGCCGATCACATCAATCCCACCAATCTATAGACCTATCTATAACCCCCAATCCCATTAAACCCCATATACTCATCCAGAAGTCTTTTAAAAGACCCCAGCGAGTCCGCCTCCACCACCGATGACGGCAGCCGATTCCATTCACTCACCACCCTCTGAGTGAAAAACTTACCCCTAACATCACCTCTGTACTTCCCTCCCCGCACCTTAAATCTGTGTCCTCATCCCATCCATCATATTTCTGACTGGAATTTCTGAGCTTGTTCCAAATTCCACACCACTCACCTGGAAAGTATTCTCATTACTGCCTCCAGGAACCTGAATTTCAAGGCCACTGATTTTGCACAGAGAAGACCAGAGTACAGGTAACCTACTATATCTTGGTAATAATCTGGTGGGTCGGGCACTGGGTGAGGAATCAAAGATTCAAACCACGCCATGGCAAATTTTCAACCCAAATTCAATAACTGTGGCTATTTGCAGGTTGGCATGGGCAAAATAACCATGAGTAACCTCATTGGTTCAACATTGTGTTTCCAGGAAGGGAAGGGCACTGTGGTTAGCACTGCTGCCTCACAACAGCAAGGACCCAGGTTCAATTCCCAGCTCAGGTCTCTATCTGTATAGAGCTTACATGTTCTCTCCATGTCTGCATGGGTTTCCTCCAGGTGCTGTGGTTTCCTTCCATAGTCCAAAAGACAAGCTGGTTAGGTGCACTTGTTGATCCAGCAGAAGGAATTGTTCAGCCATAGACAATAAAATGAAACAAAACTTACCCCAACTTATAAGTCAAAGAAAAGCAGTTTAACAACAAAGCATTACTCCAACACTTGAGGCCTGAGCCATTCCAAGTGCCACAGAACCTAGCAGCTTCTTATTTATACAGAGTCAGCTGGCCAGATGACCACCACATCATTTTGTTACATATTTTATTGGGTCAGCTGACCCTTACATATGCTATCATAGTAACTACAACAGATCCAGTATTATCATTGGTCACATTCTAGCACATTGGCCATGTTAAACTCTCCTTCACTGTACATCAGCAGGCGCCAGGGTGTGGTGACTAGGAGATTTTCACAATAACTTCATTGCAGTGTTAATGCTTGCTTACTTGTGACACTAATAAATAAACGTAACTTAAAATTTAAACTCAGTTGTCATTCCCAGTCTAGCACGTATGCATCGCTATTCCTGCTTTATACAGATGAATCTTAATGCCTTCAGGTAAACCAGGGTTAACTCCCAAATTCTGCCTTGGCTATGTTGCCCAATCCCAAACAACATTTTGGAGCCAATATAATAAAACAACACTTTTATTTGAAAGTGCATCATGTTAATAAAATTATAAATCAAAAACTTACATCTATCTTAGATAGATGTAAGTTTAGATCTTGAGGCACTTATCGTGACTCAAGATGTCTCAAGGGGCTTTACAGGCAACCCAGTCTAGGGGAAGTGAAGTCCTAATGATATTATCACTTGACTATTAATCCAGAAACTCAGCTAATGTTCTGAAGACCCAGGTTTGAATTCCGTCACAGCTGATGGAGGCAGTTGAATTCAAGTTTTAAAAATCTGGAATTAAGAATCTACTGATGACCATGAAACCATTGCTGATTGTCGGAAAAAAACCCCCATCTGTTTCACTAATGTCCTTTGGGGAAGGAAATCTGCCGTCCTTATCCGGTCTGGCCTACATGTGACTCCAGAGCCACTACAATGTGGTTGATGCTCAACTGGCCTCTGGCACCTAGGGACGGGCAATAAATGCTGGCCAGTCCGACACCCCATGTCCCACAGGTGAATAAAGAAAAGGCACTTCTGATGTGTAGCTACTGATGCAAGGCACAAAATGTGACAACCAATTTGTGCATGGCAAGCTCCCACAAACAGAATGATGATAATAACTAGATCTGTTTAAGGCATTGGTTGAGGGATGAGCATTTATCATAGAATCATAGAAAAATTACAGCACAAACAGGCCCTTTGGCCCACATGTTGCACCAATCATATTTCTACCTACTAGGCTTACCTATACTCTCAATCCTCTTAAGTCCCATGTACTCATCCAGACATCTCTTAAAAGACCTTAACAAATTTGCTTCCATCACCACCAACGGCAGCCCATTCCACTCACCCACTACCCTCTGAGTGAAAAACTTACCCCTGCCATCTCCTCTGTACCTACTCCCCAGCACCTTAAACCTGTGTCCTCTTGTGGCAGCCATTTCAGCCCTGGGAAAAAAACCTGGGAAAAGTCCACCTGATTTATATTTCTCAGCATCTTATACACCTCTATCAGGTCCCTCTCATCCTTTGTCTCTCTAAGGAGAAAGACAGAGCTCTCTCAATCTATCCTCATAAGGCATGCCACCCAATCCAGGCAATATCCTTGTAAATCTCCTCTGCACCCTTTCTACGGCTTCCACATCCTCCCTGTAATGAGTTGACCAGAACTGCGCACAGTACTCCAAGTGGGATCTGACCAGTATCTTATAAAGCTGCAGCATTATCTCCCAACTCTAAACTCAATCCCTCGATTGATGAAGACCAGAATACCATACGCCTTCTTAACCACATCCTTTACCTGCCAAGCCGATTTGAGAGTTCGATGAACCCTGACCCCAAGATCCTTCTGAGATTTCCCAGAACACCAGTAATAACTGCCCAGATCCTCTTTGAGCACATTCATCTACATTTAATGGATAAGGCGCACAGGGCCTTGAAAGAGCTGACCTGGAAGATATTGAGGATCATGACGTGGAAATGCCGGCGTTGGACTGGGGTAAACACAGTAAGAAGTCTCACAACACCAGGTTAAAGTCCAACTGGTTTATTTGGTAGTAAACGCCACTAGCTTTCGGAACGCTCTTCCTTCGTCAGATGAGTGGGGAGTTCTTTATACTCGTGGAGTATGGTGAATCTCTGGAATTCTCTGCCCCAAAGAATGGTGGAGGGTGTATTATTAGATGTATTTAAAGTGGAGATGGATAATTATTTAATAGATCGAGGAATAGACGGCTATGGACAAATGGTGGCAGGGTGGCACAGTGGTTATCACTGCGCCAGGGGATTAGCAGGGTAAATGTGTGGGGTTATGGGAATAAGACTTGGGTGGGACTGTGGTTGGTGCAGATCCGATGGGCTGATTGGTTTCCTATAGGGATTCTATGAAATAGCACCGAAAAGGAGTGCAGAACTCCCCCACTCATCTGACTAAGGAACAGCATTCAGAAAGCTAGTGGCATTTACTACCAAATAAACCTGTTGGGACTTTAACCTGGTGTTGAGATACTGGGGAAACAGGGGAGATGCAAAAGGGTCCAGAGAGGCTATTTTTTCACTCAGAGCATGGTGAATGCCTAGATCGAGCTGCCAGAGGTAGTACTAGAAGTGGATATAATTTTGTATTTTGAAAAGCATTCAGACAGTTACATGGGTAAGATTGGTATAGAGCGATGTGGGCCAAACACAGGCGACTGGGACTAGCTTAGTGGTAAACACTGGATGACACGGACAAGTTGGGCTGAAGGGCCAGTTTTCATGTTGTAAACCTGTATGACATGACCATCAACAGGGCAGCACCTTCTCCTTAGCATTCCTCGGCAAACAGTGCCAGGATTGTGTGTGATCGAATCCCTCGAGATGTGTTTGAACCTATGGCCTTCAGGCATGGAGGTGAAAGTACTTTAGCAACACAGCCAAAGATTACATCAGCAAGCACACAAAAACACAAGAAATGGGTGCAGGAGTAGGCCTCCAGGCCCTTTAAGCCTAACCCTTCCATTCAATATGGCTGATCTATGCCGGCCTCAGCTCCTTTTCTGTGCTACTTGATACACTCCCTCGAGTACAGACGAAGGCCAATAGGCCCATCGGGTCTGTACCAACCACAGTCCCACCCAAGTCCCATTCCCATAATCCCACACATTTACCCTGCCAATCCCCTGGCGCTGTGAGGTAGCACTGATAACCCACTGTGCCACCGTATCACCATCTACCAATAGCCATCTATTCCTTGATCTATTCAATCTTTATCCACCTCCCCTTTAAATACATCTAATGATACAACCTCCACCATTCTTTGGGGCATGGAATTCCAGAGATTCGCCATACCCCACGAGAAGAAATTTCTACACTCAATGGCCAGTGCTTTATCTTGTAGCTATATCTTTGTGCTCGAACTCCCCAGCCCTGTCAAACCACCTCAGGGAATCTTAGAAATTTGAATAAGGTCCCACAAACAGAAAGATGATGACGATTAGATCACAAGGTATTGGTTGAGGGATGAACATTTTCTCAGGACACCAGTGACAACTGCCCAGATCCTCTTTGAACAGTGCAATGTGAACATCTACAGCTAACGGAAAGGCACACAGTGCCTCAAATGACTTGACTTGGAAGACATTGTCATGAGCCGTGCGGCACTCCCTCCACATAAGCCCCCCACTCACCCCCCCCCCCCCCCCCCCCCACCTCACCCTCCATCCTTCTAAACTCCGAGCAATTGGAATTGAAAATCCAAAACATTAAAAACAGATATCAGGAAGAAATAAAATTCTGGAAACATTTGGAATAACCTTTTTGGGGTGAATTAGCAGGCAAACATTTAAGGTATTTAACATTTTAAAGAGGGAAAATTTCAATTTGTCGAAGTAACTGACACTATTTCCGGCCGATTATTTTCTGTGAGGTATTTTTGCTGCAGGTTCTTGACGAATGAAGATATCTATCAGCAAGTCAGTTGTTATTATCAGACTGGGTATTCAGTTACTGATGACTGATTGTTCAATGGAAGTTTCTAGAAACTGGAGTGTCTCCGGAAAACCAGTCAGAATGAAATCATCATCAGCTTATCTCTTGAGTGGACAATTTGCTATAGCGGGGACAAGGGGGGAGGGCGGGTGTCAAGGTTTAAATCCTCTCCTGACAGCCTGTTCACACAGCAGGACTGAGAGATACACACTGAGTTTGAATATATTTGACTAAGGGGGTCAATCATTCAGCTCTCAGCAATAAATAACTCCAACTGCCAGGCAAATCATATCCAAATCAGCAGCAATTTCAGATTCTCAATGAGAAAGGGCCACAGGTTCCAACCAGTGAAAAGTAAATTTCAGAGTCACGAGAGAGAACTTCACACAAAAGGCACAGTGGTTAGCACTGCTCCATACAACACCAATTCCAGCCTCGGATCACTGCTGTGCAAAGTCCAAAAGACGCTCTGGTAAGGTGCATTAGCCAAGCTAGATCCCCCCTTCGTGTACCCGAACAGGCACTGCATGGTGGCACAATGGACAGCATGGTGGCACAGTGGTTAGCACTGCTGCTTCACGGTGCCAGGGACCAGGATTGGATTCCAGACTCGGGTGTCTATCTGTGCAGAGTCTGCATCTTCTCCCTGTGTCTGCGTGGGTTAACTCTGGTTTCCTCCTATACTGCAAAGATGTGTAGGTTAGGTGGATTGACCATATAAATTGCCCCTTAGTAAGGAAAGTTAGAAGGGTAAATATGTGGGGCAATGGGCTAGGGCCTGGGTGGGATTGTTTTCAGTGCAGGCTCGATGGACTGAAAGGCCTCCTTCTGTACTGTAGGTGTTCAATGATTCAATGTAAAGGAGCAAGGAAAGGTCTTATACCATCCTATGATCAATGTCAGGGTGTTCCAAAGTGCTTTGTAGTGTGGTCATTGTAAGGAAATGCAGCCATCAATCCACGCAATGCAAGATCCCATTAACATCCTTGACTTCAATCGCCAGATGATATAAGTGATGCTGATTGAGGGATAAATGTTGGCCTGGACATTGGGAAAGGACCTGTCTGCTCAGAGAAGTAAATATTAGGTGGGGCAACGAAAGATTTAATCAAAGCAATGGGTTTCATCGAATCCCTACAGTACAGAGGCTATTCGGCCCATCGAGTTTACACCAGCTCTCAGCATAGCATCTTACCCAGGCCCATAACCTCACATATTTACCTGCTGATCCCCTAGCCTACACATTTTGAGACACTCAGGGGCGATTTACCATGGCCAATCCATCTAACCCGCACGTCTTTGGACTGTGGTAGGAAACCAGAGCACCCAGGGAAAACACATGTGGAGAACGTGCAGACTCCACATAGACAGTGACTCAAGGCCAGAACTGAATCCGGGCTCCTGGCGCTGTGAGACAGCAGTGCTAACCACCATCCCGTACATAAGGAAAGTTTTAGAATGGGCTAAAGAGGAGTAAAGGTTCAGGGAGACCGAGAGGACCTATTGTTCTGAACAAGTCCTATTCCTATTAGCAGCCTGTACACCCCACTCCAGCAGAGCTGCAAGGTTTGTAGTCAAGGTGAGAAACTTGCAAACATATCTTTAAATGATCAACAAACATGCCATGGGGAGGTTTGAGGCAGAGTGCACAGAATTGCTGCCTCTGAGCCAGAAACTCTGGGTTTCAGAACGTGATTTGCACTTTTATAATGCGGCAATCAGCAATGGTTTCATGGTCACCATTACTGAGACCAACTTTCCTTTCCAGATTTATTCATTGAATTTAAATTCCACCAGCTGCTGCGGTGGGTTTTGAAACTAGGTACCCCAGAACATTAGCCTGGGCGAACATATGGCACATTTCACAGCTTTGGGACACCTTCACAGCCGATGAAATGATTTCGAGTGAGGGATGGGTTCAGCGTCATCCAGTTGATAGTACCTCTGACAATTCCTCAGTCGCTGCACCGAAATACCATTCAAGATCAGCCTTTAATTCTCTAAACTATGTCCCGAACCCACAACCCTCTGATCCACAGGCACAACCGGTGAATTTGAGTATATGTCACTGATTACGATTGATTTATTAAAAATATTGTATTTCATTCAAACCCTGAGCAGTTTATATCAGCAAGTCATAGAAATATACAGCACGGAAACAGGGCCCTTCAAGTCCAACTCCTCCTTGCTGACCAGGTTTCCTAAACTGAACTAATCCTATTGCCTGTGTTTGGCCCATATCCCCCTAAACCTTTCCCATCCATGTACCTGTCCAAATGTCTGTTAAATGTTGTAATTGTACCCGCCTCTACCACCTCCTTTGGTAGCTCCCAGCAAAATGGTGACAATGGCTGGAATTTTACCATCCCGTCTGCCACAGGAATCAGAGCGGGCGAGAGATGAATGTGGGAAGATCTGTTGCTCTCAGAAGGCATTTTGCAATTTCAGGACGAGCGGGGTCAAAATAATCCCATCTCCAGCGTCAGGATTCTTTAAGGAATTGGATCTGCACAAGAACAAATCTGAAATAGCAATTCTTTGTTAGACTTAAGCTAATACCCATTATAACATTTTAAAAGGAAATGTAATGTATTTTGTTATTGCAGTATAAACATTAGGATAATGCTCCCCCAATATCAGTGTAGCAGGTTGTTATATAAGCTATCCCCTAACAGAAGGACACAACGGCTGAGAACTCCCCTGATAATGATAGCGGTTGATGCTCAGTGCTCTGAACACACTGCCCATTGTATAAGGTCACACTGAAAGATAGTGCTCAGATCATATCAGAAAAAAGGTCCCTCCCAGGGAAGTTTCAGCCAGAACGGGGAGTGAACCACTCACTCATTTCAAAAATCAAAGTAAGAACATTCAACAAGAGAAGGTTGTTCTTATTTGAGATGCCTGCAGAGTGTAACAAGTGTCGTGATGTGAGGTACATGTACCTTTAAGGAAATGTATCTTAAACTGGTGTCAATTACTGTCACTGAAACTGGATGAGATGTAGTAACCCTGGATGGGGTTTTATGGCCTTGCTCAGGCTGTTTCCGTTGTCAGACCCTTTCCCATGCTGATTCCGAGGCAGACACGGTGGTAGAGTTCTGGTGACTATGTCTTGTGCTCAGCAGCAATAGATAAGGCTCCGATGGATATCATATGTATTGTTGTGAAGCCATATTTTATTAACAAATGGCTTTGTGGAATTATTGGCTGGAAACCACTAATTGAATATTGACTAAAGCCACATTGCCAGAACTTGAAATCAGAGTCGAAGATGGTTGCACAGTTGCATTGCTGTACCTTCAATGGAGTTAATCTTTTCAGCAAAGCCTCACCAAGAGCAACTGCCTTGAAGGAGTATGAATGAGGGCCATCTCCTCTCCAGTGGCAAAGCCTCCAGACAACACTCTGAATGTCCAAACAGTTGGAGACAGAGCATTAGATGTAACCACTTGGATAAAGGGACTCTGGCTGCGAAAGGAATTTGTTCAGACATTATCTAATCATGTAAACCATCTGGAATCCATATATGGGTAACTGACCAGTTAGAGAGCTTGTCATGTGACAAGCCAGTCAACTCTTTGTGTGTTTACATGCTGGTTTTCTGTACATCTGCGTCTGTTGGCAATTCCGCATATGCACAGTTCTAATGTTTTACTCTATTATGTCATTGTAACTGACAGATTAGGCAGTGGCCAGGATCAAAGATGGCACTGCTGATATTATCACAGTTGTATTTTAGCTGGCGTCCTGTTTGAAGCAGGGTTGGTTAGTGCGTCTGTCATTCGTTATGTGGGAGTTGGCTTTCTGGGTCGAGGCCCAGGTTGGACAATGAGTTTAGGCTGAACAGGAGTCAGGTGGGATCTTACAGAAGGCGAAGATATCAGAGGGTAGGGGTGAGGAGGAGAGGAACATTTGGGTGGAATGTGCACACGTTTTAAAATGGGATGTAGGTATCACTAGCTAGGCCAGCACTTATTGCCCATCCTTCGTTGCCCTTGAGAAGATGGTGGTGAGCTGCCTTTTTGAATCACTGCAATCCCTGAGATGTAGGTACACCCATAGTGCTGTTAGGGAGGGAGTTCCAGGATTTTGACCCAGTGGCAGTGAAGGAACGGCCATAATATTTCCAAGTCAGGGTGTTGAGTGGCTTGGAAGAGAATCTCCAGGTAGTGGTGTTTCCAGGTATCTGCTGACCTTGTCCTTCTAGATGGTAGTGGTGTGGGTTTGGAAGATGCTGTCTAAGGAAGCTTGGTGAGTTCCTTTAGTGTATCTTGTAGGTAGAACGCATAGCTGCCACTGTGCATTGGTGGTGGAGGGAGTAGAGAATAGCAATCAAACGGGTTGCTTTGCCCTGGATGGTTTTGCTGTGGAGCAGTTGCCGTTGACAACGGACGCTACGACAACGGATGAATGAACATCGCTCGACAGTCACCAGGCAAGACTGTTCCCTTCCTGTTGGCGAGCACTTCAGTGGTCATGGGCATTCAGCCTCTGACCTTTGGGTAAGCATTCTCCAAGGCGGCCTTCATGATACACGACAGCGCAGAGTCGCTGAACAGAGACTATTAGCCAAGTTCCGCACACATGAGGACGGTCTCAACAGGGATCTTGGGTTCATGTTGCACTATCTGTAACCCCCGTGACTTGCCTGGGTTTGCAAAACCTCACTTACTGTATTGTCTGGAGACAATACACATCTCTTTAAACTGTGATCAGTGCTCCTTCCACTCACATTATCAGCCACTTTAAGACTTGAACAGCAGGTTAGGTGTAAGGATTCGCATTCTAATCAGTAATCTCTAAACTGTCTGTGCTTTATATGCTCTGTCTGAGGCCAGAACTCTTCATTCACCTGACGAAGAGGCAGCCCCCTCGAAAGCTTGTGAGAATATTATCAAATAAATTGGTTGGACTAAAACCTGGTGTTGTCAGACTTTGTACTGTGCACAAGGATGTACAGACATTCCTGGTTGGTGTGACATCAATGGATGCATGCGCGGACCAATGTGCAACCAGTCGAGGCCCCTCTGCTGCTGCAGCCCGCCTAGAACCAACTCCCCCACCAGCTTTCGTGGGTGCCCATGCCAGTCATAAGTCCCACCCCACCCAGAAATATTGCCCCCCCCCCCCCCACTCTGCCCCAGACCAATCACCTCCCCCCACCCTCCCGCCTCCACCAATCACAGGTAGAGTGGCCGTGAAGCCCCTCTCCATGCCTGTTCAGCCACCCCCCCCCCCCCCCCCCCACACAGTCTGATCCCACCCTTTCACGTGGGTTTGGAAGGTGCTGTCTAAAGAAATTTGGTGAGCTCCTTCAATGCATCTTGTAGACAGTGCACACAGCTGCCACTGTGCGTTGGTGCTGGAGGGAGTAAATGTTCATTGAAGAGATAGCAATCACCCTCTCGTACCCTATCCCCTCAGGCCCCGCCCCAGAAATATCCAGTGGGCAGTGCCAGGGTGCCAGGATGGCAGTGCCAGGCAAGTACTGCCAAAGAAGAACCCACCTCACACCCCCCCCCCCCCCCCCCGCCCTCGACCTCCTGAAGGGTTCTTAATGGCTTCCGGTTCTACCGGTGAGTCCATCACGACTGGTCCCCATTTGTGGGAACCAGCTGCGATTTCTGTCAGAGAGAACCTCCCCCAGCGAGTCCACACAGGCAAGTGAGCATGGACGATAACGTCCCAGGTTCGCTAATTCCACGTAAATAAGATTTAAATTCAACCTGAGTAATTTAAACAGTCGGACCGAAATGGGTGCGAGCCTGACCTCGTCGGATATCCGGGGCCGGTAAGATCGCTCGAAACGCAAAACGGGGCATGAGTCTGACTTTTCAGCTCTCGGGCAATCTTACCAGTTTGCTCCGCCCATTGGCCAGCAGCCTGCAAAGGCAAGATCACCCCCCTGAGCATTGTGCTCATCATCGAGGATGAGAAAGACTTTTGACTGACAAGTGAGTCAAGGGTTATGTGGGGTGGAGGAGGGGAGTGGGGGGGGGTAAATAGGAAAGTGAAGTTGTGGGCAGCATAGTAGCACAGTGGTTAGCACTGCTGCTTCACAGCTCCAGGGACCTGGGTTCGATTCCCGGCTCGGGTCACTGCCTGTGTGGTGTTTGCACATTCTCCTCGTGTCTGCGTGGGTTTCCTGCGGGTGCTCTGGTTTCCTCCCACAGTCCAGAGATGTGCGGGTTAGGTTGATTGGCCATGCTAAATTTGTCCCATGGTGTCCTGAGATGTGTAGGTTAGAGGGATTAGCGGTTAGATATGTGGGTAGGGTCTAGGTGCAGACTCGATGGGCCAAATGGCCTCTTTCTCTACTGTAGGGGTCTATGGGACATAATCACATCAGCTGCCATTTTATTAAAGGACGGAGCAGGCTTGAGGGGCTGAAAAGCTGACCTCTGCTCTTAATTCTTGTGTGGAACCTTTCCAGTAAATCTCCACACCCTCTCTCAAGGACCCTCACATCCTTCCTATTGGTGGTGGCCAGAACTGCAGCACTCCTTTGGCTGTGGCATAACCAAAGCTTTAGAAGGTTTCACCATCATTTCCTGTCATTAAATCCGTGCTGTCCTCCGGAATTCCCTGGCCGATCATGCCAGTGGCCTTCTCCAGTCCCGCCATGGGTTTCCCGGCAGTACGGAGGGGCAGTCGATGGGAAATCTCATTGACAGGGGCATGACCAGAAGATTCCGCCACCAGCAAAGGGTGTGCCAACCTCCTACTGCAAGAAACACCACGGAGAGGCAGAGAATCCCCACCCCCACATAATCTCAAACTTTTCCCAGTCCGCTCGGGAGTCGTCAGCCTGAAACAATGGCCGGAATTTTACCGGTACGCACACCCCAATTCCGGGGCTGGGAAGATTCTGGAGAATGAGGGTGGCACGGTAGCACAGTGGTTAGCACTGCTGCTTCACAGCTCCAGGGTCCTGGGTTCGATTCCCGGCTCGGGTCACTGCCTGTGTGGAGTTTGCACATTCTCCTCGTGTCTGCGTGGGTTTTCTCCGGGTGCTCCGGTTTCCTCCCACAGTCCAAAGATGTGCGGGTTAGGTTCATTGGCTATGCTAAAATTGCCCCTTAGTGTCCTGGGATGTGTAGGTTAGAGGGATTAGCAGGTAAATGTGTAGGGATATGGGGATAGGGTCTGGGTGGGATTGTGTTCGGTGCAGACTCGATGGGCCGAAGGGCCTGTTTCTGCACTGTAGGGTTCTAATGGCATTCTCTGTTGGCCTCAGGCAGGATCATATGAACCTCGGGCGGACTTGCCAGTAAAATGCCACCCTTTATCTCTGCTCTGATCTGTGGAATATTGCCAACATTTTCTATTTGTATTTCAGCATAACCTCCCTGTGTCTCAATACCTGTACTTGTGAAGAGCAAAATCCAATAGGTTTCATTGCCGATTGTTGGGAAAAATCCATCTGGCTCACTGATGTCCTCCAGAGAAGGAAATCTGCCATCCTTAACTGGTCTGGCCTAATGTGACTCCAGACCCACAGCAATGTGATTGACTCTCAGCTGCCCTCAGCCAACTAGAGATGGGCAATAAATGCTGGCTAACCAATGAGTAGATTCTAAATGGGTCCCCAGAGCACGAGCTGAGTTTCTGGATTAATAGCCTAGCGATAATACCATTAAATTAAAGTCCAACAGGTTTATCTGGAATCACGAGTGTTAGGACCACTGCTCCTTCATCAGGTGATACAAGGAACAGTGCTCCAAAAGCTCATGATTCCAAATAAACCTGTTGGACTTTAACCTGTGTGACTTCTTACTGTGCCCACCCTAGTCCAACACTGGCATCTCCACATCATAATACCAGGAGGCCATCGCTTCCCCCACTAAAAACTGTACTATTTAAAGACTTTTCTTTTCAAGTCATTCTGTGGAACCATTTAAAATGGGCTGTAGGAGCAGCAAGTTCCGGGGGTGTGTGTGTCTCTCCATATATGTGTGTTGTGAGCCTGTGGTTAATGTAATGAGTCTGTTTGTGTTCATCTGAAGGAATCCATCCCCTCTCCAGACATATGAACAGAAGCTTTCTCAGCACACAGGGCAGATCTGTTTTGAGTCAGCAGACACTATCATCAATGTAAGAGCTCTCACTTTGCGAGGTTCACCTTATTAGGAAATTGGTACTTGTTATCAGACTGTCGTAGCTGAGAACACCAATTTTGCAAACTTAAGAACAGGCCAACAGAGCCTTTGCAGTGCAGCCCAAAATAACAATATTTCGGCCGTTATCAAAAGCTTCTTCTGACTTGTTTGTTCTGCAATTAATGGGCCTCATTTGGAACCTCTGTTGTGATCTGAATCAAATCTGCTTTTTTAGTAATGTTTTAAAATCTTTTCGTCTGGGCCAAATGTTAATATTTGTTCTTCAAGGAGGGACATTTCTTGCAGCCTCTTGTTGGGTTTGCCAACTCAGAGTGAAACTATTTGGGAGATATTTTTTCTCTGCAACCATGACGACATCATCAATTAACCTTTGACCTATCATTTCCAAACACCTGCCCAATAATGCCACCATTTTAAAAGTTTCATGTGAGTTTCTGGGCTGGAAACATTATCCTCTGAGCTGAGCAGTGAGGCTGAAGGCAATGCTCCTTCTCAGGGCTCTCTCATAGAATCCCTAGAGTACACAACGAGGCCATTCAGCCCATCAAATCTGTACCAACAACAATCCCACCTAGGCCCTATCCCCGTAACTCTACATATTCACCCCACTAATCTATGCATCTAAGAGGCAATTTAGCATGACCGATCAACCTAACCTGCACATCTTGGGATTGTAGGAGGAAACCAGAGCACCCAGAGGAAACCCCCGCAGACATGGGTAGAACATGCAAACTCCACACAGACAGTGACCAAAGCCAGAATTGTTTCCAGGTCCCTGGAGTTGTGAGCCAGCAGTGCTAACCATTGTGCCACCATGCTGCCCTTACAGCTGGGGGTCTGGTGAGCCATTGGAAGATGTCCAGGTTGGGCTGCTGGGTCCAGGTTTCCCAGGCTGGCATGGTCAGTTAGATACCAGCTCAGTCCTTGACCTCCTGATTGGACACATGGCTCCTTCCTTTGATCTCCAGTTTCTCTGCCTTTCTCACAATCTCCACACTCGAGATCAGGTCAACTCGAGGCTCCCTCTCAGGCTGAGTGTTAGCAGCCCACAGGGGGAGAAAGGAGGCAGAGATGTTTATCATTATTCTGTGCCTGTGCAGGAGTGCCGCCTGTGAACGCAATTATACATCACCCTGTTCTGATAAATAGACTCTGGTGGCCACAGGACTCTTATAACAGCCCTCGGGAGACTGGGGGTGAATCCCAGAGTCTCCTGGCCTTTCTAGCAGAGTTGGAAACTCAAGGCCTGGTCTTTAATGTATTTAAGTCATCCTGTCAGAAAATAAACCTCCATTCATGTGAGCCTCATCTCATTGTTTCTGTGATTTCAATTGAATTAAATCTACCATTGCTTCATCAATCCCTTCAACCTGTCTGTCTCTCACTGATTACTCCTCACTGTAAGAAGTCTCGCAACACCAGGTTAAAGTCCAACCAATTTATTTGATAGTAAACCCACAAGCTTTTGGGGTTTGCCCCTTCGTCAGGTCAATGGAGAGTTCTGGCCTCAGAGTTTACTATCAAATATGAGTTTACTATCAAATAAATTGGTTGGACGTTAACCTGGCGTTGTGAGACATCTTACTGTGTTTACCCCAGTCCAACACCGGCATCTCCACATCAGTACTCCCCACTGACCATGATCATCTCCTCAATGGACTCCCTCAGACTATAATTTAATAACATCCACCCATCCACTCACCCACCCATTCATTCATCAACTCACTCTCCCAAACACACTACTCCCATCCACTTACCCAGTCACCCCCACCCCCACTCGCCCTCCCACACACACACCCCCCCATTCATCCACACACACACAGCATCCCCCCCCATTTCATCCACACACACACACACACCCCCATTCATCCACACACACACACACACACACACACACACACACACACCCCCATTCATCCACACACACACACACACACACACACACACACACACACACACACACACACACACATAAACACACACACACACACACATAAACACACACATCCCCCCAAGGGCTGCTTCATAGTGCGAAGGACACAGGTTTGATTCCCGACTGTGTCACTGACTGTGTGGCATTTGCACATTCTCCCCATGTCTGCATGGGTTTCCTCTGGGTGCTCCGGTTTCCTCCCACAGGAAGACTGCTGGCTGGATGCATTGGCCACACTAAATTCTCTCTCAGTGTACCCGAACAGGCGCTGGAGCATGGCGACTAGAGGATTTTCACAGTAACGTCATTGCAGTAAGACGACATGTGACCAATAAAAAAAATTTTAAACCCATCGACCCACACACTGGGGCTACCATGCCACCCCAAAACCATTTCTCATTTTGAATGCAATTGAATCTCCTCTTAACCTCACTCCTCTAAGACAAACCACCCGAGCTTCTCTAGTTTCCTCATATTATTGCAGCCCATCATCCTTGGCACTGTTCTGTTAAATCTTTTCTTCACCTTTACTGAGGATTGCCAACCCTGCAGAATTGACCTGGAGTCTCCAGGAATTGGGAGTTGAAGATTAGTCGCAAGGACACTGCTGTGTGTCTTGAGTCTTCACTCTCGCAAGCACACCTTAGTCTGTGTGTAATGAGCCTTTGTGCTTTCCAATTGGGCTAGGAAGCCAAGGAACGGCGGCGCGGGCTCGTTGGGCCGAAGGGCCTGTTTCCTGTGCTGTGTTGTTCTTTGTTGTTCTTTGATAGATGTGTGACCGACTAATGGCTAGAGGGTGTGGACAAGTCATGGAATGCACTCACAGTTGGCAACCCCCCATTACTAGGTCCTTGTCATCCTTTCTGAAGTTTGGTGCGCAGGATTGAGGGTGTATGGGGTGTCAGGGAGGGGTAACATGTCGCGTCCTTTTCAGGGCGGTTTGTCCATCCTTTGTCCCCAGCTGGCACTCAGTTCTCACCTGTGGCTCCCTGTAGCTGTTTGCATGTGAAGCAGCCACACCTCGGGCAACGGCTTTGACAAGCCGGCTAAACCAGGTGAGGGTGGCCAATGGGTCTCAACCCTCGGTGAGATAGGGAGATGTCTATCCGCTCCTGAGTACAGATGGTACAACCCTCATTACAGAGAGGGCTCAGATCTTGCAGAGATGGGCTGAACACTTTAAGACCGTTCTCAACTGACCGTCACCTATTAACGAGGAGGCAATAGACAGGATTCCCCAGGTCAATATCAACATCGCCATGGATGACCCACCGGTAGGAGCCGAAGTCACGAAAGCTGTCAGCCAGTTATCCAGTGGCAAAGCCCCAGGGACAGATGCCATACCCGCAGAGATCTATAAAGTTGCTGGTCCTGCACTTATTGAGAAGCTCACCGAGTTGTTCCAGTCCTTTTGGAAGCAAGGATCCATTCCTCAGGAACTTAAAGATGCTTCCATCATAAACCTCTACAAGGGGAAGGGCAATCGGCAAGTATGCGACAACCACCGAGGAATCTCGCTGCTCTCCATCACAGGAAAAACCCTCGCAAGAGTCCTGCTAAATAGTCTGGTCACTCATCTGGAGCTGGGTCTGCTTCCAGAGTCACAGTCTGGCTTCCGCAAAGGTCACCGGACTCCTGACATGATTTTTGCAGCGCGCCAACTTCAGGAGAAGTGTCAAGAGCAGAATCACGAGCTCTACACAACCTTTGTTGACCTCGCGAAAGCCTTCGACACTGTAAACCGACAAGGCCTGTGGAGGATCATGTCAACGTTCGACTGCCCCCCTAAATTCATTCAGGTGGTACACCAGTTCCATGATGGCATGATGGCCAGAGTACTGTATGGCGGAGAATGCTCTGAGGCATTCCCAGTCACCAATGGCATCAAACAGGGCCGTGTGCTCACACCCACACTGTTCAGCATGGTGTTTACTGCCATGCTGAATGATGCCTTCCAGGACAGTGTTGCTGGAATCAGCCTCAAGTACAGGATGGATGGGAAGCTCTTCAAGCCGAGGAGACTTCAAGCTATTATCAAAGTGAAAGAGACTGTTCTGAGAGATTTCCTGTTTGCTGATGACTGCACCCTGTATCCTGGCTCAGAGCCAGGGATGCAAGTCAGTATGGACAAATTTTCCACGGCTTGTGACAACTTTGGACTCACCATCAACATTAAAAAGACTGAAGTCATGCACCAGCCTGCTCCTCATGCACCGTACACAGAATCCATAACCGCAAACAAAGGGCAGAAACTACAGGCAGTGGACCAGTTCACTTATCTTAGCAGCACCCCCTCCCAAGCAGTGCCTATTGATGCAGAAGTTAACTGCAGAATAGCAAAGGCAAGTTCTGCTTTTGGTAGACTTCTCTCCGCTGTATGGGAACATCGAGGTATCAGCTCAGCAACAAAACTGAAGGTCTACAGCACCGTGGTACTCACTACCCTCCTGTATGTCTGTGAAACGTGGACTGTGTATCGAAGGCATGCAAGACAATCATTTTCACATGATTTGTCTTCTCAGAATATTACACATCCGATAGCAAGACAAAGTACCAGACACTGAGGTTCTCTCTAGACCAAGTCTACCATCAGTCCACACACTGCTGATTAGAGTGCAGACCCGGTGGGCAGGTCATGTCATCCGTATGTCAGACGAGCGCATACCCAAGCAGCTCCTTTTTGGGGAACTCTCTGCTGGAAGACGCTCACATGGAGGGCAGAAGAAACGCTTCAAAAACACACTCAAGGCCTCCCTGAAGTCGCTTGACATTGATACCACCATCTGGGAAATGCTGGCACAGAACTTAGCGGTTTACCTGGCGCTGCCTCATCCACAAGGGTTGTCAAGCTTATGAAGCAAGGTGCATTGCTGAAGCATAACTTAAACATGAGCTGCGCAAATCCAGAGCCACCAGTGCAACAACTACAGTGTCTACACAAGTCTGTCCAATATGTGCCAGGACATTCCGTGCCCGAATTGGCCTGATCAGTCATCTTCAGACACATAGCATCCAGCCTCAAAATGACTAATGGTGTTGTGGTCCTCATTGATGACGATGGACGAACAACAACAGCCCAGGATTGAACACAATTCTCCACCGAGGGCTAGATAGTGTGACGTAAAGTTTCAGCATAGCTTCCTTGTTTTTGTAATCTACGCCTCTATTAATAAAGCCAAAAATCCCCTTTGCTTTATTTGTCATCATGCCACCTTCACACTTCTCTCCTTTAATATTACCTGCTATATGTCTGCACATTTTGCCAGTCTATATTCTCCACAATCTGTTATGATCCCTTTCACTGCTTGTCACACTTTTGAGATGCATGTCGTCTGCAGGCTTTGAAACTATGCCCTGTATTTGCAAACCCAGCATTGTGGAAGCACTAACACTGCACAGATTATTGAGATCACAGAGGGAAGGCAGTGGTGTAATCATATTGTCACTGGACTAATAATCCAGGGACCCAGGATATTGTTCTGGGGGCCTAGGTTCAAATCCTGTCATGGTAAATGGTGAATTTTTTTTTATTCATTGATGGGACATTACTGGCTTGCCAACATTTATGGCCCATCTCGAGTTCATACAATCATAAAATCCCTACATTGCAGAAGGAGATCATTTGGGCCAAGGAGTCTGCACTGACCACAATCCCACCAAGGTTCTATCCCCGTAACCCTGATTACCCCCTGGCACTAAGGATCAACTTATCATGACCAATCCACCTAACCTGCACATCTTTGGTGTGTGGGAGGAAACCAGAGCACCCGGAGGAAACACGCACAGACACGGGAAGAATGTGCAAACTCCACACAGACAGTAACCTGAGGCAGGAATTGAACCTGGGTCGCTGGCGCTGAGAGACAGCAGTGCTAACTACTGTGCCACCCCTTGAGAAGGTGGTGGTGAGGTGCCTTCTTGAATCACTGCAGTCCATGTGCTGTGGGTTGACCCACAATGTTGTTAGGGGGGGAATTCCAGGATGCCGACCCAGTGACTGTGAAGGAATGACGATATATTTTCAAGTCAGGATGGTGAGTGGCTTGGAGGGGAATTTGGAGGTAGCAGTGTTTCCAATTTGAATTCAATAAAAAAAAATCTGAAATTAAAGTTCTCCTGATGAAACTATCATTATCAGGAAAGAAGTAGTGTTGTGTAAGCTAATGGGGCTAAAGGTAGACAAGTCTCCTGGCCTTGATGGAATGCATCCCAGTGTACTAAAAGAGATGGCAAGGAAATAGCAAATGCACTAGTGTAATTTACCAAAATTCACTGGACTCTGGAGTGGTTCTTACAGATTGGAAAACATCAAATTGGACACCACTGTTAGCTTAACTTCTGTAGTAGGGCAAATGCTTGAATCTATCATCAAGAAAGAAATGGCAAGTCATCTGGATATAAATCGCCCCATTGGGGAGATGCAGCAATGGGTTCATGAAAGGCAGGTAATTTCTGACTAATTTGGTAGAATTCTTTGAGAACATTACGTGCATATTGGACAATGGGGAACCTGTCGATGTGGTGTATCTGACTTTCACAAAGGCATTTGACAAGGTGCCACATCAAAGGCTGCTGCATAAGTGTTACAGGTAATGTTACAGCATGGATAAAGGATTGGTTAACTAACAGAAAGCAAAGAGTGGCGGTAAATGGGTGTTTTACTGGTTGGCGATCAATGATTAGCACTGTGCATCAGGGATCAGTGTTGGGACCGCATTGATGATTTGGAGTTGGCGATCAAGAGTAGTGTGTCAAGATTTGCAGATGACACTAAGATGAGTGGCAGAGCAAAGTGTGCAGAGGATAAAGTCTGCAAAGGGGTATAAATAGTTTAAGTGAGTGGGCAAGGGTCTGGCAGATGGAGTACAATGTTGGTAAATGTGAGTTCATCCATTTTGATAGGAATAACAGCAAAAAGAACTATTATTTAAATGGTAAAATTTGTGGCATGTTGCAGTGCAGAGGGAGCCTAGTGTCCTTGTG
This sequence comes from Prionace glauca, assembly GCA_037974335.1. NCBI lineage: Eukaryota > Metazoa > Chordata > Chondrichthyes > Carcharhiniformes > Carcharhinidae > Prionace > Prionace glauca. The sequence continues at coordinate 14,745,471 of CM075736.1, read as the reverse complement.
CATGAATCACAAAAAGTTGGTTTGCAGGTGTAGCAGGTAATTAAGAAGACAAATGGAATTTTGTCCTTCATTGCTAGTTTAAAAACAGTGAGATTATGTTGCAGCTCTATAGGGTGCTGGTGAGGCCACACTTGGAGTACTGTGTACAGTTTTGGTCTCCTTACTTGAGAAAGGATGTACTGACACTGAAGGGGTTGCAGAGGAGATTTCACTAGATTGATTCCAGAGTTGAGAGGTTTGGCTTATGAGGAGAGACTGAGTAGACTCGGGCTACTCTCATTGGAATACAAGAGAATGAGGGGATATCTACTCTATTGGAATTCAGTAGAATTAGGGGAGATCTTATAGAAATATATAAGATTACCTTCAGTGCTATGTACAATTTTGATCTCCTTACTTGTGAAGGGATGTACTGACACTGGAAGGGGTGCAGAAGTTGATTCCGGAGTTGAGAGGGTTGGCTCATGAGGAGAGACTGAGTAGACTGGGGCTACTCTCATTGGAATACAAGAGAATGAGGGGATATCTTATAGAAATATATAAGATTATGAAGGGAATAGGTGAGATAAAAGCAGGGAAGTTGTTTCCAATGGCAGGGGAAACTAGAACTAAGGTGCATGGCCTCAAAATAAGGAGGAGCAGATTTAGGACTGAGTTGAGGAGGAACTTCTTCACACAAAGGGTTGTGAATCTGTGGAACCCCCTGCCCAGTGAAGCAATTGAGGCTACCTCATTGGATGTTTTTAAGGTAACAATAGATACATTTTTGAACAGTAAAGGAGTTAAGGGTTATGGTGAGTGGGTGGGTAAATGGAGCTGAGTCCACAAAAAGATCAGCCATGATCTTACTGAATGGCAGAGCAGGCTCAAGGGGCCAAATGGTCTATTCCTACTCTTTATGTTCTTATGTTTATGTTTTATGATGACCATGAAACCATTGTCAATTGTTGTAAAAACCATTTGGTTCACTAATGTCCTTTAGGGAAGGAAATTGCCATTCTTATATGTGACTCCAGAGCCGCAGCAATGTGGTTGACTCTTAACTGCCCCTCTGAAATAGCCTAGCAAGCCGTATCATTCAAGGGGCAATTAGGGGTGGGTAACAAATGTTGGTTCCGTCTGTGACATCCGAAGAAAGAATAAAGAGAAAAATATCACCACCAGCAACATTCACATTCTGAGAATAAATAAGAGAAAAACATAACCTTTGCATTTAGGCAAATTCCACGTTGAATTTCTCTTCAAAATCAGCAAGTGGGAAACTCAAAATTATCGTACACACATTTCATGCCTTTATCAGTGACTGTTACCGAGAGGGGGAGTTCACAGGTTGATAGTGCTTTGCTTAAATGCCAAGTCCTCAAAGGAACTTCCCAGAACTGAAAGAAGTTCCCTTTGTTCTTTTGACAACACACAACAAGTCCTGGCATGTCACTCGTGTCCCAGGCTGCCTTGAGGCAGACCGAAGTCTCCAGGATAAGTAAGTGCTGGGTTACACTGAGCTGGCTCAGTTTTACAAACTATATTCAGGATGACAGAACAAAAAGGCTGAGGACCTTAGCAACCACACTGTCAGTTTGAGTGCCTCATTAGCAATCAGCTTTCTTCCAGCTCTGGTCTCTTCAGTATCCCTGATGCATCGCTCCCCCCCACATTGACAGCTGCACATTCAGTTGCCTTGATCCCAACCTCTGGATTTCCCTCTCTACCCTCACTCTCTTCCTGTTAAGATGTTTCTTAAAACATATCTCCTTGGTCCAACTTTTGGCTACCTGCCCTAATACTGCAGTATGTAGTTTGTTTTATATTCATTCATGCGATGTGGGTATTACTGGCTGGGCCAACATTCATTGCCCATCGCTGAGGGCATTCAAGAGTCAACCACATTGCCGTGGATCTGGAGTCACATGTAGGATAAGGACGGAAGGTTTCCTTTTTTAAAGGACAAAAGGTTACAGGTATGGGATGAGAGGCGGTATATTTAAAACTGAGATGAGGAGGAACTACTTCTCGCAGAGGATGGTGTATTTATAGAACTCGCTGCCCCATAGTGCGGTGCAGTCTGAATTGTTGAATGGTTTCAAGGAGATAGATATATTTCTAATAAAAAACAGAATAAAGGGATATGTGGAAAAGGCAAGGAGGTGGATTTGAGACCAGGGAGAGATCAGCTATGATCTGATTGAATGGCGGAGCAGGCTCGAAGGGCTGAATTTGTCTCCTCCTGCTCCCTATGTTCCTATGTGACATTAGTGATCCAAATGTGTTTTTACAGCAATAGTTTCATGTTTATCAATAGACTTTTAATTACCGACTTGAATTCAAATTTCACCATCTACTACGGTGGGATTCAATCCGGGTCTCCAAGAATTACCCTGGGTTTCTGGAACTAGTGACAATACACTGTGCTACCACCTCCCCTTAAATTTTATTTGCTGACATTCCCGTAATGCACCTTGGTATGCATTAAAGTTTCTACCAGAATGAAACGTACTATTGTAAATTGTTGCAAGTCCTGATCTTGCGCTTACCAGAATGCTGCCAAATCACACCCATCAGGGAGGGATGTAATTCAGTGTCTCGATCCAGGGAAAATGTGAGAAACGTTCCAATCAATAATCACTCTCACAAGTTCTGTTGTTGCACAGGGCCAGGAGGCGGGTTATTTACCAATTCCTTTCGTTGGGAATAAGGAAATAAGCAGAGGTTGTGAACAAACCATTTAGCCCATTTTTTGTGCCTTCTACCCAAACCCAGCTGCGACTTCCGATCTCCTTCCTTTCTTTTTTCAGTGTGATTACACCCAGGGACACACACGCTCCAGTCCAAAGCAAATCTGGGTGCTGGAAGATCTGGGTGTTGAGCATGCGTGAGCTATGTTCCTCAGTATGAGGTATCTAAACCTCCTTAATCCTGTTGAAATCATCTCCTGATCCATTGGCTTGCCTGCCCCATGTCCATGATGCTGCCCAGGCCCCCAGTTTATGACTGCCAGTCTGGCTCTTTCAGAAGCTGCAAACTGCATTTCAGATCCACGGACATCTCTGCTCACCTGAAGCCACCACAATCAGCTGATTGTGTACTCTCACCCTGTTAATGCTCACAATCATAGAATCCTACACTGCAGAAACAGGCCATTCAGCCCACTGAGTCTGCTCCAATCGCAATCCTATCCAGGCCCTATTCCCATAACTCCATGCACTTACCGTAGCTAGCCCCCCAACACTAAGGAGCAATTTAGTATGGCCAACCCATGTAACCGGCACATCTTTAGGCTGTGGGAGGAAATTCATGCAGACATGGAGAGAACATGCAATCTCCGCACAGACAGTGTCTCAAGCCAGGAATTGAACCTGGGTCCCTGACGCTGTGAAGCAGCAGTGTTAACCACTGGGCTGCCCGCATGACTGTACAGGCAGGTCTCTGAACAGAAGTCCCTCTCTTGCTGGCTCTGCTGTTCATTATAATGGAGAAGGGAGGGAATCAGAGGCAGGAAACCTGGAGAAGGGAGTATCATGAGCAGGGGCAGCACCCCATCCCACACATGGCTACCCCTCTCCAGAGAGTATAGAGAGCTAGATTGATGTCCCAGGAGCTGCCTAGGGATCTGACTCCACCATGGCTGGGTTTTGCAAAGGACACGATAAGGTAAGGGAGCAGAATAATGCCATCCAGCCCATTGAGTCTGCTCTGCCATTCGATCATGGCTGATAAGTTTTTCAACCCCCACCTTGCGCCTTGGGCAGCGCCGGGGGCATAAGCTGGCACTGGCAGGATGCATGCCCCGGAGAGAGCACCGCTTCCACATCGCCCAATTCCCCGGGAGGACTCGATTGCGCCCCCTTCACTCCATCGGGGTCATTCCGATAGTTCCCCAAAAGTGGGGACCTACTGTAAACCCTGATAGAGTGCAATATCCTGGCGGGGTGGGAGATGCCAGCGGGCCCCAAGAATTCAGTCCCAGCCCTGCTAATCACGTTGAAATGACTTTGAAAACAGATGTAAATTACTGAACGGGTCTTCCCGCCAGTTTCCAGCACAGAGCCGATGGTGCCAGAAGTACGGCTTTGCAAATGCACCCGCGTTGGGAATGCGTGCGTGAATCCTGCACATGCCCAAATGTGAAGTTCTAGCACCATACTTCGCTATGAAGCTAGTGTGGTAGGCTGAGAGAATCCCCACCTCGGTCTTGGGTAAGCTGCAAAACCCACCACTTAAAACACTGGGAGAAGCAAAGCCACTATGCTCATCACTACCATGTCTCAGGTTCCACCTCCCTCACTCTCTCAGGCTGAACCAGGCTACATATAATCTGGGTATCTTATTTCGTCACCCCCTGACCTCCTATCCTCTCTATCACAAAGATTGCCGACTTCCACCTCCTAATGTGACCGATTTCCATCCTGGCCACTGTGCTACCGTACCGGGCGGCACGGTAGCACAGTGGGTTAGCACTGCTGCTTCACAGCTCCAGGGTCCTGGGTTCGATTCCCGGCTCGGGTCACTGCCTGTGTGGAGTTTGCACATTCTCCTCGTGTCTGCGTGGGTTTTCTCCGGGTGCTCCTCTGTGGGTTTCCTCCCACAGTCCAAAGATGTGCGGGTTAGGTTCATTGGCTATGCTAAAAAATTGCCCCTTAGTATCCTGGGATGTGTAGGTTAGAGGGATTAGCAGGTAAAATTTGTAGGGATATGGGGATAGGGTGTGGGTGGGATTGTGTTCGGTGCAGACTCGATGGGCCGAAGGGCCTGTTTCTGTGGGTTCTATGGTTCTATGGCCTCAGCTTATTTTCTCCATGTCATTGTTATCTCCAGACCTAATAATTTCAGTGTTCTCCTGCTGATCTTTCTGTCTGCTCTCTCAGATGGATTTAGATAGAGTTTATTTATTAGTGTCACAAGTTGGCTTACATTAACACAGCAATGAAGCTACTGTGAACATCTAGTCTCCACACTCCAGCACTTGTACACTGAGGGAGAATTTAACCTGGCCAATGCATTTAACCAGCGTGTCTGTCAGACTGAGAAAGGAAACCGGAACACCCGGAGGAAACCCACACAGACCCAGCGAGAGCAGCTCTGGTATGGTATAATATTGATCATGTTACTGACTGGACTGGTATTTCACAGACCCACACTAATGCTCCGGTATTCAAATAGCAGATGCAGGAATTTTAAATTGAAACAATAAACCAATAAAAACAAACAATAACTGCTGGTGTCATTAATAACAATCGCGAAACTCTCTGATTATTGAACTATTATTGAACTCATCTGCTTCACTTAATGCCTTTTTGGGAAAGGAAACCTGTTCTTTCCCAGTCTGGCCTACAAACCCACACAAAGTAGTTGATTCTTAACTACCCCATCGAAATGGTCTTCTGGAACTATGACAGGAATCAGTGTGGGTGTACCGACACCACATGGTGTAGCAGCATTTCAAGAAGGTGGCCCACCTTCTTAAGGGCAATTAGGCATGGGCAATAATTGCTGCCTTTTCCACTGAGTCTCACAGAACAAATAAAAAACTTTTGATTTATAAATCTGGAATTAAAAGGTACTCTCAGTAATGGTGACCATGAAGGTGTCATTAATCTCCTAAAACCCATCTGGTTCACGAATGTCCTTTAGGTAAGGAAATCTGTCGTCCTTACCCAGTCTGATTATAAATGACTCGTTGGAGTTTAGAGGCTGAGGGGATCTTACAGAGACTTACAAGATAATGAAGGGGATGGATAGGGTTGAGGTAGAGAGATTCTTCCTGCTTAGAAAGGATAGCAGAACTAGAGGGCACAGCCTCAAAGTAAGGGGCGGGGGGCGCAGTTTAGAACAGAGTTGAGGAGGAACTTCTTCGCTCAAAGGGTGGTGAATCTCTGGAATTCTCTGCCTGTTGAAGTGGTGGAGGCTACCTCGCTAAATATGTTTAAGTCATGGGTAGATAGGTTTTTGATAGACAAGGGAATTAAGGGTTATGGGGAGAAAGCGGGAAAGTGGAACTGATCCACTTCAGATCAGCCATGATCTTATTGAATGGCGGGGCAGGCTCGAAGAGCTAGGTGGCCTACTCCTGCTCCTACTTCTTATGTTCTTATAAGCCACAGCAATGTGGTTGATCCTAAATGCCCTCTGAAATGGCCTATCAAACACTCAGTTGTATCAAACCTCTACAAATAAAAAAAATGAACCTGGACAGTGCCGGGCAGCAGGGTGGCACAGTGGTTAGCATTGCTACCTCACAGCACCAGGGACCTGGGTTCAATTCCAACCTTGGGTGGCTGTCTGTGTGGAGCTTGCACATTCTCCCCATGTCTGTGCGGCTTTCTTCCAGATGCTCCAGTTTCCTCCCACAGTCCAAAGGTGTGCTGTTTAGGTGGATTAGCCCTTTAGTCTAAGGGAGAATAGAGGTATAAATACATTAGGTTAGAGGGATAGGGTCTGGGTGGGATTGTTGTTGGTGCAGGCTCAATGGGCCTAATGGCCTTTTTCTGCTGTGTAGGGATTTAATGATTCTATGATTTCTAAGACCACCCAGCATTAACCTATAGCACTGGAAACGACAACTGCACACCCAGCCCTGCTAACCCAGCAAAGTCCTCCTCAAACAACTGGGAGCTTTTGCCAAAATTGGGAGAGCTGTCTCACAGGCAAGTGAAGCAATGGACCAACATAGTCATACCCATAGAATCATACCTTACAGGTAATGTCACAGACTCCCCCATCACCATTCCTGGGTCACTGGCAGAACAGACCCAGCAGTATACAGTCAGGAGGGAGTTGCCCTGGGAATCTTGAACATTGACTCTGGACCGCATGAAGACTCATGGCATTAGGTCAAACATGGGCAAGTATTTTTAAGATAGAAGTGGGCAGATTCTTGTCAGGCAGGAGAATTAAAGATTATCTTGATAGATGAGAATGTGGGACTGAAACATAGACAAAAGAGCTGAACTCAGCAGATGAGATGAGTGACTGCCTTTGACATCAAGGCAGCATTTGACTGATTGTGTCATATCAAGGAACATTAGCAAAACTACAGTCAATGGGAATTTAGTGGGGAAAACCCTTTGTGATTGGAGTCATACCTAGAACAAAGGAAGAAGATTGTGGTTATTGAGGTCAATCATAAAGGGGAGGCGGTTTAGAACAGAGTTGAGGAGGAACTTCTTCACTCAAAGGGTGGTGAATCTCTGGAATTCTCTGCCCGTTGAAGTGGTGGAGGCTGCCTCGCTAAATATTTTTAAGACGCGGGTTGATGGGTTTTTGATAAGAGAAGGGATTAAGGGTTATGGGGAGAGGGCGGGAAAGTGGAGCTGAGCCACGACAGATCAGCCATGATCTTATTGAATGGCGGGGCAGGCTCGAAGGGCCAGATGGCCTACTCCTGCTCCTATTTCTTATGTTCTTATGTTCTTATCTCAGTCCTGGTACATCTCTGCAGGAGTCCATCAGGCTAGTATCCTAGGCCCCACCATCTTCTGCTGCTTCATCAATGACCTTCCTTCTTATCATAGGGACAGAAGTGGGGATGTTCAGGAATGGTCAGCACTATTCATGACCCTTCAGATACTGAAGCAGTCCGTGTGGGGCAGCACGGTGGCACAGTGGTTAGTACTGCTACTTCACAGCGCCAGGGACCTGGGTTCAATTCCCACATTGGATCGCTGTCCGTGTGGAGTTTGCACATTCTCCTTATGTCTGTGTGAGTTTTGTTCAGGTGCTCCGTTTTCCTCCTACATTCCAAAATGTGTGGGTTAGGTTAATTGGCTAAATTGACCCTGGTGTCAGGTACTTAACAGGGTAAACATGGGGTGGTTATGGGGATAGGGCCTGGCGCGATTGTAGTCGGTGCAGACTGGATTGGCTCCCTCTGGCCTGTCGGGATTCTATATCCAAATGCAGCAAGAACTGGACAATATCCGGGCTTGAGCTGGTAAGTGGTGAGTAACATTTGTGTCACACAAGTGCCAGGAAATGGCCATCTCCAATAAGAGAGGATCTAACCATCTCCCCTTGACATTCAGTGGCATTACTATTGCTGAATCCCCCACTGTCAACATCCTGGGATTACCATTGATCAGAAACTGAATTGGACTAGCCATATAAATAATGTGGCTACAAGAACAGATCAGACACTAGGAATTCTACAGCAAGGAACTGACTCCCCAAAGCCTGCCCACCATCTACAAGGCGCAAGTCAGGAGTGCAATGGAATACTCTCCACATGCCTGGATGAGTGCAGCTCCAACAACACTTGACATCATCCAGGACAAAGCAACCCGTTGACTGGCACCCAGTTTGGCACCAGTTTATCATATTAAGAATTCACTCACTCCACCACAGTGTGCACCATCTACAAGATCCACTGTAGCAACTCATCGAGGGTTCTTCGACAGCACCTTCCAAACCCATGACTTCTACCATCTCGAAGGACAACAGCAGCAATACCTGGAACACCACCACTTGGAGGTTCCCCTCCAATCTCCGCAATATCCTGACTTGGAAGTATATTACCGTTCCTTCACCGTGACTGCATCAAAACCATAGAACTCTCTTCCTCAAACTATGGTTACAACATGGAGAGCAGCAGTTCAAGAAGACGGCTTTTCAAGGGCAATTAGAACATAGAACATAGAACATTACAGCGCAGAACAGGCCCTTCGGCCCACGATGTTGCGCCGACCAGTTACAAAACAATGACCCACTAGCCTAAACCAATCCCTTTTCATCCATAAACCTATCCACAGATCTTTTAAATGCCCCCAAACTAGGTGCATTTACAACTGCAGCTGGCAGGGCATTCCAGTCCCTCACCACCCTCTGGGTAAAGAACCTACCCCTGACATCTGTCCTATAACTACCCCCCCTTAATTTAAAATCGTGCCCCCTCGTGTTAGCTTTCTCCATCCTAGGAAAAAGGCTATCACTATCTACCCTGTCTAAACCTCTAATCATCTTATATGTTTCAATGAGATCCCCTCTTAGCCGCCTTCTTTCCAGCGAAAACAACCCCAAATCTCTCAATCTCTCCTCATAGGATCTCCCCTCCATACCAGGCAACATCCTGGTAAACCTCCTCTGCACCCTCTCCAAAGCCTCTACATCCTTCTTGTAATGTGGGGACCAGAACTGCACACAAAACTCCAAGTGCGGCCGCACCAGAGATGTGTACAGTTGCATCATGACGCTACGACTCCTAAATTCAATCCCCCTACCAATAAACGCCAAAACTCCGTATGCCTTCTTAACAACTTTATCTACTTGATTCCCAACTTTCAGGGATCTATGTACACATACACCTAGATCCCTCTGCTCCTCCACACTATTCAAAGTCCTCCCGTTAGCCCTATACTCAACACATCTGTTATTCCTACCGAAATGAATTACCTCACACTTCTCCACATTAAACTCCATTCGCCACCTCTCAGCCCAGCTCTGCAACCTTTCTAAGTCATCCTGCAAACTATGACACCCTTCCTCACAATCTACCACACCTCCGACTTTGGTGTCATCAGCAAACTTACTAATCCACCCAACTATACCCTCATCCAGATCATTAATAAAAATTACAAACAGCAGTGGCCCCAAAACAGATCCCTGAGGCACACCACTTGTAACCGAACTCCATGACGAATATTTCCCATCAACCACCACTCTCTGTCTCCTATCTGCTAGCCAATTCCTGATCCAATTACCTAGATCACCCCCAATCCCATACATCTGCATTTTCTGCAGAAGCCTACCATGGTGAACCTTATCAAACGCCTTGCTAAAATCCATATACACCACATCAACTGCCTTACCCCTATCCACCTCTTTGGTCACTTTCTCAAAGAACTCGATAAGGTTAGTAAGGCATGACCTACCCGCTACAAAACCATGCTGACTATCTCTAATCAACTCATTACTTTCCAAATAACTATAAATCCTGTCTCTAATAATCCTTTCCAAAACCTTACCCACCACAGAAGTAAGACTCACCGGTCTATAATTCCCAGGGAAGTCCCTTCTCCCCTTCTTAAACAATGGGACAACATTTGCTGTCCTCCAATCTTCTGGTACTATACCAGAGACTAACGACGACCTGAAGATCAGAGCCAGAGGCTCCGCAATCACCCCTCTTGCCTCCCAAAGAATCCTAGGGTAAATCCCATCTGGACCAGGGGACTTATCTATTTTCAAACCCTCTAAAATATCCAGCACATCCCCCGTATCAACTGCAATACTATCTATTTCACACCCCTGCACACCAGTGTCCTCCTCAGCTACATTCCTGTCCCCTTGCGTGAACACCGAAGAGAAATATTGGTTCAACGCCTCTCCAATCTCCTCCGGTTCCACACACAACTTCCCTCTACTGTCTGTAACTGGCCCTAATCTTGTCCTAACCAACCTTCTGTTCTTGACATACCTGTAAAACGCCTTAGGGTTCTCCTTAATCCTATCAGCCAAAATCATCTCATGCCCTCTTTTGGCCCTTCTTAACTCCCTCTTCAACTCCCTCCTAGCCAATCTAAAACTTTCTAATGCACTACCTGAGCCCTCAAGCCTCATCCGAACATAAGCCTCCTTTTTCTTCCTAACCAACGAATCAACTTTTTTGGTGCACCACGGTTCCCTGGGCCTACCAAATCCTCCTTGCCTGACAGGGATATACTTATCACAGACCCGCAATAGCTGCTCCTTGAAAAATCTCCACATCTCGGATGTTCCCAGTCCCTGTAATCTCCCATTCCAACCAATGCTTCCTAATTCTCTCCTAATAGCCTCATAATTACCCTTCCCCCAGCTGAAACTACTGACCCGAGGTTCATGCCTATCCCTTTCCATCACTAAGGTGAATGTAATCGAATTGTGATCACTATCCCCAAACTGTACACCAACTTCCAAGTCTAGCACCTGGTCTGGCTCATTACCGAGCACCAAATCCAATATAGCCTCACCTCTCGTCGGCCTATCTACATACTGAGTCAAAAAACCTTCTTGCACACTTTGAACAAAAACTGACCCCTCTAACGAGCCAGAGCTGTAGCAATTCCAATCTACATGAGTAAAGTTAAAGTCCCCCATAACAATTACCCTATTACTTTCACTCCTAACAAGGATCGTCTCCGCAATCCTTTCCTCAACCTCTCTAGAACTTTTTGGAGGTCTATAAAAGACTCCCAGCAGGGTGACCTCTCCTCTCCTATTTCTAATCTCCGCCCATATTACCTCAACAGACAAGTCCTCATCAAAGTTCCTCTCTGACACTGAGATACAGTCCTTGACCAATAATGCTACCCCACCCCCCCTTCTACCTCCTTGTCTACTCCGATTAAAGCATTTGTACCCCGGGACCTGCAACATCCATTCCTGACCCTGCTCTATCCAAGTCTCTGAAATGGCCACAACATCGAAGTCCCAGGTACTGGTCCACGCTTGGTGTTGGCCAGCCAGCAATCCCCATATCCCATGAAAGAAATCTTCCAAAGGTACTTCAGTGACTGTAGAGGACTGCCAGATGTCCTGAGATTGTGAAAGATGAATTACTTCTATTTATTTTCCTTGTGGTCAATCTCCAATCCTTGACCCTCTATAATTGTCAACCCTGCCAAAGCTCTGCTGTCTACATGCTATCCTGTGTCAAACAACACTCACCCATCACCCCTGTCCCCATAGACCCACACTGCCTTCTGCTAAACATAACGTTTCAAATTTATAGATGTGCAGCAGCCCAATTTTGATGCTTCATATATCGCCTATTCCCTTCCCAACCACTCGCCCCCACCCTTCCTCCCTCCTGTTCTGTCCTCCCTGATCACCCAGCTCAGGGCCCAGCAGTTACTCAAACTCCATCCCCGATATGAAACCAGCAAACTGCCTCCAGAGACCCACCCAGCAGAACGAAAAAAGTATTCTTATTTCCCCATTTTACTGGTGTTCCATTTTAAAGTACACAAGATCAGTTCAGACCAGTATTCTTATTTCCCCGCATTACTGGTCTTTTCTTTCTCAACAGTTGGTGCTACCAGCGATATGTCTAAGACCCAGTTTCAGATGCGGGCCTCCAGTCTCTGATACCTTTTTAAGACCTAATGTCTTCAAGCCCCAGCAGAGATAGTTTCCCCAGATCAGGTGCGGGGAGGCAAGTACAGAAGTGATGTTAGGAGTAAATTTTTCACTCAGAGGTTAAGAATAATTGAGGGGAGGTAATGGCCAGTGGTATTATTGCTAGACTATTAATCCAGAAACTCAGCTAATGCTCTAGGGGCCCGGGTTCGAATCCCACTATAATAGATGGTGGAATTTGAATTCAATAAAAGAAATCTGGAATTAAGAATCTACCAAAAAAACCTATCTGGTTCACTAATATCCTTTAGGAAAGGAAATCTGCCGTCCTTACCTGGTCTGGCCTACATGTGACACCACAGCCATAGCAATCTGGTCGACTCTGAACTGCCCTCAGGAAACAAGGGATGGGCAATAAATGCTGGCCAGCCAGAGATGCCCCTGTCCTAGAGATGAATTAAAGAAAACTCAAAGCCATATTGAGAGACTACAAGAGAGGCAAGGGCCAATGGGCTGTATGACTTTTCCTCATCCTTGACTTCACTAAGTTCCCTGGACTGGGAGGCATGCCTTATGAAGATAGGTTGAGGGAGCTGGGACTCTTTTCCCTAGAGAGGCGAAGGATGAGAGGCGACCTGATAGAAGTTTATAAAATGTTGAGAGGAATAGATAGGGTGGACTCTCAGAGGCTATTTCCCCGGGTTGAAATGGTCGCTACGAGAGGACACAGATTTAAGGTGCGGGGAGAGAAGTACAGAGGTGATGTTAGGGGTAAGTTTTTCACTCAGAGGGTGGTGAGTGAATGGAATCGGCTGCCGTCATCGGTGGTGGAGGCGAACTCGCTGGGGTCTTTTAAAAGACTTCTGGACGAGTATATGGGGTTTAATGGGATTGGGGGTTATAGATAGGTCTATAGATTGGTGGGGTTGATGTGATCGGCGCAACTCGAGGGCCGAAGGGCCTGTTTGTGCTGTAATGTTCTATGTTCTAGACTTCGGTTAACGATGTGAAAGATGAAATTTCATTCTTGCACGAAACCTTTTATGAAAATGGTAAGTCCTGAATTGATTCCACCATCACACCACTAGGGTTTGGCACTGTTTGGAGCATAAGCCAAATCAAGTATCATATGTTATTTAAATAAAAATGCCCAGGGGAATCCCATGAAAGTCCCACTTTCAAACCAATATCAACCATTTCAAATCTTTACCAACCAAAAGTTTTTAAATCACAGAGTATGAATCCTGTGATTTAAAAGCTTTTGTTTGGTATAGATTTGCCTGCCAAGGCCAACATTTAATATCAATCTCCATAAAACTGAGGGGCTTGCTGAGCCATATCAGAGGACCATTATGAATGGATGCAAGGAAACAAATAGTGGAGTAAATAAAACTAGGGAGGCAGAAGAGGCCAGAACTGGAGCAGAGCCAAACTCTGACAGGGGTGAAAAGCGAGATGACATTGCAGCAACAGACAGTGATAAAATCATCTATTAGGATGGCACAGCAGCGTGGTTACCACTGCTGCCTCACAACGCCAGGGACCCGGATTCAAATCCGGCCTCGGCTCTCTGTGTGAAGTTTGTATGTTCTCCCTGTGTCCGCATGGATTTCTTTCGGGTGCTCCAGTTTTGTCCCTCAGTACGAAGGTGTGTGGGTTAGGTAGAGGACTAGCAGGGTAAATACACGGGGTGGCAGGGATCATGGTCAGTGCAGGCTCACAGGGTTGAATGACCTCCTTCTGCACTGAAGGATGACTGGGCTTCTATGCTACGCTTCGAGATTTTGGGAAACATGATAAGAGATTTGAAATCAATTAAAATTGTGATCTAACCAGTATAAAAATAAGCAATCAAATTAGAAAAAGAGCTCGAGAACACAGATCTGGATCAGCTTCAATGAAAGAAGTTTCAATTTAAACAATATTCCATGTTGATTTTGGTAACAGGAGCCAGAAGCACAGCGTGTAAGTGACAGGAGCAATAAGCATAGTGTGTGAGTGAGGGGAGTAAGAAGCAGTGTGTTAGTGAGGGGAGTAAGAAGCAGTGTGTGAGTGAGGGGAGTAAGAAGCAGTGTGTGAGTGAGGGGAGTAAGAAGCAATGTGTGAGTGAGGGGAGTAAGAAGCAGTGTGTTAGTGAGGGGAGTAAGAAGCAGTGTGTGAGTGAGGGGAGTAAGAAGCAGTGTGTGAGTGAGGGGAGTAAGAAGCAGTGTGTGAGTGAGGGGAGTAAGAAGCAGTGTGTGAGTGAGGGGAGTAAGAAGCAGTGTGTGAGTGAGGGGAGTAAGGAGCAGTGTGTGAGTGAGGGGAGCATTAAATGCAGATTGTTCATAAGGTGAGTAATAAATACAGTTTGTTAGTGAGTGGGGTAATAAGTACAATGTGTTCCTTAGGAAAGTAATATGCACAGTGCTTGTGTGAGGTGAGTAATAAGGACAGTGTGTGAATGAGGGGAGTAATGTGCACATTGTGTTATGTAGGAAGTAATAAGCACAGTGAATTTGTGAGGGGTTGAAAAAGCACAGTATGTTAGTGAGGGGAGTAATCAGCATAGTGTGTGAGGGACGGCATAATAAACACAATATGTTAGTGAGGGGGTAATATGCACAATGTGTTAGTGAGGGGAGTAATAAGCACAGTGTGTTAGTGAGGGGAGTAATAATCACAGTGTGTGAATGAGGGTAGTAATAATCACAATGTGAGTGAGGGGAGTAATAAGCACGGTGTGTTGGTGAGGGAGTACTAAGCACAGTGTTTGAGTGAGCAGAATAATAAACACAATGTGTTAGTGACGGAGAATTAAGGAAAGAATGTTAGTCAGGGAAGTAATAAGCACAGTGTGTGAATGAGGGGAGTAATAAGCAGTACTTGTTTGTGACGGGAGCAATAAGTACAGTGTGTTGGTATACATTGTGTTAGCGAAGAGAGTAATGCATTAGTAAGGGGAGTTATAAGCACAGCGTCAGTGTGGGGAGTATAAACACAGTTTGATAGTGAGGGGAGTAATAAGCACAGTGTGTGACTGAGGGGAGTAAAAATAAAGTTTGTGAGTGAGGGGAGTAATAAGCACAGTGTGTTAGTGAGGGAAATAATAAGCATAGTGTGTTAGTGAGGGGAATAAAAAGAACAGTTTGTGAGTCAGGGGAGTAATAAACAAGTTTATGAGTGAGGTCAGTAATAAGTATGATGTGTTGCTGTGTGGATTTAGAGCACAGTGTGTTAGTGAGGGGAATAATAAGCACGGTGTATTAGTGAGGGGAGCAATAAGAACAGTTTGTGAGTCGGGGAGCAATAAGAACAGTTTGGGAGTCAGAGGAGTAATAAGCACAGTGTGTTAGTAAGGGGAGCAATAGGCACAGTGTGTTAGTGAAGGGAACAATTGGCACAGTGTGTTAGTGAGGGGAATAAAAAGCACAGTGTGTTAGTGGAGCAATAAGTACAATGTATTAGTGATGGGAGTAGTTAGCATAGTGCGTTACTGAGGAGAGTAATAAGCACAGTTTGTTAGTGAGGAGAGAAAAAAGCACAATGTGTTAATGAAGGGATTAATAAGCATAGTGTGTTGATGAGATGGTTAATATCACAGTGCATGAGTGAGGGGAGTAACAAGCATAGTTTGGGAGTGAGCAGAGTAATAAGCACAGTGAGTAAGTGAGGGCAGTAATAAGCACAGTGTATCAGTGAGGAGAGTAAAAAGCACAGTCTGTTAGTGAGCAGAGTAGTAAGTACAATGTGTTAGTGAAGAGAATAATAAGCACAATGTGTTAGTGAGGGAGTAATAACAACAGTGTGTAACGGAGGAGAATAATATACAAAGTGTGTTAGTGAGTGGAGTAAAAAGCACAGTCTATTAGTGAGTGAAGTAATAAGTATAATGTGTTAATGAAGAGAATAAGAAGCACAATCTGTTACTGAGGGAGTAATAATCACAGTGTGTCACGGAGGGGACTAATAAGCACAATGTGTGAGTGAGGGAATTAATAAGTAGAATGTGTTACTGAGGGAATTAATAAGCATATGGTGTGAGTGAGGGGTGTAATATGAACTGTTTGTTAGTTAGGACAGTAATAGGCACACTGTGATAGTAAGGGGAGTAATAAGCACAGTGTGAGAGTGAGGGGAGTAATAAGCACAGTTCATTAGTGAGGGGGGCAATAAATACAGTATGTGACTAAGGGGAGTAATAAGAACAGTATGTGAGTGAGGGGAGTAATGAGCAAGTGTGTGAGTGAGGGGAGTAATAAGTACAGTGTGTGAATGAGGGGAGTAATAAGTACTGTGTGTGAGTGAGGGGAGTAATAACTACAGTGTGTGAGTGAGGGGAGTAATAAGTACAGTGTATTAGTGAGGAGAGTAATGAGCACAGTGTATGAGTGAGGGGAGTAATGAGCACAGTGTGTGAGTGAGGGGAGTAATAAGTAGTGTGTGAATGAGGGGAGTAATAAGTACTGTGTGTGAGTGAGGGGAGTAATAACTACAGTGTGTGAGTGAGGGGAGTAATAAGTACAGTGTATTAGTGAGGAGAGTAATGAGCACAGTGTATGAGTGAGGGGAGTAATGAGCAGTGTGTGAGTGAGAGGAGTAATAAGTACAGTGTGTGAGTGAGGGGAGTAATAAGTACAGTGTGTGATTGAGGGGAGTAATAAGTACAGTGTGTGAATGAGGGGAGTAATAAGTACAGTATGTGAGTGAAGGGAGTAATAAGTACAGTTGTGAATGAGGGGAGTAACAAGTACAGTGTTACTTCATAGGTGCTTTGGTCCGTCTTGTTGTCCAACAAGGGGCATACACGCGGTGGGTCGTGCAAGGGCTGCTCTTGAATGTTTCGAGAGTAGCCTAGTGCTTCACGTCATTAGTGTACGCTTAAACTGGACCATCTGACAGGCAACATGACAGCTCAGTGACTATCACTGTTTGTTGTGTAGATACGTGGATGCGGGCCAGTGTCTGTGGAAGTTTGTACATTCTCCCCGTGAATGCATGGGTTTTCTCCGGGTGCTCAGGTTTCCACCCACACCCCAAAAAACGTGCCCTTAGGCTGATTGGTGTAACAAATTATCCCTAAATTAGTCTTCCCTCAATCTTCCCCAATGGGTGTAGACAAAGGTCATAGGTAGAGGAGGGCACTCACAATGTTAAAATGGTGGTGCGGGTTCGTTGGGCCGAAGGGCCTGTTTCTGCTGCTGTGTTGTTCTTTATTCTTTATACTTTGTACAGTGTGTTAGTGAGGGGAGTAATAAGTACAGTGTGTGAGTGAGGGGAGTAATAAGTACAGTGTGTGAGTGAGGGGAGTAATAAGTACAGTGTGTGAGTGAGGGGAGTAATAAGTACAGTGTGAGTGAGGGAAGTAATAAATACAGTGTGTGAGTGAGGGGAGTAATAAGCACAGTGTGTGAGTGAGGGGAGTAATAAATACAGTGTGTGAGCGAGGGGAGTAATAAGCACAGTATGTGAGTGAGGGGAGTAATAAATACAGTGTGTGAGTGAGGGGAGTACTAATCACAGTGTGTGAGTGAGGGGAGTAATAAATACAGTGTGTGAGTGAGGGGAGTAATAACCACAGTGTGTGAGTGAGGGGAGTAATAAGTACAGTGTGTGAGTGAAGGGAGTAATAAGCACAGTGTGTGAGTGAGGGGAGTAATAAGCAGTGTGTGAATGAGGGAAGTAATAAATACAGTGTGTGAGTGAGAGGAGTAATAAGTACAGTGTGTGAATGAGGGAAGTAATAAGTACAGTGTGAATGAGGGAAGTAATAAGTACAGTGTGTGAGTGAGGGGAGTAATATTTTCAGTGTGTGAATGATGGTAGTAATAAGTACAGTGTGTGAATGAGGGGAGTAAAAAGTATAGAGTGTGAGTGAGGGGAATAATAAGTGCAGTGTGTGAGTGAGGGGAGTAATAAGTACAGTGTGTGAGTGAGGGAAGTAATAAGTACAGTGTGTGAATGAGGGGAGTAAGAAGTGCAGTGTGTGAGTGAGGGGAATAATAAGTACAGTGTGTGAATGAGGGGAGTAATAAGTACAGCGTGTGAATGAGGGGAGTAATAAGTACAGTGTGTGAGTGAGGGAACTAATAAGTACAGTGTGTGTGTGAGGGGAATAATAAGTGCAGTGTGTGAGTGAGGGGAGTAATAAGTACAGTGTGTGAATGAGGGGAGTAATAAGTACAGTGTGTGAGTGAGGGGAATAAAAAGTGCAGTGTGTGAGTGAGGGGAGTAATAAGTACAGTGTGTGAGTGAGGGGAATAATAAGTGCAGTGTGTCAGTGAGGGAAGTAATAATTTCAGTGTGAGAATGAGGGGAGTAATAAGTACAGTGTGTGAATGAGGGGAGTAATAAGTACAGCGTGTGAGTGAGGGGAATAATAAGTGCAGTGTGTGAGTGAGGGGAATAATAAATGCAGTGTGTGAATGAGGGGAGTAATAAGTACAGTGTGTGAGTGAGGGGAGTAATAAGTACAGTGTGTGAGTGAGGGGAGTAATAAGTACAGTGTGTGAATGAGGGGAGAAATAAGTACAGTGTGTGAGTGAAGGGAGTAATAAGCACAGTGTGTGAGGGAGGGGAGTAATAAGTACAGTGTGTGAGTGAGGGAAGTAGTAAATACAGTGTGTGAGTGAGGGGAGTAATAAGTACAGTGTGTGAATGAGGGGAGTAATAAATAGAGTGTGAGTGAGGGAAGTAATAAGTACAGTGTGTGAATGAGGGGAGTAATAAGTACAGTGTGTGAATGAGGGGAGTAATGAGTACAGTGTGTGAGTGAGGGGAATAATAAGTGCAGTGTGTGAGTGAGGGGAGTAATAAGTACAGTGTGTGAGTGAGGGCAGTAATAAGCACAGTGTGTGAGTGAGGGGAGTAATAAGTACAGTGTGAGTGAGGGGAATAATAAGTACAGTGTGTGAATGAGGGGAGTAATAAGTACAGTGTGTGAATGAGGGGAGTAATAAGTACAGTGTGTGAGTGAGGGAAGTAATAAGTACAGTGTGTGAATGAGGGGAATAATAAGTGCAGTGTGTGAGTGAGGGGAGTAATAAGTAAGTGTGTGAATGAGGGGAGTAATAAGTGCAGTGTGTGAGTGAGGGGAATAATAAGTACAGTGTGTGAATGAGGGGAGTAATAAGTACAGTGTGTGAATGAGGGGAGTAATAAGTACAGTGTGTGAGTGAGGGAAGTAATAAGTACAGTGTGTGAATGAGGGGAGTAATAAGTACAGTGTGTGAGTGAGGGAACTAATAAGTACAGTGTGTGAGTGAGGGGAATAATAAGTGCAGTGTGTGAGTGAGGGGAGTAATAAGTACAGTGTGTGAATGAGGGGAGTAATAAGTACAGTGTGTGAATGAGGGGAGTAATAAGTACAGTGTGTGAGTGAGGGGAATAATAACTGCAGTGTGTGAGTGAGGGGAGTAATAAGTACAGTGTGTGAGTGAGGGGAATAATAAGTGCAGTGTGTGAGTGAGGGAAGTAATAATTTCAGTGTGTGAATGAGGGGAGTAATAAGTACAGCGTGTGAGTGAGGGGAATAATCAGTGCAGTGTGTGAGTGAGGGGAATAATAAGTGCAGTGTGTGAATGAGGGGAGGAATAAGTACAGTGTGTGAATGAGGAGAGTAATAAGTACAGTGTGTGAGTGAGGGGAGTAATAAGTACCGTGTGTGAATGTGGGGAGTAATAAGTACAGTGTGTGAATGAGGGGAGTAATAAGTACAGTGTGTGAGTGAGGGGAGTAATAAGTACAGTGTGTGAGTGAGGGGAGTAATGAGTACAGTGTGTGAATGAGGGGAGTAATAAGTACAGTGTGTGAATGAGGGGAGTAATAAGTACAGTGTGTGAGTGAGGGGAGTAATAATTTCAGTGTGTGAATGAGGGGAGTAATAAGTACAGTGTGTGAGTGAGGGAAGTAATAAGTACAGTGTGTGAGAGAGGGGAATAATAAGTGCAGTGTGTGAGTGAGGGGAGTAATAAATACAGTGTGTGAGTGAGGGCAGTAATACGTACAGTGTGTGAGTGAGGGGAGTAATAAGTACAGTGTGTGAGTGAGGGAAGTAATAAGTACAGTGTGTGAATGAGGGGAATAATAAGTGCAGTGTGTGAGTGAGGGGAGTAATAAGTACAGTGTGTGAATGAGGGGAGTAATAAGTGCAGTGTGTGAATGAGGGGACTAATAAGTACAGTGTGTGAATGAGGGGAGTAATAAGTACAGTGTGTGAGTGAGGGGAATAATAAGTGCAGTGTGTGAGTGAGGGGAGTAATAAGCACAGTGTGTGAGTGAGGGGAATAATAAGTGCAGTGTGTGAGTGAGGGAAGTAATAATTTCAGTGTGTGAATGAGGGGAGTAATAAGTACAGTGTGTGAATGAGGGGAATAATAAGTGCAGTGTGTGAGTGAGGGGAATAATAAGTGCAGTGTGTGAATGAGGGGAGTAATAAGTACAGTGTGTGAGTGAGGGGAGTAATAAGTACAGTGTGTGAATGAGGGGAGTAATAAGTACAGTGTGTGAGTGAGGGAAGTAATATGTACAGTGTGTGAATGAGGGGAATAATAAGTGCAGTGTGTGAGTGAGGGGAGTAATAAGTACAGTGTGTGAATGAGGGGAGTAATAAGTGCAGTGTGTGAGTGAGGGGAATAATAAGTACAGTGTGTGAGTGAGGGGAATAATAAGTACAGTATGTGAATGAGGGGAGCAATATGTACAGTGTGTGAATGAGGGGAGTAATAAGTACAGTGTGTGAGTGAGGGTAGTAATAAGTACAGTGTGTGAATGAGGGGAATAATAAGTGCAGTGTGTGAGTGAGGGGAGTAATAAGTACAGTGTGTGAATGAGGGGAGTAATAAGTGCAGTGTGTGAATGAGGGGACTAATAAGTACAGTGTGTGAATGAGGGGAGTAATAAGTACAGTGTGTGAGTGAGGGAAGGAATAAGTACAGTGTGTGAGTGAGGGGAATAATAAGTACAGTGTGTGAGTGAGGGGAATAATAAGTACAGTATGTGAATGAGGGGAGCAATATGTACAGTGTGTGAATGAGGGGAGTAATAAGTACAGTGTGTGAGTGAGGGTAGTAATAAGTACAGTGTGTGAGTGAGGGGAGTAATAAATACAGTGTGTGAGTGAGGGCAGTAATACGTACAGTGTGTGAGTGAGGGGAGTAATAAGTACAGTGTGTGAGTGAGGGAAGTAATAAGTACAGTGTGTGAATGAGGGGAATAATAAGTGCAGTGTGTGAGTGAGGGGAGTAATAAGTACAGTGTGTGAATGAGGGGAGTAATAAGTGCAGTGTGTGAATGAGGGGACTAATAAGTACAGTGTGTGAATGAGGGGAGTAATAAGTACAGTGTGTGAATGAGGGGAGTAATAAGTACAGTGTGTGAGTGAGGGGAGTAATAAGTACAGTGAGTGAGTGAGGGGAGTAATGACTACAGTGTGTGAATGAGGGGAGTAATAAGTACAGTGTGTGAATGAGGGGAGTAATAAGTACAGTGTGTGAATGAGGAGAGTAATAAGTACAGTGTGTGAGTGAGGGGAGCATTAAGTACCGTGTGTGAATGAGGGGAGTAATAAGTACAGTGTGTGAATGAGGGGAGTAATAAGTACAGTGTGTGAGTGAGGGGAGTAATAAGTACAGTGTGTGAGTGAGGGGAGTAATAAGTACAGTGTGTGAGTGAGGGGAGTAATAAGTACAGTGTGTGAGTGAGGGAAGTAATAAGTACAGTGTGTGAGTATGGGGAATAATAAGTACAGTGTGTGAGTGAGGGGAATAATAAGTACAGTGTGTGAGTGAGGTGAGTAATAAGTACAGTGTGTGAATGAGGGGAGTAATAAGTGCAGTGTGTGAGTGAGGGGAATAATAAGTAGAGTGTGTGAATGAGGGGAGTAATAAGTACAGTGTGTGAATGAGGGGAGTAATAAGTACAGTGTGTGAGTGAGGGGAGTAATAAGTACAGTGTGTGAGTGAGGGGAGTAATGAGTACAGTGTGTGAATGAGGGGAGTAATAAGTACAGTGTGTGAATGAGGGGAGTAATGAGTACAGTGTGTGAGTGAGGGGAGTAATAATTTCAGTGTGTGAATGAGGGGAGTAATAAGTACAGTGTGTGAATGAGGGGAGTAATGAGTACAGTGTGTGAGAGAGGGGAATAATAAGTGCAGTGTGTGAGTGAGGGGAGTAATAAATACAGTGTGTGAGTGAGGGCAGTAATACGTACAGTGTGTGAGTGAGGGGAGTAATAAGTACAGTGTGTGAGTGAGGGAAGTAATAAGTACAGTGTGTGAATGAGGGGAATAATAAGTGCAGTGTCTGAGTGAGGGGAACAATAAGTACAGTGTGTGAATGAGGGGAGTAATATGTGCAGTGTGTGAATGAGGGGACTAATAAGTACAGTGTGTGAATGAGGGGAGTAATAAGTACAGTGTGTGAGTGAGGGAAGTAATAAGTACAATGTGTGAATGAGGGGAGTAATAAGTACAGTGTGTGAGTGAGGGAACTAATAAGTACAGTGTGTGAGTGAGGGGAATAATAAGTGCAGTGTGTGAGTGAGGGGAGTAATAAGTACAGTGTGTGAATGAGGGGAGTAATAAGTGCAGTGTGTGAGTGAGGGGAATAATAAGTACAGTGTGTGAGTGAGGGGAATAATAAGTACAGTGTGTGAATGAGGGGAGTAATAAGTACAGTGTGTGAATGAGGGGAGTAATAAGTACAGTGTGTGAGTGAGGGTAGTAATAAGTACAGTGTGTGAATGAGGGGAGTAATAAGTACAGTGTGTGAGTGAGGGAACTAATAAGTACAGTGTGTGAGTGAGGGGAATAATAAGTGCAGTGTGTGAGTGAGGGGAGTAATAAGTACAGTGTCTGAATGAGGAGAGTAATAAGTACAGTGTGTGAATGAGGGGAGTAATAAGTACAGTGTGTGAGTGAGGGGAATAATAACTGCAGTGTGTGAGTGAGGGGAGTAATAATTACAGTGTGTGAGTGAGGGGAATAATAAGTGCAGTGTGTGAGTGAGGGAAGTAATAATTTCAGTGTGTGAATGAGGGGAGTAATAAGTACAGTGTGTGAATGAGGGGAGTAATAAGTACAGCGTGTGAGTGAGGGGAATAATCAGTGCAGTGTGTGAGTGAGGGGAATAATAAGTGCAGTGTGTGAATGAGGGGAGTAATAAGTACAGTGTGTGAATGAGGAGAGTAATAAGTACAGTGTGTGAGTGAGGGGAGTAATAAGTACCGTGTGTGAATGTGGGGAGTAATAAGTACAGTGTGTGAATGAGGGGAGTAATAAGTACAGTGTGTGAGTGAGGGGAGTAATAAGTACAGTGTGTGAGTGAGGGGAGTAATGAGTACAGTGTGTGAATGAGGGGAGTAATAAGTACAGTGTGTGAATGAGGGGAGTAATAAGTACAGTGTGTGAGTGAGGGGAGTAATAATTTCAGTGTGTGAATGAGGGGAGTAATAAGTACAGTGTGTGAATGAGGGGAGTAATAAGTACAGTGTGTGAATGAGGGGAATCATAAGTGCAGTATGTGAGTGAGGGGAGTAATAAATACAGTGTGTGAGTGAGGGCAGTAATAAGTACAGTGTGTGAGTGAGGGGAGTAATAAGTACAGTGTGTGAGTGAGGGAAGTAATAAGTACAGTGTGAGTGAGGGGAATAATAAGTACAGTATGTGAATGAGGGGAGCAATATGTACAGTGTGTGAATGAGGGGAAGAATAAGTACAGTGTGTGAGTGAGGGTAGTAATAAGTACAGTGTGTGAATGAGGGGAATAATAAGTGCAGTGTGTGAGTGAGGGGAGTAATAAGTACAGTGTGTGAATAAGGGGAGTAATAAGTGCAGTGTGTGAATGAGGGGACGAATAAGTACAGTGTGTGAATGAGGGGAGTAATAAGTACAGTGTGTGAGTGAGGGAAGTAATAAGTACAGTGTGTGAATGAGGGGAGTAATAAGTACAGTGTGTGAGTGAGGGAACTAATAAGTACTGTGTGTGAGTGAGGGGAATAATAAGTGCAGTGTGTGAGTGAGGGAAGTAATAATTTCAGTGTGTGAATGAGGGGAGTAATAAGTACAGCGTGTGAATGAGGGGAGTAATAAGTACAGCGTGTGAGTGAGGGGAATAATAAGTGCAGTGTGTGAGTGAGGGGAATAATAAGTGCAGTGTGTGAATGAGGGGAGTAATAAGTACAGTGTGTGAGTGAGGGGAGTAATAAGTACCGTGTGTGAATGTGGGGAGTAATAAGTACAGTGTGTGAATGAGGGGAGTAATAAGTACAGTGTGTGAGTGAGGGGAGTAAAAAGTACAGTGTGTGAATGAGGGAAGTAATAAGTACAGTGTGTGAGTGAGGGGAGTAATAAGTACAGTGTGTGAATGAGGAGAGTAATAAGTACAGTGTGTGAGTGAGGGGAGTAATAAGTACCGTGTGTTAATGTGGGGAGTAATAAGTACAGTGTGTGAATGAGGGGAGTAATAAGTACAGTGTGTGAATGAGGGGAGTAATAAGTACAGTGTGAGTGAGGGAAGTAATAAGTACAGTGTGTGAGTGAGGGGAGTAATAATTTCAGTGTGTGAATGATGGGAGTAATAAGTACAGTGTGTGAGTGAGGGAAGTAATAAATACAGTGTGTGAATGAGGGGAGTAATAAGTACAGTGTGTGAGTGAGGGAACAAATAAGTACAGTGTGTGAGTGAGGGGAACAATAAGTGCAGTGTGTGAGTGAGGGGAGTAATAAGTACACTGTGTGAATGAGGGGAGTAATAAGTACAGTGTGTGATTGAGGGGAGTAATAAGTACAGTGTGGGACTGAAGGGAGTAATAAGCACAGTGTGTGAGTGAGGGGAGTAATAAGTACAGTGTGTGAGTGAGGGAAGTAATAAATACAGTGTGTGAGTGAGGGAGTAATAAGTACAGTGTGTGAATGAGGGGAGTAAGAAGTACAGTGTGAGTGAGGGAAGTAATAAGTACAGTGTGTGAGTGAGGGGAGTAATAATTTCAGTGTGTGAATGAGGGGAGTAATAAGTACAGTGTGTGAATGAGGGGAGTAATAAGTGCAGTGTGTGAGTGAGGGGAGTAATAAGTACAGTGTGTGAGTGAGGGCAGTAATAAGTACAGTGTGTGAGTGAGGGGAGTAATAAGTACAGTGTGTGAGTGAGGGAAGTAATAAGTACAGTGTGTGAGTGAGGGGAATAATAACTACAGTGTGTGAGTGAGCGGAATAATAAGTACAGTGTGTGAGTGAGGGGAATAGTAAGTACAGTGTGTGAGTGAGGGGAATAATAAGTACAGTGTGTGAGTGAGGGAAGTAATAAGTACAGTGTGTGAGTGAGGGGAGTAATAAACACTGTGTGTGAGTGAAGGGAGTAATAAGTACAGTGTGTGAATGAGGGGAGTAATAAGTACAGTGTGAGTGAGGGAAGTAATAAGTACAGTGTGTGAGTGAGGGGAGTAATAATTTCAGTGTGTGAATGATGGGAGTAATAAGTACAGTGTGTGAGTGAGGGAAGTAATAAATACAGTGTGTGAATGAGGGGAGTAATAAGTACAGTGTGTGAGTGAGGGAACTAATAAGTACAGTGTGTGAGTGAGGGGAACAATAAGTGCAGTGTGTGAGTGAGGGGAGTAATAAATACACAGTGTGAATGAGGGGAGTAATAAGTACAGTGTGTGATTGAGGGGAGTAATAAGTACAGTGTGTGACTGAAGGGAGTAATAAGCACAGTGTGTGAGTGAGGGGAGTAATAAGTACAGTGTGTGAGTGAGGGAAGTAATAAATACAGTGTGTGAGTGAGGGAGTAATAAGTACAGTGTGTGAATGAGGGGAGTAAGAAGTACAGTGTGAGTGAGGGAAGTAATAAGTACAGTGTGTGAGTGAGGGGAGTAATAATTTCAGTGTGTGAATGAGGGGAGTAATAAGTACAGTGTGTGAATGAGGGGAGTAATAAGTGCAGTGTGTGAGTGAGGGGAGTAATAAGTACAGTGTGTGAGTGAGGGCAGTAATAAGTACAGTGTGTGAGTGAGGGGAGTAATAAGTACAGTGTGTGAGTGAGGGAAGTAATAAGTACAGTGTGAGTGAGGGGAATAATAAGTACAGTGTGTGAATGAGGGGAGTAATAAGTACAGTGTGTGAATGATGCGAGTAATAAGTACAGTGTGTGAGTGAGGGTTGTAATAAGTACAGTGTGTGAGTGAGGGAAGTAATAAGTATTGTGTGTGAATGAGGGGAGTAATAAGTACAGTGTGTGAGTGAGGGAAGTAATAAGTACAGTGTGTGAATGAGGGGAATAATAAGTGCAGTGTGTGAGTGAGGGGAGTAATAAGTACAGTGTGTGAATGAGGGGAGTAATAAGTGCAGTGTGTGAGTGAGGGGAATAATATGTACAGTGTGTGAATGAGGGGAGTAATAAGTACAGTGTGTGAATGAGGGGAGTAATAAGTACAGTGTGTGAGTGAGGGTTGTAATAAGTACAGTGTGTGAGTGAGGGAAGTAATAAGTATAGTGTGTGAATGAGGGGAGTAATAAGTACAGTGTGTGAGTGAGGGAAGTAATAAGTACAGTGTGTGAGTGAGGGAAGTAATAAGTACAGTGTGTGAATGAGGGGAGTAATAAGTACAGTGTGTGAGTGAGGGAACTAATAAGTACAGTGTGTGAGTGAGGGGAATAATAAGCGCAGTGTGTGAGTGAGGGGAGTAATAAGTACAGTGTGTGAATGAGGGGAGTAATAAGTGCAGCGAGTGAGTGAGGGGAATAATAAGTGCAGTGTGTGAGTGAGGGGAATAATAAGTGCAGTGTGTCAATGACGGGAGTAATAAGTACAGTGTGTGAGTGAGGGGAGTAATAAGTACAGTGTGTGAATGAGGAGAGTAATAAGTACAGTGTGTGAGTGAGGGGAGCATTAAGTACCGTGTGTGAATGAGGGGAGTAATAAGTACAGTGTGTGAATGAGGGGAGTAATAAGTACAGTGTGTGAGTGAGGGGAGTAATAAGTACAGTGTGTGAGTGAGGGGAGTAATAAGTACAGTGTGTGAGTGAGGGGAGTAATAAGTACAGTGTGTGAGTGAGGGAAGTAATAAGTACAGTGTGTGAGTATGGGGAATAATAAGTACAGTGTGTGAGTGAGGGGAATAATAAGTACAGTGTGTGAGTGAGGTGAGTAATAAGTACAGTGTGTGAATGAGGGGAGTAATAAGTGCAGTGTGTGAGTGAGGGGAATAATAAGTAGAGTGTGTGAATGAGGGGAGTAATAAGTACAGTGTGTGAATGAGGGGAGTAATAAGTACAGTGTGTGAGTGAGGGAAGTAATAGGTACAGCCTGTGAATGAGGGGAGTAATAAGTACAGTGTGTGAGTGAGGGAACTAATAAGTACAGTGTGTGTGTGAGGGGAATAATTAGTGCAGTGTGTGAGTGAGGGGAGTAATAAGTACAGTGTGTGAATGAGGGGAGTAATACGTACAGTGTGTGAGTGAGGGGAGTAATAAGTGCAGTGTGTGAGTGAGGGGAGTAATAAGTACAGTGTGTGAGTGAGGGGAATAATAAGTGCAGTGTGTCAGTGAGGGAAGTAATAATTTCAGTGTGTGAATGAGGGGAGTAATAAGTACAGTCTGTGAATGAGGGGAGTAATAAGTACAGCGTGTGAGTGAGGGGAATAATAAGTGCAGTGTGTGAGTGAGGGGAATAATAAATGCAGTGTGTGAATGAGGGGAGTAATAAGTACAGTGTGTGAGTGATGGGGTAATAAGTACAGTGTGTGAATGAGGAGAGTAATAAGCACAGTGTGTGAGTGAGGGGAGTAATAAGTACAGTGTGTGAGTGAGGGAAGTAATAAGTATAGAGTGTGAATGAGGGGAGTAATAAGTACAGTGTGTGAGTGAGGGAACTAATAAGTACAGTGTGTGAGTGAGGGGAATAATAAGTGCAGTGTGTGACTGAGGGGAGTAATAAGTACAGTGTGTGAATGAGGGGAGTAATAAGTGCAGCGTGTGAGTGAGGGGAATAATAAGTACAGTGTGTGAATGAGGGGAATAATAAGTACAGTGTGTGAGTGAGGGGAGTAATAAGTACAGTGTGTGAATGAGGGGAGTAATAAGTACAGTGTGTGAGTGAGGGAAGTAATAAATACAGTGTGAGTGAGGGGAATAATAAGTGCAGTGTGTGAGTGAGGGGAGTAATAAGTACAGTTTGTGAATGAGGGGAGTAATAAATACAGTGTGTGAGTGAGGGGAATAATAAGTGCAGTGTGTGAGTGAGGGGAGTAATAAGTACAGTGTGTGAGTGAGGGGAATAATAAGTGCAGTGTGTGAGTGAGGGAAGTAATAATTTCAGTGTGTGAATGAGGGGAGTAATAAGTACAGTGTGTGAATGAGGGGAGTAATAAGTACAGCGTGTGAGTGAGGGGAATAATAAGTGCAGTGTGTGAGTGAGGGGAATAATAAGTGCAGTGTGTGAATGAGGGGAGTAATAAGTACAGTGTGTGAGTGAGGGGAGTAATAAGTACAGTGTGTGAATGAGGAGAGTAATAAGTACAGTGTGTGAGTGAGGGGAGTAATAAGTACCGTGTGTGAATGAGGGGAGTAATAAGTACAGTGTGTGAATGAGGGGAGTAATAAGTACAGTGTGTGAGTGAAGGGAGTAATAAGTACAGTGTGTGAGTGAGGGGAGTAATAAGTACAGTGTGTGAGTGAGGGGAGTAATAAGTACAGTGTGTGTGTGAGGGTACTAATAAGTACAGTGTGTGAGTGAGGGGAATAATAAGTACAGTGTGTGAGTGAGGGAAATAATAAGTACAGTGTGTGAATGAGAGGAGTAATGAGCACAGTGTGTGAGTGAGGGGAGTAATAAGTACAGTGTGTGAGTGAGGGGAGTAATAAGTACAGTGTGTGAGTGAGGGGAATAATAAGTACAGTGTGTGAGTGAGGGGAGTAATAAGTACAGTGTGTGAGTGAGGGAAGTAATAAATACAGTGTGTGAGTGAGGGAGTAATAAGTACAGTGTGTGAATGAGGGGAGTAAGAAGTACAGTGTGAGTGAGGGAAGTAATAAGTACAGTGTGTGAGTGAGGGGAGTAATAATTTCAGTGTGTGAATGAGGGGAGTAATAAGTACAGTGTGTGAATGAGGGGAGTAATAAGTGCAGTGTGTGAGTGAGGGGAGTAATAAGTACAGTGTGTGAGTGAGGGCAGTAATAAGTACAGTGTGTGAGTGAGGGGAGTAATAAGTACAGTGTGTGAGTGAGGGAAGTAATAAGTACAGTGTGAGTGAGGGGAATAATAAGTACAGTGTGTGAATGAGGGGAGTAATAAGTACAGTGTGTGAATGATGCGAGTAATAAGTACAGTGTGTGAGTGAGGGTTGTAATAAGTACAGTGTGTGAGTGAGGGAAGTAATAAGTATTGTGTGTGAATGAGGGGAGTAAT
Source organism: Prionace glauca (assembly GCA_037974335.1). Classification (NCBI taxonomy): domain Eukaryota; kingdom Metazoa; phylum Chordata; class Chondrichthyes; order Carcharhiniformes; family Carcharhinidae; genus Prionace; species Prionace glauca. Next base: position 14,716,047 of record CM075736.1, on the reverse strand, counting down.
AAGTACAGTGTGTGAGTGAGGGAAGTAATAAGTACAGTGTGTGAATGAGGGGAATAATAAGTGCAGTGTGTGAGTGAGGGGAGTAATAAGTACAGTGTGTGAATGAGGGGAGTAATAAGTGCAGTGTGTGAGTGAGTGGAATAATATGTACAGTGTGTGAATGAGAGGAGTAATAAGTACAGTGTGTGAATGAGTGGAGTAATAAGTACAGTGTGTGAGTGAGGGTTGTAATAAGTACAGTGTGTGAGTGAGGGAAGTAATAAGTATAGTGTGTGAATGAGGGGAGTAATAAGTACAGTGTGTGAGTGAGGGAAGTAATAAGTACAGTGTGTGAATGAGGGGAATAATAAGTGCAGTGTGTGAGTGAGGGGAGTAATAAGTACAGTGTGAGAATGAGGGGAGTAATAAGTGCAGTGTGTGATTGAGGGGAGTAATAAGTACAGTGTGGGACTGAAGGGAGTAATAAGCACAGTGTGTGAGTGAGGGGAGTAATAAGTACAGTGTGTGAGTGAGGGAAGTAATAAATACAGTGTGTGAATGAGGGGAGTAATAAGTACAGTGTGTGAATGAGGGGAGTAATAAGTGCAGTGTGTGAGTGAGGGGAGTAATAAGTACAGTGTGTGAGTGAGGGCAGTAATAAGTACAGTGTGTGAGTGAGGGGAGTAATAAGTACAGTGTGTGAGTGAGGGAAGTAATAAGTACAGTGTGTGAGTGAGGGGAATAATAACTACAGTGTGTGAGTGAGCGGAATAATAAGTACAGTGTGTGAGTGAGGGGAATAGTAAGTACAGTGTGTGAGTGAGGGGAATAATAAGTACAGTGTGTGAGTGAGGGAAGTAATAAATACAGTGTGTGAATGAGGGGAGTAATAAGTACAGTGTGTGAGTGAGGGAACTAATAAGTACAGTGTGTGAGTGAGGGGAACAATAAGTGCAGTGTGTGAGTGAGGGGAGTAATAAATACACAGTGTGAATGAGGGGAGTAATAAGTACAGTGTGTGATTGAGGGGAGTAATAAGTACAGTGTGTGACTGAAGGGAGTAATAAGCACAGTGTGTGAGTGAGGGGAGTAATAAGTACAGTGTGTGAGTGAGGGAAGTAATAAATACAGTGTGTGAGTGAGGGAGTAATAAGTACAGTGTGTGAATGAGGGGAGTAAGAAGTACAGTGTGAGTGAGGGAAGTAATAAGTACAGTGTGTGAGTGAGGGGAGTAATAATTTCAGTGTGTGAATGAGGGGAGTAATAAGTACAGTGTGTGAATGAGGGGAGTAATAAGTGCAGTGTGTGAGTGAGGGGAGTAATAAGTACAGTGTGTGAGTGAGGGCAGTAATAAGTACAGTGTGTGAGTGAGGGGAGTAATAAGTACAGTGTGTGAGTGAGGGAAGTAATAAGTACAGTGTGAGTGAGGGGAATAATAAGTACAGTGTGTGAATGAGGGGAGTAATAAGTACAGTGTGTGAATGATGCGAGTAATAAGTACAGTGTGTGAGTGAGGGTTGTAATAAGTACAGTGTGTGAGTGAGGGAAGTAATAAGTATTGTGTGTGAATGAGGGGAGTAATAAGTACAGTGTGTGAGTGAGGGAAGTAATAAGTACAGTGTGTGAATGAGGGGAATAATAAGTGCAGTGTGTGAGTGAGGGGAGTAATAAGTACAGTGTGTGAATGAGGGGAGTAATAAGTGCAGTGTGTGAGTGAGGGGAATAATATGTACAGTGTGTGAATGAGGGGAGTAATAAGTACAGTGTGTGAATGAGGGGAGTAATAAGTACAGTGTGTGAGTGAGGGTTGTAATAAGTACAGTGTGTGAGTGAGGGAAGTAATAAGTATAGTGTGTGAATGAGGGGAGTAATAAGTACAGTGTGTGAGTGAGGGAAGTAATAAGTACAGTGTGTGAGTGAGGGAAGTAATAAGTACAGTGTGTGAATGAGGGGAGTAATAAGTACAGTGTGTGAGTGAGGGAACTAATAAGTACAGTGTGTGAGTGAGGGGAATAATAAGCGCAGTGTGTGAGTGAGGGGAGTAATAAGTACAGTGTGTGAATGAGGGGAGTAATAAGTGCAGCGAGTGAGTGAGGGGAATAATAAGTGCAGTGTGTGAGTGAGGGGAATAATAAGTGCAGTGTGTCAATGACGGGAGTAATAAGTACAGTGTGTGAGTGAGGGGAGTAATAAGTACAGTGTGTGAATGAGGAGAGTAATAAGTACAGTGTGTGAGTGAGGGGAGCATTAAGTACCGTGTGTGAATGAGGGGAGTAATAAGTACAGTGTGTGAATGAGGGGAGTAATAAGTACAGTGTGTGAGTGAGGGGAGTAATAAGTACAGTGTGTGAGTGAGGGGAGTAATAAGTACAGTGTGTGAGTGAGGGGAGTAATAAGTACAGTGTGTGAGTGAGGGAAGTAATAAGTACAGTGTGTGAGTATGGGGAATAATAAGTACAGTGTGTGAGTGAGGGGAATAATAAGTACAGTGTGTGAGTGAGGTGAGTAATAAGTACAGTGTGTGAATGAGGGGAGTAATAAGTGCAGTGTGTGAGTGAGGGGAATAATAAGTAGAGTGTGTGAATGAGGGGAGTAATAAGTACAGTGTGTGAATGAGGGGAGTAATAAGTACAGTGTGTGAGTGAGGGAAGTAATAGGTACAGCCTGTGAATGAGGGGAGTAATAAGTACAGTGTGTGAGTGAGGGAACTAATAAGTACAGTGTGTGTGTGAGGGGAATAATTAGTGCAGTGTGTGAGTGAGGGGAGTAATAAGTACAGTGTGTGAATGAGGGGAGTAATACGTACAGTGTGTGAGTGAGGGGAGTAATAAGTGCAGTGTGTGAGTGAGGGGAGTAATAAGTACAGTGTGTGAGTGAGGGGAATAATAAGTGCAGTGTGTCAGTGAGGGAAGTAATAATTTCAGTGTGTGAATGAGGGGAGTAATAAGTACAGTCTGTGAATGAGGGGAGTAATAAGTACAGCGTGTGAGTGAGGGGAATAATAAGTGCAGTGTGTGAGTGAGGGGAATAATAAATGCAGTGTGTGAATGAGGGGAGTAATAAGTACAGTGTGTGAGTGATGGGGTAATAAGTACAGTGTGTGAATGAGGAGAGTAATAAGCACAGTGTGTGAGTGAGGGGAGTAATAAGTACAGTGTGTGAGTGAGGGAAGTAATAAGTATAGAGTGTGAATGAGGGGAGTAATAAGTACAGTGTGTGAGTGAGGGAACTAATAAGTACAGTGTGTGAGTGAGGGGAATAATAAGTGCAGTGTGTGACTGAGGGGAGTAATAAGTACAGTGTGTGAATGAGGGGAGTAATAAGTGCAGCGTGTGAGTGAGGGGAATAATAAGTACAGTGTGTGAATGAGGGGAATAATAAGTACAGTGTGTGAGTGAGGGGAGTAATAAGTACAGTGTGTGAATGAGGGGAGTAATAAGTACAGTGTGTGAGTGAGGGAAGTAATAAATACAGTGTGAGTGAGGGGAATAATAAGTGCAGTGTGTGAGTGAGGGGAGTAATAAGTACAGTTTGTGAATGAGGGGAGTAATAAATACAGTGTGTGAGTGAGGGGAATAATAAGTGCAGTGTGTGAGTGAGGGGAGTAATAAGTACAGTGTGTGAGTGAGGGGAATAATAAGTGCAGTGTGTGAGTGAGGGAAGTAATAATTTCAGTGTGTGAATGAGGGGAGTAATAAGTACAGTGTGTGAATGAGGGGAGTAATAAGTACAGCGTGTGAGTGAGGGGAATAATAAGTGCAGTGTGTGAGTGAGGGGAATAATAAGTGCAGTGTGTGAATGAGGGGAGTAATAAGTACAGTGTGTGAGTGAGGGGAGTAATAAGTACAGTGTGTGAATGAGGAGAGTAATAAGTACAGTGTGTGAGTGAGGGGAGTAATAAGTACCGTGTGTGAATGAGGGGAGTAATAAGTACAGTGTGTGAATGAGGGGAGTAATAAGTACAGTGTGTGAGTGAAGGGAGTAATAAGTACAGTGTGTGAGTGAGGGGAGTAATAAGTACAGTGTGTGAGTGAGGGGAGTAATAAGTACAGTGTGTGTGTGAGGGTACTAATAAGTACAGTGTGTGAGTGAGGGGAATAATAAGTACAGTGTGTGAGTGAGGGAAATAATAAGTACAGTGTGTGAATGAGAGGAGTAATGAGCACAGTGTGTGAGTGAGGGGAGTAATAAGTACAGTGTGTGAGTGAGGGGAGTAATAAGTACAGTGTGTGAGTGAGGGGAATAATAAGTACAGTGTGTGAGTGAGGGGAGTAATAAGTACAGTGTGTGAGTGAGGGAAGTAATAAATACAGTGTGTGAGTGAGGGAGTAATAAGTACAGTGTGTGAATGAGGGGAGTAAGAAGTACAGTGTGAGTGAGGGAAGTAATAAGTACAGTGTGTGAGTGAGGGGAGTAATAATTTCAGTGTGTGAATGAGGGGAGTAATAAGTACAGTGTGTGAATGAGGGGAGTAATAAGTGCAGTGTGTGAGTGAGGGGAGTAATAAGTACAGTGTGTGAGTGAGGGCAGTAATAAGTACAGTGTGTGAGTGAGGGGAGTAATAAGTACAGTGTGTGAGTGAGGGAAGTAATAAGTACAGTGTGAGTGAGGGGAATAATAAGTACAGTGTGTGAATGAGGGGAGTAATAAGTACAGTGTGTGAATGATGCGAGTAATAAGTACAGTGTGTGAGTGAGGGTTGTAATAAGTACAGTGTGTGAGTGAGGGAAGTAATAAGTATTGTGTGTGAATGAGGGGAGTAATAAGTACAGTGTGTGAGTGAGGGAAGTAATAAGTACAGTGTGTGAATGAGGGGAATAATAAGTGCAGTGTGTGAGTGAGGGGAGTAATAAGTACAGTGTGTGAATGAGGGGAGTAATAAGTGCAGTGTGTGAGTGAGTGGAATAATATGTACAGTGTGTGAATGAGAGGAGTAATAAGTACAGTGTGTGAATGAGTGGAGTAATAAGTACAGTGTGTGAGTGAGGGTTGTAATAAGTACAGTGTGTGAGTGAGGGAAGTAATAAGTATAGTGTGTGAATGAGGGGAGTAATAAGTACAGTGTGTGAGTGAGGGAAGTAATAAGTACAGTGTGTGAATGAGGGGAATAATAAGTGCAGTGTGTGAGTGAGGGGAGTAATAAGTACAGTGTGAGAATGAGGGGAGTAATAAGTGCAGTGTGTGATTGAGGGGAGTAATAAGTACAGTGTGGGACTGAAGGGAGTAATAAGCACAGTGTGTGAGTGAGGGGAGTAATAAGTACAGTGTGTGAGTGAGGGAAGTAATAAATACAGTGTGTGAATGAGGGGAGTAATAAGTACAGTGTGTGAATGAGGGGAGTAATAAGTGCAGTGTGTGAGTGAGGGGAGTAATAAGTACAGTGTGTGAGTGAGGGCAGTAATAAGTACAGTGTGTGAGTGAGGGGAGTAATAAGTACAGTGTGTGAGTGAGGGAAGTAATAAGTACAGTGTGTGAGTGAGGGGAATAATAACTACAGTGTGTGAGTGAGCGGAATAATAAGTACAGTGTGTGAGTGAGGGGAATAGTAAGTACAGTGTGTGAGTGAGGGGAATAATAAGTACAGTGTGTGAGTGAGGGAAGTAATAAGTACAGTGTGTGAGTGAGGGGAGTAATAAACACTGTGTGTGAGTGAAGGGAGTAATAAGTACAGTGTGTGAATGAGGGGAGTAATAAGTACAGTGTGAGTGAGGGAAGTAATAAGTACAGTGTGTGAGTGAGGGGAGTAATAATTTCAGTGTGTGAATGATGGGAGTAATAAGTACAGTGTGTGAGTGAGGGAAGTAATAAATACAGTGTGTGAATGAGGGGAGTAATAAGTACAGTGTGTGAGTGAGGGAACTAATAAGTACAGTGTGTGAGTGAGGGGAACAATAAGTGCAGTGTGTGAGTGAGGGGAGTAATAAATACACAGTGTGAATGAGGGGAGTAATAAGTACAGTGTGTGATTGAGGGGAGTAATAAGTACAGTGTGTGACTGAAGGGAGTAATAAGCACAGTGTGTGAGTGAGGGGAGTAATAAGTACAGTGTGTGAGTGAGGGAAGTAATAAATACAGTGTGTGAGTGAGGGAGTAATAAGTACAGTGTGTGAATGAGGGGAGTAAGAAGTACAGTGTGAGTGAGGGAAGTAATAAGTACAGTGTGTGAGTGAGGGGAGTAATAATTTCAGTGTGTGAATGAGGGGAGTAATAAGTACAGTGTGTGAATGAGGGGAGTAATAAGTGCAGTGTGTGAGTGAGGGGAGTAATAAGTACAGTGTGTGAGTGAGGGCAGTAATAAGTACAGTGTGTGAGTGAGGGGAGTAATAAGTACAGTGTGTGAGTGAGGGAAGTAATAAGTACAGTGTGAGTGAGGGGAATAATAAGTACAGTGTGTGAATGAGGGGAGTAATAAGTACAGTGTGTGAATGATGCGAGTAATAAGTACAGTGTGTGAGTGAGGGTTGTAATAAGTACAGTGTGTGAGTGAGGGAAGTAATAAGTATTGTGTGTGAATGAGGGGAGTAATAAGTACAGTGTGTGAGTGAGGGAAGTAATAAGTACAGTGTGTGAATGAGGGGAATAATAAGTGCAGTGTGTGAGTGAGGGGAGTAATAAGTACAGTGTGTGAATGAGGGGAGTAATAAGTGCAGTGTGTGAGTGAGGGGAATAATATGTACAGTGTGTGAATGAGGGGAGTAATAAGTACAGTGTGTGAATGAGGGGAGTAATAAGTACAGTGTGTGAGTGAGGGTTGTAATAAGTACAGTGTGTGAGTGAGGGAAGTAATAAGTATAGTGTGTGAATGAGGGGAGTAATAAGTACAGTGTGTGAGTGAGGGAAGTAATAAGTACAGTGTGTGAGTGAGGGAAGTAATAAGTACAGTGTGTGAATGAGGGGAGTAATAAGTACAGTGTGTGAGTGAGGGAACTAATAAGTACAGTGTGTGAGTGAGGGGAATAATAAGCGCAGTGTGTGAGTGAGGGGAGTAATAAGTACAGTGTGTGAATGAGGGGAGTAATAAGTGCAGCGTGTGAGTGAGGGGAATAATAAGTGCAGTGTGTGAGTGAGGGGAATAATAAGTGCAGTGTGTCAATGACGGGAGTAATAAGTACAGTGTGTGAGTGAGGGGAGTAATAAGTACAGTGTGTGAATGAGGAGAGTAATAAGTACAGTGTGTGAGTGAGGGGAGCATTAAGTACCGTGTGTGAATGAGGGGAGTAATAAGTACAGTGTGTGAATGAGGGGAGTAATAAGTACAGTGTGTGAGTGAGGGGAGTAATAAGTACAGTGTGTGAGTGAGGGGAGTAATAAGTACAGTGTGTGAGTGAGGGGAGTAATAAGTACAGTGTGTGAGTGAGGGAAGTAATAAGTACAGTGTGTGAGTATGGGGAATAATAACTACAGAGTGTGAGTGAGGGGAATAATAAGTACAGTGTGTGAGTGAGGTGAGTAATAAGTACAGTGTGTGAATGAGGGGAGTAATAAGTGCAGTGTGTGAGTGAGGGGAATAATAAGTAGAGTGTGTGAATGAGGGGAGTAATAAGTACAGTGTGTGAATGAGGGGAGTAATAAGTACGGTGTGTGAGTGAGGGAAGTAATAGGTACAGCCTGTGAATGAGGGGAGTAATAAGTACAGTGTGTGAGTGAGGGAACTAATAAGTACAGTGTGTGTGTGAGGGGAATAATTAGTGCAGTGTGTGAGTGAGGGGAGTAATAAGTACAGTGTGTGAATGAGGGGAGTAATACGTACAGTGTGTGAGTGAGGGGAGTAATAAGTGCAGTGTGTGAGTGAGGGGAGTAATAAGTACAGTGTGTGAGTGAGGGGAATAATAAGTGCAGTGTGTCAGTGAGGGAAGTAATAATTTCAGTGTGTGAATGAGGGGAGTAATAAGTACAGTCTGTGAATGAGGGGAGTAATAAGTACAGCGTGTGAGTGAGGGGAATAATAAGTGCAGTGTGTGAGTGAGGGGAATAATAAATGCAGTGTGTGAATGAGGGGAGTAATAAGTACAGTGTGTGAGTGATGGGGTAATAAGTACAGTGTGTGAATAAGGAGAGTAATAAGCACAGTGTGTGAGTGAGGGGAGTAATAAGTACAGTGTGTGAGTGAGGGAAGTAATAAGTATAGAGTGTGAATGAGGGGAGTAATAAGTACAGTGTGTGAGTGAGGGAACTAATAAGTACAGTGTGTGAGTGAGGGGAATAATAAGTGCAGTGTGTGACTGAGGGGAGTAATAAGTACAGTGTGTGAATGAGGGGAGTAATAAGTGCAGCGTGTGAGTGAGGGGAATAATAAGTACAGTGTGTGAATGAGGGGAATAATAAGTACAGTGTGTGAGTGAGGGGAGTAATAAGTACAGTGTGTGAATGAGGGGAGTAATAAGTACAGTGTGTGAGTGAGGGAAGTAATAAGTACAGTGTGAGTGAGGGGAATAATAAGTGCAGTGTGTGAGTGAGGGGAGTAATAAGTACAGTTTGTGAATGAGGGGAGTAATAAATACAGTGTGTGAGTGAGGGGAATAATAAGTGCAGTGTGTGAGTGAGGGGAGTAATAAGTACAGTGTGTGAGTGAGGGGAATAATAAGTGCAGTGTGTGAGTGAGGGAAGTAATAATTTCAGTGTGTGAATGAGGGGAGTAATAAGTACAGTGTGTGAATGAGGGGAGTAATAAGTACAGCGTGTGAGTGAGGGGAATAATAAGTGCAGTGTGTGAGTGAGGGGAATAATAAGTGCAGTGTGTGAATGAGGGGAGTAATAAGTACAGTGTGTGAGTGAGGGGAGTAATAAGTACAGTGTGTGAATGAGGAGAGTAATAAGTACAGTGTGTGAGTGAGGGGAGTAATAAGTACCGTGTGTGAATGAGGGGAGTAATAAGTACAGTGTGTGAATGAGGGGAGTAATAAGTACAGTGTGTGAGTGAAGGGAGTAATAAGTACAGTGTGTGAGTGAGGGGAGTAATAAGTACAGTGTGTGAGTGAGGGGAGTAATAAGTACAGTGTGTGTGTGAGGGTACTAATAAGTACAGTGTGTGAGTGAGGGGAATAATAAGTACAGTGTGTGAGTGAGGGAAATAATAAGTACAGTGTGTGAATGAGAGGAGTAATGAGCACAGTGTGTGAGTGAGGGGAGTAATAAGTACAGTGTGTGAGTGAGGGGAGTAATAAGTACAGTGTGTGAGTGAGGGGAATAATAAGTACAGTGTGTGAGTGAGGGGAGTAATAAGTACAGTGTGTGAGTGAGGGAAGTAATAAATACAGTGTGTGAGTGAGGGAGTAATAAGTACAGTGTGTGAATGAGGGGAGTAAGAAGTACAGTGTGAGTGAGGGAAGTAATAAGTACAGTGTGTGAGTGAGGGGAGTAATAATTTCAGTGTGTGAATGAGGGGAGTAATAAGTACAGTGTGTGAATGAGGGGAGTAATAAGTGCAGTGTGTGAGTGAGGGGAGTAATAAGTACAGTGTGTGAGTGAGGGCAGTAATAAGTACAGTGTGTGAGTGAGGGGAGTAATAAGTACAGTGTGTGAGTGAGGGAAGTAATAAGTGCAGTGAGAGTGAGGGGAATAATAAGTACAGTGTGTGAATGAGGGGAGTAATAAGTACAGTGTGTGAATGATGCGAGTAATAAGTACAGTGTGTGAGTGAGGGTTGTAATAAGTACAGTGTGTGAGTGAGGGAAGTAATAAGTATTGTGTGTGAATGAGGGGAGTAATAAGTACAGTGTGTGAGTGAGGGAAGTAATAAGTACAGTGTGTGAATGAGGGGAATAATAAGTGCAGTGTGTGAGTGAGGGGAGTAATAAGTACAGTGTGTGAATGAGGGGAGTAATAAGTGCAGTGTGTGAGTGAGTGGAATAATATGTACAGTGTGTGAATGAGAGGAGTAATAAGTACAGTGTGTGAATGAGTGGAGTAATAAGTACAGTGTGTGAGTGAGGGTTGTAATAAGTACAGTGTGTGAGTGAGGGAAGTAATAAGTATAGTGTGTGAATGAGGGGAGTAATAAGTACAGTGTGTGAGTGAGGGAAGTAATAAGTACAGTGTGTGAATGAGGGGAATAATAAGTGCAGTGTGTGAGTGAGGGGAGTAATAAGTACAGTGTGAGAATGAGGGGAGTAATAAGTGCAGTGTGTGAGTGAGGGGAATAATATGTACAGTGTGTGAATGAGGGGAGTAATAAGTACAGTGTGTAAATGAGGGGAGTAATAAGTACAGTGTGTGAGTGAGGGAAGTAATAAGTACAGTGTGTGAATGAGGGGAGTAATAAGTACAGTGTGTGAGTGAGGGAACTAATAAGTACTGTGTGTGAGTGAGGGGAATAATAAGCGCAGTGTGTGAGTGAGGGGAGTAATAAGTACAGTGTGTGAATGAGGGGAGTAATAAGTGCAGCGTGTGAGTGAGGGGAATAATAAGTGCAGTGTGTGAGTGAGGGGAATAATAAGTGCAGTGTGTCAATGACGGGAGTAATAAGTACAGTGTGTGAGTGAGGGGAGTAATAAGTACAGTGTGTGAATGAGGAGAGTAATAAGTACAGTGTGTGAGTGAGGGGAGCATTAAGTACCGTGTGTGAATGAGGGGAGTAATAAGTACAGTGTGTGAATGAGGGGAGTAATAAGTACAGTGTGTGAGTGAGGGGAGTAATAAGTACAGTGTGTGAGTGAGGGGAGTAATAAGTACAGTGTGTGAGTGAGGGGAGTAATAAGTACAGTGTGTGAGTGAGGGAAGTAATAAGTACAGTGTGTGAGTATGGGGAATAATAAGTACAGTGTGTGAGTGAGGGGAATAATAAGTACAGTGTGTGAGTGAGGTGAGTAATAAGTACAGTGTGTGAATGAGGGGAGTAATAAGTGCAGTGTGTGAGTGAGGGGAATAATAAGTAGATTGTGTGAATGAGGGGAGTAATAAGTACAGTGTGTGAATGAGGGGAGTAATAAGTACAGTGTGTGAGTGAGGGAAGTAATAGGTACAGCCTGTGAATGAGGGGAGTAATAAGTACAGTGTGTGAGTGAGGGAAATAATAAGTACAGTGTGTGTGTGAGGGGAATAATTAGTGCAGTGTGTGAGTGAGGGGAGTAATAAGTACAGTGTGTGAATGAGGGGAGTAATACGTACAGTGTGTGAGTGAGGGGAGTAATAAGTGCAGTGTGTGAGTGAGGGGAGTAATAAGTACAGTGTGTGAGTGAGGGGAATAATAAGTGCAGTGTGTCAGTGAGGGAAGTAATAATTTCAGTGTGTGAATGTGGGGAGTAATAAGTACAGTCTGTGAATGAGGGGAGTAATAAGTACAGCGTGTGAGTGAGGGGAATAATAAGTGCAGTGTGTGAGTGAGGGGAATAATAAATGCAGTGTGTGAATGAGGGGAGTAATAAGTACAGTGTCTGAGTGAGGGGGTAATAAGTACAGTGTGTGAATGAGGAGAGTAATAAGCACAGTGTGTGAGTGAGGGGAGTAATAAGTACAGTGTGTGAGTGAGGGAAGTAATAAGTATAGAGTGTGAATGAGGGGAGTAATAAGTACAGTGTGTGAGTGAGGGAACTAATAAGTACAGTGTGTGAGTGAGGGGAATAATAAGTGCAGTGTGTGACTGAGGGGAGTAATAAGTACAGTGTGTGAATGAGGGGAGTAATAAGTGCAGCGTGTGAGTGAGGGGAATAATAAGTACAGTGTGTGAATGAGGGGAATAATAAGTACAGTGTGTGAGTGAGGGGAGTAATAAGTACAGTGTGTGAATGAGGGGAGTAATAAGTACAGTGTGTGAGTGAGGGAAGTAATAAGTACAGTGTGAGTGAGGGGAATAATAAGTGCAGTGTGTGAGTGAGGGGAGTAATAAGTACAGTTTGTGAATGAGGGGAGTAATAAATACAGTGTGTGAGTGAGGGGAATAATAAGTGCAGTGTGTGAGTGAGGGGAGTAATAAGTACAGTGTGTGAGTGAGGGGAATAATAAGTGCAGTGTGTGAGTGAGGGAAGTAATAATTTCAGTGTGTGAATGAGGGGAGTAATAAGTACAGTGTGTGAATGAGGGGAGTAATAAGTACAGCGTGTGAGTGAGGGGAATAATAAGTGCAGTGTGTGAGTGAGGGGAATAATAAGTGCAGTGTGTGAATGAGGGGAGTAATAAGTACAGTGTGTGAGTGAGGGGAGTAATAAGTACAGTGTGTGAATGAGGAGAGTAATAAGTACAGTGTGTGAGTGAGGGGAGTAATAAGTACCGTGTGTGAATGAGGGGAGTAATAAGTACAGTGTGTGAATGAGGGGAGTAATAAGTACAGTGTGTGAGTGAAGGGAGTAATAAGTACAGTGTGTGAGTGAGGGGAGTAATAAGAACAGTGTGTGAGTGAGGGGAGTAATAAGTACAGTGTGTGTGTGAGGGTACTAATAAGTACAGTGTGTGAGTGAGGGGAATAATAAGTACAGTGTGTGAGTGAGGGAAATAATAAGTACAGTGTGTGAATGAGAGGAGTAATGAGCACAGTGTGTGAGTGAGGGGAGTAATAAGTACAGTGTGTGAGTGAGGGGAGTAATAAGTACAGTGTGTGAGTGAGGGGAATAATAAGTACAGTGTGTGAGTGAGGGGAGTAATAAGTACAGTGTGTGAATGAGGGGAGTAATGCGCACAGTGTGTGAGTGAGGGGAGTAATAAGTACAGTGTGTGAGTGAGGGAAGTAATAAGTACAGTGTGTGAGTGAGAGGAATAATAACTACAGCGTGTGAGTGAGGGGAATAATAAGTACAGTGTGTGAGTGAGGGGAGTAATAAATACAGTGTGTGAGTGAGGGGAATAATAAGTGCAGTGTGTGAGTGAGGGAAGTAATAATTTCAGTGTGTGAATGAGGGGAGTAATAAGTACAGTGTTTGAATGAGGGTAGTAATAAGTACTGCGTGTGAGTGAGTGGAATAATAAGTGCAGTGTGTGAGTGAGGGGAATAATAAGTGCAGTGTGTGAATGAGGGGAGTAATAAGTACAGTGTGTGAGTGACGGGAGTAATAAGTACAGTGTGAGAATGAGGAGAGTAATAAGTGCAGTGTGTGAGTGAGGGGAGTAATAAGTACAGCCTGTGAATGAGGGGAGTAATAAGTACAGTGTGTGAATGGGGGGAGTAATAACTACAGTGTGTGAGTGAGGGGAGTAATAAGTACAGTGTGTGAGTGAGGGGAGTAATAAGTACAGTGTGTGAGTGAGGGAACTAATAAGTACAGTTTGTGAGTGAGGGGAATAATAAGTACAGTGTGTGAGTGAGGTAAATAATAAGTACAGTGTGTGAGTGAGGGGAGTAATAAGTACAGTGTGTGAATGAGGGGAGTAATAAGTACAGTGTGTGAGTGAGGGGAGTAATAAGTACAGTGTGTGAGTGAGGCAATAATAAGTACAGTGTGAGAGTAAGGGGAGTAATAAGTACAGTGTGTGAATGAGGGGAATAATGAGCACAGTGAGTGAGTGAGGGGAGTAATAAGTACAGTGTGTGAGTGAGGGGAGTAATAAGTACAGCTGTGAATGAGGGAAGTAATAAGTACAGTGTGTGAGTGAGGGGAATAATAAGTACAGTGTGTGAGTGAGGGGAGTAATAAGTACAGTGTGTGAATGAGGGGAGTAATGAGCACAGTGTGTGAGTGAGGGGAGTAATATGTACAGTGAGTGAGTGAGGGAAGTAATAAGTACAGTGTGTGAATGAGGGGAATAATAAGTACAGTGTGTTAGTGAGGGAAATAATAAGTACAGTGTGTGAGTGAGGGGAGTAATAAGTACAGTGTGTGAATGAGGGGAGTAATGAGCACAGTGTGTGAGTGAGGGGAGTAATAAGTACAGTGTGTGAATGAGGGGAGTAATAAGTACAGTGTGTGAGTGAGGGGAGTAATAAGTTCAGTGTGTGAATGAGGGGAGTAATGAGCACTGTGTGTGAGTGAGGGGAGTTATAAGTACAGTGAGTGAGTGAGGGAAGTAATAAGTACAGTTTGTGAGTGAGGGGAATAATAAGTTCAGTGTGTGAGTGAGGGAAGTAATAAGTACAGTGTGTGAGTGAGGGGAATAATAAGTACAGTGTGTGAGTGAGGGGAATAATAAGTACAGTGTGTGAGTGAGGGGAATAATAAGTACAGTGTGTGAGTGAGCGGAATAATAAGTACAGTGTGTGAGTGAGGGGAATAGTAAGTACAGTGTGTGAGTGAGGGGAATAATAAGTACAGTGTGTGAGTGAGGGAAGTAATAAGTACAGTGTGTGAGTGAGGGGAGTAATAAACACTGTGTGTGAGTGAAGGGAGTAATAAGTACAGTGTGTGAATGAGGGGAGTAATAAGTACAGTGTGAGTGAGGGAAGTAATAAGTACAGTGTGTGAGTGAGAGGAGTAATAATTTCAGTGTGTGAATGATGGGAGTAATAAGTACAGTGTGTGAGTGAGGGAAGTAATAAATACAGTGTGTGAATGAGGGGAGTAATAAGTACAGTGTGTGAGTGAGGGAACTAATAAGTACAGTGTGTGAGTGAGGGGAACAATAAGTGCAGTGTGTGAGTGAGGGGAGTAATAAGTACACTGTGTGAATGAGGTGAGTAATAAGTACAGTGTGTGATTGAGGGGAGTAATAAGTACAGTGTGGGACTGAAGGGAGTAATAAGCACAGTGTGTGAGTGAGGGGAGTAATAAGTACAGTGTGTGAGTGAGGGAAGTAATAAATACAGTGTGTGAGTGAGGGAGTAATAAGTACAGTGTGTGAATGAGGGGAGTAAGAAGTACAGTGTGAGTGAGGGAAGTAATAAGTACAGTGTGTGAGTGAGGGGAGTAATAATTTCAGTGTGTGAATGAGGGGAGTAATAAGTACAGTGTGTGAATGAGGGGAGTAATAAGTGCAGTGTGTGAGTGAGGGGAGTAATAAGTACAGTGTGTGAGTGAGGGCAGTAATAAGTACAGTGTGTGAGTGAGGGGAGTAATAAGTACAGTGTGTGAGTGAGGGAAGTAATAAGTACAGTGTGTGAGTGAGGGGAATAATAACTACAGTGTGTGAGTGAGCGGAATAATAAGTACAGTGTGTGAGTGAGGGGAATAGTAAGTACAGTGTGTGAGTGAGGGAAGTAATAAGTACAGTGTGTGAGTGAGGGGAGTAATAAACACTGTGTGTGAGTGAAGGGAGTAATAAGTACAGTGTGTGAATGAGGGGAGTAATAAGTACAGTGTGAGTGAGGGAAGTAATAAGTACAGTGTGTGAGTGAGGGGAGTAATAATTTCAGTGTGTGAATGATGGGAGTAATAAGTACAGTGTGTGAGTGAGGGAAGTAATAAATACAGTGTGTGAATGAGGGGAGTAATAAGTACAGTGTGTGAGTGAGGGAACTAATAAGTACAGTGTGTGAGTGAGGGGAACAATAAGTGCAGTGTGTGAGTGAGGGGAGTAATAAATACACTGTGTGAATGAGGGGAGTAATAAGTACAGTGTGTGATTGAGGGGAGTAATAAGTACAGTGTGTGACTGAAGGGAGTAATAAGCACAGTGTGTGAGTGAGGGGAGTAATAAGTACAGTGTGTGAGTGAGGGAAGTAATAAATACAGTGTGTGAGTGAGGGAGTAATAAGTACAGTGTGTGAATGAGGGGAGTAAGAAGTACAGTGTGAGTGAGGGAAGTAATAAGTACAGTGTGTGAGTGAGGGGAGTAATAATTTCAGTGTGTGAATGAGGGGAGTAATAAGTACAGTGTGTGTGTGAGGGTACTAATAAGTACAGTGTGTGAGTGAGGGGAATAATAAGTACAGTGTGTGAGTGAGGGAAATAATAAGTACAGTGTGTGAATGAGAGGAGTAATGAGCACAGTGTGTGAGTGAGGGGAGTAATAAGTACAGTGTGTGAGTGAGGGGAGTAATAAGTACAGTGTGTGAGTGAGGGGAATAATAAGTACAGTGTGTGAGTGAGGGGAGTAATAAGTACAGTGTGTGAATGAGGGGAGTAATGCGCACAGTGTGTGAGTGAGGGGAGTAATAAGTACAGTGTGTGAGTGAGGGAAGTAATAAGTACAGTGTGTGAGTGAGAGGAATAATAACTACAGCGTGTGAGTGAGGGGAATAATAAGTACAGTGTGTGAGTGAGGGGAGTAATAAATACAGTGTGTGAGTGAGGGGAATAATAAGTGCAGTGTGTGAGTGAGGGAAGTAATAATTTCAGTGTGTGAATGAGGGGAGTAATAAGTACAGTGTTTGAATGAGGGTAGTAATAAGTACTGCGTGTGAGTGAGTGGAATAATAAGTGCAGTGTGTGAGTGAGGGGAATAATAAGTGCAGTGTGTGAATGAGGGGAGTAATAAGTACAGTGTGTGAGTGACGGGAGTAATAAGTACAGTGTGAGAATGAGGAGAGTAATAAGTGCAGTGTGTGAGTGAGGGGAGTAATAAGTACAGCCTGTGAATGAGGAGAGTAATAAGTGCAGTTTGTGAGTGAGGGGAGTAATAAGTACAGTGTGTGAATGAGGGGAGTAATAAGTACAGTGTGTGAGTGAGGGGAGTAATAAGTACAGTGTGTGAGTGAGGCAATAATAAGTACAGTGTGAGAGTAAGGGGAGTAATAAGTACAGTGTGTGAATGAGGGGAATAATGAGCACAGTGAGTGAGTGAAGGGAGTAATAAGTACAGTGTGTGAGTGAGGGGAGTAATAAGTACAGCTGTGAATGAGGGAAGTAATAAGTACAGTGTGTGAGTGAGGGGAATAATAAGTACAGTGTGTGAGTGAGGGGAGTAATAAGTACAGTGTGTGAATGAGGGGAGTAATGAGCACAGTGTGTGAGTGAGGGGAGTAATATGTACAGTGAGTGAGTGAGGGAAGTAATAAGTACAGTGTGTGAATGAGGGGAATAATAAGTACAGTGTGTTAGTGAGGGAAATAATAAGTACAGTGTGTGAGTGAGGGGAGTAATAAGTACAGTGTGTGAATGAGGGGAGTAATGAGCACAGTGTGTGAGTGAGGGGAGTAATAAGTACAGTGTGTGAATGAGGGGAGTAATAAGTACAGTGTGTGAGTGAGGGGAGTAATAAGTTCAGTGTGTGAATGAGGGGAGTAATGAGCACTGTGTGTGAGTGAGGGGAGTTATAAGTACAGTGAGTGAGTGAGGGAAGTAATAAGTACAGTTTGTGAGTGAGGGGAATAATAAGTTCAGTGTGTGAGTGAGGGAAGTAATAAGTACAGTGTGTGAGTGAGGGGAATAATAAGTACAGTGTGTGAGTGAGGGGAATAATAAGTACAGTGTGTGAGTGAGGGGAATAATAAGTACAGTGTGTGAGTGAGCGGAATAATAAGTACAGTGTGTGAGTGAGGGGAATAGTAAGTACAGTGTGTGAGTGAGGGGAATAATAAGTACAGTGTGTGAGTGAGGGAAGTAATAAGTACAGTGTGTGAGTGAGGGGAGTAATAAACACTGTGTGTGAGTGAAGGGAGTAATAAGTACAGTGTGTGAATGAGGGGAGTAATAAGTACAGTGTGAGTGAGGGAAGTAATAAGTACAGTGTGTGAGTGAGAGGAGTAATAATTTCAGTGTGTGAATGATGGGAGTAATAAGTACAGTGTGTGAGTGAGGGAAGTAATAAATACAGTGTGTGAATGAGGGGAGTAATAAGTACAGTGTGTGAGTGAGGGAACTAATAAGTACAGTGTGTGAGTGAGGGGAACAATAAGTGCAGTGTGTGAGTGAGGGGAGTAATAAGTACACTGTGTGAATGAGGTGAGTAATAAGTACAGTGTGTGATTGAGGGGAGTAATAAGTACAGTGTGGGACTGAAGGGAGTAATAAGCACAGTGTGTGAGTGAGGGGAGTAATAAGTACAGTGTGTGAGTGAGGGAAGTAATAAATACAGTGTGTGAGTGAGGGAGTAATAAGTACAGTGTGTGAATGAGGGGAGTAAGAAGTACAGTGTGAGTGAGGGAAGTAATAAGTACAGTGTGTGAGTGAGGGGAGTAATAATTTCAGTGTGTGAATGAGGGGAGTAATAAGTACAGTGTGTGAATGAGGGGAGTAATAAGTGCAGTGTGTGAGTGAGGGGAGTAATAAGTACAGTGTGTGAGTGAGGGCAGTAATAAGTACAGTGTGTGAGTGAGGGGAGTAATAAGTACAGTGTGTGAGTGAGGGAAGTAATAAGTACAGTGTGTGAGTGAGGGGAATAATAACTACAGTGTGTGAGTGAGCGGAATAATAAGTACAGTGTGTGAGTGAGGGGAATAGTAAGTACAGTGTGTGAGTGAGGGAAGTAATAAGTACAGTGTGTGAGTGAGGGGAGTAATAAACACTGTGTGTGAGTGAAGGGAGTAATAAGTACAGTGTGTGAATGAGGGGAGTAATAAGTACAGTGTGAGTGAGGGAAGTAATAAGTACAGTGTGTGAGTGAGGGGAGTAATAATTTCAGTGTGTGAATGATGGGAGTAATAAGTACAGTGTGTGAGTGAGGGAAGTAATAAATACAGTGTGTGAATGAGGGGAGTAATAAGTACAGTGTGTGAGTGAGGGAACTAATAAGTACAGTGTGTGAGTGAGGGGAACAATAAGTGCAGTGTGTGAGTGAGGGGAGTAATAAATACACTGTGTGAATGAGGGGAGTAATAAGTACAGTGTGTGATTGAGGGGAGTAATAAGTACAGTGTGTGACTGAAGGGAGTAATAAGCACAGTGTGTGAGTGAGGGGAGTAATAAGTACAGTGTGTGAGTGAGGGAAGTAATAAATACAGTGTGTGAGTGAGGGAGTAATAAGTACAGTGTGTGAATGAGGGGAGTAAGAAGTACAGTGTGAGTGAGGGAAGTAATAAGTACAGTGTGTGAGTGAGGGGAGTAATAATTTCAGTGTGTGAATGAGGGGAGTAATAAGTACAGTGTGTGAATGAGGGGAGTAATAAGTGCAGTGTGTGAGTGAGGGGAGTAATAAGTACAGTGTGTGAGTGAGGGCAGTAATAAGTACAGTGTGTGAGTGAGGGGAGTAATAAGTACAGTGTGTGAGTGAGGGAAGTAATAAGTACAGTGTGAGTGAGGGGAATAATAAGTACAGTGTGTGAATGAGGGGAGTAATAAGTACAGTGTGTGAATGATGGGAGTAATAAGTACAGTGTGTGAGTGAGGGTTGTAATAAGTACAGTGTGTGAGTGAGGGAAGTAATAAGTATTGTGTGTGAATGAGGGGAGTAATAAGTACAGTGTGTGAGTGAGGGAAGTAATAAGTACAGTGTGTGAATGAGGGGAATAATAAGTGCAGTGTGTGAGTGAGGGGAGTAATAAGTACAGTGTGTGAATGAGGGGAGTAATAAGTGCAGTGTGTGAGTGAGGGGAATAATATGTACAGTGTGTGAATGAGGGGAGTAATAAGTACAGTGTGTGAATGAGGGGAGTAATAAGTACAGTGTGTGAGTGAGGGAAGTAATGAGTACAGTGTGTGAATGAGGGGAGTAATAAGTACAGTGTGTGAGTGAGGGAACTAATAAGTACAGTGTGTGAGTGAGGGGAATAATAAGCGCAGTGTGTGAGTGAGGGGAGTAATAAGTACAGTGTGTGAATGAGGGGAGTAATAAGTGCAGCGTGTGAGTGAGGGGAATAATAAGTGCAGTGTGTGAGTGAGGGGAATAATAAGTGCAGTGTGTGAATGACGGGAGTAATAAGTACAGTGTGTGAGTGAGGGGAGTAATAAGTACAGTGTGTGAATGGGGAGAGTAATAAGTACAGGGTGTGAGTGAGGGGAGCATTAAGTACCGTGTGTGAATGAGGGGAGTAATAAGTACAGTGTGTGAATGAGGGGAGTAATAAGTACAGTGTGTGAGTGAGGGGAGTAATAAGTACAGTGTGTGAGTGAGGGGAGTAATAAGTACAGTGTGTGAGTGAGGGGAGTAATAAGTACAGTGTGTGAGTGAGGGAAGTAATAAGTACAGTGTGTGAGTATGGGGAATAATAAGTACAGTGTGTGAGTGAGGGGAATAATAAGTACAGTGTGTGAGTGAGGTGAGTAATAAGTACAGTGTGTGAATGAGGGGAGTAATAAGTGCAGTGTGTGAGTGAGGGGAATAATAAGTAGAGTGTGTGAATGAGGGGAGTAATAAGTACAGTGTGTGAATGAGGGGAGTAATAAGTACAGTGTGTGAGTGAGGGAAGTAATAGGTACAGCCTGTGAATGAGGGGAGTAATAAGTACAGTGTGTGAGTGAGGGAACTAATAAGTACAGTGTGTGTGTGAGGGGAATAATTAGTGCAGTGTGTGAGTGAGGGGAGTAATAAGTACAGTGTGTGAATGAGGGGAGTAATACGTACAGTGTGTGAGTGAGGGGAGTAATAAGTACAGTGTGTGAGTGAGGGGAATAATAAGTGCAGTGTGTCAGTGAGGGAAGTAATAATTTCAGTGTGTGAATGAGGGGAGTAATAAGTACAGTCTGTGAATGAGGGGAGTAATAAGTACAGCGTGTGAGTGAGGGGAATAATAAGTGCAGTGTGTGAGTGAGGGGAATAATAAATGCAGTGTGTGAATGAGGGGAGTAATAAGTACAGTGTGTGAGTGAGGGGGTAATAAGTACAGTGTGTGAATGAGGAGAGTAATAAGTACAGTGTGTGAGTGAGGGGAGTAATAAGTACAGTGTGTGAGTGAGGGAAGTAATAAGTATAGTGTGTGAATGAGGGGAGTAATAAGTACAGTGTGTGAGTGAGGGAACTAATAAGTACAGTGTGTGAGTGAGGGGAATAATAAGTGCAGTGTGTGACTGAGGGGAGTAATAAGTACAGTGTGTGAATGAGGGGAGTAATAAGTGCAGCGTGTGAGTGAGGGGAATAATAAGTACAGTGTGTGAATGAGGGGAATAATAAGTACAGTGTGTGAGTGAGGGGAGTAATAAGTACAGTGTGTGAATGAGGGGAGTAATAAGTACAGTGTGTGAGTGAGGGAAGTAATAAGTACAGTGTGAGTGAGGGGAATAATAAGTGCAGTGTGTGAGTGAGGGGAGTAATAAGTACAGTTTGTGAATGAGGGGAGTAATAAATACAGTGTGTGAGTGAGGGGAATAATAAGTGCAGTGTGTGAGTGAGGGGAGTAATAAGTACAGTGTGTGAGTGAGGGGAATAATAAGTGCAGTGTGTGAGTGAGGGAAGTAATAATTTCAGTGTGTGAATGAGGGGAGTAATAAGTACAGTGTGTGAGTGAGGGGAGTAATAAGTACAGCGTGTGAGTGAGGGGAATAATAAGTGCAGTGTGTGAGTGAGGGGAATAATAAGTGCAGTGTGTGAATGAGGGGAGTAATAAGTACAGTGTGTGAGTGAGGGGAGTAATAAGTACAGTGTGTGAATGAGGAGAGTAATAAGTACAGTGTGTGAGTGAGGGGAGTAATAAGTACCGTGTGTGAATGAGGGGAGTAATAAGTACAGTGTGTGAATGAGGGGAGTAATAAGTACAGTGTGTGAGTGAAGGGAGTAATAAGTACAGTGTGTGAGTGAGGGGAGTAATAAGTACAGTGTGTGAGTGAGGGGAGTAATAAGTACAGTGTGTGTGTGAGGGTACTAATAAGTACAGTGTGTGAGTGAGGGGAATAATAAGTACAGTGTGTGAGTGAGGGAAATAATAAGTACAGTGTGTGAATGAGAGGAGTAATGAGCACAGTGTGTGAGTGAGGGGAGTAATAAGTACAGTGTGTGAGTGAGGGGAGTAATAAGTACAGTGTGTGAGTGAGGGGAATAATAAGTACAGTGTGTGAGTGAGGGGAGTAATAAGTACAGTGTGTGAATGAGGGGAGTAATGCGCACAGTGTGTGAGTGAGGGGAGTAATAAGTACAGTGTGTGAGTGAGGGAAGTAATAAGTACAGTGTGTGAGTGAGAGGAATAATAACTACAGCGTGTGAGTGAGGGGAATAATAAGTACAGTGTGTGAGTGAGGGGAGTAATAAATACAGTGTGTGAGTGAGGGGAATAATAAGTGCAGTGTGTGAGTGAGGGAAGTAATAATTTCAGTGTGTGAATGAGGGGAGTAATAAGTACAGTGTTTGAATGAGGGGAGTAATAAGTACTGCGTGTGAGTGAGTGGAATAATAAGTGCAGTGTGTGAGTGAGGGGAATAATAAGTGCAGTGTGTGAATGAGGGGAGTAATAAGTACAGTGTGTGAGTGACGGGAGTAATAAGTACAGTGTGAGAATGAGGAGAGTAATAAGTGCAGTGTGTGAGTGAGGGGAGTAATAAGTACAGTCTGTGAATGAGGGGAGTAATAAGTACAGTGTGTGAATGGGGGGAGTAATAACTACAGTGTGTGAGTGAGGGGAGTAATAAGTACAGTGTGTGAGTGAGGGGAGTAATAAGTACAGTGTGTGAGTGAGGGAACTAATAAGTAAAGTTTGTGAGTGAGGGGAATAATAAGTACAGTGTGTGAGTGAGGTAAATAATAAGTACAGTGTGTGAGTGAGGGGAGTAATAAGTACAGTGTGTGAATGAGGGGAGTAATAAGTACAGTGTGTGAGTGAGGGGAGTAATAAGTACAGTGTGTGAGTGAGGCAATAATAAGTACAATGTGAGAGTAAGGGGAGTAATAAGTACAGTGTGTGAATGAGGGGAATAATGAGCACAGTGAGTGAGTGAGGGGAGTAATAAGTACAGTGTGTGAGTGAGGGGAGTAATAAGTACAGCTGTGAATGAGGGAAGTAATAAGTACAGTGTGTGAGTGAGGGGGATAATAAGTACAGTGTGTGAGTGAGGGGAGTAATAAGTACAGTGTGTGAATGAGGGGAGTAATGAGCACAGTGTGTGAGTGAGGGGAGTAATAAGTACAGTGAGTGAGTGAGGGAAGTAATAAGTACAGTGTGTGAATGAGGGGAATAATAAGTACAGTGTGTTAGTGAGGGAAATAATAAGTACAGTGTGTGAGTGAGGGGAGTAATAAGTACAGTGTGGGAATGAGGGGAGTAATGAGCACAGTGTGTGAGTGAGGGGAGTAATAAGTACAGTGTGTGAATGAGGGGAGTAATAAGTACAGTGTGTGAGTGAGGGGAGTAATAAGTTCAGTGTGTGAATGAGGGGAGTAATGAGCACTGTGTGTGAGTGAGGGGAGTTATAAGTACAGTGAGTGAGTGAGGGAAGTAATAAGTACAGTTTGTGAGTGAGGGGAATAATAAGTTCAGTGTGTGAGTGAGGGGAGTAATAAGTACAGTGTGTGAATGAGGGGAATAATAAGTACAGTGTGTGAGTGAGGGAAATAATAAGTAGTGTGTGAGTGAGGGGAGTAATAAGTACAGTGTGTGAATGAGGGGAGTAATGAGCACAGTGTGTGAGTGAGGGGAGTAATAAGTACAGTGTGTGAATGAGGGGAGTAATAAGTACAGTGTGTGAGTGAGGGGAGTAATAAGTACAGTGTGTGAATGAGGGGAGTAATGAGCACAGTGTGTGATTGAGGGGAGTAATAAGTACAGTGTGTGAGTGAGGGAAGTAATAAGTACAGTGTGTGAGTGAGGGGAATAATAAGTACAGTGTGTGAGTGAGGGGAGTAATAAGTACAGTGTGTGAATGAGGGGAGTAATGAGCACAGTGTGTGAGTGAGGGGAGTAATAAGTACAGTGAGTGAGTGAGGGAAGTAATAAGTACAGTGTGTGAGTGAGGGGAATAATAAGTACAGTGTGTGAGTGAGGGAAATAATAAGTACAGTGTGTGAGTGAGGGGAGTAATAAGTACAGTGTGTGAATGAGGGGAGTAATGAGCACAGTGTGTGAGTGAGGGGAGTAATAAGTACAGTGTGTGAATGAGGGGAGTAATAAGTACAGTGTGTGAATGAGGGGAGTAATAAGTACAGTGTGTAAGTGAGGGGAGTATTAAGTACAGTGTGTGAGTGAGGGGAATAATAAGTACAGTGTGTGAGTGAGGGAAGTAATAAGTACAGTGTGTGAATGAGGGGAGTAATGAGCACAGTGTGTGAGTGAGGGGAGTAATAAGTACAGTGTGTGAGTGAGGTGAGTAATAAGTACAGTGTGTATGAGGGGAGTAATAAGTACAGTATGTTAGTCAGCAGATTAATAAGCACAGTGTGTGAGTGAGGAAGTAATAAGTACAGTGTGTGAATGAGGGGAGTAATAAGTACAGTGTGTGAATGAGGGGAGTAATAAGTACAGTGTGTGAGTGAGGGGAGTAATAAATACAGTGTGTGAATGAGGGGAGTAATGAGCACAGTGTGTGAGTGAGGGGAGTAATAAGTACAGTGTGTGAGTGAGGGAAGTAATAAGTACAGTGTGTGAGTGAGGGGAATAATAAGTACAGTGTGTGAGTGAGGGGAGTAATAAGTACAGTGTGTGAATGAGGGGAGTAATGAGCACAGTGTGTGAGTGAGGGGAGTAATAAGTACAGTGAGTGAGTGAGGGAAGTAATAAGTACAGTGTGTGAGTGAGGGGAATAATAAGTACAGTGTGTGAGTGAGGGAAATAATAAGTACAGTGTGTGAGTGAGGGGAGTAATAAGTACAGTGTGTGAATGAGGGGAGTAATGAGCACAGTGTGTGAGTGAGGGGAGTAATAAGTACAGTGTGTGAATGAGGGGAGTAATAAGTACAGTGTGTGAATGAGGGGAGTAATAAGTACAGTGTGTAAGTGAGGGGAGTATTAAGTACAGTGTGTGAGTGAGGGGAATAATAAGTACAGTGTGTGAGTGAGGGAAGTAATAAGTACAGTGTGTGAATGAGGGGAGTAATGAGCACAGTGTGTGAGTGAGGGGAGTAATAAGTACAGTGTGTGAGTGAGGTGAGTAATAAGTACAGTGTGTATGAGGGGAGTAATAAGTACAGTATGTTAGTCAGCAGATTAATAAGCACAGTGTGTGAGTGAGGAAGTAATAAGTACAGTGTGTGAATGAGGGGAGTAATAAGTACAGTGTGTGAATAAGGGGAGTAATAAGTACAGTGTGTGAGTGAGGGGAGTAATAAGTACAGTGTGTGTGAGGGGAGTAATAAGTACAGTGTGTGAATGAGGGGAGTAATAAGTACAGTGTGTGAGTGAGGGGAGTAATAAGTACAGTGTGTGTGAGGGGAGTAATAAGTACAGTATGTTAGTAAGCGGATTAATAAGCACAGTGTGTGAGTGAGGGGGAGTAATAAGTACAGTGTGTGAGTGAGGGGAGTAATAAGTACAGTGTGTGAGTGAGGGGAATAATAAGTACAGTGTGTGAGTGAGGGGAGTAATAAGTACAGTGTGTGAGTGAGGGGAGTAATAAGTACATTGTGTGAGTGAGGGGAGTAATAAGTACAGTGTGTGAGTGAGGGAAGTAATAAGTACAGTGTGTGAGTGAGGGGAGTAATAAGTACAGTGTGTGAATGAGGGGAGTAATAAGTAAAGTGTGTGAATTGGGGAAGTAATAAGTACAGTGTGTGAATAAGGGAAGTAATAAGTACAGTGTGTGAGTGAGGGAAGTAATAAGTACAGTGTGTGAATGAGGAGAGTAATAAGCACAGTGTGTGAGTGAGGGGAGTAATAAGTACAGTGTGTGAGTGAGGGACGTAATAAGTACAGTGTGTGTGAGGGGAGTAATAAGTACAGTATGTTAGTAAGCGGATTAATAAGCACAGTGTATGAATGAGGGGAGTAATAATTACAGTGTGTGAGTGAGGGAAGTAATAAGTTGTGTGTGAGGGGAGTAATAAGTACAGTATGTTACTAAGCGGATTAATAAGCACAGTGTGTGAGTGAGGGAAGTAATAAGTACAGTGTGTGAGTGAGGGAAGTAATAAGTACAGTGTGTTAGTAAGCGGATTAATAAGCACAGTGTGTGATGGAGGCCTTTCAATGGCAGCTGCGACAGAACATTTTGTTGTGACAGTCCTTGCTTTTAAACAGCATCTCCTACTAATGTCAGGAAGCCTCTTTCTAAAGCTGAATAACTCCTCTCGCCTGTATCACAAAGACAATAACCTCACAAAACAAGCGGAGGATCCACGACAGTTTCAGCCCAATCTGTTTCCCTGTCATGCCTAATTAAATCAGTTTATCATAAAATGCCTTTTCCTGAACTGTGGAGAGTCACATCACTCCCAGCTGTTTTCTTTTCTTCCCTGCTGAGTGGAGCTCCATTGTGTCTCATCTGTCAGTGCAACCCTTGGATTCAAGTAGCTCATTAAGCTTGGGGCACCTGTGACTGCTGGTATGAGCAAGCCATTTGGCACAGTTCCTCTGCCAGAGACTCTGTGTTATTTTCCCGTGGCTAGTGTCAACTGAACTTGACATCGCTCTGGTTCCTCACAGGCCCAGGTCCCTGAGAAACATGCACCCAAATAACCGTTCAGCAAGAACTAGGAGGGATAAACTGCAGCTCAGTATCTTGGTCTGTAGTTAATTTAGTCAACTACCCTGCAGTTCAGTCCAATCTAACTACAAGGAGAAAGACTCATGAGCAACACACTCATAAATGGACAAAATTTTGTCTTAAACAAGCAGAATGAATAACACAGGGCACTGGGGAGGCCACACCTGGAGTATTGTGTGTTGTTGTGATGTCCTTATCTGAGGAAGGATGTCCTTGCCATAGAGGGCGTACAGTGAAGCTTCACCAGACTGATTCCTGGAATGGCAGCTCTGTTGTATGAGGAGAGACGAAGTCAGCTAGGACTGTATTTACTGAAGTTCAGAAGAGTGAGACGGGATCTCATCAAAACTTCTAAAATTCTAGCAGGATGGATTCAGAAAGAATGTCCCCAAAGGTGGGGAAGTCCAGGACTAGGGGATAAGGGTAAACCTTTTCAGATTGAGGTGAGGAGAAATTTTTTCACCCTGCGGGTGGTGAATGTGTGGAAATCACTACCACAGAAAGTAGTTGAGGTCAAAATATGTGTATTTCAAGAAGAAATTAAACACTGCTCTTGGGGCTAAAGAGATCAACAGACATAGGGGAGAAGGTGGAATTAGGGTATTGAATTTGATGATCAGCTATGATCAAAATGAATAGCGGAGCAGGCTCAAAGGGACAAATGGTCTTTTCTTGCTTCTCATTCTATGTTTCTATGATAGATTGCAATGATAATAACAGATAAATATAATAAATATTAGATAATATGTGGTTTTGATATGTTGATATGTGAAATATATATATAGTACAACGACTATAAGACAAAGGAGAGAACTCGGCCCATCGAGTCTGGTCCACCATTCAATCATGGCTGATATTTTTCTCATCCCCATTCTACTGTCTTTTCCCCAAAACCTCTCATCTCCTTATTCATCAAAAATCTATTTCTTGAAGACATTCAATCAGCTGGCCTCCACAACAAAGAGTCGCACAGATTCACCAC
The DNA here is from genome assembly GCA_037974335.1 of Prionace glauca. NCBI lineage: Eukaryota > Metazoa > Chordata > Chondrichthyes > Carcharhiniformes > Carcharhinidae > Prionace > Prionace glauca. The sequence continues at coordinate 14,688,849 of CM075736.1, read as the reverse complement.
TCTCTGGCTGAAAAAATTCCTCCTCGTCTCTGTTTTAAAGGATCGTCCCTTTAGTCTGAAGTTGTGTCCTCTGGTTCTAATTTTTCCTACTAGTGAAAGCATCCTCTCCACTTCCAGAACAAAGAACAAAGAAGCTTGCACTGAGCGACTGAACTAAAACCTCCTACCTTTATGGGGACCATATCTCTCTTTTCCCATTCTATTAGTGTAACTGTTGAAACACCCATACCAAGAAGGTAAAAATATAATTGAAGAGTTTAGAGCTTTATATATAACAAGACACCTGAGAGGCTGGAACCCAACAAAGAATTTGGTTAGATTGTATGTAGAATAATGGATACTTAAAGCAACTTACATGCTGGAATTTAATCAAGCATGTTGGCGAGAAAATCTGAATAGGTTAGAGAAATTGTAAATAATGATGGATTTAAAGCACTAATCAAACCACTGACACTAAATGAAATGACCTCAGATATGTCTCACAGGGCTTGATTCTCCCAATTAGTTCCAAGTGTCAAATTCATGGGAATACTGGTGTAAATCCCGATTGTTTTTTCAGTGGGAGTTCAGACTCGAATCTCCCACACTCTGTGCAATGCAGAGGTCACAATCAGGAATATCATTAAAAGCTTGGGAGGGGTGGGGCCTATTCACGCCGGAATCCGACAGTTCCGGAATTCTGCACATGCGCAGTGACGCTAATCTCTCGGCCTGCAGATGCTGGCCAGCTCAATCACTGGCCAGCCTGGGGTCCCCACAGTGCTGCCCCCTCCAACCATCCCATGGCTCAATTGCATCCCCATGACCATTCCTGGGCCAGCCTTGATCGCAACATCCAGCAGTGATAATCCCCCCTACCCGCCATCCAAGCAGATCCCCATTCCACCCTGGAAAACCACCCTTCTCGTGAATGGCAGACGGCCCCTCCCCCAACCAGGGGGCAGACTTCCCCACCAGGAGGCAGGCAACTGCCCTCCAGCCTGCCCTGATCGCTGCCCTCCCTCCAGCCCAGACCGATCCCAATACAGAGTGGCAGCGGGACTCCCCATCTCTACCAGTCACCCCTAGGCCCCACCCACAACAGGTCTCCTGTTGTCACTGCTCCATGCCTGGTGGGCATTGCCAAGATGATACCCCCCTGGGTATGGGCACTTTGCCCCTTGGGCAGTGTTGGGGGCACAGGCTGGCACTGCCAGGGTGCCCATGTTTTGGGGGCACCCCTCCTCACTGTCCGACTCCCTAGGAGGGTTCCGATTGCCCTCTTACACTCTAGCAAGGTTGCCTGCTCGTTCCCCGAAAGTGGGAAGCTACTCTAAACCCTGCTGGAGTGAAGTACTCCTGGCGGGGTAGGCAATACTATCGGGCCTGGAGAATTCAGTCCCAACCCTGATAATTTAAATGACATTAAAAATGGATTAAAATGACTTAACTGGTCTTCTCGCCAACTGGTCTCATGTCCAGCATGGTCTCAACTGCGCCTGCTCTCTGGCAGCAGAATACGCGTGTATGTCGGGGCGCATACGCAAATCCCATGAAGTGACCAACATGCACATCTCCCAACCCGACACACCAAAAAATACGCATGTCGCAATGGTAGAATCAGGCTCATAATCTAACAGGGGAACTGTACACATGAAAACAGTATAACGCAGTAAGACATTTAACTAAGTATGAGATCTGAACAAACATTACTGATTTAAATAAGTATTTTGCTATTCTGAAATGTATTAACTGTATTTTTAGAATGTAACTGTACACTTCAGCCAAAGGCAGGCTGCTGTGAGAGATGATGGAGAGGAGCTTTAGCAGACAGAACCACATTCTTTGGAAACAATGAAACCTCAGAATGTGCAAGCCCTTATCAGCGAAAGTTGCTAGCAGTAAGGTTCTCCTGCAGCACTGTAATGGCAGTACTATACTCAGCCCCAACCTGGGGTGTTGGTTAGCTCAGTTGGCTGGACAGCGTGGGTTCAATTCCCATACCAGTTCAGGTTATTCATGAAGGCTCACCCTTCTCAATCTTGCCCCTTGCCTGAGGTATGGTGATTCCTCAAGTTAACTCACCACCAGCCGACTCTCAAAGGGGACAGCAGCCTATGGTCATCTGGGACTATGGTGACTTTACTTTTTTACTCAGCCCCATGTCAACCCTGTATTGTCAGACCCTTATGCAATAAGTGACCACTGGCCCCCCTATTGTCCTAGAACGCATCCCCCCATCCTCATCTCTCCAGGGGCAGGAAAATCCATTCGCTCTACTTCTCACTCCACACATGCCGCCTGACCTGCTGAATATTTCATCATTTTCTGTTTTTATTACAAATATGTTACCAAAACTACGACGCTGTACTTATCAGTAAAGATCAAACAGGCTGGGTCTCTTTTCTCCAGAAAAGAGATAGTCAAGGGGAGGCCTAATACAGGCCTTTACATTTATGAAAGAGTTTACTAGGATCGATGTAGACAAAAGATTTCTACTCGTGTGAAGAGCTCACAAATTTGTAAGATAATAATAAATCTAAGAGTAATCAGGGAGAATTTCTTGACCCAGAGAGAATCTAAAACATAAGAACATAAGAAATAGGAGCAGGAGTAGGCCATCCAGCCCTTCGAGCCTGCCCCGCCATTCAATAAGATCATGGCTGATCTGTCATGGTTCAGTTCCACATTCCCGCCCTCTCCCCATAACTCTTAATCCCCTCTCTCATCAAAAACCCATCAACCCGCGTCTTAAAAATATTTAGCGAGGCAGCCTCCACCACTTCAACAGGCAGAGAATTCCAGAGATTCACCACCCTTTGAGTGAAGAAGTTCTTTCTCAACTCCGTTCTAAACCGCGACCCCCCTTTATCTTGAGGCTGTGCCCCCTAGTCCTACTGTCCTTTCTGAGCGGGAAGAGTCTCTCCACCTCTATCCTATCCATCCCATTCATCATCTTATACGTCTCAATGAGATCTCCCCTCATTCTTCTAAACTCTAACGAGTACAAGCCTAGTTTATTCAGCCTCTCCTCAGGAGACAGAGAGTGGTGGTTGATGGGAAATATTCGTCATGGAGTTCGGTTACAAGTGGTGTGCCTCAGGGATCTGTTTTGGGGCCACTGCTGTTTGTAATTTTTATTAATGATCTGGATGAGGGTATAGTTGGGTGGATTAGTAAGTTTGCTGATGACACCAAAGTCGGAGGTGTGGTAGATTGTGAGGAAGGGTGTCATAGTTTGCAGGATGACTTAGAAAGGTTGCAGAGCTGGGCTGAGAGGTGGCGAATGGAGTTTAATGTGGAGAAGTGTGAGGTAATTCATTTCGGTAGGAATAACAAATGTGTTGAGTATAGGGCTAACGGGAGGACTTTGAATAGTGTGGAGGAGCAGAGGGATCTAGGTGTATGTGTACATAGATCCCTGAAAGTTGGGAATCAAGTAGATAAAGTTGTTAAGAAGGCATACGGAGTTTTGGCGTTTATTGGTAGGGGGATTGAATTTAGGAGTCGTAGCGTCATGATGCAACTGTACACATCTCTGGTGCGGCCGCACTTGGAGTTTTGTGTGCAGTTCTGGTCCCCACATTACAAGAAGGATGTAGAGGCTTTGGAGAGGGTGCAGAGGAGGTTTACCAGGATGTTGCCTGGTATGGAGGGGAGATCCTATGAGGAGAGATTGAGAGATTTGGGGTTGTTTTCGCTGGAAAGAAGGCGGCTAAGAGGGGATCTCATTGAAACATATAAGATGATTAGAGGTTTAGACAGGGTAGATAGTGATAGCCTTTTTCCTAGGATGGAGAAAGCTAACACGAGGGGGCACGATTTTAAATTAAGGGGGGGTAGTTATAGGACAGATGTCAGGGGTAGGTTCTTTACCCAGAGGGTGGTGAGGGACTGGAATGCCCTGCCAGCTGCAGTTGTAAATGCACCTAGTTTGGGGGCGTTTAAAAGATCTGTGGATAGGTTTATGGATGAAAAGGGATTGGTTTAGGCTAGTGGGTCATTGTTTTGTAACTGGTCGGCGCAACATCGTGGGCCGAAGGGCCTGTTCTGCGCTGTAATGTTCTATGTTCTATGTTCTATGTTCATAGCTCAACCCCTTCAACTCTGGCATCAGCCTAGTAAACCTCCTCTGCACTCCCTCCAAGGCCAAAATATCCTTGCGTAAGTACGGCGCCCAAAACTGCACACAGTACTCCAGCTGCGGCCTCACCAATGCCCTATACAGCTGCAGCAAGACCTCCCTACTTTTATATTCAATCCCCCTCGCTATGAAGGCCAGCATAGCTATCACGGAGGCATGGAGCGTCGCTACATTTAAGGGGGACGAGATGAACACCAAAGGGAGAAAAGAACAGAGTATGTTGGATAGAATGAGATAACATTAAGGTTTATATGGAGCATAAACACTGGCACCAAGCAGGAGAGCTGAATGCTGTTCTTCTTCCTACACCTAGTGGTACAAGAAGAGAAACAACACAAGGCAGACTTTAATTCATTCCCATAGCAAGGTTTCCTGGAACAGGTCGCTAGCTTGTCACCAGAAATGTTAAGGGGTGACACTCCACATCAAGCATGGCTGACCAGGAGCCTCTCCTGCTTCTCACCATCTGCCATTGGTATGTTTGGAAGGATTTTACAGGTTGAAACTCCAACCTGTTTGACCATGTTTTGAAGGCACCTTCCTTGGCCATCAAATCCTGGGATGGGACTTGAACCTGGAGCTTTTGGGCAGGGCTAACCCACTGTGCTACTTTCCTTCTGTTGGGCCAAATGGCCAGCTATAAATGAGTGTGAATGAGTATTATTGTAGTTCTATTAAGTTCACAGAATCACAACAGTGCAGAAGGAGGCCATTTGGCCCATTGAACCTGCACCGCGACAATCCCACCCAGGCCCTCTCTCCATAACCCCGTGTATTTACGTTGCTAACGCTCTGACAGTGTGACATCTTTGGACTGTGGCAGGAAACCGAAGCACCTGGAGGAAACCCACACAGATACAGGGAGAATGTGCAAACTCCACACAGACAGTGACCCAAGATCGGAATTGAACCTGGGTCCCTGGTGCTGCGAGGCAGAAGTGCTAACCACTGTGCCGCCGTGCTGCCCTGGATGTTTTCTTTAAAATTAAATAATAAACTTGCCATTCATCTCATTTTTCTCATGAAGTCTCACTGCCAGTAATGATCAGACTCGGACCTTGCCAAATGCAGCATATACATGCTGGACACCACCCAGGTGAACACTGGTCTTGGGGGGAGGGTGGAGGAGGGCTGGTGTGCCTGCACTGAAGGCGCAATGGTGAAAAGTCTGCTGCTTGTGTACAGCTCCTTGTCAAGCTGCCTGGGAGACGCGAGCTGAACAGCAGGAGGCTGGAATGCAAGGAGCCACAGTGACCTGGTTAATCACGTCCCTCCTCCCGAGGAACAGCTGAATGCATTTGAATAAGGCGACATTGTCCAAAGTGTCATGATAGAGGTTGACAGCACTCCCCCGCCCCGCCTACAGCAAGGCAGGCCAGTGGTTATAGTTGAGGACACTCCCAAGGATAACGGTTTGGGATTCAGACTCACGGATATGTAAGATGCGTGTATAATCATGCTGAGATCAGATTGGATTTTAGGAGGATTTTACGCATCCTGCTATGGACAAAGTTGATGAAGGTTACAGTGGAGGGAAGTACAAATCCTCAATCCTCTTTCACTCCTAATTAGTCCGCACTAAAAAGGAACATCTGTCCATTGATAAATCAATAATACATCTTTCCCCCTTATTCACAAAGGCATTGACACACCTCATTTCAAAAGGTCACAAGACATGAGACATTAACTTTATCTTCCTCTCTACACAGATGTTGTCTGACCTTTCCGATATTGTTTTTGGCAAATTATTTCTGCTTCATTCTGCCACGTGCTTGAGTGTTGTGAATATGAGTCCTTTCCTTGTTTATTAAAGAAAACATATTGATAAAAAATATCCTTCTGAAGGCAGTATCCCTTTGGAAAATTCTTTGGGTTCATCTCATAGAGTCCTAGAGTCAGAGAGGTTTACAGCATGGAAACAGGCTCTTCGGCTCAACTTATCCATGCCGCCCTTCTTTTTAAATGCCTAAGCTAACCCCAATTGTCCGCATTTGGCCCATATCCCTCTATACCCATGTAACTGTCTAAATGCTTTTTAAAACACAAAATTGTATCCGCCTCAACTACTATCTCTGGCAGCTTGTTCCAGACACTCACCACCTCCGGGTGAAAAAATTGCCCCTCTGGACACTTTTGTATCTCTCCCCTCTCATCTTAAACCTATGCCCTTTAGTTTTAGACTCCCTAAAAGATTTGGGAAAAGATATTGACTATCATTATTTTATAGACCTCTATAATTTCTTTGACAGGAGCTTACCTTTCTGGAACACACTACTGAAGTCAAAGACAGCCGTGCCGATGTGTCCTATAAGGACCTACCTGATGCTAGCTCACCATTTCAACTGAACTAAATAGTACTTTCTCTTACCTTCAGAGCAGAAGGGGGATGTGTACCTAGCTGCACATGCTCTCTGTCTGTGCATGTCAGAGAGAAAAGAAACACAGTTAAAACCAGGAGTTCGTTTCCCACAAATTCCTTCCCCTTTCAGCTACTGGCATGGACCTTTCCAACATGATGAATAGGGTGATAACCACATTCTGACAGCCTACACATTTCACGGCATACACATGGACAGTTTTATTTTGCAGTTATGCTTTATTACAGAAAATATTATCGGAACATTTTTCCCATGAACAACCTTCTTTTGCATTGGTCTGAAAGTACAGATTCCAACATTAATTGTATTCTTTATAGGTCTGCCTTTCTCAGCACACCTGAAACTTCTGTATCGATGCTATTATACCTCTACCTCCAATGTCCACATCCAGTCATACCTATAATGGGTTATAGGTATGGGTATATATATGGGGTTAATGGATGCTATTCGGATTGGCAGATGGTGACTAGTGGAGTGCCCCAGGGGTCGGTGCTGGGGCCTCAGCTATTTACCATTTATATAGATGATCTGGAGGAGGGAACCGAGTGTATGGTGTCGAAATTTGCTGATGACACCAAGCTTGGTGGAACGGCAAATTGCACGGAGGGTGTGGAGACTCTGCAGAAGGATGTAGATAGGCTGGGTGAATGGGTCAGGAAATGGCAAATGGAATTTAATGTTGGCAAGTGCGAGGTGGTCCACTTTGGTAGGAATAATGGTAGGAAGGACTATTACTTACGTGGCGAAAAACTGCAGCAGGCGGCGGTGCAGAGGGACCTCGGGGTCCTTGTGCATGAGTCGCAAAAACCCAGCTTGCAGGTGCAGCAGGTGGTCAGGAAGGCGAATGGGATGCTGGCCTTCATAGCGAGGGGGAATGAATATAAAAGTAGGGAGGTCTTGCTGCGGCTGTATAGGGCATTGGTGGGGCCGCAGCTGGAGTACTGTATGCAGTTTTGGGCGCCGTACTTACACAAGGATATTTTGGCCTTGGAGGGAGTGCAGAGGAGGTTTACTAGGCTGATACCGGAGTTGAGGGGGTTGAGCTATGAGGAGAGGCTGAATAAACTAGGCTTGTACTCGTTAGAGTTTAGAACAATGAGGGGAGATCTCACTGAGACATATAAGATGATGAATGGGATGGATAGGATAGAGGTGGAGAGACTCTTCCTGCTCAGAAAGGACAGTAGGACTAGGGGGCACAGCCTCAAGATAAAGGGGGGGCGGTTTAGAACGGAGTTGAGGAGGAACTTCTTCACTCAAAGGGTGGTGAATCTCTGGAATTCTCTGCCCGTTGAAGTGGTGGAGGCTGCCTCGCTAAATATTTTTAAGACACGGGTTGATGGATTTTTGATAAGCGAGGGGATTAAGGGTTATGGGGAGAGAGCGGGAATGTGGAACTGAGCCACGACAGGTCAGCCATGATCTTATTGAATGGCGGGGCAGGCTTGAAGGGCCAGTTGGCCTACTCCTGCTCCTATTTCTTATGTTCTTATATATCTCTTGTATCCTGTGTCCCTCACACTGATACCTCCAATACCTGTGTGCCTCACTCCTGTACCTATGAATTTCACACTTGTATCTATGCCACTCAACACACCTGTACCTTCAGTCTCATACCTTTACACTCTGCAAATTGAGGGGCACAGATGCAGGAGGTGGTGTCCCTCACACCTTCACCTCCTGCAACTGTGCCCCTCAATCCACCTGTCTCTCCTGTGTCCCTCACACCTGTACCTCCCATGTGTCCTTTACTTCCTGTTTGTCCTTCACATGTGCTACCCACAAATGTTTTTAGAATTTTAGAACACCTACAGCACAGGAGGCCATTCAGCCCATCGAGTCTGCGACTACAATCCCACCCAAGCCTTATTTATCCCCATAACCCCATGTATTTACCTTAGAAGTCCGCCTGACACTAAAGGGCAATTTTAGCATGCCCAGTCAACCTATCCTGTATATCTTTGGCCTGTGGGAGGAAACCGGAGCAGCCGGAGGAAAAAGCCATGCAGACACCACACAGACAGTGATCCAAGCTGGGAATCGGACCTGGGTCCTTGGATCTGTGGGGTAGCAGTGCTAACTACTGTGCCACCATGCCAATCCCCATTCCCCCCACCCGCCCCCCCCCCAGTCCCTCACACCTGCACTATGGTTTGTTATTCAGTACTATATCCTCTCCTTCTTGTGGCAGTATACATGGTTATCTCAGTATCCAAAGACTGAGTGAAAGAACTTTAAATTATAGTGTAATTTGTCCCAGCGGATTCTCTCTCTAAAGCCCCTGGTGACATGGCTGTACATAGAACATAGAACATTACAGCACAAACAGACCCTTCGGCCCTCGAGTTGCGCCGATCACATCAACCCCACCAATCTATAGACCTATCTATAACCCCCAATCCCATTAAACCCCATATACTCATCCAGAAGTCTTTTAAAAGACCCCAGCGAGTTCGCCTCCACCACCGATGATGGCAGCCAATTCCATTCACTCACCACCCTCTGAGTGAAAAACTTACCCCTAACATCACCTCTGTACTTCCCTCCCCGCACCTTAAATCTGTGTCCTCTCGTAGCGACCATTTCAACCCGGGGAAATAGCCTCTGAGAGTCCACCCTATCTATTCCTCTCAACATTTTATAAACTTCTATCAGGTCGCCTCTCAACCTTCGCCTCTCTAGAGAAAAGAGTCCCAGCTCCCTCAACCTATCTTCATAAGGCAAGCCTCCCAGTCCAGGCAACATCCTTGTAAATCTCCTCTGCACCCTTTCAATAGCTTCTACGTCTTTCCTATAGTGAGGCGACCAGAACTGAGCACAGTACTCCAAATGAGGCCTGACAAGGGTCCTGTAAAGTTGCAGCATTACCTCCCGACTCCTAAACTCAATCCCTCGATTAATGAAGGCCAGTACACCATACGCCTTCTTGACCACCTCCTTCACCTGCGAGGCCGATTTAAGAGTCCTGTGGACCCGGACCCTGAAATCCTTCTGCTCTTCAACGCTACTAAGACTCCTGCCCTTGATAGTGTACTCGTTCATCCCGTTGGTTCTGCCGAAATGGACGACTACACATTTATCCGCATTGAAGTCCATCTGCCACTTCTCCGCCCATTCCTGCATCCTATCTATGTCCTGCTGCAACTTTTGACATCCTTCCAGACCATCCACAACACCATCGACCTTTGTGTCATCAGCGAACTTGCTAACCCATCCCTCCACTTCCTCATCCAGGTCATTTATGAAAATGACAAACAGCAAGGGTCCCAGAACAGATCCCTGGGGCACCCCACTGGTGACTGACCTCCATTCCGAAAAAGACCCATCCACAACCACTCTCTGCCTTCTGCAGGCAAGCCAGTTCTGGATCCACAAGGCCAAAGGCCCTTGGATTTTAATGTATTAAAAACAGAGTGGTCGTGATGGGAGACTTCAATTTCCCAAACATCGACTGGAATATCCCTAGAGTAAGGGGTTCGGCTGGAGAGGAGTTTGTTAGGTGTGTTCAGGAAGGTTTCCTGACACAGTATGTGGACAAGCCTACGAGGGGTGAGGCAGTACTTGACCTGGTACTGGCGAATGAACCAGGGCAGGTGATGGATCTCTCGGTAGGAGAGCATCTTGGGAATGGAGATCATAATTCTATCTCCTTCACAATTGCATTGGAACGAGATAGGATCAGACAGGCTAGGAAGGTGTTTGTCTGGAGTAAGGGGAGATACGAAGAAGTCAGGAAGTTACTTGGACAAATAAACTGGAAGGAGGCATTCTTAGGGAAAAGTACCGAAGGAAGGTGGCGGATATTCAAGGAATGATTGTCTAGCGCTATGCATGACAATGTTCCGATAAGGCAAGGGGGTTTTGGAAGGTCGCGGGAACCGTGGTGCACGAAGGCTGTGTTGAACCTAGTCAGGAGGAAAAGGAAGGTATACAAAAGGTTCAGGGAACTAGGAGAGGTTAAGGATCTTGAAGAATATAAGGACTGTAGAAAGGAGGTTAAAAGGGAAATTAGGAGAGCCAGAAGGGGTCATGAGAAGACCTTGGCGGGTAAGATTAAAGAAAATCCCAAGGCCTTCTATAAGTATGTGAAAGGTAAAAGGGTGAGAAGGGAAAGGATAGGACCTATAAAAGATGAAGGGGGAAAGGTCTGTGTAGAACCAGAAGAAATGGCGGAGGTGCTTAATGAGTACTTTGCATCAGTATTCACAGTGGAAGCTGATTTGGGAGATCTTGCTATGGACTTGCAGCAGGTGGAAAAGATTGAGTACGTGGACATTAAAGAGGAGGATGTGTTAGAACTTTTGAATTCTATCAAGGTAGATAAGTCGCTGGGACCAGATGGGATGTACCCCAGGATACTGTGGGAGGCCAGGGAAGTGATTGCAGAGCCCTTGGCGATGATCTTTGCGTCGTCAATGGAGACGGGAGAGGTTCCGGAAGATTGGAGGATTGCGGATGTAGTTCCTATTTTCAAGAAAGGGAACAGAGATAGCCCGGGAAATTACCGCCCGGTGAGTCTGACCTCAGTGGTTGGTAAGCTGATGGAGAGGCTTCTGAGGGACAAGATTTACGACCATTTGGAGAGGTTTGACATGATCAGGAATAGTCAGCATGGATTTGTCAAGGGCAGGTCGTGCCTTACGAGCCTAGTTGAGTTCTTCGATAATGTGACTGAACACATTGACGAAGGAAGTGCCGTGGACGTAGTGTACATGGACTTCAGCAAGGCTTTTGATAAGGTCCCCCATGCAAGACTTCTTGAGAAGGTGAGAGGGCATGGGATCCAAGGGCCTTTGGCCTTGTGGATCCAGAACTGGCTTGCCTGCAGAAGGCAGAGAGTGGTTGTGGATGGGTCTTTTTCGGAATGGAGGTCAGTCACCAGTGGGGTGCCCCAGGGATCTGTTCTGGGACCCTTGTTGTTTGTCATTTTCATAAATGACCTGGATGAGGAAGTGGAGGGATGGGTTAGCAAGTTCGCTGATGACACGAAGGTCGGCGGTGTTGTGGATGGTCTGGAAGGATGTCAAAAGTTGCAGCAGGACATAGATAGGATGCAGGAATGGGCGGAGAAGTGGCAGATGGACTTCAACGCGGATAAATGTGTAGTAGTCCATTTCGGCAGAACCAACGGGATGAACGAGTACACTATTAAGGGCAGGGGTCTTAGTAGCGTTGAAGAGCAGAAGGATCTCGGGGTCCGGGTTCACAGGACTCTTAAATCGGCCTCGCAGGTGGAGGAGGTGGTCAAGAAGGCGTATGGTGTACTGGCCTTCATTAATCGAGGGATTGAGTTTAGGAGTCGGGAGGTAATGCTGCAACTTTACAGGACCCTTGTCAGGCCTCATTTGGAGTACTGTGCGCAGTTCTGGTCGCCTCACTATAGGAAAGACGTAGAAGCTATTGAAAGGGTGCAGAGGAGATTTACAAGGATGTTGCCTGGACTGGGAGGCATGCCTTATGAAGATAGGTTGAGGGAGCTGGGACTCTTTTCCCTGGAGAGGCGAAGGTTGAGAGGCGACCTGATAGAAGTTTATAAAATGTTGAGAGGAATAGATAGGGTGGACTCTCAGAGGCTATTTCCCCGGGTTGAAATGGTCGCTACGAGAGGGCACAGATTTAAGGTGCGGGGAGGGAAGTACAGAGGTGATGTTAGGGGTAAGTTTTTCACTCAGAGGGTAGTGAGTGATTGGAATCGGCTGCCGTCGTCGGTGGTGGAGGCGAACTCGCTGGGGTCTTTTAAAAGACTTCTGGATGAGTATATGGGGTTTAATGGGATTGGGGGTTATAGATAGGTCTATAGATTGGTGGGGTTGATGCGATCGGCGCAACTCGAGGGCCGAAGGGCCTGTTTGTGCTGTAATGTTCTATGTTCTATGTTCTATGATCCCATGCCCTCTCACCTTCTCAAGAAGTCTTGCATGGGGGACCTTATCAAACGCCTTGCTGAAGTCCATGTACACTACGTCCACGGCACTTCCTTCGTCAATGTGTTCAGTCACATTATCGAAGAACTCAACTAGGCTCGTAAGGCACGACCTGCCCTTGACAAATCCATGCTGACTATTCCTGATCATGTCAAACCTCTCCAAATGCTCATAAATCTTGTCCCTCAGAAGCCTCTCCATCAGCTTACCAACCACTGAGGTCAGACTCACCGGGCGGTAATTTCCCGGGCTATCTCTGTTCCCTTTCTTGAAAATAGGGACTACATCCGCAACCCTCCAATCTTCCGGAACTTCTCCCGTCTCCATTGACGACGCAAAGATCATCGCCAGGGGCTCTGCAATCACTTCCCTCGCCTCCCACAGTATCCTGGGGTACATCCCATCTGGTCCCGGCGACTTATCTATTTTGATAGAATTCAAAAGTTCTAACACATCCTCCTCCTTAATGTCCACGTACTCAATCTTTTCCATCTGCTGCAAGTCCATAGCAAGATCTCCCAGATCAGCTTCCACTGTGAATACTGAGACAAAGTACTCATTAAGCACCTCCGCCATTTCTTCTGGTTCCACACAGACCTTTCCCCCTTCACCTTTTATAGGTCCTATCCTTTCCCTTCTCATCCTTTTACCTTTCACATATTTATAGAAGGCCTTGGGATTTTCCTTAATCTTACCCGCCAAGGTCTTCTCATGACCCCTTCTGGCTCTCCTAATTTCCCTTTTAACCTCCTTTCTACAGTCCTTATACTCTTCAAGATCCTTAACCTCACCTAGTTCCCTGAACCTTTTGTACACCTTCCTTTTCCTCCTAAGTTCAACACAGCCTTCGTGCACCACGGTTCCCGCGACCTACCAAAACCCCCTTGTCTCATCGGAACATTGTCATGCAGAGCGCCAGACAAACATTCCTTGAATATTCGCCACCTTCCTTCGGTACTGGTGAGTGTAAACTTCCATTCCAAACCCCTCGACGCAGCATATTCTTCAGAATGACCTTCAAGCGAGGACTTAAGGCTAGGTTTCTGTTGAAAAAGTTAATGCCGACTGATTAAGAGCTTCTCCCTCCACGTCAAACCCGTGAAAGTTATGTAAAGGCTGACAATGTGGTCAGGCCTTTGATATAACTGAACATGTGCCTTTGCCTTTAATGTGAAATCCCATCAATTGTTTATTCATGCTATCGGGACACAGGACATGTTGTACTGAGTAAGCTAAAATTGGAATGTCAACACATCAGCACCCAGTTAGAGTCAGCTGGCCAGCTCTCTGATTTACCCGCTTTTTTTTGGAACTTTGAGGAGGAGCTCATGTAGCTATTTGGTCATTGAAATCTAAAAAAAACAAACTTGCATTTCTACAGCATCTGTCACAAGCTCCAGATGCCCAAATGTCCCTTCCATGTGTTGTAAAGGACATTATTAAAGATCACTCCCAGCGGGATAATTGAAATGTTGTAGGTGAACTCAAAAAACAGTAAACACTCCACAGCCAACACCCTGAGATGGACCCATATGTAGACAGTACTAACCCCGCTGTTTTGGGCCCCCTTTCACTTACCTGTTTCCATCACTCCCAGGTCAGCAGACATTCCCTCCTCACTCCTCCATGCTCCCAAAGTACAACCCTCTGAAGTACTTTGGAAGTGCCATCAGTGTCGGAAATACAACAATCAATTTACGCACAGCATGTTCCCACAGTCAGCAATGGAGTGAATAACCAATAACCCATTTTAATGATGTTGATTGAGGATTAAGTATTGACCTGGATAAGAGGAAGAGCTCCCCTAATTTACTTCAGTAGTCACTTCAACCATGATATCTGTCGGTGCTGAATGCTATCAATTTTAGCCATGGCTAACACTTTGGAGACAGGTTTTTAAAAAGTGGTCCATCTAAAAATGATCAGGGTCACCCTGCTTCTAGATTAAATGTTGAGGCCAGTATCTCCTTCAGTACTAGAGTTGCCACTCTGGTTGGACAAATCCCTGGAGGGTGCATCACATGACCTCCTCCCTCCAAATGTTTCATTCTTGTGTGCATCATCATTATTTGTAGAGAATAGCTTAATCAGAGTTAAATGTACTGATAAACTCTCATGGTTTTGGCACACATTGATGGTTACAGGGGAGTTTGGGGCATTTTATTTTGGATACAATGATGGTGTTTTTTTCCATTCCTTCTTTTGCGAATGTTCATGTTAGTGTTCTGTATTGTACTCACCACTCTGTGAAACAAGGCTGATCTTGCAGACTCAGCTGGCCCTCCCTCCCATGTATTGTCATAGAATCCTACAGTGCAGAAGGAGGGCATTCAGCCCATCGAGTCTGCACCGAGCACAATCCCATTGAGGCCCTATCCCCATCACCCCAAGTATTTACCCTGCTAAACCCCTGACAATTTATCATAGCCAATCAACCTAACCTGTACATCTTTGGAATGTGGGAGAAAACCGGATCACCCAGAGGAAACCCATGCAGACATGGGAAGAATGTGTAAACTTCCCATAGAGAGTGACCCGAAGCCGGAATTGAACCCTGGTCCCTGGTGCTGTGAGGCAGCAGTGCTAAGCACTGTGCTGTCCACATTATCAGAGATCACTCACAACGGCATATATTGAAACATTGCTGGTAGAAGGACTCTACAGCCAGCACCCTAAGGTGAACCCATAAATAGACAGCACTAACCCCATCTTTTAGTTCCCTCAATTTCTTCCTTAACTGTTTCCATCATTCCCAGAACATCAGGCCATTTCCTGCTCACTCCTCCATGCTCCCAACCCCACCCTCTGGCCTCTCTAAGATTCCACTTCCTATTGCTCCATGCCCCCCACTCCTCTCCACATTCACCTCACCACTGACTCACCCTGGCCAATCCCAAAACTCCAATCAAACTGTCAAGCTCCCGCTTCCTCTCCCTTGTGCTGGAGAGTTTTAACGAGGAAATCCATTGACCTTGGACACAATTGCACAAAACCAAGCTGGGGTATGCCACCTTTCAACTCTCGTAAACTGGGTGCCAGAAGATTCTCCTGCATCTTGTGCTGACTTTATCTTGAAGGTAGGACATAATAAAAAATAAGATTTTAAACTTGTGAGTGTTCATGGTGAGCAAATCTGTCAAGAGACAGTACAGTGGCACAGTGGTTAGCACTGCTGCCTTACAGCGTCAGCGACCTGAATTCAATTCCGGCCTCAGGTCATTGTTGTGTGGAATTTGCATGTTCTCCCCGTGTCTGTCTGGTTTTAACCCAGGGGCCTGGTTTCCTCCCACTCTCCAAAGATGTGCGGGTTAGGTTGACTGGCCACACTAAATTCCCCCTTAGCATTAGGGGGATTGGCTAGGGGAAAATATGTGGGATTTATGGGGATAGGGCCTGGTTGAGATTGTTGTCAGTCCAGGCTTGATGGGCTGAATGGCCTGCCTCTGCATTGCACTGATTCTATGAAATGTGGGAACACTCTACAGGCCAACATGTTGCAAACACGTCACTGACTTTAACTCTGCATCTCAAAGCTAATGGCGTTTACTATGAAACAAACCTGTTGGACTTTAACCTGGTGTTGTGAGACTTCTTACTGTCTCAACCCGCTGTCAGGATATCAAAACTTTCAGCTCCTGATCAATTCAGCATTGCCCACTCTTGCAGACTCCCTAATATCCCCTTATTTTCTCAGTTCAATTCTGTCATTCTGAAGTTGCTGTTTCATCATGAAATGCAATTTAAAGATAGGCAGCTTTAAACTACTAGTGTGATGGACGGGACACTCAGAATAAATCACCCTGAGGGCTGATGAGGATTCCACAGCTCAAACATTCACTTGCCTGTTTCTTTGGACAGATGTGGCCTGATCCGCTTGCTGAGAGCGCCCAGCTCTTTCTGCAGCCTTCCTTTGAGAGCTGTTCTTCTCCAAAGTATGACTGCACCACCCAGTGGCCTAAATAAGAGTGATCCCAACTCAGCAAAAATACCAAGAGAAAGATTAACCCCAGCCTGACTGCAGCACTCAGGCTGTAGCCTGAAGATGGCAGGTTTAGACTGGCCTGGGGAGCAGGGGTAGTGTTGGAATAACATTCCCACCATTTTAACCGGCCTCAAATAAGATAGAGCAAGGCCATCCATCTGAGAGACACAGGACGAGGGCTGTCCTATGATGAGGCTGAGTAGGATGAATTCTAGGATGTCTAGAATTCAGAATCTTGAAAGATGATCTTATTCATGGGATCATGAAATCCCTACAGTGCGGAAAGCTATTCTGCCCGTTGAACCTGCATCGACAATAACAATCCCACCAATGGCCACGTATTTACCCAGCTAATCCCCCAAGGCTAAAGGGCAATTTAGCATGGCCAATCAACCCAACCTGCATATCTTTGGACTGTGGGAGCATACCCATGTGCACTCAGGGAGAATGTGCAGACTCCACAGAGACAGTGACTCAAGCCGGGAATCAAGCCTGGGTACCTGGCACTGTGAGGCAGCCATGCTAACCACTGTGTCACCATGCGCCCTGCTGAAATATAGATCGTGAAAAGTCTGACAACACCAGGTTTTAGTCCAACGGCATACCCGCATCATGAAATATAGATCCTGAGAGGAGCTGACAGAGGTAAATGCTGAAAGTTTTTTTAAGCAATAGTATCAGAATAAGGGATTGATCATTTAGAACTGACACGAGGAGAAATTTCTTGGTTCAGCTGTGAATGTTTGGACACTCCTATGGGCTGCAGGAGATTGACAGATTTTTTAAATCCCAGTGAATCAAAGGATATAGGTATCAGGCAGTCGGACACGGAAAATAAACCATGACTGTATTGTAATGCAGAAAAAGCTTAGGGGGGGGGGGGGTTGCATAACTTATTTTTACTTCGTCAGCTTGTTCCAAAAGTATTCCCAATTGCTTCCCAATGATGCCATTTTAATGACGAAACTGCCCACAATAACTGGCAGCCAGCATCCAGCCCACATGTAAGCAGGACAATTTGTAATGGATTATTTTAGGTAAAGAGGAACAAGAATGGTTTTCACGTATACCTTCTGTGCTAGCATTTATGATCCACAGAAGCCTCTTCCTACCGTACCTCCTCTCTTCCCATTACCATTTCCTTCTGTTCTTTCTCTCTTGTACTCACCTACTTTCCTACAGCAGCACTTACAGCGCAGAAGTACAAAGTTGTAACACTTCTGGTCCTTGTTTCTTGTTTCCAATGCCACTGCATCTCCCTGCATTAGGTTAAACCCTCCCAATAGCATTGGCAAACTGTTCAGTGAGGCAGCTACATTTGTCCTCCAAATTAACTCCTGCATGCTGCTCCTGCATCCAGTGAGTGGGAGAGGCAGCAGGTAGGGAGAGTCAAGAGGGAGGTGGTGACTGGTAGCTCATTTTAAGACTCAGTAACCACAATAAAATTAAAATCATAGAAATCATAGAAACCCTACAGTGCAGAAGAGGCCATTTGGCCCATTGAGTCTGCACCGACCACAAGCCCACTCAGGCGCTACCCCCATATCCATCCTAATTCTTCCAACCTACACATCTCAGGACACTAAGGAGCAATTTTAGCATGGCCAATCAACTTAACCCGCACATCTCTGGACTGTGGGAGGAAACCAGAGTACCCGGGGGAAACCCACGCAGACACGAGAAGAATGTGCAAACTGCACACAGACAGTGATCCAAGCCGGGAATTGAATCCGGGTCCCTGGAGCTGTGAGGCAGCAGTGCTAACCACTGTGCTACCGTGCCACCCAAAATGGTGGTAGCTCCATCAGGGAAAGTCCTTAATTTACCACCACACTGAAACAAAACTGCCTTTAAGTTGGGAAACTTGTGTATGTAAGAAAACGAACATAGAAACCACACCATCAGACTGCGTGGTATGAAGCCCCACACCACACCAGTTGACTGTATGTTATTACCAGCAAACTGTATGGTATTACTGTCACAGTGGAAATGCTTTTCAATAACTAAAAACACAACTGAGAATGTGGCATGACAAGGTGTACTGTATATTTAGTGTGCACAGGATTCGTGTGTCTACATGACATGAATAGAAATGCAGAAAGCAGTCATTTCAATTCAGTTACAACAAGAAAAAGTCCAACAATATTCAAAGTTTTACTGTGTAACCAAAAGAACAAACAGGAACGCACAAACTGCCATCAATTTCAACATCTGTGTTTTAAAAACAGTTAGCAACTTCCAACATTATTCCAAGGATAACAAGTACAGTAAAAACAAGCAAGTCAATAAGAAACAGTTTACATTTCCTACATGTTTCTGGTTGAAAACTACCAGCTGCAAACCAAAGGGTGAGAAACAGCAAGTTTCAAAGTTGATGGTGAAGAAATTCAGGTGGAGTGGGAAACAGGTCCATTGGATATCTCTACGAACCAAGACAATACTTCTACAAAGTTAATTCTGTGATTGGGTAATTGTGCAAATAAACTTAGATAATTTGGAAAGTTTGAGTCATTTTACATGCAAGGGATGGTATTTGGTTGATGCATTTTTCCCAAAGCTGTACAGCACAATTCAATAAAGGTCTTATACTTGTCTAACCCTATTTCATCATATTTCTCAGAGTCATCCCAAAGTGCTCCAACCAGAAAAGATAAACAGCCATTTTGCACACTGAAAGATTCAGTAAAGGAGCAGGCTGATCAGTTAATTTGTTCGGGGGGAGACGAGATGGTGGGAAAAGAAGCTGCCCAGTTTTAAGAAAGTGTTGTGAAGCATGAAAAACTCTTGTTGCACTTCATTAAGTGCCACGAGGGTCCCTTAGGTAGCAGATTTAGCATCTTGGTTTAACATCGCAAATCAAGGGAAAAAGCTCTGGAAGTCTAACAGTCTCTCCACATTGCACCCAAGTGTCAGTGTAAATGACTTTTGAAGATTACTGACCATTAAGTACTTGGTGACAATACAAGCCCAGTGAATCAAGCAATATTTCCTGCAGCACGAACAATCATCTCACCGTCTGCTAGTTCCTGTTACATCTCAGTTGAAGCTGTAAAGGGTGGACTGTTTTCAAATGAAGCTGGGCTCTGCAACTTGCAATGGTCTCCTGAGTTTGTGCTGCAGAGTCAAGTGAGAAAATTGGAGCAGAAGGACTGGACACAAATCACTTGTGAGGTTAAAGTCTCCCCAAGAGATTAAAAAAGGTGAGACCTGAAACAAGTTTCCATGATGTATTTGTGGTCTACGTGGCACTGGAAAATTGAAGATAACTATAAGCTCAATGGCTTGACAGCTAAATACTGGAAGGAAGAATGGTGAGAGATGAACCTAACATGAATGGTGAATGTTAAAGGAATTAGAGCCTCTAACTAAACTGTTGCCAGCTTGGTTCTGTTACATTAGACAACCTAATAGATATCACTCATACTTTACTCTGAATTAAATCTCAGCAAGCCCGTTTAGAACAAGTATCACAAACATCCATCATGGTCCCAACAGCTCATCAGCTCCAGGAAACTGCGCTGGGAAATAAGTACTAGTCCAGGCAGGTGAACTGATACCATTCACAGTCTCAATTAACATGCTCTTATATTCCTTTTATATTCCTCAATCACTTCTTCCATTTTCACTGCTGAAAACTATGACTCCTTATGCTGGTACAATCTGTGGCATTTGCCATATGCCGAGAACTTGCCCATGTGCCAAATCTGCATGTCTGAGACTGGACACTAACAGGATGTGAATTTCTATGGGAATTTTCCAGATCGCTAGCCATGCCTTTGTTGTCACTCTCAGAATCGTCATGGACTATTCAATGGGATAATGTTCAAGAGGATTTATATGTAGAGTTATCTCCTAAAAATTAGTTTGTTCACTGACAGCACCACATCACAGTTCTGCCAATCCATTCCTCAGCTCCCAGCTGTGCACATGAATTCGGAATAATGTTTAGCATCAGGAGCCTGCTTGATTCCCATTCCCTAACTGGAATACCCATTGAAACTAACCCAGCAAAGACTGGTGGTGTTCAGCTTACTCCCATAGCCAGTTGAATCCCTTACTGACACCAGAAACTCATCAACAGTGAGAACAATGAGAATCTAATTTCTATTCTATTTCTGAAACCTGGCAACCGTGCTAATTCTTTGCAAACTGTCTCTGCAATTCTCACACAGGCACCAGTTTACAAAACATACTTTTAACAGAAATGGTTAAAAACACTGCCTCCCCTTTCCTTACTGAATTTAATAAATTTAAATTTAAAAAATCTAACAAAGGGAACATTGCTTGCATTCTGAAGCAAATGCAACTTTTGCTGGACAATTGGCTAGGAATGGTCTGTGCTCCAGAAACACACACTCAGAAGTGAGGAAATTAGAACACACAAGTTATTTACATTATTCAATTAACAGCTAAGAATGAAAACAACATAGAAGTATAAAAGGTAACACAATTCACGTTTTCAAGTGGTGCTCTGCATTGTTTTACAAATTCTGACTTAATTTTCTTTGTACAGGTGTTTTTCACTGTTAAACAATTTTGTCCCTTATTTTAATGTGTTGAATCTGCTAACTTGAGTATCAATTATCCTATATCAATTCTTCAGATATAAAAAGTTGCAATAATCTTTTTGAAGCTTCTTTCCTACTCTTGACGACCTTTTTCATAGAATCACCAACTTAACTGTTTGTGAAAAAACTGAAATGACAAGTGGAAAGGAGGTGGCTCCTTACAGGAGCATGCCTTTCAGGATCATCTCAGGGGTAATCTCTTTTTTGGACTGACTGTTCACTGAGGCTAGCTCCTTGCTGCTCCCAACCTGGACGATCTCAATTGTGTGGTTGGAAACATCCCCTGTAAATAAGAAAAGGTAGTCAGAGAAAGACGATACATCAGAGGGGAGGCGGGGAAAAAGTCAGAGGAAGAGAAAACTTCAGACAGCAGAGGCCATGTGGTTAGCACTGCTGCCTCACAGTGCCAGGGACCTGGGTTTGATTCCCAGCTTGAGTCACAGTGCGGAGTCTGCAAGTTCTCCCCTTGTCTGTCTGGATTTCCTCCGGATGCTCAGGGTTTCCTCCCACAGTCTGAAAGACTTGCTGGTTAGGTGTACTGGTTATGCTAAATTCTCCCTCAGTGTACCCGAACAGGCACCGCAATGAGGGGATTTTCACAGTAACTTCATTGCAGTGTTAATGTAAGCCTACTTGTGACCCTAATAAATAAACTTTAAAATTTATCAGAGAGGAACTCAAGAGAAAGTATCAGAGAAAGAAGAGTAGTGAAACAGAGAGATGGGAGAGATAAAGTCAGAGGGAAGAAAGAAAAATTCAAAGAGGAATGAGCAGGTCCGAAAGAGGGGAAAAAAGGTCGGAGAATGAAGTGAAAAAAAATCAGAGACTGTGAGGAAGAACCAAAAGAAGAGAGAGCAAAAGAATGTCAGAAATGGGAGACCAGAGCTAGAGACAGAGAAGAGAAAGTGAGAGGGTAGTCAGTAGAAAAGGAAGCAAGCAAAATAAGTGAAGCAGAAAAATAAAAAAAGGAAAGTTCAAGATTCAGAGAAAATGAGGAGGAGAATTAAGAGACAGACAAAAAGAGGGAAATTGGCTTTCTGCTCCCTACATCAGTGACCACTGTTAGGATTGCATCCTGTCCCCAACAGCAATCATTGCTGGAGCTGGATGGGAAGCTAAGTGGGAGGGGTATTCCTGGACTAGGCTGGCAGACCCTGGTGAGGGGGAGTGAGGGCTCTCCCTATCTGAAGCCTTCTCTTCCTCTAACAGTTTTCTTCCTTCTCTCTGACACTCTTTCCCCTCCTCTCAAAGGTACCCCCACTTCCCTTTTCTTTATCCATTCATGGAACACACGTAAAGCTGTCTGGCTAGTTGTCCTTGTCCACAGGGCAGTTGAGAGTCAACCACATCACTGTAGCTCTGGAGTCACTTGTAGGCCTGACTAGGTAAGGACGTCTGATTTCCTTCCCTACAGGGCATTAATGACCCAGATAGGTTTTTCCAACAATTGACAATGATTTCATGGACATCAATAGCTTCTTCATTCCAGAAATGTTTTCACTGAATTCGAATTCCACCATCTGCCATGGCGAGGTTTGAACCTGGATCCCAAGAACACTGGCTGAGCTTCTGGATTAATAGTCTAACGACAACACCAGTGGGCCATCGCCTCCCTTTTGCTTGTCACCAACCTAACTAGTGGAAACTGCTGGGCTTCATATATTGTCCACCACAGGAAAATTTACAACGGAATGGAAACAGGCCCTTCAGTGGCCGTAATGTGGGGCCTCAATTGGTCCAGGTGAACAGTCCAAAGCCTCCCAAACCATGAATACAATTGGGGCAGGGGCTGGCTGCTAGATATCAGGAATGCGTCAGGCATTGTGCCCGATTTTCTGCCTCTCCTTCACTTGCTAACCTGCGCCTGGGAATCCTATTCAACCCCAGAGACAGGCAAAAAGCAGGTCAGTCATATAAAATATAAAAAGTGAATGGAAGCATCTTTAGAGAATGTGCCAGCTAAAATTATCAAACTTTCCATCCTGCAATTACACTGACAATAGTATACTACCTGATTATGCTGGGTTTTCAATTAATGTGACCTAAATTGTGGCATTTACATATTTACTTGGAAAGGGAGCTAATGACAGAATAAAAAAGAAGAGAGAGCAGGTTTAGAGTAATTGCTCTGGTTGGGACAGCTAACATAGAAAATAAGCTACAATTTCTATGACTCCATACTTCGGACCCATGCGGGTACCTGTTGCTACACCTTTGATTTGGAGAAAGTGGGTTAAGTTAATGGAAAGTTGTTGAGAGATGGAACAAGTTCAGCAGGTGGAGAAGGGTGGTACATAGAACATAGAAAAATTACAGCACATACAGGCCCTTTGGCCCACAAGTTGCACCTAACATGTCCCTACCTACTAGGCTTACCTATAACCCTCTATCTTACTGAGTCCCATATACTTATCCAAAAGTCTCTTAAAAGACCCTTTTGATGGTGGATGGGAATTGTTCAGGCCTCTTTTCAAGAGGTTCAATATATATTTCAAAAGACTGCATATATAATTTGAAGTTTTCTACCTGATTTTCCTTTAACCATTTTCTTCATTCTAACCACAGTCTTTTCAGCTGGTGATGTGATGTCCTTCTTGATGTGAAGGTCATTAGTTATTTCAATAGGTTGTTCAGTCTTTTGCTGAACTGGATGCTCATCTGTAATTAAGCAGAAACCCCACATTTGTGCACATTATAAATTAAACAGATCAATCATCAAATCAACACACAGCCCTAAGCTCAGAAATTTCTCCTCATTGTCCTGGACCTCAAGACGCGTTCAAAATTCAGATACAACAGATAAAAATACACAACTTATAGGCCCTAACCGCCTCCTGTTCACCCTGGATGTGCAATCTCTCTACACCTCCATCCCACACCAGGACAGCCTGAGAGCTCTTTGCTTCTTTCTCGAAAAGAGGCCTGCACAATTCCTATCCACCACCACTCTCCTCCGCCTGCTGAACTTGTTCTATCTCTCAACAACTTCTCTTTTACTCATCCCACTTTCTCTAAATCAAAAGTGTAGCAATGGGTACCCGCATGGGTCAATCATAGAACCCTACAGTGCAGAAAGAGGCCTTTCAGTCCATCGAGTCTGCACTGACCACAAACCCACAAAGGGTCCTATGGGGCATAAGAACATAAGAAATAGGAGCAGGAGTAGGCCATCTAGCCCTTCGAGCCTGCCCCACCATTCAATAAGATCATGGCTGATCTGTCGTGTCTCAGTTTCACATTCCCGCCCTCTCCCCATAGCCCTTAATCCCCTCGCTTATCAAAAACCCATCAACCCGCGTCGTAAAAATATTTAGCGAGGCAGCCTCCACCACTTCAACGGGCAGAGAATTCCAGAGATTCACCACCCTTTGAGTGAAGAAGTTCTTCCTCAACTCCGTTCTAAACCGCCCCCCCTTTATCTTGAGGCTGTGCCCCCTAGTCCTACTGTCCTTTCTGAGCAGGAAGAGCCTCTCCACCTCTATCCTATCCATCCCATTCACCATCTTATATGTCTCAATGAGATCTCCCCTCATTCTTCTAAACTCCAACGAGTACAAGCCTAGTTTATTCAGCCTCTCCTCATAGCTCAACCCCCTCAACTCCGGTATCAGCCTAGTAAACCTCCTATGCACTCCCTCCAAGGCCAAAATATCCTTGCGTAAGTGTGGCGACCAAAACTGCACACAGTACTCCAGCTGCGGCCTCACCAGTGCCCTATACAGTTGCAGCAAGACCTCCCTAGTTTTATATTCAATCCCCCTCGCTATGAAGGCCAGCATCCCATTTGCCTTCCTGACCACCTGCTCCACCTGCAGGCTGGGTTTTTGCGACTCATGCACAAGGACCCCGAGGTCCCTCTGCACCGTCGCATGCTGCAGTTTTTCGCCACGTAAGTAATAGTCCTTCCTACCATTATTCCTACCAAAGTGGACAACTTCACACTTGCCAACATTAAATTCCATTTGCCAGTTCCTGGCCCATTCGCCCAGCCTATCTAGATCCTTCTGCAGACTCTCCACACCCTCCGCACAATTTGCCGTTCCACCAATCTTGGTGTCATCAGCAAATTTCGACACCATACACTCGGTTCCCTCCTCCAGATCATCTATATAAATGGTAAAAAGCTGAGGCCCCAGCACCGACCCCTGGGGCAGTGGAACATTCCTTGTTCCAGGCCTACTCAGGTTGCCTCCCACAACTCCTTTACCGGTACATCGGTGACTATTTTGATGCCGCTTCAGGCTCTCGTCCGGACGTGAAAAAATTCATTAACTTTGCTTCCAGTTTCCACCCCTTGCCTTCCCCTGGTCCATCTCAGACATTTCCCTTCCCTTGTCCTTTCTGTCTCCATTTCTGGCAATAGACTATCTATCAATATCCATTACAAGCCCACTGACTCCCACAGCTATGTGGTCTACAGCTCTTCTCACCCTAAATGTTGTAAGGACTCCATTCCTTCCTCTCATCTCCTCTGCCTCCGTTGCATCTGTTCCGATGATTCCACTTTCCAAAGTGGTAGTTTTAGTATGTGCTTCTTTTTTTTTCAAACGTGGTTTCTCATCTACAATGTCGACGGGGCCCTCAACAGCATATGGTCCATCTCCCAAACAATGACCCTCACCCCCTTCCCTCCCTCCCAGAACAAGGTACAGTCCCCCTTGTTCTCATATTTCACCCCACCAACCTCCACATGCAAAGCACAATCCTCTGTCACTTTCACCAACTCCAGCGTGATACCACCACCAAACACATCTTCCCTTTACTCCCTCTGTCAGCATTTGGCAGAGACCATTCCTTCCAGGATAACCTCTGCAGACAACCCCCCACTATACCCAATTCCTCTCCCATCACCTGTGGCACCTTCCCACGCAATCGCAGAAGATGTAACACCCTGCCCCTTTATCTTTTCCATGCTTACCAACCAAGGTACAAAACACTCATTCTAAGTTAAGCAGTGTTTCACTTGCACCTCTTTCAATTTGATGTATTGCATTTGCTGCTCCCAATGTGGTCTCCTCTACATCAGAGAGACAAAACGTAGACTGGGTGATCGCTTTGCTGAGCACCTTTGCTCTGTGTGCAATCAGGACCCTGACCTTCCAGTTGCTTGCCATTTTAACACACAATCCTGCTCCCGTGCTCACATGTCTATCCTTGGCCTGCTGCAATGTTCCAGGGAAGTTCAACGCAAACTGTAGGAACAGCCTCTCATTTTCCAGCTCGGCACTTTACAGCCTTCTGGTCTCAACAACCTCAGATGGTTACCTCTACCTCATCTCGACCCCTTTGTTTTCATTTTATTTAATTTTTAACTATACTGTATCTTTTATTTCTTTATTGTCTTTTTTATTTTCTTACCCCTCCCTTCCTTCCCTTGGCTTCCCCTTTCCCTCTTTTTCTCAATTTTACCTCTCTCCCACCCATCTCCCCCCTCCCCCTACATCTTCAGCTGTCACAGCTTATCCTCTCATTTCAGCTTCTCTGTCATTTGGCCATTCACACCTTCCATTCTATGGACAACCATTAGCAGCCTTTCCCCTTGTTTCTGTGGCTCTAACTCATCCTTCATTCCTTCACCCTCCAGAATAAATTGAGTCATCTGTGGTGTCATAGAACCCTACAGTGCAGAAACAGACCCTTCGGCCCATCGAGTCTGCACCGAACACAATCCCACCCAGACCCTATCCCCATATCCCTGCTAATCCCTCTAACCTACACATCCCAGGACACTAAGGGGCAATTTTTTAGCATAGCCAATGAACCTAACCCGCACATCTTTGGACTGTGGGAGGAAACCGGAGCACCCGGAGAAAACCCACGCAGACACGAGGAGAATGTGCAAACTCCACACAGGCAGTGACCCGAGCCGGGAATCGAACCCAGGACCCTGGAGCTGTGAAGCAGCAGTGCTAACCACTGTGCTACCGTGCCGCCCATTTCTCCCATTTTCTATGCCTCTTATCTTTGACAAAGGGTCATCTGGACTTGAAACGTCAGCTCTTTTCTCTCCTTACAGATGCTGCCTGGCCTGCTGAAATTTTCCAGCATTTTTTCTTTTGATTTCAGATCCCAGCGTCCACAGTAATTTGCTTGTATCAGAAATTTCAACTCTAGGAAAATCCTATGAGTGTCAACTCTCGCTATGTCTCTCATGATTTTACCGACTTCTATCAGCTCTCCCCACAGCTGTAGTTTGCCCAGCCTCTCCTTTTAACTCATACCTTCTAATCCAGGCAGCATCTTGGTAAACTTCTTCTGCACCCTCTCCAAAGCCTCCACATCCTTCCTGTATTGTGCGACCAAAATTGAATGCAATTCTCTTAAGTACAGCCTAACCAACGTTTTACAAAGCTGCAACATCATATCCTGGCTGTTGTACTCAGTACCCCAACCAATGAAGGTAGACATGCCATCTGTCTTCTTTACCACCTTATCAACATTTGTGGCCACTTTCAGGGAGCTATGGACTTTAATCCCAACAATTTCCCAGCTTAAAGGGGAAAAGAGAGAGATGGAGAGGCAGAGAGATGTGCTTCGGTGATTTTTGTCAGAAGACAGCTTCAATTGTCTCCAAATGATGTCCAGAGATTTTTATAGAGACCAACAAAGTGATGTTTTGTTGGTGTCATCTTCTCATTCAAATCCCTCCTTGACTGTGTAACCTCTGTCACTTCTACAACTCTGTGGTAATTTGTGCATTCCCAATTTTCATAGCTCCAGCCCTTTATGTGCTGAGATTGAGAGTCTGGTACTCTGTCCCTAAATCCGTCTGCTTCTCCACCTTCCTTTTCTTCCTTTAAGAAATTCCTTAAAATCTCTCTTTTACAAAGCTGATCACCTATCCAAATATCACTGTGGTTCTGTCACAAATTTTGTTTGATAATGCTCCTTGTGCCATGGGAAATTTTACCACTTTAAGATGTTACTATGGTTTCCTGCGCTGGAATTAGTTGGCTCACATTAACCTCTCTCTTTTCAAATAGCGAAGTAGTTTAAAAAAAAGCACAGTTGGAAGATAATTATGGTCCAGGGAGAACTTAAGTTGAAATCTAACACCCGAAGCCAACACTACGTTATTATTGTTAATCTTATCCTTTCCAATCAAAACTCTAATATTTAAGGAATGCCCTTGTAATGTCTTCCCTCAGTTAAAAGTTTGAAGGTCTGCAAACTACGTACATGGAGCAACTATTAGGGATGTGCCTGTTGTTAGGAATTCTCACTAGATTACACAGATAAAATTTTCAGAAATCAGGAGTTATCACTCCTGGGCTTAGTCATTGTCTTATCTCTGGATAAACTGACTGTCTTGGCTTGATT
This sequence comes from Prionace glauca, assembly GCA_037974335.1. NCBI lineage: Eukaryota > Metazoa > Chordata > Chondrichthyes > Carcharhiniformes > Carcharhinidae > Prionace > Prionace glauca. The sequence goes on along the minus strand of CM075736.1, from coordinate 14,660,554 downwards.
TTATGCTATTAATTGCAGTGCGGGGTCGGCTGTACACTTTTCGCTGTTTTGGTATTATGGACACAACAGATCTGGGGTAGCCCAAGCGAATGATTAAGAGCAACATAGCGGTAAGCATCGCTTCTTCACATCACCAGGGACCCAGATTCAATTCCGGCCTCGGGTGACTACCTGTGTGGAGTTTGCACATTCTCTCTGTGTCTGCACAGGTTTCTTCGGGTGCTCTGGTTTCCTCCCGCTGTCAAAAGATACGCAGATTAAGTTAATTGGTCATGCTAAATTGCCCTTAGTGTCCCAAGATATGTAGGTTAAGGGGACTAGCAGGGCAAATACATGGGGTTACAGGGTAAGCCTGGATAAGCGTTGGTGCAGACTCAATCGGCCAAAAGGCCTCCTCCTGCACTGTAGGGATTCCATGATTACACATTTGCTGAAGACACGACTGGAGCTAAGCCTTTGGCAACACACAAGACAAGTCCTACTTTTTCCACAGACTCTGAAGCTCAGGGTAACCTCATTTTGTGGAGATGTCGGCATTAGAATGGGGTGGGCATAGTAAGAAGCCTCACAACATGGGGTTAAAGTCCAAAACGTTTATTTGATAGCACAAGCTTTCGGAGCACTGCCTGGTGAAGCGCTCCGAAAGCTCACGCTACCAAACAAACCTGTTGGACTTTAACTTGGTGTTGTGAGGCTTCTTACTGAATCTCATTTTGGAGGGATTAACAAAAGGAGAAAAGAAATTTATTTTGTGCAACTTTGGATAAAAATTAAGAGAGATTTATGCACAACAAAGTGCCTTTGTAAAACACCTTTAATGTAGTAAAGGCAGTTCTAAGGTGCATGATTTGCCACTGTTCTACATAAACAAATACAAGGACAGATGACCAAAATCTTATTGAAAACTGTTAGTTTGAAGGAATGACTTAAAGGAAGTGTAGTAGGTGGAAAGATCTGAGAAGGAAATTACTAAATGCTGTTCCCAAAGCTCTGGAATTTCCTTCTAAAATTTAGTGGTGGGAAGGAAATTAGGGATCTGCATTAGTGTAGAAATGGAGGAGAGCAGGGTTGTAAAGTTGATGAAGGTTCCAGAGACAGCAAAAGGTGAGGTGACGCGAGACTTGTTCACTAAAATATTCTGCACTGCTGGATGGGAAGTTATTGTATTTCAATAAGCAGAAGCTTAAGATGGACTTGATGTGATCTAGGATTCAGGTAGGAAGGTTTGGATATGTTCACAGTTTAAAAAGAACAGAAAATGGAAGGCTAATCAGGAGTACTTCTGAATAGCCACTACTGGAGTTAATAAAGACACAAAAAAAGGCTTCAGCAACAGATGGACTAATGGAGGGATAGGTACAATAAGACATTGCTACAGTAAAAAGATTCTCTCAATTAAATACCAAAACTGTGGAGGCAATACCTGTGCTAACAAAGGGTGATTTCTGGGCACTGCAACACAGAATGTAGTGCAGTAGGATTGAGAGCTACATGAGCAATTTTACAACAGCAAGAACATTCAAACAACATCAACCATTAGTAAGCGGTCATCTGGCCACTCAGGCCTGCTCAGTCATTTAATAAGATCATGACTGATCCACACAATCTTAACATCACCTTCCCACCTGATTCCCGTATTCTTTGGTTCCATTAGAATCCAAAAATGTATTCGTCATTGGACTGAATGTGCAAGATTACCTATCAACTGCAGCCCACTGGAGTACAGAGTTCCAAAGATTTGGAGCTCCCTGAGTAATCAGAAAAATAGAAACTAGAAGAAGTAGTCCATTCGCCCTTTGAGACTGCTCTGTCATTCTTCACAATCATGGCTGATCATTAAATTCAGTATCTTGATCCCCACTTCCCTCCAAATCCCTTGATCCCTTTAGCCCCAAGAGCTATACTAATTTCTTGAAATTCCATGCATTCACCACTCTCTGGATGAAGAAATTTTGTCACACCTCAGTTCTAAAAGATTTATTCTTTATCCTCAAACTATGACCCATAGTTCTGGACTCTCCCCGTCCCCTCATTTGGGAACATTCTTTCTAAATCTACCTTGCCAACCCTGTGAGAATTTTATAAGTTTCTATGACATCCCCTCTCTTCTAAACTCCAGTGAATATGATCCTAACTGCCTGAGTCTCTCCTCATATGACAGACCTGCCATTTCCCCTCATCCCTCTTCAAAATATTAGCCCTTTATTCTGAGACAGTAAATCCTAGTTCTTTACTCTCCAGCCGTCAGGGGAAACAGCTTTGCCCTGTCAGAACTTGATGCTTCAATGCAACCACTCCTTACTTCTTCCCTTTAAACTCCAAGAAAGCACGTTACTTTATCTTCAATAAAGCTGATTAATTATTTGCAGCAGCAACTTTAAATAATGATTTTTGTCTTCAGTTTTAATAAAACATACCTCCTTTCTCTTCAGCCTTCTTTTTGGACTCCATTGCCTTGCTCTTACTTTTCTTCGCCATCACCTTTACATTTACATCTTGTGACATTACATTCTCACACTTCTCAGCATGTTTCTTCATGACATTCTGATAAAGGAAGATAGATTTATTCAAATCACACAAGTCACTTATTCTTCATTCCCACTGTCATCCACAATCAGGACAATAAATAAGAAACAAACTTTGTTCGTACAATGGGTAGCACAATTGCTGCCTCATAGCGGCAAAGACCCAAATTCAATTCTGGCCTTGGATCACGGTGTCGAGTTTGCATGTCTTCCCCATGTCTGCGTGGGTTTCCTCTGGGTGCTGCAGTTTCCTCCCACACTCCAAAGATGTGTGGGTTAGTTGGATTGGCCATGGTAAATTGACCCTTAGTGTCGGGGGAGTGGCGTGGTAAATATGTGGGGTTACAGGGTTGGGATTGTTGTCACTGCAGGCTCAAATGGACCAAATGGCCTCCTTCTACACTGTAGGGATTCTATGATTCTAACGAAGACATGAGCAAAGTCTCACCAATTTGAATTTTTTTGAAGAGGTAACAATGAAAATTGATGAGGGAAGAGCTGCGGATGTAGTTTATATAAACTTCAGCAAGGTTTGACAAGGTCCCACATGGCAGGCTGGTACAAAAACTAAAATTTCAGGGTGGGCTGGCTAGATGGATACAGAACTGGCTTGGTTACAGAAAACAGAGATAGGGGTGGAAGAGTGTTTTTCAGAATGGAAGTTTGTAGCTAGTGGTGTTCCACAGGGTTCAGTGCTAGGAGCTCTGCTATTTGTAGTTTATATAAATGATCTGGAGAAATTTGTAGATGTCCTGATTAGTAAGTTTGTGGATGACACAAAGATTGGTGGAATTGCTGATGGTGCGAAGGATTATCAGAGAATACAACTTGATATAGATAGATTGGATGCTTGGGCACAGAAATGGCAGATGGAGATTAATTTGAACAAATGCGAGGTGATGCATTTTGGAGGATTAAATTTAGGTGTGAATTGTGCTGTAAATGGGAGAGCCCTTAGGAACATTAACATACAGAGGGATCTGGGTGTACAAGTCCACAGTTCCTTGAAAATGGCAAACAGATGGCCAAGATGATTAAGAAGGCATATGGCATTCTTGACTGCATCAGCTAAGGCACTGAGTTTAAGAATTGGGGCATCATTTTGTCGCTATATAAAACCTTGTTAGATTGCATTTGGAGTATTGCATGCAGTTCTGGTCACCACACTACTAGAAGAACATGGAAGCATTGGAGAGAGTGCAAAGAAGGTTCACCAGGATGTTGCCTAGGAGGGGAGGTTGACTAAACTAGGATTGTTTTCACTGGAAAGACTGAGACTGAAGGGAGACTTAATAGAGGTCTACAAAATTATGAGAAATAGACAGGGCAGATAGTCAGAGGCTTTTTCCCAGGGTGGAAGAGTCAATTACAAGGAGGCACAGCTTCAAGGAAGAGGGGAAAAGTTTAAGGGTGATGAGTGGAGGAATTTTTTTCATGCAGAGAGTAGTGGGTGCCTGGGCATGCTGCCAGAGGAGGTGGTGGAAGAAGACCCATTAGCAACATTTAAGAGCCATCTGGATGGGTATGTGAATAAGGATGGAACAGAGGGATATGGATCAGGTAAGAGCCGAGATTTTTAAAATTTAGAATTTGAGCATCATGTTCAGCACAGACTTGGAGGGCCGATGGAGTCTGTTCCTGTGCTGCACTTTTCCTTGTTCTTGAGTTTGTTTCCCACAGTCAACAACTGACTCCACTGACAGCCTCCCTGTGAGCCCCTTTCACATACTTGGACATAACCTCCACCTCATACCCTCATACACCTCCAACATCTGGACATAATCCTTTCCTCTAGTCAGGCCTGGCAGACAATATGGCCCTTCCCAACCTCCAATTCCATTCCCTCTGCTGCCAAACTACATCCCTGTAATACCTTTTCCAGCATGCACAAATACTAATGCCTCTTTCTAAGCCTTCACATCCCTACCACATCTTCAGTCCTCTCCTAGCTTTCTTTAAGGACCTCCCCAAAGGGCCTTGACCATCCAACACTACCTCATGCTGCCTTCCAGCCTGTTGTTCTAGGATCTGATCCCATATAGAAGTCTCTGGCAGAAGTCCAAACACATGGCAAAGTCAAAGGAAAAAGGTCCTGGAAGAAAATTCGATCCCATGCAAAGTCCCTGGAAGAAGGCTCAAAGTTTTGAGTGAGGTTGCTCCATGGAGAACCCCCATTGTTTGGAAGCTGCTTGGTTTAAGACCCATGTGGATGAAGCTTCACCCACCCTGTGTTGCATGTGGTGCCACAGATTCAGGGTCCAGTAGGTGGAGGCCGGATGTCCACAAGCTGACCAAGGCACAATGGCATAATGGTTAACACTGCTGCCTCATAATCCCAGGGACTGGGTTTAATTCTTGGCTTGGGTGACTGTCTATGGAGTCTGCACGTTCTCCCGAGTCTGCTCCAGTTTTCTCCCACAGTCTGAAAGATGTGCTGATTAGGTGCATTTGCCATGCTAAATTCTCCCTCAGTGATACTTGAACAGGCACCAGAATGTAGCGATTAGGGGATTTTCACAGTAATTTCACTGCAGTATTAATGTAAACATACTTGTGACACTAATAAATAAACTTTAAGGTAAGTCCTGGCTTTTATACACATTAGCCCAGATGTGTTCTGAACTGGCACATTTTCCCACTGATGTCATGGAGAATTGGGCATGGGGGAGCAGATTCTGATCAGGCCCAAATCTGCATTCCATTAGAGGGATATAAATCATGCTGACCTCTACCGAGAATCCCCATCTGCCATGACAGGCGGTATCACGCTGTCATTTCACACTGGTATGAAACTGAATTTTGGATCCCCACCAAATTCTGTCCCACACCAGCCGCCAATGATCCGCATGGGAGAATTCTGCCCATGAGAATGCAGAGAGACTACAACTCAAAGAGGTTTGAATTGTCTTAGTGTCCAATGATCATAAAATGTGTGTGAGACCACGCAAGAGGAGTAATAAAGATCTTGAAAGCAAAGGCAAGAGTCAAACAGGGATGGAAAATTATTGAAAGGCTCAAACAAATGCTCATTGTCAAAGAAGTGTCTAATATTATGGTTTGAACAAAGAACTGGATGCCTCGCTGGATAATTGTAGCTTAAGGTTGATTTTGAAAAGACAATATGATCTTGCCAATGAAACATCCTGCCCACCTTGGAAAGAAGAGGATTAAGGTCATTGTAAAGATAATTTAGCTAAAACAGTCCGGTCAGTTGATAGAAGGTATAAATGGCAAGAGGTTGACCTCTCTGGGTGATCATTTGTATGATTTCTTATAATGTCCCTGACACTAGCAGGTTTGTTGTTAACAGATGTATTATAAAAGATATACTGTATTGTTCAAAGCTAGTAAAAACATTTGTGCCGTCTTTGAGCTTTGAGTGCTGTCTCATTATTTCTCACATGTCCAAATTGTGCAGTAACCTGTCAGGGGTATGAAATTATACCTTGCAAGACCTGTGGGGATCCAGTGTTTCTTCTCTTTCAATTATTGTGAAGCATCACAGAATACTGCATTATTATGGAACTAATAATGACGAGTTTGGTGTCCACGTGAGTTTCTGCATTCAGGTGAACTCTGTGTGCCAGTGAGGTGCTGGACCCCTTATTCAGTTGATGCTCCCATTTGAGGACACAAATACATTCTTTCTTCCACCTTCTTCCGTCGGAAAAAAGATACAAAAGTCTGATGTCACGTACCAACTGACTCAAGAACAGCTTCTTCCCTGCTGCCATCAGACTTTTGAATGGACTTACCTTGCATTAAGTTGATCTTTCTCTACACCCTAGCTATAAGTGAAACACTAATCTCTCGTTTCCTTCTCTATGAATGGTATGCTTTGGTCTGTATAGCACGCAAGAAACAATATTTTTCACCGTATGCTGATGCACGTGACAATAATAAATCAAATCAAAGAGGGGCTGTTTTTCCGTAGATCTGTGCACTGCAAACTGTCTGACATGACACTATAACAAAGGCAAAACACAAGCAGGTACCTTGCGAGTGAAGCTCTTACAGCACCAGGTGCAAATGTATGCTTCTGGGATGAAACTGGGATTATGATGCTTCTTGAAATGCAAATCCAGCAGTTGCTTCTGTCTGAACCTCTTATCGCACTGGGAGCAACTGAAAGGCTTTTCCCCGGTGTGGATACGCTTATGCATTACCATGTGACGTTTCTGTGCACAAAATAAAACACGGTGATTGCTAGCAACTGACTGGTACTAAATCAAATTGGTTGACAGAAAATAAAGTAAGCTGAGTGCTGGAAATGTGGACTAAAACAGGAATTGATGAAAATAGGATAACATTGTTAAGAGATGAAGATGCTTAATTTGCTCAGACAGCAATCCACTTCAAGGTATCATTGCAGGCACCGCACATCCGAAAGGTTTCTGAGATATGTGCTAAAATCTGTTTGGTATTTCCATGATTTATGTTTTTAACTCTTTTCACTGCAGGCCATGTCAAGTGTTTCCCATTGAAAAACCTTAAATGTTCATAAAGCAGAAGGAGTTATCAGTTTACGTGTATGCCGGCTCTTTGCTAGACCACCATAGATTACAGGCAAAAGAGGCCATTTGGCCTATTGAACCTGCACCAACAACATGTCAGCAGGCTAAGCAGTTGTTTTAATGAGTTATGAGGAAAAATTTCAGATGCAACAACTATTTTCATTGGAGTAAAAAGGCTAGAAAAGAAGTTTATTTTAAATTGAAAATCGGTTTTGACAGGGTGAACATTGAAACGATATTGCTTCTTGTTGAGGATTCAGAGACAACTCAACCATCACTGAGAGGTAGTAGAGTTTTCTTTGCACACAGAGTTGTTGGAGCTCCACAAGTAGTTAAGGTTGCTGACACCACTACAGCGTTAGGGCAGCACAGTGGTTGGCATTGCTGTCTTACAGCGCCAAGGGCTCAGGTTCAATTCTGGACTCTGTTCACTCTGTGTGGAATTTGCACATTCTCCCCGTGTCTGTGTGAGTTTCCTTCAGGTACTCCTCCCACAATCAAAGATGTGTGGTTCAGGTGGATTGGCAACATAAATTGTCCCTTAGTGTTGGGGGGGCTAGCAGGGTAAATACATGGGGTTACGGGGGTAGGGCCGGGGTGGGATTGTTGTTGGTGCAGGCTTGATGGGCCAAATGGCCTCCTTTTGCACTGTAATCCGTGGTGGTCTAGAAAGAGCTGGCATATACATTCTTTATACACACTGATACCTCCTCCTGCTTTCCGAACATTTAAATTTTTCAACTGGAAAATTGATGTGGCCTGCAGATGGAGCTCAACAATCAGTTTCGATAAGTTTTCAAAACTAAATTAAGGCATAGCTTCAAACTGAGAAGGGGGAAATGCGAAAGGATAGTATAAAACCACATGTGTGAACAGGAACAATAATATAATCAACAAAAGGTGTACACATTACAAATCTTGATCAAGGCTACAGAAGCATAAAACCCAGTCTGCGACTTTTGTGAAGTACTTCTGCGTACAAAAGATCCAATATAATTTACCAACTTTACCATTAGTACCCTTCTGTAGTCAGCAGGATAAATTCAGGCTTCCTCCAATAGCCCTTGTGCGGAGAGGAAAAGTCTTAATTAATTGTGCTCCTGCTCCTTTTCATCATCCCGCCAGCATACATATTTATATGTCAGGGGAGGCTGTCAGGTGAGAATAGAATCGTACTTGCTTGTAAAACCCCTGCAGTTGAATGGTCTGACAAAACACAAAGGATCGCAGCCTCCCTCAAAAAGGGTTCAGATTTCTTTTCTGGCTAAACTTGCAGCACTCTGAATTGATAATACTGACCGCCAGACCATGGTATCAGCAACCGAATATTCAGAAATTGGTTCAGGATCCTGAAATTGTTTTATTAAGCGTTACATATAAATTTGGAGTAAACGGTACCATCAAACACTTCAGCAGTATACCTGTTTACATGCATAATCACACTGGTCACACTTGAAGCGTTTCTCATTCCTATGGGTCTTTTGGTGCTGGATAAGTGCATAGCGCTCATGGAATGTAGCCTCGCAATAACGACATTTCATGCCGGAGCTTGTGTAGGAATGCTGCTTTCGTAGATGGACACCTGAAAGATTGCAGATACAGGTGACAATTTTAAGAAGGCTGTAAACAGTAAGATTGAACCTTTATCATTCTTGGGAATTTTCAAATGATATTGGGATAGATTATTAAAAGGGTTAATAATCACATAAGTTGAAAAATCACATAAGCTCCAAGTTGCTAGATTCAGTCATACAAGGAATGCTATGAAATAAAACCCCAGGTCTTGATTAAATCAGACCCAGATAAGTGTCAAGAATTATGTATGGCTGCAGCTTGTTAGTGTCTTCTAACAAGAGACAATGGGATGGGGGAGTTGATATACCACTGGTTTGAAAGATAATTTCATAATAATGAAGAAAAAAATACATACTTGGTGATATTTTAATTAGGTAGACATGCACAGGTTAGAATTGGATAAATATACCCTTACGTTACACATGATATACTTGTTGGCACATATTTGTCTATGCAAATATACATCTTTGACTGCTTTGTGCTAATTTCTTGTAATTGGATCTTAACTATAAGCATCTGTAGAATTCTTGAATTGGGGCTCTCCCTGGTGAACCACTAGTTGGAGAACTGGGACCAGTTCCTACTGTAGTTTGTAATAAATGCCTTGACTGACACTCTAAGAGTCTTTGTCTGGTTTTCTAGAGATTGAGAGAGTGAAGTACACAACTGCTGAATAGCTGTATTTTCTCCCTAACAATTATGAACATAGAAACATAAGAACTTGGAGGATGAGTAGCACAGTTAGCCCTTCGTGCTATAAATAATCATCTGATTGCGGTCAAAATCCACTGTCCTGTCTGCTTCACATTGCCCTCAATGATTGTGTAGATCAATCATTTGTTTAACTTCGTCATAAATATATTCAATGACCCAGCCTCCACTGATCTCAGAGATAGAGAATGCCAAAGATTAACAATCCCTGAACAAGAAGTTCCCTATTTCTATCCAATGTGACACACTTATTATTTTTAAACTGTGCTCCCTACTTCGAGATTTCCCCTGCGAGGGGTAACATTTTTTCAGCATGCTTTCTATGGTGCATTTGTAGAAGTTGGTGAGAGTTGTAGCTGACATGCCAAATTTCCTTTTTCTCCTGAGAAAGTAGAGGCATCGGTGGGCTTTCTTAAATATAGCATCCGCATGGAGGGACCATGGTAGATTGTTGCTGATCTGGACACCTAAAAACTTGAAGCTCTCAACCATTTGTATCTTGTTCCCCACTACACTTCCTGAAGTCGATGACTATTTCCTTTGTTTTGTAGATATTGAGGGGAGATTATTGTCGTCGCATCAGTTCATCAGATTTTCTGTCTCTTTCCTATACTATGTCTCATCATTGTTTGAGATCTGACCCACAATGGTGGTATCAGCAAACTTGAAAATTAAGTTGGAGGGGAATTTGGCCATACAGCCAGAGGTAGTAACTGGCTGAGGACACTGCCTTGCAGAACACCAATGTTGAGGATGATCCTGGAAGTGGAGTTGTTGCCTTTCCTAATTGACTGCTCTCTGTGGGTGAGGAAGTCTTGGATCCAGTTGCAGAGAGAGGAGCTGAGCCCCAGGCCATGAAGTTTGGAGATGAGTCTCTAGGAATAATGGTGTTAAAGGCTGAGCTGTTGTATAAGAGTAAGAGTCTGACATAGGTATCTTTATTATCTAGATGTTCCAGGGTTGAGTGTGGGGCAGGGAGATGGCGACCTGTTGTGGGGATGGGCAAACTGTGGTGGATCCAGGCAGTCTGGGAGGTAGGATTGATTTTGCCGTGACTAACCTTCGAAACATTTCATAATGATGGATGTCAGAGCCTCTGGATGATAATCATCAAAGCACACTGCTTGGCTCCTCTTTGGTACCAGGATGATGGTCGTCCTCTTGAAGCAGGTAGTGACCTCAGATTGGTGTAAAGAGGTTGAAAATGTCTGCAAATACCCCCGCCAGCAAGACCTGAGTGCTTGTCCGGGTACCACATCTGGTGTTAAAGCTGAGGGTGAGATTGAACATATCAACAGCTTCTGAAATGCCAAGGTGAATGGCAGACCACAGGCTGGAGTTGTGAATTTGGTCGTCTTACTATTTTAGAGAGCTGTCTTAAACCATTTGAAATATAATAGGTACTTGTATGTATTTGTAATATAGTATTTATGGCATGCATGTAAAAATTGTCGTTACACCTTTAAAGTTTCTTTCTTTTAAAAAAGTTATCTTTCTGTCCTTTTCTTTTAATCAATGACAGTTGTTTAATAAAGATTAATGTTTCACATTGTTTGGTATTGAGTCACTCATTTCTGTTCACCCAGAAAACAGCTCTCAATGCAAGTGAGACTCACTCTTACAGTTCCCACCTGTCTTTCTGGATCCAGCTGTTTCCTTGCAGGAATTTCCCCTCTACAAGCAGTCATTTTAATTTTTATGAATTATCTCCAGCCTACATTCTGTAGGCTGCAGGGCCTCAGCTTGGCCACTATTCCTGACTGGCCAGCAGTTCCTAGGGGTAGTTAGCCATCCTGAACAAGCCAACCAGCGCAGTGGATTGATTAGTCATGAGCTGCAAAATTAAGGGGATCTGCCAGCAGTTGCGTGATTCGGCAACAGCAACTTCCAGCTGGGAATTCTGCCTCACAGTGCCAGGGTTCCAGGTTCAATTCCAACCTCGAGCCACAGTCTGTGACGTTTACACATTCTCCCCATGTCTGCATGGATTTCCTCTGGGCTCTCTGATTTCTTCCCAGAGTCCAAAGATGAGCAGATTAGGTTGATTGGCCATGAATAATTACCCCTAGTATCAGGAGGATTAGCAGGGGAAATGTGTAGGTTGCAGAAATAGGGCCTGGGTGGGATTGTGATCAGAACAGACTCGATGGACTAAATGGCCTCCTTCTGTACTGTTGGTTCTTACCAGGAGCTTGCCGATTTTAACAAAACTCAGTCATTGCATGGGAAGTTATCAGCCTATTCAGACTGAAGATTGATTATTTTACAGTGGCTTACAGAACAAAATGCTGCCGCCAAATAGTTGGAAGTGTTATAAACGCATTGTTAGATCTTCTATTTCCACTATCTCAGCTTCCAATACTATTTCTGTCCAACGGACCTTACCCAAATCACTCTTTCTGGCAATAATGGCATCACAGTGAGGACAATGGTACTTCGGCACATTGTCCGTGTGCTTCTGCCGGATGTGCATTTTCATTGTCCCACTCTGTGTGAAATTAGCCTGGCACACGTGGCATTTGTAAGGCTTCTCACCTACAAAATATCAGAAATCACAGGTCTTAATTATAGCCAATTAATTACAAACTCATTAGAATTGAATTACATTGCATTCCATATGGTGGCACAGTGGTCAGCACTGGTGCCTCACAGCACCAGAGACCCGGGTTTGATTCCCGGCTTGGGTCACTGTGGGGAGTTTGCACATTCTCCCCATGTCTGTGTGGGTTTCCTCCCACAGTCCAAAAGATGCGCTGGTTCGGGGCTTTGGCCATGCTAAATTCTTCGTCAGTGTACCCAAACAGGCACGGCAGTAGGGTATTTTCACAATAACTTCATTGCAGTGTTAATATATCCTTGCTTGTGACACTAATAAATAAGCTTTAATACACAAGAAAAAGTGAGCATAATAGTAGCTTTGCACAGACATTTTTGGAACACACTGTGACTACTCCTGGTGTCAAGGGTAAGCTGGGGATAAGGGAGGGAGGGCCGGAGCTACCCAGTTGTAATACTAACGTAGAAATTTCTACGCAATGCTCTATATAAAATTATAATCACTGGGAAGCTATTTTCCATTTATATAGATGATCTGGAGGAGGGAACCGAGTGCAGGGTGTCGAAATTTGCTGATGACACCAAGATTGGGGGAAAGGCAAATTGTGCGGAAGGTGTGGAGAGTCTGCAGAAGGATCTAGATAGGCTGGGCGAATGGGCCAGGAAATGGCAAATGGAATTTAATGTTGGCAAGTGTGAGGTGGTCCACTTTGGTAGGAGGAATGGTAGGAAGGACTATTACTTACGGGGCGAAAAACTGCAGCAGGCGACGGTGCAGAGGGACCTCGGGGTCCTTGTGCATGAGTCGCAAAAACCCAGCTTGCAGGTGCAGCAGGTGGTCAGGAAGGCGAATGGGATGCTGGCCTTCATAGCGAGGGGGATTGAATATAAAAGTAGGGAGGTCTTGCTGCAGCTGTATAGGGCATTGGTGAGGCCGCAGCTGGAGTACTGTGTGCAGTTTTGGGCGCCGCACCTGCGCAAGGATATTTTGGCCCTGGAGGGAGTGCAGAGGAGGTTTACTCGGCTGATACCGGAGTTGAGGGGATTGAGCTATGAGGAGAGGCTGAATAAACTAGGCTTGTACTCGTTAGAGTTTAGAAGAATGAGGGGAGATCTCATTGAGACGTATAAGATGATGAATGGGATGGATAGGATAGAGGTGGAGAGACTCTTCCCGCTCAAAAAAGACAGTAGGACTAGGGGGCACAGCCTCAAGATAAAGGGGGGGCGGTTTAGAACAGAGTTGAGGAGGAACTTCTTCACTCAAAGGGTGGTGAATCTCTGGAATTCTCTGCCCGTTGAAGTGGTGGAGGCTGCCTCGCTAAATATTTTTAAGAAACGGGTTGATGGGTTTTTGATAAGAGAAGGGATTAAGGGTTATGGGGAGAGGGCGGGAAGGTGGAGCTGAGTCACGACAGATCAGCCATGATCTATTGAATGGCGGGGCAGGCTCGAAGGGCCAGATGGCTTACTCCTGCTCCTATTTCTTATGTTCTAACAATTGCTATAATGTTCTTAACATACCTGAGTGAGTTCTCATGTGACGTTTCAGCTTGTATGTATCTCTGCTAGCATAGCTGCAAAATGTACATGGGAATGGCCGCTCCCCTGTGTGAGAACGGATGTGGCGCTTCAGTTTACTCACCTAAAAAGGATAAAACATGAAAAATACAGTGAGATATGATCTATGGTTTACAAAATAAACTAATAATTAAGGTGTGGAATTGAAACCATAATATGTCACAATATTGATCCATTGATCCATTTGATGGTCATAAGTGCCCTTTTTTCAATTGATCAAAAATGCATGCCTAATGTTTTAAACCAATGGGTGTCACAAAGAAACTGTGGTGCTATTATTTTCATTTTGATTATCAGCACAACTGCTGATGGCTATAAAAACATTTGTCCAGTCTGCAGGAAAATCTGAATACATGGCCAAGTCTGATAAGGAACTTGACTGATTTATGCTGCATATATATATGGCTTTTAATACTTTGATTAACTTACCATTATTAGTACATCTCAAAACTTTAGATAAGGTCTGATATTGAGCACCTTTGAACAAATTACCTTATATCGTCAGATCAATACACCATAGAAACTGGCTCTTCGGCCCAACCAGTCCATGCTGACCACGATGCCCTCCCAGCTGGTCACAATTGCCCACATTTGGCCCATAATCTCTAATCCTTTCCCATCCATGTACTTATCCAAATGCTTTTTAAATGTTGCAATTGTATCTGTCCCAACCACCTTCTCTGACAGCTCATTCCATATACACACCACCCTCTGTGTGAAGAAGTTGTCCCTCAGGTCCCCTTCCCCCTCACCTTAAATCTACGCCTTCTAGTTTTCAATTCCCCTTCCCTGGCAAAAAAATTATGTGCGTTCATCGTATCCATGCCCCTCAGGATTTTACATACCTCAAGGCAACCTCTCATTCCTCTACATTCCAAGGCGAAAAACTGCAGCAGGCGACGGTGCAGAGGGACCTCGGGGTCCTTGTGCATGAGTCGCAAAAACCCAGCTTGCAGGTGGTCAGGAAGGCGAATGGGATGCTGGCCTTCATAGCGAAGGGGATTGAATATAAAAGTAGGGAGGTCTTGCTGCAGCTGTATAGGGCATTGGTGAGGCCGCAGCTGGAGTACTGTGTGCAGTTTTGGGCGCCGCACCTGCGCAAAGATATTTTGGCCTTGGAGGGAGTGCAGAGGAGGTTTACTAGGCTGATACCGGAGTTGAGGGGGTTGAGCTATGAGGAGAGGCTGAATGAACTAGGCTTGTACTCGTTGGAGTTTAGAAGAATGAGGGAAGATCTCATTGAGACGTATAAGATGATGAATTGGATGGATAGGATAGAGGTGGAGAGATTCTTCCCGCTCAAAAAAGACAGTAGGACTAGGGGGCACAGCCTCAAGATAAAGGGGGGGGCGTTTTAGAACGGAATTGAGGAGGAACTTCTTCACTCAAAGGGTGGTGAATCTCTGGAATTCTCTGCCCATTGAAGTGGTGGAGGCTGCCTCGCTAAATATTTTTAAGACGCGGGTTGATGGGTTTTTGATAAGCGAGGGGGTTAAGGGTTATGGGGAGAGGGCAGGAATGTGGAACTGAGCCACGACAGATCAGCCATGATCTTATTGAATGGCGGGGCAGGCTGGAAGGGCTAGATGGCCAACTCCTGCTCCTATTTCTTATGTTATGTTATAACACTGCAAAATTGTGATAAAACCATATAAAATATTGTTTGGGGGTGCATGTATATTCCCACCCTTCGTGAAAGGTTGCTCTCTGTCAATTATGCCCCTATTGCATTTGCTGAGAACATGATCTTTGTATGGTCTGTGGAGCCACACATCCAAAGTTTGAACTACAGACATTACACCCTCTGCTGTAACTACAATGTGGGTGTGTTCTTGGCAAGCACATCTTGATCTCATTAGTTATACGGAATCTGAACATTGCCCACATTAATAAGCTGTGCTACCGTTCTTTCTGTAGGTCACTGGGATGCCTATTTCACACTACCAATCCATAAGAACATAAGAGCATAAGAAATAGCATAAGCAAGACCTCCCTACTTTTATATTCAATCCCCCTCGCTATGAAGGCCAGCATCCCATTCGCCTTCCTGACCACCTGCTGCACCTACAAGCTGGGTTTTTGCGACTCATGCACAAGGACCCCGAGGTCCCTCTGCACCGTCGCATGCTGCAGTTTTTCGTCACATAAGTAATAGTCCTTCCTACCATTCCTTCTACCAAAGTGGACCACCTCACACTTGCCAACATTAAATTCCATTTGCCATTTCCTGGCCCATTCGCCCAGCCTATCTAGATCCTTCTGCAGACCCTCCACACCCTCCTCACAATTTGCCTTTCCCCCAATCTTGGTGTCATCAGCAAATTTCGACACCCTGCACTCGGTTCCCTCCTCCAGATCATCTATATAAATGGTAAATAGCTGAGGCCCCAGCACCGACCCCTGGGGCACCCCACTAGTCACCAACCGCCAATCCGAATAGCATCCATTGACCCCCACTCTCTGCCTCCTATTTGACAACCAATCCTCTATCCACGCTAACACCCTACCCCCAACTCCATGTCCCCTGACCTTCTGCAATAACCTCTTGTGAGGTACCTTGTCAAACGCCTTCTGAAAATCCAGAAAGACCACATCCACCGGCTCTCCTCTATCCACTGCCCCAGACACATCCTCATAGAACTCCAGTAAATTTGTCAGACACGACTTCCCTTTAATGAAACCGTGTTGCGTCCGCCCTATCAAACAATTCCCCTCAAGATGCCTCGCTATTTCCTCCTTAATGACGGATTCTAACATTTTACCTACAACAGACGTTAAACTAACCGGCCTATAATTCCCCGCCTTTTGCCTGGCACCCTTCTTAAACAACGGCGTAACATTAGCCGTTTTCCAATCTTCCGGCACTTCCCCGGAATCCAGCGATGTCTGGAAAATAACCACCAAGGCATCCACTATCACCTCCGCCATTTCTTTCAGAACCCTCGGATGCATTCCATCCGGTCCTGGGGACTTGTCCACAATCAGCCCCTCCAGCCTGTCGAGCACCACCTCTCTAGTAACAGTAATGTCATTAAGACCCTCCATTCCTACCACCTTTCCATCGCTAACACCCGGCAAATTATTCACGTCCTCCTCCGTGAAGACAGAAACAAAAAAGTTATTCAAGACCTTAGCCATATCCCCATCCCCTACCACTAGCTCCCCTTTCTCATCCTCTAAAGGACCAACGTTCACCCTAGCCAGCCTCTTCCTTTTTATATATTTATAAAAACTCTTGCTATCCTTTTTTATATTAAGTGCTAGCCCAGCCTCATAGCTTCTCCTACCCTCCTTTATCAATTTCTTTGTCAATCTTTGTTGACATTTAAACCTTTCCCAATCCTCTTCTCGCCCACTGCTCTTAGCTACTCTAAACTCCTCCGCTTTTAATTTAACACTTTCCTTCACCTCCTTCGTTATCCACGGCTTGGGGCTGATACCGGAGTTGAGGGGGTTGAACTATGAGGAGAGGCTGAATAGGCTTGTACTCGTTAGAGTTTAGAAGAATGAGGGGAGATCTCATTGACACATATAAGATGATGAATGGGACGGATAGGATAGAGGTGGAGAGGCTCTTCCCGCTCAGGAAGGACAGTAGGACTAGGGGGCACAGCCTTAAGATAAAGGGGGGGGGCAGTTTAGAACAGAGTTGAGGAGAAACTTCTTCACTCAAAGGGTGGTGAATCTCTGGAATTCTCTGCCCGTTGAAGTGGTGGAGGCTGCCTCGCTAAATATATTTAAGACGCGGGTAGATAGGTTTTTGATAGGCAAGGGGATTAAGGGTTATGGGGACAAGGCGGGAAAGTGGAACTGAGCCATGACAGATCAGCCATGATCTTATTGAATGGCGGGGCAGGCTCGAAGGGCTAGATGGCCTACTCCTGCTCCTATTTCTTATGTTCTAACACAGACAGTGTCCCAAGCCATTAATCCCTGGTGCTGTGCCACCATGCACCCAGGGAAAGGTACAGAAGTTATGCAATTTAGAGAGCTTAGACGATTTTAAGTGCAATTTAGATCAATTATAATGAAGCTCGGATCTCCTTCAGGCACAGCCATGTGGGCGTTTGCTTTTATACATTAAATGAGAGATCTTCATCTTTGGTTAGATTTGAAGGCACATTATTTGTTAGAAGCACGATCACTACTTTTACTTTGGACATATCTAAAACAGATTCCCACCTTATTACGCTGCAGATCAGTATAGCGGGGAGGGAAATGTAAGCAGGGCTCAAAAATTCAGTTTCCCACCCAGTGTCCAGCAGGTCGCTACCTTCCTGCGGCATTTTTTTGTGACGTGTGCCATGAAGCTCAGCTGACCCAAAAAACGAGTGGGAAAACCTCCCCGCTTCCTGCCCATTAGACAGTTAGATTCTACTTTGGGAAATCACCCCCATTGTTTTCAGCTTCCAGCACAAAGAGTTAATCAAATTCATTCAGAGTCATTTTGCTTATAGCATCATTTTAAGGATGCCTCTCTGGACCCGATCTGATGCTTTTGGGTTCAGAATTAACTATCTTCCTCTCCATTCATTGAATTGGACATTCTGAAGATTTTAACAATCTGACGACACTTTACGAGTAATAGGACTGCAAATTATGACAAAACTATATAAACCATCGTGGGACCGCATGCATATTCCCACTCTTTGTGAAAGTTTGTTCTCTGTCAACTATCCCCTTGTTGCATACGCTGAGAACATGATTTTTGTATAGACTGTGGAGCCACACATCCAAAGATTGAACTACAGACATTACACCCTCTACTGTAACTGCAATGTGGGTCTGTTCTTGGCAAGCACATCTTGATCTCACCAGTTATATGGAATCTGAACATTGCCCACATTAATAAGCTGTGCTACCATTCTTTCTGTAGGTCACTGGGATGCCTATTCCACACCATCAATCCACTGTTTCACCCCATTCTCATCCATTTAACCATTTGTCATGGGAATGCACAAAAACTCCTTAAGGGAACTTGACTTTCAATGCAGTTTTAAGTTTCAAAATTATGACTGGCTTTAATTTTGCCCTGTTGGCCATGCAGGCTCGTACCACCATGAATCTAACTTGTCTTGACATGTCCTGTGATTTTCACTAGAACTGTTTTCAAACATTTCCACTTCACAACTCACTGGGCTTATCGAAATTCATAGGCAGTTCATCTACGTTGCCAATGTGATGTAATGAACACTCTGGTTTTAGTCTCACTCGGATGATCAACCGCTGGAAACTGGTCATTTTCGCTGAAGTCTTTTGGTAATCTCTGTGTAACTCTGGTCTTTTGCCACAACAGTAGACATGGGAGCAGGCCATTCAGCCCAATCGAGCCTGCTCTGTCATTCAATAAGATAAACGCTGATTGTATTTGTTTTATAAAGCAAAGTTAGGCCAACTAGCTGTTGCTCTGAAATATTTGTTGGTGTTGGGGTTTGATTTGATGTTTTTAAGTGCATAAAAATGCATTTCATTTCTGGTGACAGTGTTACCATTCTGACAATTTTCAAGGACCCACTCCAATGCATATTTCTCAAGATTAGCCAGGTGGGTTTTCCCTACTCGCGTGGTGCAGTTGGTCATCAGCACATTCTTCAGGTTTTATTCCTTGTTCTTCCATTCTCACAACAGTTTTTCACCAATACCAATTCCCCTCGCTGCAGCACAGTTAGTTGACGTTAGCTTTTAACTTGCAAGCACCTTCGTACTTCATTCATTTTGCAGGAGGACCCATTTCTGTTCATCCCTTGCCAGGCCATGCACGGATCTGCTCTATTGAGAGCATCTTAAACTCCCGCATACTTCCTTGGGAATATTGCCACCAATGCCTGCTTTATCTCCTACACTAACCTACCAGGCAGGCACAAATTTAAACATGTATTTTGAGCTGCAAAATTGAGGCTGACTCCTAATGCAAGTATAGCCATAAATGTGCATGTACTGGTGAAGTTGACTTACATGCTGATGCCAAGAAAAAGGCACATCTTAATATTGAGTCAACTTATATGCCCTGATACCTAATAAATGCATGTTGTTCTTTCTTTATCAGTTATAGCAAATGTTTCACATTCTTATCTTTTTATTCCATCAACCTACGACTCAGGTCATTCCCATTTTCAGTGCAATAATTCTTTATCTCTTGGCACACTTCAGTTGAGCAACGAACATGCTAATTTCTATATGGGCCTTACTTATCTAATTCACAGATAATACCTCTGATCCAACCTTAGTCTTCCTTCACTTAATACTTAAGAACAAAGAGCAGGAATAAGCTATTCAGTCCCTGGAACCTGGTCCTCCATTTAGTAGGATCATGGTTGATCTGATAGTAATCTCAAAACTGCATCCCACCAATCTGTGATTATCTACCACCCCCTTGATGACCAAAAACCTATCTAGCTCTGCCTGAAAACTATTCAAAGATTCTGCTTCCACCAGCCTTTCAGGAAGAGAGTTCCAGACACTCACCACTCTCAGTGAAAGAACTTCACCTCAAAAGGGCGACCCTTTGGCTGAAATTCTCCCATCTCACCTGCCGCAGGAATTGTAACAGGCAAGACAGAAAATTCAAAGATCCGTTGAAGTCGTGCAGGGATTTCCAATCTTGAGATGTGCGTAGCCAGAGATTCCCGCCCCTTGTTTTACAAGTGAACCCTAGTTCTAGACTCTCCCGCAAGAGGAAATGTCCTCTCCACATCCAACATGTCAAGACCTCTCAGGATTTTATTTGTTTTAATCAAGTTACCTCTTACTTCTCTAAACTCCAGCAGATACTAGTCTAGTCTGTCCAACTTTTCCTCATAAGATAACCAATCCATGATAGGTAAACCTTCTCTGAACTGCTCCAACGCATTTACATCCCTCCTTAAATAAAATCAGGTCTGGAAATGCAATACTGATATCATAAAGTTGCAACGTATGTGGTTTTTGCCTCTAATATAAAGTTTATTTATTAACGTCACAAGTAGGCTTACATTAACACTGCAATCAAGTTACTGTGAAAATCCCCTTGTTGCCACACTCTTAAGAACAAGTGTTCGGGTACACTGAGGGAGAATTTAGCATAGAAAGAGCACCTAATTAGCACGTCTTTCTGATTGTGGGAGGAAAACCAGGGCGCCCAGAGGAAATCTCCACAGACACGGGGAGAACATGTGAACTCCACACAGAGACTGACCCAAGTCAGGAATCGAGCCTGAGCCCCTGGCGCTGAGAGGCAGAAGTGCGTCACCAAGCTACCCAGGGAATGGTACAAAAGATATGCAATTTAGAGAGTTTAGATGATTTTAAGCACAATTCAGATCAATTTTAATGAAGCTTGGATCTTCTTCAGATATTGTCATGAGGGCTTTAGCTTTTATACAAAGAAAAGAACAAAGAACAACCCAGCACGGGAAACAGGCCCTTCGGCCCAACGAGCCCGCGCCGCCACATCACCCTACACCTATTCTACCCTGCATGTCTACGAATGGAACCCTACTCAGTCAGATTCAGGGAAGAAATAGTGTCAATTTGGTAAAAACCGATTAGCCTGAGAGCACATCTTTGGGGTGTGGGAGGAAACTGGAGCGCCCGGAGGAAACCCACGCAACCACAGGGAGAATGCACAAACTCCCACAGACAAAGGCCCAAATCCATGTGTCTGCACAGCCAGCAGTGCTAGTCACTGCGCTGTTGCGGCGCCCGTCTACCGGTCCAGGATCAAGCACACACACCGACATGAAGTACTAGGCCACTCCTGGAACTTCCAAGAGCAGCCCACGCACGACCCGCCGTGTGCATGCCCCTCGTTTGACACGAGGTGGACCTCCACCTGTGGAATAAAGACAAAAATATTAATCTTACAGCCTGCCTTTCCGGTGTCTCCCGATGTTTAGCCCTATTTAATAGCCCCTACCATATCCCTCCATTCTCGTTTCACTCATGTGCCTATCTAACTGCATCTTAAATGAGTCCAACGTTCCTGCCTCCACCACCCCACTTGGTAGCGCGTTCCAGACCCCCACAACTCTCTGCGTAAAGAACCTTCTTCTCACCTCCAAATTATACCTCTCCCCCCTCACCCTTAAATGATGGCCTCTCGTGTTATGCTGCATTAAATGACAAATCTTGATCTCTGGTTAGTTTTGAAGGCACAACAAGACATTATTTATTAAAAACACGATCACAACTTTTACCTTGGGCATATCTGAAACAGTTTTTAACCCTCCCGCCGTCTCAGGGCAAATTAAAAGTTTGAAGCCACAACTGTAAATATAAAAGCCTCAATGTTTCGAACAGTTTTCGGGTTATAATTTTTTGGTAGCAATATGAAAGGGGCATCCACGTGGCTTTCTTGTTCCAAAGTCAAATTTCCCAAATTGCACACTTTGTGATTTTCCACAGAAATCCAATTAATACAGAAGATCCCACACAGATATACCAGATTATCATGAAATATTTAAACTTGAAATTTTGTTCATCCATTACCTCTTTGGGGTAATCATAGTATCATGAAAAATAAATCACCATTCTGTTTATGAAATATGCCTGCAAAACAGATTGCAGTTTTTGGTAAATCATCAAGCTACAACACTTAATCCTACATAAAAGTGACTCTTATTAATGTTAACTGGAAGGTAGCACTTGACGGATAGAAATGGCAAATTGGCAAAAAATCAGGACCTTGGAAAACAAGTAAAGGAGAGAGTGGCTTTATCAGTCTTTGCTGGATTTGAACTCATACTTAATGTTTCTATTTTTTTTCCTGGCTTCAGCCTGACTTCACACAGATGGATGCACATGAATTGTGCTGCACAGGGCAGCACAACGGTTAGCAACGCTGCCTCACAGTGCCAGGGACCCAGGTTCGGTTCCCGGCTTCGGTGGCTGTCTGTGTGGAGTCTGCACAGGGAATTGTTCTCCCCATGTCTGCGTGGGTTTCCTATGAGTGCTCTGGTTTCCTCCCACAGTATGAAAGAGGTGCTGGTTAGGTGCATTGGCCATGCTAAATTCTCTCTCATTGCACCCCAGCAGGCGCCAGAGTGTGGTGACCAGGGGATTTTCATAGTAACTTAACTGCAGTGTTAATGTAACCCAGTTGTGACACTAATAAATGAACTTTAAACTTAAAATGTGGATTTCTGGGTTTGGGTCATTAGCACTGCCCTAGGGTAACCCGACACATACACAGTACTACACTCACCTCTACACTAGCATAATCACAAATTGAGCATTTGAAGGGTTTTTCATGGGTATGCTTGTAGCGTCTGTGTCGCACTACTTCACCACTTGTAACAAAGGCCATAGCACAGTCAGGACACTTATGTGGTCTGGTACCTAAATAAAAAAGTATAGTCAGATTAATGCTTTCATTTTAAGTAGGTTAAAAAGAGGTTAAAGCGCCGATTTGTTCCTTTGCTCTGCAATTACTAACTTTAGTCGCTTCTTGGCCTTTTGGCTAAGATCAAGTGTAGTATCAAGGTGCTGTGCTTGGTTGAAGTCATTAGGTTGCATTTTAGCTTCATTCGAAGCAATTTTTAAAAGCGGCATCTTGGCCTTTTGGCTAAGATGCAAATGAGATCAAGCCTTGGGGGAGGAGTTATACCTACTCCAATCAGTTTGGATCATGTAGATCAAACCCAAGACAGGAGGCGAGAGCCCTGTCCTGTCAGCTTGGATCAGGAATGTTTCAACTTGTTGAGACTCTGAATTGGACTTGATTTGATTGAATTGGAATAAAAACAAAAAAAATTATACACTTGTGTTACAAATACAAGATTACTTTGTTTCAGGCCAGCATCTTCCATTTAGGGCAAGATAGAGAAATCAATGCACAGAAGGAAAAAAACAGGTCAGACCACTTTACTTCCTTCTCTGTTTTACATATGTATAATTTTAAGCTAGTATTCTTACTTCCCTGCTTTACTGTTTCTTCCCTTCTGGGTGGGGTATGTATGCTGATTATAAGATTGGGTGGCTTGGTTGTTAAAGGGAGGCCCAGGTTCTTTCACTGGAAAGAAGGTGCAAGATATTCAGCACACTAGTAACAGTGACCACAGCAGCTGTGCTGAGAGTGGATAGCCTCTCAGGCCTGAGTTTTCAATCTCACATTGGGTGTGCAGAGTCAGGTTAATTCCCGGTTCTGCAAAGCATTTCAGTTTTTTTGGTACGAGAGGGATGGGGGTATAATGGGAGCCACAGGTGGGATGTCCCAGGGAATTGTGTGGGCTATGAGGCAGCCCAGCATGAGTTAGGCAACTCATGTGGACATAACAAGTGGTCCTTCAAAACGGTTAATCTGTGAGGAAGTCCATTTACGGTCCCAGCTTTTTGGAGAAGTCATTATATTGGCATCATTGCCTGGTATTAATATGCTATGTATCAGTGAACGTATGATAAAGAGTGTCACAGTCCTTAGCCTATCCATTTGCACTCTTGTCATTCATTTATCAGGATCCATCCAAACAGTTAACCCTTGACCCGGTTCCTCACATCTGCACTGTCCTGGCTAAAATGTGTGACCAAGCATGACGGTCAGTATTCGGGAGCACAGCATGCTATCTGAAAGTGACAGTCACAACATCCAAGACACTGTGCTTTGTGCGGAGCCATTTCCTCCACTACCTCAGCAGTACTCACTGATAAAGTGGTGAAAATGATTAGTTCATGTAAGCAGTCAGATGGGAGCATTGTAAGATGCATGGCTCACAACACTTTTCATTTTACATTTGTATTGAATGAAGTTGGGGCCAAGAAGATGGCTAATTGTTATTTCGACCTGGATACAAGGGCGATGTAATTCACTTTGCATGGGAGTGCGCTTTGAGAGGGGATGGGTCCTTAGGAAGCTATTGTTGGATCGAATTGCAGATTTCCCTGAAAATATCACTGAACCTCAGAATTAGTCTGCAAGAATCAGAGAGAGAGCAAAAGGCACCCAAAAATCTCTATTGTTCACCACACAGAATGTGAGTTTGAGCTTGCCCTCGGATTGAGGAGATCAGGGTTGTGAAGGTTTAACGAAGCTGGAAGGCTTGCCTAGCTTTGGCTGGAGAGAGGGATCTCTAGGGTATAACCCACGCTGTGAAAGTCAGTTCGGGGGCTGGAAATTAACTGGACATATAACACAGAAACTTCTGACTCAGCTACCTACTGAATTACAATGATTTAGAATCACAGAATCCCGACAGTACAAGGGGCCATTCCACCCATCGAGCCTGCAGACAACAATGCCACCCAGGTCCAAATCCCGGTAACCCCATGTATATATCTTGAGAATCCCTGACACTGAGAGGCAATTTAGCATGGCCAATCCAGCTAACCTGCAGATCTTTCGAGAGTGTGAGGAAACTGGAGCATGCAGAAAAACCCACAGAGAGAATGTGCAAACTCCACACAGTCACCCAAGACCAGAATTGAACCCGGGTCCCTGGTATTGTGAGGCAGTAATGCTAACTTATGGAATCACAGAATCCTTACAGTGCAGAAGGAGGCCAATTGGCCCATTGAATTTGCACTGACTCTTCAACAAAGCATCCCACCCGGGCTCTATCCCCATAACCCCATGTATTTACCCCACTAAAACCCATAATCTGCATATCTTGGATACAAAGGGGCAATTTAGCATGGCCAATCCACCTAACCTTCATATCTTTGGAGTGTGAGAGGAAACCGGAGAACCGGGAGGACAGAGAAATGGGGAAAATGCACGAAGTCCACACAGTCATTCAAGGCTGGAATCAAACCTGAGTCCCTGGCACTGTGAGGCAGCAGTGTGCTAACCACTGTGCCACTCTAACTTGTGTGGAACAGTCCAAGATAAAGGAATATTAAAGCGCTTAATATAAAAAAGGATAGCAAGAGTTTTTATAAGTATATAAAAAGGAAGAGGCTGGCTAGGGTGAACGTTGGACCCTTAGAGGATGAGAGGGGGGACTTAGTGGTAGAGGATGGGGAAATGGCTGAGGTCTTGAATAACTTTTTTGTTTCGGTCTTCACGGAGGAGGTGAATAATTTGCCGGGTGTTAGAGATGGAAAGGTGGTAGGACTGGAGGGTCTAGATGACATTACTGTTACTAGAAAGGTGGTGCTAGACAGACTGGAGGGGCTGATTGTGGACAAGTCCCCAGGACCGGATGGAATGCATCTGAGGGTTCTGAAAGAAATGGCGAGGTGATAGTGGATGCCTTGGTGATTATTTTCCAGACGTCGCTGGATTCCGGGGAAGTGCCGGAAGATTGGAAAGTGGCTAATGTTACACCGTTGTTTAAGAAGGGTAGCAGGCAAAAGGCGGGGAATTATAGGCCGGTTAGTTTAACGTCTGTTGTAGGTAAAATGTTAGAATCCGTCAAAAAGGAGGAAATAGCTAGGCATTTTGAGGGGAATTGCTTGATAGAGCAGACGCAGCACGGTTTCGTTAAGGGGAAGTCGTGTCTGACAAATTTACTTGAGTTCTATGAGGATGTGTCTAGGGCGGTGGATAGACGAGAGCCGGTGGATGTGGTCTTTCTTGATTTTCAGAAGGCGTTTGACAAAGTACCTCACAAGAGGTTATTGCAGAAGGTCAGGGGACATGGAGTTGGGGGTAGGGTGTTAGCATGGATAGAGGACTGGTTGTCAAATAGGAGGCAGAGAGTGGGGGTCAATGGGTGCTATTCGGATTGGCGGTTGGTGACTAGTGGAGTGCCTCAGGGGTCGGTGCTGGGGCCTCAGCTATATACCATTTATATAGATGATCTGGAGGAGGGAACTGAGTGTATGGTGTCAAAATTTGCTGATGACACCAAAATTAGTGGAAAGGCAAATTGTGCAGAGGGTGTGGAGAGTCTGCAGAAGGATCTAGATAGGCTGGACGAATGGGCTAGGGAACGGCAAATGGAATTTAATGTTGGCAAGTGTGAGGTGGTCCACTTTGATAGGAATAATGGTAGGAAGGACTATTACTTACGTGGAGAAAAACTGCAGCAGGCGACGGTGCAGAGGGACCTCGGGGTCCTTGTGCATGAGTCGCAAAAACCCAGCTTGCAGGTGGTCAGGAAGGCGAATGGGATGCTGGCCTTCATAGCAAGGGGGATTGAACATAAAAGTAGGGAGGTCTTGGCCGCAGCTGGAGTACTGTATGCAGTTTTGGGCGCCGTACTTACGCAGGATATTTTGGCCTTGAAGGGAGGTTTACTAGGCTGATGCCAGAGTTGAGGGGGTTGAGCTATGAGGAGAGGCTGAATAAACTAGGCTTGTACTCGTTAGAGTTTAGAAGAATGAGGGGAGATCTCACTGAGACATATAAGATGATGAATGGAATGGATAGGATAGAGGTGGAGAGAATCGTCCCGCTCAGAAAGGACAGTAGGACTAGGGGGCACAGCCTCAAAATAAAGGGGGGGCGGTTTAGAACAGAGTTGAGGAGGAACTTCTTCACTCAAAGGGTGGTGAATCTCTGGAATTCTCTGCCCGTTGAAGTGGTGGAGGCTACCTCGCTAAATGTTTTTAAGACGCGGGTTGATGGGTTTTTGATAAGAAAGGGGATTAAGGGTTATGGGGAGAGGGCAGGAATGTGAAGCTGAGCCACAACAGATCAGGCATGATCTTATTGAATGGCGAGGCAGTCTCGAGGGGCCAGATGGCCTACTCCTGCTCCTATTTCTTATGTTATGTTCTTATGTTATGTTATAAATTCTATGTCAGTAAAAGTTGGAGCCAAGCTCACAGGAACCACAGAGTAGAAATAGGGATGTAGTACTGATTTGTCAACTGAAACAACCTTTGAGCAAATAAGTTTCTGCCATAAGGAGAGGCTGCATTACTACAATTGGTTTTTGAATCAGTCAGTAAAGTTCAGTAACACATGCAGACATAAAAGATGACCGGCACACCTACCTGTGTGAGTGTTGATATGGTTTTGTAGAAGTGTGATGGTTCGGAACGCCTTTTCACAAAGATGACACTTGTGTGGACGCTCATTTGTATGGCTTAGCATGTGACGGTCTAGATTAGATCTTTGTGGAAAGGTACATGAACACAGTTTACACTGAAATGTTTTCCGAACATCTGTCAAAAAAAAGCATTTCAACGAATAAATAATTTTATTTTTATCACACCTTTCAAAACAACATCAAAACTCCCGAAAACGTATTACCTCCAAAGAGTTTTGCACTATTTTACCAGTACTCGTGGATGAACATTGAGCTGAGGATTAATTCTCAGTGAGACATCTGTACTGCAGAAAAATAGATTTAATTACCTAATATGAAGTCATAAGGTATAATTATTTATTTTACTAAAATATTCAACAGATTTTTTTCTTAATGCTTAGACATAAAGCATATGGGTAGAGGTTACATATGGTAGTCAAAAGGGAGGATTCATAGATATGGAGCAACCTGGCTAATTCACAGGTTCATAGAATCCTTACTGTGCAGGATAAGGCCATTCAGTCCAAGGAGTCTGCATTGACTGTTCGATAGAGCATCTTACCTAGGCCCAATGCCCAACCTATCCCCGTAACTTCATGCATCTACCATGCTAATCCCCCTAACCTACACATCTTGGGAAATGATTGGGCAACTTAGCATGGTCAATCCACCAGACCTGCGCATCTTTGCTCTGCGGTGGAAACCTGAGTACCTGGAAGAAACCCATGCAGACATGGAAGAACATGCAAACTCCAATCAGTCAGCCAGAATTGAACTCAGCAATACTAACCACTGTCCTACATCCTCTTCCAATAAGTTGTTTAACCATTCATTATTGGATGTGGCAGGACTGCAGAGGTTAGATCTGAGCTATTGGGTGTGGGATTGGCAAACAAGCAGCCATGTTGTAGCTTCACCAGATTGACAGCTCATTTTACGTATGATTGGTGCTGCTCCTGGCATGCCCTCCTTCCTATTACACTCTTCATTGAATTAGGTTTGATCCCCTGAAGTAGTGGTCATGGTTGAATGAAGGATATGCTAAGCCAAGGTTATAGATTGTGGCTCAATACAATTCTGCTGCTGCTGATGACCCATAGTGCCTCATGGATGGCCAGTCCCATGACAGATGGTGGAATGTGAACCTGGGTCCCCACAGCATTACCCTGGCTCTCTGGATTACTAGTCCAGCGACAATACCAATAGGTCACTCCTTCTCCTATTTTCCATTGCCATTGGATTGGGCCACTATTCCTGTTGTGCCTGAGCAAGTATGATTCCATCTTTCAACTAATATCCACCTGCCACTCCTGTGGGAGTGTTATGTGCATCTGTTTCCACATGAGGACCCAGTTTGAATCATTGCTCAGCTAGTTAGCAGCAGTGCAGAAAGGACTCTGACTTACATACAGTCCTACAGATGTTTAGTCCCGATATTTATGGTGAGAGGACATTATCATATCTGGAAGGCAACATGCCTGCTAGCAATGTAAAGCAAGAGATCTCATTGCTGGTAATGATCTTTATACTTCCAGATTGCTGACTAGATAGCTGGATTTGGGGACAGAATGAGAACATGTGAAGGGAAGTTAAGGGCAGCACTGTGGTCCAGTGGTTAGCACTGCTACCTCCAGCACCAGGGACCCAGGTTCAATTCCTGGCTTGGGTCGGTAAGTGTGGAGTTTGCACATTCTCCCCGTGTTTGCATGTGTTTTCCCGGGGGAGGGGGGGGGGGTCATGTTTTCTCTCACAGTTGGTTAGGTACATTGGCCATGTGCCTAATGAACTGTGGAGGTTGGTTGAGTGTATCTCCCTCAGTGTATCAGAAAAAGGCGCTGGAGTGTGGCGACTAGGGGATTTTCACAGTAACTACATTGCAGTGCGAATGTAAGCCTACTTGTGACTAATAAATAAACTTTACTTTATCCAATCTGGTTTCAACCCTTCCAGCAGGCAGGTGTCTGTCCCAGGTGGAGCTGGTCCGCCTACGTTTAATCAAATAACTTATTTTATATTTGTTCAGAGAAGAAAGGTGTTGCCAGGTAGGTCAGCATTTTAATTATACATTCCTAATTGCCCCTTGAGAAGGTGCTGGTGAGCCATCAGGTTTAACTGCTGCAGTCCACTTTGACGTAGGTACACCCACAGTGCTGCTTCAGAAGGAGTTCTGGCAATGTGACCCAGAGACAGTGAAGGATCAGCGATGTATTTTCATGTTAGCATGGACTTGGAGGTTAACTTGCAGTTGGTGGTGTTTCCAATCAACCGCTGCCCTTGTCTTTCTAGATGGTAAAGGTCACTGGTTTGGAAGGTGCCGTCGAAGGAGCCCTGGTAATTTGCTGCAATGCATCTTGTAGATGTACACTGTATCAAGCGGTGGTGGCGGGGTTGAGGTACTGAATATCAATCAAGCTGGCTACTTTGCTCTAGATGGTGTTGAGCTATTGTAACTTGTATCTTGTGGATGGCACTCTTTGTCAAATGGTACAGCTACTTCATTTGCTGGATCATTTCCGACAAAATCAGCATCCATCAGCTTTGACAAAGGGTCACCTGGTTTTGAAACATCAGCTCTTTTCTCTCCTTATAGATGCTGTCAGACCTGATGAGATTTTTCAGAATTTTTTCTGTTGGTCTCCAATTGACACCAACATTCACTTGTTAAACCTACATCCATGATCTATTATTCTAAAGCCCTGAATCAGTCACTTTCCACCTACTCTTTCCCATTCCTTCAGAGTTGTAAACACCTTGATCACCTTTGTTCTAATGAAAACAATTCAAATATTTAGTGCCTTTCTTTACATTTGTATTTTCTCATACCAAGCAGCAATTTGTGAAATGGCATTGCACTACCACTGACTTCAACACTGTTCCTATACTGTGTAGCCCAAATATGCACACTGCTTAAACCATGAGTTTGCTAAAGCTTTAGGTACATTCAATTTCAGTTGCTGTACCATTTCCGACAAAAATCCAGCATCCTGTTAGTTTTAGCTATTTGAGGTTGAGAGATTCTGTGAACTTGATCCTGTAAATCCCTCCAGTGTCCACATCACACATTCAAAATATAATTCTTACTTTGACCAAAATGATGTCCGTTGCCTAGCTCTGGGTTAAGCTTATTTAGGACTTCTTTGTTGTGCTTGTGGACGGAGAAGAATAACTACAATAATTTAACAACAATAATGGCAATAGTGACTTTAAAATGGCTTTTCTGGCTAAGAGTTAAGCATGCTGGAAGTTTTGGGCAACTTATAATTAAAACCAGATTCAAGTCATAAAGTTTCTCTGGTCTGGCAGTTGTACAAACAAAGAACAAAACAGCACGGGAAACAGGCCCTTCGGCCCAACGAGCCCGCGCCGCCGTCCCATGGTCAGTGACCTATTCATGATTTTAGTCTATGCCTAATGTGTGAGGATCAGGGAGGTCCGTAGCTTCCCAGATAACGGAAGTTTCCTACATTTGACCCAGACATTGAGCTTCGATTTACTGTTATGTGTGGAATGTGTCAAATGAACTAAGCATAATGGCATTACTTGCAAGTAATTTCATTGGATGTTCGAGCCATGTGATAGGTTTCCGGTTACACAGTTGGCTGGATGACAGAGAATCTTCTGGAGGCAAATGGAGGATTTGTAGATAAATGGCATTGCAGCCTTTGTTTGCCAGTGATAACTTGAGAATAACCATCATAAGAAATGTACCCTGAAGGATGCTTCAAAGAAAAAAATAGTTTCAACATTCAGGATATTTCTTGGTCAGGGTTTTCCAAAACTGAAAATAGATACTATCAACTTAAGTAATTAAAGTTGTCAGTCAGCTAATGTGCAGTTAAGAGTTAAAAGTTTAATAAAAGAGTTGATGAGTTGGAAGTGTTTATCTTTGAGTTGGTACCAGAAGTATTAAGTGAAGAAATGGTTAAATTACAGCCCTTGTTTGTCTCATTAAACTGGAATGCTTGCAAGGTGGTTAAATTAAAAGCCGGATAACATGCTATACTCGTATAGAATAGAACCTTCCTTAGGTAATTAGTCTTACATATCACTTGCTGGAGCGTACAAGATGTAGCTAAACAAGAAATTCACCAGAATCACATCAGGTTCCATATAAGTGCAGCAGTGAGGCTGCTTTTCAGGATACAATTCTCCTTAGATGGACAATTTGTAGCAGCAGACTAGATCCACACCTTGAGCTTGTGACGTTATAAACATTTTAGTCTATCAAGGAATTTAACCCTGTGCCTTTCAAGATTACAAAACTATTCTTGATAGTATAACAGAAAGAGAGAGACAGGGCAGTACATTCATCTTTATTGTACTTGCATAATCCAAGAGTGCTATCAGCAGATAACACTGCAGTTTAGGTCAGCCAATGTGTCCTTGGTCTGCTGCAACGTTCTTACCTGATGAAGGAGCAGCCCTCCGAAAGCTAGTGGCTTTTGCTACAAATAAACCTGTTGGATTTTAACCTGGTGTTGTGAGACTTCTTACTGCTGCAATGTTCCAATAAAGCTCAACCCATTTGGAGGAATATCTAATTTTCCAGCTGGACACGTTATTCTTCCAATCTCAACATCAAATTCAACAACTTCAGATGATTAGCTCTACCTCACCTCGACCCCCTTTGTTTTCATTCTATTTAATTTTTAACTGTTCCCCTATTTTTGTCATGTTTAAATTTTCTTTTCCCCACTTTTTCACCCTATTTTATCCCTATTCTTTTCTCGACCTTTGCTTCCCATTTCTCCCTTTTTCTCAATTTTACTTCTCTCCCACCACATCTCCCCCGTCACAGCTTACCCGCTGATTTCAGCTTCTCTACTGTTTGGCCATTCACACCTCCACCCCCCCCCCCCCACCCCCCCGGACTGCCATTAGCACCTCTTAGCCTTTCCCCTTGTTTTTGTGGCTATGACTCATCTTTCATTCCCTCTCCCTTCAATATAAATATCTCCCATTTTCTATGCCTTTTAGCTCTGACAATGGCTCACCTGGACGCGAAACACCAGCTCTTTTCGCTCCACTGCCAAACCTGCAGAGATTTTCTGGGATTTTCTCTTTTGTTTAAAATTAAGTGATTATTAATCACATCTGTAGAAAGTGATTATTAATCACATCTGTAGAAAGTCCTAACTGTAGAGGTTAAATTCAAGAATTAAAACTCATCCCTGTTCATAATTTGGGGTAAGATTTCAATATACATCCTTAAGACATATCCTTTGTTTTGTTTGTAACTTAAGCCAATCATTCTTTGGTGCTTTGTAAAATGGTTAGTGAGGTGATGGAGTTGATCATATAATGGGTCATCAGCTAAGTTATTATTTCATGTTTGGCCCTTCCAACCTGCATTTTACCTAGATAGTTTTGTCCCAATTGCTGTTGCCAGTGGTGTAGGGTCAGGATAAAGGGAGGCTGGCTCTAACACGGGAATGTGCAGGAGCTGCGGTCATTAGTATCTGACAGGGGAAAGTAGAGGATTCTAATTCAATTACAGAAATTGCCTCTGAAAGAAGTTCTCTCAAGCTTCAAATATAAAAATATATATATGCTCAAACAATAACAAGCACTGACCTTTCTTTTTAATTTTGGTAAGTCTGGTTGTTATGGCAGGATCAATATTTTTTTCACCAGTCACATCTGCTCTTTGCCCTTCCAGCTGCCTCTCTCTACAGTCACAAGTAGTCAAATCTGTATTGTTGCCAATTTGTATGTTACACTGCAGACTACTTTTCTCCTTTTTGACAAGAGTATCATGGTCTTGATCTACAATCGTGCCTAAGTATTCTGCCCCAGCAGTAGCTGCATCCATTTCCACTCTCTCAATGCTCTGCATCTCTCCATTTGGCCCTACCTAATAACAAAAATGTTATAATATAAAGGTTAAAACAGGAGTACAAATACAAATTCAACTGTAACTTTAGCATATGTCATCAGCAAACAGTACAGATGTCTAAGGAAGATAGACTTCTTCCTTGTCCATTGCACCTAACTAATTAGACAACCTGACGTGAGTATTTACAGAATAGAATCATAGCATCCCTACAGTGCAGGAGGACATTCAGCCCATTGAGGCTGCACCGACAACAATCCCGCCTGGACCCTATCTCCGTAACCCCACATATTTACCGTTAATCCCCTGACACTGAGGGACAATTTAGTATGGCCAATCCACCTAACCCACATATCTTTAGAGTATGGGAGGAAACCGGAGCACCTGGAGGAAATTCACACCGACACAGGACAAATGTGCAAACTCCACAAAGTCATCTGAGACCAAAATTGAACGTGGGTCCTTGGCACTGAGGCAGCAGTGCTAACTATTTGCCACCAATGCTCAAATTGGTGGCAAATCCATTACACTCTGTAATATATCTTGTGTATGTCAAACACAAACCAGTGTATGTTCCAAAATGGAAATCTCTTTTACGCTGTTACTCAATATTTATCTTTTGCTATTTCTATTCATGGTACATTTGTGATTCATGGGGAAAAATGTTTATGAATTAATAATGCTTTGAATCAAATATCCCCTCAAGTCTGATTATTTACTTAACACAATCTTTTTTTAACCTTCTAATAGTATATACAGCTGCATATGTAGCTTATAATATAAATTATTGGCTAGAAAGTAATTAAAATGATTGTATTTCCCTTTCTTATTTCTTTTTTAAAAACTTCTACTCAGTGCGTTCAGCAATGCTGAAATTATTTCCTATTCCTTGCCTGAACCTTCATGTGTTTGCACTTTTATTAAAAGGTTAAGTTGCTACATTTAAATGTGACAGTGTGTAGTGTGCACTGTGGTCCTCCAACTCTGGCTTTCAGTAAAGTTTGTCCATCAGGTGGCTCTCATAGTTTGCTTGCCTGCCTCACTCTCTTCTTCAACACTTTCCTTTTCACCTTGAAATGCTTACTCAAAAGCCATCTTCTTCGCTGGGCTTCTAATCTTTCCCTCCATGGCTTAGTATCCATTGTGTAGCAACTTTTATGAATTACTTTGTGTCTTTTTAATGCTAAAGGCATTGTACATGTACAACTTTGTGTTAATGTACAAGACTTGCGGTATTCTCCAATTTTCCCTGGAGGAGAGAAAGTGACCCTGCAACATCTTAGCACCCATTATCACAGGACACATAGGCATCTTAAATTTGGAGAAGGCCACGTGTTGGCAAACCTGTTGGCAAAAAGGCATGATCAAAATATCGGAGCCATACACTCCAGGACCCAAATATCTATGATGATGTTAGCTGAAAAAAAACAGTTGGGCTATCACAACCACTGACAAAGTAACTTC
This sequence comes from Prionace glauca, assembly GCA_037974335.1. Classification (NCBI taxonomy): domain Eukaryota; kingdom Metazoa; phylum Chordata; class Chondrichthyes; order Carcharhiniformes; family Carcharhinidae; genus Prionace; species Prionace glauca. The sequence goes on along the minus strand of CM075736.1, from coordinate 14,625,906 downwards.
AAAATAATCTGAAGCATTGTTTTTGAATGCCTCACTGATAAGGAGGGAGCCTCATACGCACAAAATGTTACAGTTTTATAAAAGCACATGAATTTTAATGTAGGTGGGGATTCTCCAGTCATGCTGCTGTGAATGGAGATTTGGCTGAGCGCCAAATTCTTCATTCTTGCCGGCAGGGCGTATGACATTGGAGAATTCTGGCTGTAATGCTTTCAGTGGTATCACTAAAATTTAAATACAGTGAAACTGTTATTTTTTTAAATCCTGCGTTTTCTAGAACTGTGATAGACTAGCGGTTAGGCAATGCTGAACTGATCCTTCACATTGGGATTGGAGTATCTGTCAATATGCAACTTGATGCTTCATTCATTCATTATCATTACTGATTCAGACACTGCAGCAAAAACAAGGATTGGAGATACTTTTGCTGCTGCCACAAAGAGCAGCCAACAGTTTAAAGTTTGCTGCAGCACCCACTTTCCTGTCACTGATGTTATTTAAGTGCTGAATTTGGTGCAGTGATCACACTTGCCCAAGCCAATTTTCCTGTCTGCAAAATGCACACTTAACACGAAGGTGATCAGAGGACAGGAAAATTGGATTCAAGTAAGTTTCATTTCCAATGGAAACATTTTGTCTTGACCGGACAAGTTTTTGTTTAGAGTAACAGGGAGAGCCAGAGGTCCTGAAATTTTAAAAAACCCAGTAGGATGACCTTAATTCCACAATGGACACAGAGCATTAAATCTTTAGGGTGCATTTTTAAGACAACTTTAATGTTAGTGAGTAAACTGTTCCCATTCACGATGCTAATGTAGAGCACGTCTGCAATCGTGAGACTTTGGCTTGTTTCACTGGATATTTTTAAAAATTCATTCCTGGGATGTGGGCATCACTGGATAGGCCACATTTAATGCTCATCTCTAATTACCATAGAGAAAATGGTGGTGAACTGTCTTCTTCAACCGTTGCAATCCATGTGACATGCTTACATACAATGCTGTTCTGAAGGGAGTTCCAGGATTTCGACCCAGTGGCAGTGAAGGAACGGTGATAATATTTCCAAGTCAGGATGGTGAGTGACTTGGAGGAACCTTCAGATGGTGGTGTTCCCAAGTAAGAACATAAGAACATAAGAAATAGGAGCAGGAGTAGGCCATCTGGCCCTTCGAGCCTGCCCCGCCATTCAATAAGATCATGGCTGATCTGTCGTGGCTCAGTTCCACCTTCCCGCCCTCTCCCCATAACCCTTAATCCCTTCTCTTATCAAAAACCCATCAACCCGTTTCTTAAAAATATTTAGCGAGGCAGCCTCCACCACTTCAACGGGCAGAGAATTCCAGAGATTCACCACCCTTTGAGTGAAGAAGTTCCTCCTCAACTCTGTTCTAAACCGCCCCCCCTTTATCTTGAGGCTGTGCCCCCTAGTCCTACTGTCTTTTTTGAGCGGGAACAGTCTCTCCACCTCTATCCTATCCATCCCATTCATCATCTTATACGTCTCAATGAGATCTCCCCTCATTCTTCTAAACTCTAACGAGTACAAGCCTAGTTTATTCAGCCTCTCCTCATAGCTCAATCCCCTCAACTCCGGTATCAGCCGAGTAAACCTCCTCTGCACTCCCTCCAGGGCCAAAACATCCTTGCGCAGGTGCGGCTGACCTTATCCTTTTAAATGGCAGCAGTTGTGGGTTTGGAAGATGCTGCCTAAGGAACTTTTGAGTTCCTGCAGTGCATCTTGTAAATGGTACACACAACTGCCAATGTAATTTGGTGGTGGAGGGAGTTAATTTTTTGTGTAAGGAGCACACCAAGCAGGCTACTTTGTCCTGGATGGTCATTGGTGCTGTACTCATCCAGACAAGTGGAATGTATCCCATCACACTCCTGACCTGTGCCTTTTGAATAGTGGACAGACTTTGGGGAGTCAGGTGAGTTATTCAGCACAGTATTCCTAGCCTCTGATCTGCTCTGGTAACTACAGCATTTATATAATTAGTCCAGTTCAATTTCTGCTCAATGGGACCCGCACGATGTTGATAGTGGAGGATTCAGTGATGGTAATATCATTCAATGTCAAGGAGCGGTGGCTGCATCCTCTCTTGTTGAAGATGATCAGAAGATGGTGTATATGGATTTTAGCAAAACATTTGATAAGGTTCCCCATGGTAGGCTACTGCAGAAAATACAGATGCATGGGATTGAGGGTGATTTAGCAGTTTGGATCAGGAATTGGCTAGCTGATAGAAGACAGAGGGTGGTGGCTGGCGAGAAATATTCAACCTGGAGTTCAGTTACAAGTGGTGTACCGCAGGGATCTGTTTTGAGGCCACTGCTGTTTGTCATTTTTATAAATGACCTAGATGAGGGTGTAGAAGGATGGGTTAGTAAATTTGCGGACGACACCAAAGTCGGAGGTGTTGTAGACAGTGAGGATGGATGTTACAGTTTGCAGAGGGACATAGATAAGCTGCAGAGCTGGGCCGAGAGGTGGCAGATGGAGTTTAATGCAGAAAAGTGTGAGGTGATTCACTTTGGAAACAGTAACAGGAGTACAGAATATAGGGCTAATGGAAGGGCACTTGGTAGTGTTGACCAGCAAAGAGATCTCGGTGTACATGTGCGTAGATTCCTGAAAGTTGGCACCCAGATTGTTAAGAAGGCATACGGTGTGTTAGCTTTTATTGGTAGAGGGATTGAATTTCGGAGCCATGAGATCATGTTGCAACAGTACAAAACTCTGGTGTGACCGCACTTGGAGTATTGCGGACAGTTCTGGTCGCCGCATTATAAGAAAGATGTGGAAGCATTGGAAAGGGTGCAGAGGAGGTTTACCAGGATGTTGCCTAGTATGGTGGGATGGTCTTATAAGGAAAGGCTGAGGGACTTGAGGTTATTTTCCTCATGGAGAGAGGAAGATTAAGAGATGATCTAATTGAGGCATACAAGATGATCAGAGGATTAGATAGGGTGGACAGTGAGAGCCTTTTTCCTCGGATGGTGATGGTTAACACAAGGGGACATAGCTTTAAATTGAGGGATGATCATTATAGGACAGATGTCAAAGGTAGGTTCTTTACTCAGAGGGTAGTAAGGGCATGGAATGCCCTGCCTACAGCAGTTGTAGACTTGCCAACTTTAAGGGCATTCAAATGGTCAGTGGATAGACATATGGATAACATTGGAATAGTTTAGGTAGAGGGTCATTAGATTTGTGACATTGGTTGGCGCAACATCGAGGGCCGAAGGGCCGGTGCTGTGCTGTAGCGATGGAAAGATGGTAGGACAGGAGGGTCTCAATGACATTTTTGTTACTAGAGAGGCGGTGCTCGACAGACTGGAGGGACTGATTGTGGACAAGTCCCCAGGACCGGATGGAATGCATCCGAGGGTTCTGAAAGAAATGGTGGAGGCGATAGTGGATGCCGTGGTGGTTATTTTCCAAACGTCGCTGGATTCCGGGGAAGTGCCGGAAGATTGGAAAGTGGCTAATGTTACGCCGTTGTTTAAGAAGGGTGGCAGGCAAAAGGCAGGGAATTATAGGCCAGTTAGTTTAACGTCTGTTGTAGATAAAATGTTAGAATCCGTCATCAAGGAGGAAATAGCGAGGCATCATGAGGAGAATTGCTTGATAGAGCAGACGCAGCATGGTTTCGTTAAGGGGAAGTCGTGTCTGACAAATGTATTGGAGTTCTAGGAGGATGTGTCTAGGGCGTTGGATAGAGCAGAGCCGGTAGATGTGGTGTTTCTTGATTTTCAAAAGGCATTTGACAAGGTACCTCACAAGAGGTTATTGCAGAAGGTAAGGGAACATGGAGTTGGGGGTAGGGTGTTAGCGTGGATAGAGGATTGGCTGTCAAATAGGAGGCAGAGAGTAGGGATCTATGGGTGCTATTCGGATTGGCGAGTGGTGACTAGTGGAGTGCCCCATGGGTCGGTGCTGGGGCCTCAGCTATTTACCATTTATATAGATGATCTGGAGGAGGGAACTGAATGTATGGTGTCAAAATTTGCTGATGACACCAAGATTGGTGGAACGGCAAATTGCACGAAGGGTGTGGAGAGTCTGCAGAAGGATCTAGATAGGCTGGGTGAATGGGCCAGGAAATGGCAAATGGAATTTAATGTTGGCAAGTGCGAGGTGGTCCACCTTGGTAGGAATAATGGTAGGAAGGACTATTACTTACGTGGCAAAAAACTGCAGCAGGTGACGGTGCAGAGGGACCTCGGGGTCCTTGTGCATGAGTCACAAAAACCCAGCTGCAGGTGCAGCAGGTGGTCAGGAAGGCAAATGGGATGCTGGCCTTCATAGCGAGGGGGATTGAATATAAAAGTAGGGAGGTCTTGCTGCAGCTGTATTGGGCACTGGTGAGGCCACAGCTGGAGTACTGTGTGCAGTTTTGGTCGCCGCACTTACGCAAGGATATTTTGGCCTTGGGGGGAGTGCAGAGGAGGTTTATTAGGCGGATACTGGAGTTGAGGGGGTTGAACTATGAGGAGAGGCTGAATAAACTAGGCTTGTACTCGTTAGAGTTTAGAAGAATGAGGGGAGATCTCATTGAGACATACAAGATGATGAATGGGATGGATAGGATAGAGGTGGAGAGACTCTTCCCGCTCAGAAAGGACAGTAGGACTAGGAGGCACAGCCTCAAGATAAGGGGGCGGGGGGGGCGTTTAGAACGGAGTTGAGGAGGAACTTCTTCACTCAAAGGGTGGTGAATTTGCATGAACCTCGGGTCAGTAGTTTTAGCTGGGGGAAGGGTAATTATGAGGCTATTAGGAGAGAATTAGGAAGCATAGGTTGAACTAGGAGATTACAGGGACTGGGAACGTCCGAAATGTGGAGTTTTTTCAAGGAGCAGCTACTGCGAGTCCGTGATAGGTATGTCCCTGTCAGGCAAGGAGGATTTGGTAGGGCTAGGGAACCGTGGTGCACTAAAAAAGTTGATTTGTTGGTTAAAAAGAAAAAGGAGGCTTATGTTCGGATGAGGCTTGAGGGCTCAGGTAGTGCATTAGAAAGCTTTAGATTGGCTAGGAGGGAGTTGAAGAGTGAGTTAAGAAGGGCTAAAACAGGACATGAGAAGACTTTGGCTGATAGGATTAAGGAGAATCCTAAGGCGTTCTATAGATATGTCAAGAACAGAAGGTTGGTTAGGGCAAGATTAGGGCCAGTTATGGACAGTAGAGGGAAGTTGTGTGTGGAACCGGAAGAGATGATTGGAGAGGCATTGAACCAATATTTCTCTTCGGTATTCACGCAGGGGGACATGAATATAGCTGAGGAGGACACTGGGTTGCAGGGGTGTAAAATAGACAGTATTGCAGTTGATAAGGGGAATGTGCTGAATATTCTAAAGGGTTTGAAAACAAATAAGTCCCCTGGTCCGGATGGGATTTACCCTAGGATTCTCTGGGAGGCAAGAGAGGTGATTGCAGAGCCTCTGGCTCTGATCTTCAGGTCGTCGTTGGTCTCTGATATAGTACCGGAAGATTGGAGGATAGCGAATGTTGTCCCATTGTTTAAGAAAGGGAACAGAGACTTCCCCGGGAATTATAGACCGGTGAGTCTTACTTCTGTTGTGGGCAAGGTTTTAGAAAAAATTATTAGGGATAGGATTTATAGTTATTTGGAGAGTAATGAATTGATTGGAGGTAGTCAGCATGGTTTTGTAGCGGGGAGGTCGTGCCTTACTAACCTTATTGAATTTTTTGAGAAAGTGACCAAAGAGGTGGATGGGGGTAAGGCAGTTGATGTGGTATATATGGATTTTAGTAAGGCATTTGATAAGGTTCACCATGGTAGGCTTCTGCAGAAAATGCAGATGTATGGGATTGAGGGTAATCTAGGAAATTGGATCAGGAATTGGCTAGCAGATAGGAGACAAGGTGGTGGTTGATGGTAAATATTCGTCATGGAGTTCGGTTACGAGTGGTGTGCCTCAGGGATCTGTTTTGGGGCCACTGCTGTTTGTAATTTTTATTAATGATCTGGATGAGGGTATAGTTGGGTGGATTAGTAAATTTGCTGATGACACCAAAGTCGGAGGTGTGGTAGATTGTGAGGAAGGGTGTCATAGTTTGCAGGGAGACTTAGACAGGTTGCAGAGCTGGGCCGAGAGGTGGCTGATGGAGTTAAATGCGGAGAAGTGTGAGGTAATTCACTTTGGTAGGAATAACAGATGTGTTGAGTATAAGGCTAACGGGAGGACTTTGAATAGTGTGGATGAGCAGAGGGATCAAGGTGTATGTGTACATAGATCCCTGAAAGTTGGGAATCAAGTAGATAAGGTTGTTAAGAAGGCATACGGTGTCTTGGCATTTATTGGTGGGGGATTGAATTTAAGAGTCGCAGCGTCATGTTGCAACTGTACACAACTCTGGTGCGGCCGCACTTGGAGTAGTGTGTGCAGTTCTGGTCCCCACATTACAGGAAGGATGTGGAGGCTTACCAGGATGTTGCCTGGTATGGAGGGGAAGTCCTATGAGGAGAGACTGAGGGATTTGGGGTTGTTTTCACTAGAAAGAAGGTGGCTAAGAGGGGATCTTATTGAAACATATAAGATGATTAGAGGTTTAGATAGGGTGGATAGCGATAGCCTTTTTCCTCGGATGGAGAAAGCTAGCACGAGGGGGCATGGCTTTAAATTAAGGGGGGGTTGTTATAGGACAGATGTCAGGGGTAGGTTCTTTACCCAGAGGGTGGTGAGGGATTGGAATGCCCTGCCTGCTGCAGTTGTAAATGCGCCTAGTTTAGGGCGTTTAAGAGATCCATGGATAGGTTTATGGATGAAAAGGGATTGGTTTAGATTAGTGGGTCATTGTTTTTTAACTGGTCGGCGCAACATCGTGGGCCGAAGGGCCTGTTCTGCGGTGTAATGTTCTATGTTCACTGCCAATATATCATTCTAGAGCCAAGTCAATCTCATACAAATATCCTCCACCCAAGAAGAGTCTTTGAAATAGTGTTTAAAATTAATGTTTTAAGACTAATAATTGAGGTTTAAAGGCCCCTTTTGCAGCAGGTTTCTAACTTCCATACCTTAAAAACTTGCACTCCTTCTGGGAGCGGAAGGGTATGCATGATCTCACCGTCACTGCCCAACGCCTGCCTGAGCCCTCGTGGAATCATTGCAATCCCCTGTTGATGCATTGTCATCAAATTGACCTCAGTCAGGCTGGGCTGGATGTGCTCATCCATATTCACTACCTGTAATGTGATAATGTGCATTTTGTCAGAAAGTTCTTGTTCCACCGAATATTGCATGATGTCCTCTTCTGACTTTGTTAAAAATAAAGTTGTTTCATGGGATAAAATTTGACTTTCCATCACGGTTTCCAAACTCCCAACTTCACCATTTTTCTCATGTTTCTTTTACGTTCAGCCAACTTCATCAACCTTCACTCTAGTGAATGTTCCCAATTCCAAAGCCTCTACTGTCATGGTTGTCTGTTTAAAAAGAAAAGTGAATTACTCAAAGCATTTGCTTTAAGCCATTGAACATTCACAATAACATTCCAGTACTTTACTGATTGTAAAGCCAATGTCCTGACATTCTGAAATGTGTTATATAAATGCAATGTATTTTACAGTTCATTTTTTTCACATATTGGAATTTTCAAACCCGATTTACACTCCCACAACAAATGACATTACAAATGATTAATTCAAAACAGCATTGAACGCTTTGCTTTTGTTAACAGGATTTTCCTGTCTTTTGAGAAATCTCTTCACCAAGACAGTGGGTAATGTGTGGAATTCACTACCACAGAAATTAGTTGAGGGCAAAACATTGTGTGATTTCAGGAAAAAATTAGATATATCTCTTGGGGCTAAAGGAATCAAGGGATATGAGTTTGAGAAGGCAGGATACTGAATTCAATGATCAGCTGTGATCAAAATGAATGATGTGGGTATGCCGGCGTTGGACTGGCGTAAACACAGTAAAAAGTCTGACAACACCAGGTTTTAGTCCAACCGATTTGGTCCAACCAATCGGTTGGACTAAAACCTGGTGTTGTCAGACTTTTTACTTATCAAAATGAATGGCAGAGTAGGCTAGAAGGGCTGAATGGCCTACTTCTGCTTCTAGTTTCTGTGTCTTACAAAGATACCCAGAGCCCAGAACATCCAAGATTTTCCTGGATAACATTTTGCAGTTTTAACTGAGATATTTTCCAGTGCTTTTGAAAAGTTGAGGATGAGCAAGGGGGCAAATTTAGGGCTTTGCTCTGGTGGAGTATTTTCCAGAAATTAAATTCTCTGCATGGCAGCAGCATTTAGAGTCCTTCTGTGATTTTATCTGCCAGGCCTCATTAAAATTGATAAGAGAGGAGATTAAGGGTTATGGGGAAAAAGCGGGAAAGTGGAACTGAGCAGCGACAGATCAGCCATGATCTTATTGAATGGCGGGGTAGGCTCGAAGGGCTAGATGGCCTACTCCTGCTCCTATTTCTTATGTTCTTAAATGTCACTGACAAATTTCTCGTCCAGTGTTAGTATACTAATTTGTATCAATTTAACATCTTTGCTTGTTTTAGATAACCACTTCCGAAATAAAATGCCAGGCAGCAAGATAAAGTAATTTTAACTGTCCAGAGCAACCTCTGCTGGGCAGATGGAGTTTAAAACAGAGCCCAAAGACTTCACAGGGATTGATGAATCTGCAACTCTGCATAACAAGGACTGCTTCAAATACCAGTTCAGCTTCAGAGATCTGAACATTAAAAGAGAGATTCGATAGAGGTATACAAACTCATAAAGGATCTGGACTGAGAATTGTATTACTGTCACAAGTAGGCTTACATTAACACTGCAATGAAGTTGCTGTGAAAATCCCCTAGATGCAGATTCATCAATCCCTGTGAAGTCTTTGGGCTCTGTTTTAAACTCCATCTGCCCAGCAGAGGTTGCTCTGGCACCTGTTTGGGTACACTAAGGGAGAATTTAGCATGGCCAATGCACCTAACTAACATGTCTTTCTGGGAGGGAACTGGAGCACCCAGCAGAAACTCACACAGACAGGATAAGAAACTACCTCCCACACTCCAATCAGTGCTTCTGATCTTTCCACACAGCTGATCACCCCTGGGTAAATGCTGCAGGAGAAGCTTCCTCCCTCTCAAAGGACCTGGGTAGGGAGTGAGGAAGCCTGAGGACAGCCTGGAAGGGAAGGAGTGAGGGAAGCTTCTCGCCGCTGCTCCACCTTCAAAACGAAGCGCCGCCGCCTCCATGCGACCCGACCCAGCTCCTGCCTGCGCATGCGCCCTTACCACACCCGCTAGCGCCAAAGCCCCGACGCAAAATGGCGGCGGCAGTGCGCAGGCGTGGCTCAGTGGCGGCAATGCGCGGGCGCAGTCCGGTGATGGCGGCGGCAATGCGCGGGCGCAGTCGGGTGATGGCGGCGGCAATGCGCAGGAGCGGCTCGGTGGTGGTGGCGGCAGTGCGCAGGCGTGGCTCAGTGGCGGCAATGCGCGGGCGCAGTCCGGTGATGGCGGCGGCAATGCGCAGGAGCGGCTCGGTGGTGGTGGCGGCAGTGCGCAGGCGTGGTTCAGTGGTGGTGGCAGTGCGCAGGCGTAGTTCGGTGGTGGTGGCAGTGCGCAGGCGTGGTTCGGTGGTAGTGGCAGTGCGCAGGCGTGGTTCGGTGGTGGTGGCAGTGCGCAGGCGTGGTTCGGTGATCATTCGGCGCCAAGTTGCTCGGGTTGTGAGGGAGCGGTCTCAGCAGAGCCGGCCTCCATTCCTCTGTCAGCGGCACCAAACTGTAATCGTATCCCAGCTCATTCTTTAAAATGTACAGGCAAAAATAAATCCAATAAAATTTGGAAATTAAGTAAAATTTGTTAAAATTTCCCTTTGCACACTTCCTTAAGGCTAAGGAAATTTAGCATGTTGGCTACCAATCTCACCAACTTTTACAGATGCACCATAGGAAACATTCTTTCTCAATGCTTTCTCAACTAGCTTCTACATGGAGGGGCCAGGACAGGTTGTTGGTGATCTGGACACCTAAAAACATGGAGGGCTCTTCCATTTCGTCCCCATTGATGTAGTCAGGGGCGTGCCCTCCACTACGCTTCCCGAAGTCGATTACTATCTCCTTTGTTTTGTTGACATTGAGGGAGAAGTTATTGTTGTCACAACAGTTTGTCAAATTCTTTTTCTGTTTCCTGTACTCTATCTCGTCATTGTTGGAGGTGTCATCAGCAAACTTCAAAATCAAGTTAGAGGGGAATTTGGCCATACAGTCAGAGATGTAGGGGGCTGAGGACACAACCTTGTGGGACACTGATGTTGAGGATAATCATGGAGGAGGTGTTGTTGCCTATCTTTACTGACTGCGGTCTATAGGTTAGAAAGTCTAGGATCCAGTTGCAAAGGGAGGAACTGGGCCCCAGACCACGGAGTTTGAAGACAAGTCTCTTAGGAATAATGGTGTTAAAGACTGAGCTGTAGTCTACAAAAAAGGGGTCTGACGTAAGTATCTTTGTTGTCTAGGTGTTCCAGGGTTTAGTGTAGGGCCAGGGAAATGGCATCTATTGTGGACCTGTTGAGGTGATAAGTGAGCTGTAGTGGCTCCAGGCAGTGTGGGAGGCTGAAATTGATTTGTGCCAAGACTAACCTTTCAAAGTACTTAATAATGATCGATGTCAGAGCCAGTGGGCAATAGTCATAAAGGCACACTGTCTGGCTTTTCTTTGGTACTGGGATGATAGGGACCTCAGATTGGTGTAAAGGGCGGTTGAAGATGTCCACAAATACCCCTGCCAGTTGATCAACTCAGGACTTGAATGGTCATCTGGGTACCCCATCTGGGCCAGTTGCTTTCCATGGGTTGGCTTTTGAGAAGGCTGCTCTGAAGTCAGCAATGTGACCTCGGACACAGATTCATCTGATGCTTCCAGGATGGAGGACGTGCTCTCACTGATCTCTTGCTTAGAATGGATTTGAAATGTTGAGCTCATCGGGGAGGGGTGCATTGGTGCCAGTGATTTTACCTGCCTTCACCTTGTACATAAGAACATAAGAAATAGGAGCAGGAGTAGGCCATCTGGCCCTTCGAGCCTGCCCCGCCATTCAATAAGATCATGGCTGATCTGTCGTGACTCAGCTCCACCTTCCCGCCCTCTCCCCATAACCCTTAATCCCTTCTCTTATCAAAAACCCATCAACCCGTTTCTTAAAAATATTTAGCGAGGCAGCCTCCACCACTTCAACGGGCAGAGAATTCCAGAGATTCACCACCCTTTGAGTGAACCCTTTGTAGCCTATTATGTAGTGATGATTTTCCTCCAGGGTTGCAGACAGCAGTGTCTTGGAGGTTGCTGTTCAATTCCTGCAGAGTCCAGTCCAATCCAAGAGGTTTGGTCAACCATGCTTTAAAAGCATCCTTACAAAATGCAATGTAGGATAAGGAAGTTAAATAAACATATCACAGAGGAAGGGATAGAGAAGATGTTATATATATAAGGTAAGATGCAGTCAGGTGGTTGGAGGCTGCTCTGGAGCTAAACAACATAGACCAACAAGGCTGAAATAGCCTTTTTCTGCTGTAAATTTATGTAGTTATATGCTCTAGTGGTAATCCTGCTTTTGGTTTAAGATTACTAGTATTTCTTTGACAGTTGTGTATGAGGATGTCACCTGTCCAGAAGGAAGTAGAGAGAGCGAGCAGAGATTGAGTGGCTATCTGCACCAAGGCCGAACAGGAATGCAAGAGCCAGAATGTGCTAATCTGCCTTGTCTTTAACAGATATAAATTTACAACTTAAAAGATTTTGTGAGTTATTTTACCAAACTTGTCTCATGTTTCCAAAATGGTGAAAGTCTCAGATGAACAAATTAGAATTTAATCAAATAATTCATACATGAAAAAATAAATTAAGAACTTTAAGATTGCTACGGTGGCACAGCGGTTAGCGCTGCTGCCTCACAGCACCAGGGACCCTGGTTCGATTCCCGGCTTGACTTATTGTCTGTGTGGAGTTTGCACATCCTCCCCCTGTCTGCGTGGGTATCTTCCGGGTGCTCTGGTTTCCTCCCACAGTCCAAAGATGTGCGGGTTTGGCCATGCTAAACTGACCCTAGTGTCAGGAGGATTAGCAGAGTAAATATGTGGGGTTACGGGAATAGGGCCTGGTGGGATTGTGGTTGGTGCAGACTTCTTGGGCCCAATGGCTGCCTTCTGCACTATAAGGATTCTGTGATCATCTGATTCCTCAGACCAACATTGCACGACTTTCTTGGGATTTTCCCGCTCTAACTAATATCACGAAGAAAGTTGATGTTTTTAATGATGTGAGAAGTTTTCATTTCAACGAGCGGAATCTTTTAACTGGTTGTTCATCTCAATAGTGAAAATAATAGGAAAAACAAAAAGTACAAGTGCTTTCTGCTCTCATTCTGAATTTAACAAGCCTTGGGTTTTGTTCTATCATTTCTTGCAGTAACCTTTCCACCAATTGCTCACATCTCCAAGTATTCCTGTAACTATTTAAGGCCTGTTTCCAACTGCTTATTCTTCAGTCTCATGCCACTGTTTCTTCAAATCTGCTCTACTAGTTGTGACAAAAATAGAATGTAGGATAGTGTGAATGTAGAGGTGGATGGGGGCAAGGCAGTTGATGTGGTATATATGGATTTTAGTAAGGCGTTCGATAAGGTTCACCATGGTAGGCTTCTGCAGAAAACGCAGATGTATGGGATTGTGGGTAATCTAGGAAATTGGATCAGAAATTGGCTATCAGATAGGAGACAGAGGGTGGTGGTTGATGGTAAATATTCATCATGGAGTTCGGTTACGAGTGGTGTGCCTCAGGGATCTGTGTTGGGGCCACTGCTGTTTGTAATTTTTATTAATGATCTGGATGAGGGTATAGTTGGGTGGATTAGTAAATTTGCTGATGATACCAAAGTCGGAGGTGTGGTAGATTGTGAGGAAGGGTGTCATAGTCTGCAGGGAGACTTAGATAGGTTGCAGAGCTGGGCCGAGAGGTGGCGGATGGAATTTAATGCGGAGAAGTGTGAGGTAATTCACTTCGGTAGGAGCAACAGATGTGTCGAGTATAGGGCTAACAGGAGGACTTTGAATAGTGTGGATGAACAGAGGGATCTAGGTGTATGTGTACATAGATCCCTGAAAGTTGGGAATCAAGTAGATAAGGTTGTTAAGAAGGCGTACGGTGTCTTGGCGTTTATTGGTAGGGGGATTGAATTTAAGAGTCGCAGCGTCATGTTGCAACTGTACACTACTCTGGTACGGCCGCACTTGGAGTACTGTGTGCAGTTCTGGTCCCCACATTACAGGAAGGATGTGGAGGCTTTGGAGAGGGTGCAGAGGAGGTTTACTAGGATGTTGCCTGGTATGGTGAGGAGGTCCTATGAGGAGAGGCTGAGGGATTTGGGGTTGTTTTTGTTGGAAAGAAGGCGGCTAAGAGGGGATCTTATTGAAACATATAAGACGATTAGAGGTTTGGATAGGGTGGACAGTGATAGTCTTTTTCCTCGGATGGAGAAAGCTAGCACGAGGGGGCATGGCTTTAAATTAAGGGGGGGTAGCTACAGGACGGATGTCAGGGGTAGGTTCTTTACCCAGCGGGTGGTGAGGGATTGGAATGCCCTGCCTGCTGCAGTTGTAAATGCGCCTAGTTTGGGGGCATTTAAGAGATCTGTAGATAGGTTTATGGACGAAAAGGGATTGGTATAGGCTAATGGGTCATTGTTTTTGTAACTGGTCGGCGCAACATCATGGGCCGAAGGGCCTGTTCTGCGCTGTAATGTTCTATGTTCTATGTGATGTTTTGGGACTGTTTCTTTACGTTTCAGATAAAATGGAAGTGGTCATTCAACCTAGGCTGAAGTCTACCTGACAGCAAGCTTGGTGGTTTGATTGATTGAGATTAAAGAAAGGCCAGACTGTTTTACAGGTAAGAACTTACAATGTTTGGAAACAATATTATGATTCAGGTCAGATACTCCGAAGTGTGTTGTGCAGCCTGCTTGAACCAGAAGCTTTGCACTGTGAATTTGGCTAGGGTGAGCATGAGATGTTTCACTTCAAGTTTGATTCACCTGACCCACTAGGGAGCTTTTATCAAACAAAGTTTATTTAAGAATACAGTTAACATATACAATAATTTTTACCTATTACAAACAAGAAAGAAAAAAAATCAAGATATTATATAACCCTTAATAAACATATGAAATGTTCCAATCAAACAAACTTCCCTATACCACTTTAACAAACCCCACTGGCTTATCCTGTTTTACCACCTCAGTCTTCATAGTGCTTTTCTTAAACCACCAACACTGCTACTTTGTATGGCCTAATTTATTATAGTGAAAACATCTGAGGCTTTTCATTTCTCTTCCACGCTCCTGGATTTCTTTTTTAACCTGAGGTACACTCTCTTTATTATCTCCTACAAAATCTCCTTTACGTTTACCACCTGAGGATTTCTCTATTCCCCAATTTCTATCCCTCACAGGCTGTAACCGACGTTAGAAACCAAACTTTGATTTATGAACTAATTCATAATTATCTGCCATTTCTGCTGCTAACCTCACAGTTTTAACGCTCTGCTCTTCCACATGAAGTGAATACACCACATGAATACATCAGGAAGTGAATTTTTAAACTCTTCCAAAATAATCCTTTCTCTAAAGGCTTCATACATCACGTCAATTTTCAATCCTTGTCTACCTATCAAAATTACTGTTTGATCCTATGTTTTGAATTCTATGTTTTTTCCTTAGAAGCCTACTGTTGTCAGTAGGCTTCTGGCACTAGCTCATATGCGCGTAAGATGGATTTTTTCACCTCATCATAATTCCAGATACCTCTTCTGATAGTGATGCAAGCAACTCACTAGCTTTACCTACCAAATTAGTTTGAATCAGTAATAACCACATGGTCTGTGGCCATTTCATTTGTTTAGCCACTTTCTCAAATGAAATGAAAAGCCTTGGCAATGCTTGGACACATTTAAATAGATCCCACAAAGCCTTTGACTATGAAGCTGTTGCTTTTTCTCATCATCCTCACCACTATCCTCAAACTGTACTATTCCCTTTACTACATTCGCTTGTTATTGCCAGTTTCCGAAGTTCAAATTCTCTTTTTCTTCAGCTCTTGCCTGCAATTCAAGCAGGTTCATTTTTTTCTTTTTTTAATTCAACTATTTTAATTCTTTTTCATGTTCAAGCTGTTTCATTTGTATTTGAATTCTAGCCATTTCCAATGATTCTGACTGTTTCTGACAATTTTAAATGCTGACCTATCACCACAATTATCTCCGCCTTCTTTACACCATCAGGTAATGTCAACTGCAATGTTTTTGCCAATCTCAAAAGCTTTGTTTTAGTCACGTTTTGTAAACCACCCTATGGGACTTCTTCCGTAGCCAGGAACTTCTAACCTCTGAAGGAGCTATTATTCCACAAGGCAGTCCCTATTTAAACTCGAGTACAACTGAAAACAAAACACCACTCACTGTCCTTGAGTTCAATAATCCCAAATCAATAAAAAAAATATAAATTTTAATCCCAGATGAGCCCCAAATTCAGGTCAGAAACTCCAAAGTATGTTGTGAAGTCTACCTGAATCATAAATTTTGCAATTTGAATTTGGACAGTGAGCATGAGATGTTTCACTTCAGCTTTGATTCACTTGACCCATTAAGGAGCTTTTATCAAACAAAGTTTATTTAAGAATATAGTTAACTTATAGCAATAACTTTTGCCAATTACAAACAAGAAAGAAAAGTAACCATGATATTGTATAACCCTTAATAAATATATGAAATGTTTCAATCAAACAAACTTCCCTATAAAAAACCCTTGCCACAGGTTTTAGCACAGAAAATACAAATACTCACGTGAGGGTGGAACTTAGTCCTTTGGTTGGATGCTGCAGTTGTCTTGATATAGACAAGCTTGGAGTCAGCAGTTTCTCAAAACACCAGGGGGAGAGTGGATAGATTATGAATCTCCAAAGTTCCAGTAATGTTGGGTTGTACATTGTTGTTCTTGAAATTGTCCATTTAGTTCCAAGGTGAAAGAAAGTTGAGATTTCAAGGCTGGCCCCTTAGCATCAGTACCTGAATACAAGGTATCTGTGCTCCGCCATTTCTGTGGTGGTGGGTATTGAGATGGAAAGAGTACAGAGGACACTGTTGGGCAATTGGGTTACAGGCTTATTTGAAATAACACTCTATATAACAGGTTTGTCCACTAGAATCCAGGAGAGGAGGAGAAGCTATGAGCAGCGAGATGCTATGGTTCACCATGCAGGAATGCAGGTGAGAGCTCACACTCAGATCGGAAAGAACAAATTTGTGAGGAATTAAAATGACACTAGAAGATTTAGCTAGCTTTAATTAGAGGGAGATGTCTCCAGTAATACTCTCAGGGTGAAGGCAAAACCAATAAGAGCAGTTCAAGGCTTAGGAGCTACCCGGCTGAGAAACAAAAAGAGCAGAAGTAAACTCCAAGAAGCTAAGAATTGTCTGGACTGATTCTGGAATAATTGACTATCTGCTCAAAGTACAGTGTAATCTGTACCCAGAAAGTGTATTTACATAGTTTTGTTGAAGGTATAATTTGCTTAAAAATTTGTGTTTAGTCAATAGTGCTTTTAGTCTTCACAAACTTGAGGTCATCCAAAACTTTGCTGCCTGGTCCTAAAACCCACAAAGTTCAGCTCACCCATTTCCCCTGTACTTGCTAACCTACATTGGCTTACCTTTGAGTAATGCTTTGGGTTTAAAATTCTTATGCTTGTTTTTCAATTGTTTCATGGCTCCCAGCCTCTCCAAATCTGGTAGTTGCTCTAGCCTTAAGTCTCCCTCCAATGTCGCCCCCCCAAAACCAGCTCACAAGATATCCACATATTCTGGCCTCTTAAGCATTCCCGGTTATGATTGCTGTACCTCTGGTAGCTGTGCCTTCAGCTGCCAAGGTCCTAGGTTCTGGAATTCCCTTTCTAAATTTTTTCACCTCTCTTTTCCTTTAAGACATGTCTTAAAACCTCCCTTGTTGACCAAGTGTTTGGTCATTTTACCCAATCTCTCGAAATATGACTTGGTATCAAATTATCAGACAGAGTCAACATAGTTTTGGTGAAAGAGAAATTTTGTATGACAAATTTCTGAGAGTTCTTTAAGGCTGTAAAAAGCAAAATGGATAAAAGGAAACCAGTCAATGTAGTGTATTTTAATTTCTAAAAGGCATTCAATAAGATGCTACATCAAAGGTGTTGGTGATATATTTGCATGGACAGAGGATTGGCCAACTAACAGGAAAGAGAGAGTGACGGTAAATGGGCAATTCTAACCAGTGGAGTGTGACAAGGATCTGTGCTGGGGCCTCACTTATTTCGGATTTATATTAATGAAGGGGTAGATTGTATTGTAGCCAAATTTGCTGATGATAGAAAGATAGATAAGAAAGCAAGTTATGAGGAGATTACACAGAGCCTGCAAAGATATGTAGCTGGATTAAGTGAGTGGACTAAAATTTGGCAGGCGGCGTATAATGTGGGCAAATGTGAAGTTATCCACATTGACTGGAAAAAATAGAAAAACAGAAACTTATTTAAAGGCAAAATACTACAGGTGCTGGAATCTGAGACAAAATGAAAAAAATGCTGGAAAATCTCAGCATCTGTGGAAAGAGAATAGAGCCAATTAGGCTCTCAATAGTGTCTGGCCCATTCGTGGGCCACTGCTCTCACCCTGTCCCCTGTTTCCCAGAACCAGGATATGGTCCTCCTTGTCCTCACTTTTCACCTCACTAGCCTCTACCATTTCCTCCAACTCCAGTATGATGCCACTTCTTCCTGTCACTCTCCCTGTCCACAAGGATTGTTCTTCCGAGACATCCTGGCTCACTCCTCCAACACACCCAACAGCACCTTCCCATGCAATTGCAGAAGGTCTAGCACTTGCCTCTTTTCCTCCTCCCTTCTCACCATCCCAGACTGAAACACTGTTTTCAGGTGAAGTAGGCTTCATATGCACCTCATTCAATGTGGTTTATTGCATTCACTGCTCCCAATGCAGTCTATTCTACACTGGAGAGAATAATCGTAGACTGGGTGACGGCTTTGCAGAACACCTTCAGTTTGTCCGCAGGCTGCACCCTGACCTATCTGTCGCTTGGCATTTCAATACAGCAGCCTGCTCTATCTTCCACATGTCCGTCCTTGGCCTTTTGCAGTGTTCTAGTGAACCCCAATGCAAACTGGAGGAACAGCACCTCGTCTTCCAATTGGACAAGTTACAGACTTCCGGACTGAACATTGAATTCAACAACTTCAGAGCGGGAGCCATCCCCTCTACCTTCACCCCATTTCCACTTATATTGTTTTCCTCTTTTGTTTCAGTCATCTATTTTTATCACTTTTTATCCTTCTTCCACTTCTCCAGATTTGCTCTCCAGCTTGTCTTCAACAACCAACTCACCGCTGTCCCCCTCGCACCACACACACACACACACACACACACACACGCGCGCGCACGCGATGCCCTTCAGGGCAATTGCCACATTCCTCAGTTAGTCCCTTAACAATCTCTACCTCTGTTCAGCCATTCACACATTCCAATCGCGTAATAGACACTTTTAGCACCTTTCTCAGCGTTCATCATCACTATTTACTTTTCCTTTGTCCAATTGAGACACCCCCCCCCAATCACCCACTACCTCACAGTATAAATCTCATCTGAAATTCTTTGCTCTAACCCTGACGAAGGGCCATCCAGATTCAAAATGTTGGCTGTATTCTCTCTCCACAGATGCTGTCAGACCTGCTGAGATTTTTTGGGATATTACTTAAATGGATGGAGACTATAGAATGCTGCAGTACAGAGAGACCTGGGTGTCCTTGTATACGAATCACCAAAGGCTAACTGACATGTACAGCAATTAATTGGGAAGGCAAATAGAATGTTGCCATTGCAAGAAGAATGGAATATAAAGAGAAGCCTTGCTACACTTGTACCTTGATGAGATGCAACTAGAGTATTGCAGATTAGAAGAATGAGAGGTAATCTTATTATAATATAAAAGATTCTGAGGGGGTTGTAGATGCCGGAGCTCAGTGTAGGTGCTAAGGGTTGTTTTCACTCGTGAGAATCTAGAACTAGGGTGGACACAGTTTCAAATTCAGGAGTCTCCTATTTGAGATTGAGATGATGAGAAATTGCTTCTCTCAGTGGGTCGTTAGTCTTTGAAATTCGCTGCCAGAGAGAGCAGTGGAGGCTGGGTCATTGAATGTACTCAGGGTCGAGTTACACAGATTTTTGATCTACAGAAGTTATACGGGGGACTGTATTGAATAGTAGAGCACGCTCGAGAGGCCAGATAGCCTACTCCCACTCTGATTTCTTATAACGTACACAATACAAATGGAAGTTGTTGCCATTGTTGAGTGGGATCGTTGAGAGTAGTTTTGAAAGAAAGGGGGCAGTATCTGAGGAGAAGGAACATATAATGTCTGCTAGCATGCATGTCCAGGAGTGAGGCTAGCCAGTCAACCATTTTCTAGAAATGAGTTCATGGGAGCAGGAGATGGCATCACACTCGAGATGAACTCAGAGAGGGCATGAGGGGAATTGGGAGGGAGACTAGTGCAGGGCTTCCCAAATTGGATTGTGTATTGGTTGTCATATTTCCAATTGTTTAAAGTTTATTTATTAGTGTCACAAGTAGGCTTACATTGACATGCAATGAAGTTACTGTGAAAATCTCCCAGTCACCACGTTCCGGCACCTATTCGCATACACTGAGGGAGAATTTAGCATGGGCAATGCGTCTAACCAGCACGTCTTTTAGAGTGTGGGAGGAAACCAGAGCACCCAGAGGAAACCCACATAGACACAGGGAGAACGTGCAGACTCCACACAGACAGTGACCCAAGCTGGGAATCGAACGTGGGTCCATGGTGCTGAGGCAGTAGTGCTAACCATTGTGCCACCATGTCACCCTTCGTCATATTAACATGCCACGTACCAATTACATTACCCTTTCAGTACAGTTTGGACTCTCCAATCACATTTTCATGTTGAGTTAATAACAATCATTGAAAAGTCAAGTATTCATAAGAACATAAGAAATAGGAGCAGGAGTAGGCCATCTGGCCCTTCGAGCCTGCCCCGCCATTCAATAAGATCATGGCTGATCTGTCGTGACTCAGCTCCACCTTCCCGCCCTCTCCCCATAACCCTTAATCCCTTCTCTTATCAAAAACCCATCAACCCGTTTCTTAAAAATATTTAGCGAGGCAGCCTCCACCACTTCAACGGGCAGAGAATTCCAGAGATTCACCACCCTTTGAGTGAAGAAGTTCCTCCTCAACTCTGTTCTAAACCGCCCCCCCTTTATCTTGAGGCTGTGCCCCCTAGTCCTACTGTCTTTTTTGAGCGGGAACAGTCTCTCCACCTCTATCCTATCCATCCCATTCATCATCTTATACGTCTCAATGAGATCTCCCCTCATTCTTCTAAACTCTAACGAGTACAAGCCTAGTTTATTCAGCCTCTCCTCATAGCTCAATCCCCTCAACTCCGGTATCAGCCGAGTAAACCTCCTCTGCACTCCCTCCAGGGCCAAAATATCCTTGCACAGGTGCGGCGCCCAAAACTGCACACAGTACTCCAGCTGCGGCCTCACCAATGCCCTATACAGCTGCAGCAAGACCTCCCTACTTTTATATTCAATCCACCTCGCTATGAAGGCCAGCATCCCATTTGCCTTCCTGACCACCTGCTGCACCTGCAAGCTGGGTTTTTGCGACTCATGCACAAGGACCCCGAGGTCCCTCTGCACCGTCGCCTGCTGCAGTTTTTCGCCCCGTAAGTAATAGTCCTTCCTACCATTCCTCCTACCAAAGTGGACCACCTCACACTTGCCAACATTAAATTCCATTTGCCATTTCCTGGCCCATTCGCCCAGCCTATCTAGATCCTTCTGCAGACTCTCCACACCCTCCGCACAATTTGCCTTTCCCCCAATCTTGGTGTCATCAGCAAATTTCGACACCCTGCACTCGGTTCCCTCCTCCAGATCATCTATATAAATGGTAAATAGCTGAGGCCCCAGCACCGACCCCTGGGGCACCCCACTAGTCACCAACCGCCAATCCGAATAGCATCCATTGACCCCCACTCTCTGCCTCCTATTTGACAACCAATCCTCTATCCACGCTAACACCCTACCCCCAACTCCATGTCCCCTGACCTTCTGCAATAACCTCTTGTGAGGTACCTTGTCAAACGCCTTCTGAAAATCCAGAAAGACCACATCCACCGGCTCTCCTCCATCCACTGCCCTAGACACATCCTCATAGAACTCCAGTAAATTTGTCAGACACAACTTCCCTTTAATGAAACCGTGTTGCGTCCGCCCTATCAAGCAATTCCCCTCAAGATGCCTCGCTATTTCCTCCTTAATGACGGTTTCTAACATTTTACCTACCACAGACGTTAAACTAACCGGCCTATAATTCCCCGCCTTTTGCCTGGCACCCTTCTTAAACAACGGCGTAACATTAGCCGTTTTCCAATCTTCCGGCACTTCCCCGGAATCCAGCGACGTCTGGAAAATAACCACTAAGGCATCCACTATCACCTCCGCCATTTCTTTCAGAACCCTCGGATGCATTCCATCCGGTCCTGGGGACTTGTCCACAATCAGCCCCTCCAGTCTGTCGAGCACCACCTCTCTAGTAACAGCAATTTCATTAAGACCCTCCATTCCTACCACCTTTCCATCGCTAACACCCGGCAAATTATTCACGTCCTCCTCCGTGAAGACAGAAACAAAGAAGTTATTCAAGACCTTAGCCATATCCCTATCCCCTACCACTAGCTCCCCTTTCTCATCCTCTAAAGGACCAACGTTTACCCTAGCCAGCCTCTTCCTTTTTATATATTTATAAAAACTCTTGCTATCCTTTTTTATATTAAGTGCTAGCCCAGCCTCATAGCTTCTCCTACCCTCCTTTATCAATTTCTTTGTCAATCTTTGTTGACATTTAAACCTTTCCCAATCCTCTTCTCGCCCACTGCTCTTAGCTACTCTAAACTCCTCCGCTTTTAATTTAACACTTTCCTTCACCTCCTTCGTTATCCACGGCTTATTACCTCTCCTCCTACTGTCCTTTTTAACCATCGGAATAAATTTCTGCTGAGCACCAAGAAAGATCTCCTTAAAGATCCTCCACTGCTCCTCAGCAGACCTACCTTCCAACGCGTTCCCCCAGTCCACATTCGCCAATTCTTCTCTCATCCTACCATACTCCCCTCTATTCAAACAAAGGACGCGTGTCTGGGAACCCACTTTCTCCTCCTCCATCTGCACCAGAAACTCCACCGTACAATGATCACTCTCTCCAAGAGGATCCTTCACCGCAAGGTCCCTAATTCTACCCGCCTCATTACATAGCACCAGATCCAAGATAGCTCGCTCCCTCGTCGGCTCCAACACACACTGTTCAAGGAAATTATCCCGGCAGCATTCCAAGAACTCCTCCTCGAGCCCACCTCGTCCAACATGGGTCGACCAATCAATATGCAGATTGAAATCTCCCATAACTACTGCCGTCCCATTCCTGCACGCTGCACTTATTTGCGCGTTAACAGCCCGCCCCACCTCCAGATCATTATTCGGGGGCCTATAGACGACACCCACTAGCGTCTTCCTCCCTTTTCTGTTCCTAATCTCCACCCACAACGATTCCACTTTCTGCTCCTTGGCTCCGATATCATCCCTTGCTACCACCTTGATACTATCCTTAATCAGCAGAGCTACGCCACCCCCTCTTTCCTCCTGCCTATCCTTCCTAAACACTTGATAACCCTGTACATTCATCTCCCAGTCCCTGTCACCTTGCAGCCACGTCTCTGTAATGGCCACCAGATCGTATCCATTTGTGTCGATCTGCGCCATCAGCTCATCCACTTTATTCCGAATGCTTCGTGCATTCAGATAAAGCGCTTTCATCCCAGCCTTCACCTGGACCCTACTTGCCGTAACGCCACCAATTGGGACATCCTTTGCCTCTTCCCTTACCTGTACCCTATCCTTAACTTTAGACCTCATAGCGTCACCTACCCTCGCACCCTCCCCCCCCCTAATTAGTTTAAAGCCTTTCTAATGGTGGACAAGAGCTTTCAGATTGTCTCAAAGCCAAGCTTTAAAAATCAAATGCAGAATCTACATGATTGAAGCAACAAATCAGTTGCAACCTTTTACCCAGTTCTTTGCACCAAAAAAACAAGCTGTTTGTGGAATTAATCATTCTGACCCCATTCTGGGTACATGAATAGTGCAATATTACAAACCTGTTTTCAGTTACTTTGCTATTCTGTTTTGCTAAAATGTAATCATTAACTAGTTTCATTGTTAATGTCTTATTTATTTGGAGCACTCTAGAATCTTCTGTACCTAGATCTACAAGGGTTTAAGATCATCTTTTTCCCCAGAAGCATGTTTACTATCGCAGACAGGGTTATTGAGTTTTCTCAAAATCACTTTCACAGATTGTATTTTACCTTCATATAATTTTATTCATATTCAGGTGCAGGTATCTTGCAATGATATGAGGTTGAGTTAAATTCTTGACTAGTAGAGCCAGAACAGTTGTGTTAGATATTTTGAGTTAACCTATTTCACCAGTTTTAGAGAGGTCTTTGTCGAATCCTGGTGCTCCAGCGCTGACCAAAATTGATTTGAACAATCAATTCTGGTGTCTGAAATGGTTGTGTGAGGTGCTGGGGTGACTATACCAGCTCCAGAACACTATGGGTGCAATCTTACCACCCGTTCACGCCACGATCCTGCTGCAGCGAAGTCAGAGAATTTGGTGACCAGCCAAATCTCCATGCACTGTGTGGGATAAGAAAAGCCCACTGGCGTGAACGGTGGTAAGATTCGGGTCTGTGTGTGGTTGTATTCAGCAAATTACATGCATCTTCATCCATTTTGCCAAGGATGGCCATATACCAACAAAGGTTGATGATCTTTCTGGCGACCTGAGAGACCTGAATGTCCCAAGGTAGCTGGCATTCATGTTTCAGTTTGTGACCTAATGCCTTGCCTCTATGTTGCTGGTTCAGCCCTATAGTTTAGCTAAAACTTAATGGTGCTGTTAATTTGTAAAACACCATAACAAATGACACTTTTCAACTCCAGCCACACTTATCAGTCGTGGCCGGAATCCCTGTGGCAGATGGTGACATTTGAAGTCTGGAATTAAAGGTCTAATGATGGCCAAGAAATCATTGTCAATTATCATAAAAACCCACCTGGCCCACCAGTGTCCGGTAGCGAAAGAAATTTGGCCTACCTGTGACTCCAGAGCCACAGTAATAAGGTTGACTCTTAAATGGCCTAGCGAGCCACTTGGTTCATGGGCAATAAGGGATGATGTGGGTATGCCGGCGTTGGACTGGCGTAAACACAGTAAAAAGTCTGACAACACCAGGTTTTAGTCCAACCGATTTATTTGATAATATTCTCACAAGCTTTCGAGGGGGCTGCCTCTTTGTCAAGTGAATGGAGAGTTCTGGCCTCAGACAGACAGAGCATACAAAGTACAGACAGTTGCTGATTAGAATGCGAATCCTTACACCTAACCTGCTGTTCAATTCTTAAAGTGGCTGATAATGTGAGTGGAAGGAGCACTGATCACAGTTTAAAGAGATGTGTATTGTCTCCAGACAGTACAGTAAGTGAGGTTTTGCAAACCCAGGCAAGTCACGGGGGTTACAGATAGTGCGACATGAACCCAAGATCCCTGTTGAGACCGTCCTCATGTGTGCGGAACTTGGCTATCAGTCTCTGTTCAGCGACTCTGCGCTGTCGTGTGTCATGAAGGCCGCCTTGGAGAATGCTTACCCGAAGGTCAGAGGCTGAATGCCCGTGACCGCTGAAGTGTTCGCCAACAGGAAGGGAACAGTCTTGCCAAGGCGGCCTTCATGACACACGACAGCGCAGAGTCGCTGAACAGAGACTGATAGCCAAGTTCCGCACACATGAGGACGGTCTCAACAGGGATCTTGGGTTCATGTCGCACTATCTGTAACCCCCGTGACTTGCCTGGGTTTGCAAAACCTCACTTACTGTACTGTCTGGAGACAATACACATCTCTTTAAACTGTGATCAGTGCTCCTTCCACTCACATTATCAGCCACTTTAAGAATTGAACAGCAGGTTAGGTGTAAGGATTCGCATTCTAATCAGCAACTGTCTGTACTTTGTATGCTCTGTCTGTCTGAGGCCAGAACTCTCCATTCACTTGACAAAGAGGCAGCCCCCTCGAAAGCTTGTGAGAATATTATCAAATAAATCGGTTGGACTAAAACCTGGTGTTGTCAGACTTTTTACTGCAATAAGGGATGGCCAGAGACACTTACATCCTATAAATGAATTTTTAAAAACCTCCTGGGCCAAGATGCAGAATTTCCCCTGTTGAGCCGTTGTCATTGTAGACCTCCCTCTTATCCTTAAAGAGGAATGATTCTCCTTCCACTAGAAATCTCCTGTGCCAGCTGAGGATATAGTGAGGCACAATAGGTACCTGGAAATATGACAGGGATGCTTGTAGAGTTGGTATGGTTGTTCTTGAAGTGCAAGTGATTCTGATTCTGCTACAGGAAGGAAGGTAACCATTGGGGTGTTCTGTGGAATCATAGAGCATAGAAGAAAGTCATTTATTGTGCTCCAACTACTGGGGGAATCATCATTACCAATGTAGTATAAATTAGTAATATCCGTTGACAAAGCACATCAATAGATAAATTGTTTGTAATCTTCCTTACACAAGTTGATCTTTCTCTACACTCTACCTATGACTGTAGCACAATATCCTACACCCTCTCCTTTCCTTTTCTATGAACTTTATGGTAGCACAGTGGTTAGCACTGCTGCGTCACAGCACCAGGGACCTGGGTTTTAATTCTAGCCTTGAGTGATTGTCAGTGTGGAGTTTGCACATACTCCCCGTATCTGCATGTGTTTCCTCTGGGTGCTCCAGTTTCCTCCCACAGTCCAAAGATGTACAGATTAGGTGGATTGGCCATGCTAAAATTGTGTCTTAGTGTTAGGGAGATTAGTGGGGTAAATACATGGGGACAGGGCCTGGGTGGGATTGTGGTCAGTGTAGACTCGATGGGCCGAATGGTCTCCTTCTGTACTGTAGGGAT
Organism: Prionace glauca; assembly: GCA_037974335.1. Lineage (NCBI taxonomy): Eukaryota > Metazoa > Chordata > Chondrichthyes > Carcharhiniformes > Carcharhinidae > Prionace > Prionace glauca. Next base: position 14,599,706 of record CM075736.1, on the reverse strand, counting down.
TCTATGATTCTGTATGCTTTGTGTTGCACTCAAGAAAAAATACTTTCATTGTATCCCAATACATGTGACAATAATAAATCAATTCAAATCAATTCAAATTAGCCACACTCTCCATTGTTGCCCAAAACTCCTTCTTGATTAATGACCCTGGTTCCATTTTGAAAGTTATTAATAAACATGCTTTCAAATCTGTGTTCAATGAATTCAGCATCATTAAAATATGCTGATTAAGAAAGATCTCATCTCTGTAGTTTTTGCCAGGTATTTTAAATCTGTGTTCCCTTATGAATCCACTTCCAGTGGAACAAATTCTTCCCATCTCCTCGATCAAAACCCTGCATTATTTTTTGAGTACCATGTTTGGGGGAATAGATAAGTTCGTAATACCTGTTGACAAAATGTATCAGCAGGTAAAATTGTGATCTTCTGTTGTATTAGTGGAAAACACTGTGGTAATAGGGGCCCACAGCGTGTCTGTATCAAGGAATCAATACACCATTAACATGAGCAATTAAAGTATAACATTTGTGTTGTGGTACCATTAAGGTACTACTGTGCATGAAAAAATTGTATATTTTATCAAAAGTGTAAGAGATGAAGAAAATTCATGAGATCCAGAAACATACGGAAAATCAGAGCTGAGGAATTCTCATGGAGTTAAATGAGTGGGTGAAGTAAAATTGGGCACAGTAAGACGTCTTACAACATCAGGTTAAAGTCCAATGGGTTTATTTGATATCACAAGCTTTCAGAGTGCTGCCCCTTCATCAGGTGAGCAGTGCTCCAAAAGCTCGTGATACCAAATAAACCTGTTGGACTTTAACCTAGTGCTGTGAGACTTCTTATTGTGCCCAACCCAGTCCAACGACGGTCTCTCCACATTGAAGTAAAATTCAACGTGTAAGTTGTCCAGAGAAAATTTTATGAATTAATTCTTGTTCAGTTGTGTGTGATTTCCTTATCCATTGTCAAGAAGTCAGAGATCTCGGTACGGGCGGCACGGTAGCACAGTGGTTAGCACTGCTGCTTCACAGCTCCAGGGTCCTGGGTTCGATTCCCGGCTCGGGTCACTGCCTGTGTGGAGTTTGCACATTCTCCTCATGTCTGCGTGGGTTTTCTCCGGGTGCTCTGGTTTCCTCCCACAATCCAAAGATGTGCGGGTTAGGTTCATTGGCTATGCTAAAATTGCCCCTTAGTATCCTGGGATGTGTAGGTTAGAGGGATTAGCAGGTAAAATGTGTAGGGATATGGGGATAGAGTCTGGGTGGGATTGTGTTCGGTGCAGACTCGATGAGCCGAAGGGCCTGTCTCTGCACTGTAGGGTTCTAGGTGATCTCTCTAACCAGGTTCACACTGAGTCAGTGATCTTCCTAACCAGGTTCATACTGAGTCAGTGATCTCCCTAACCAGGTCACACTGAGTCAGTGATCTCCCTAACTAGGATCACACTGAGTCAGTGATCTCCCTAACCAGGTTCACATTGAGTCAGTGATCTCCCGAACCAGGATCACACTGAGTCAGTGATCTCCCTAACCAGGTTCACATTGAGTCAGTGATCTCCCTAAACAGGATCACACTGAGTCAGTGATCTCCCTAACCAGAATCACACTGAGTCAGTGATCTCCCTAACCAGGTTCACATTGAGTCAGTGATCTCCCTAACCAGGATCACACTGAGTCAGTGATCTCCCTAACCAGGATCACACTGAGTCAGTGATCTCCCTAGCCAGGATCACACTGAGTCAGTGATCTCTCTAACCAGGATTACACTAAGTCAGTGATCTCCCTAACCAGGATCACACTGAGTCAGTGATCTCCCTAATCAGGATCACACTGAGTCAATGATCTCCCTAACCAGGTTCACATTGAGTCAGTGATCTCCCTAACCAGGAACACACTGAGTCAATGATCTCCCTAACCAGGTACACATTGAGTCAGTGATCTCCCTAACCAGGATCACATTGAGTCAGTGATCTCCCTAACCAGGATCACACTGAGTCAGTGATCTCCCGAACCAGGATCACACTGAGTCAGTGATCTCCCTAACCAGGTTCACACTGAGTCAGTGATCTCCCTAGACAGGATCACACTGAGTCAGTGATCTCACGAACCAGGATCACACTGAGTCAGTGATCTCACTAACCAGGATCACACTGAGTCAGTGATCTCCCTAACCAGAATCACACTGAGTCAGTGATCTCCCTAACCAGGTTCACATTGAGTCAGTGATCTCTCTAACCAGGATTACACTAAGTCAGTGATCTCCCTAACCAGGATCACACTGAGTCAGTGATCTCCCTAACCAGGTTCACATTGAGTCAGTGATCTCCCTAACCAGGATCACACTGAGTCAATGATCTCCCTAACCAGGTTCACATTGAGTCAGTGATCTCCCTAACCAGGATCACACTGAGTCAATGATCTCCCTAACCAGGATCACACTGAGTCAGTGATCTCCCTAACCAGGTTCACATTGAGTCAGTGATCTCCCTAACCAGGATCACACTGAGTCAATGATCTCCCTAACCAGGATCACACTGAGTCAGTGATCTCCCTAATCAGGATCGCACTGAGTCAGTGATCTCCCTAGACAGGATCACACTGAGTCAGTGATCGCCCTAACCAGGATCACACTGAGTCAGTGATCTCCCTAACCAGGATCACACTGAGTCAGTGATCTCCCTAATCAGTGATCACACTGAGTCAGTGATCTCCCTAACCAGGATCACACTGAGTCAGTGATCTCCCTAACCAGGATCACACTGAGTCAGTGATCTCCCAAACCAGGATCACACTGAGTCAGTGATCTCCCTAACCAGGATCACACTGAGTCAGTGATCTCCCTAACCAGGATCACACTGAGACAGTGATCTCCCTAGCCAGGATCACACTGAGTCAGTGATCTCCCTAACCAGGATCACACTGAGTCAGTGATCTCCCTAACCAGGATCACACTGAGTCAGTGATCTCCCTAGACAGGATCACACTGAGTCAGTGATCGCCCTAACCAGGATCACACTGAGTCAGTGATCTCCCTAGACAGGATCACACTGAGTCAGTGATCGCCCTAACCAGTGATCACACCGAGTCAGTGATCTCCCTAACCAGGATCACACCGAGTCAGTGATCTCCCTAGACAGGATCACACTGAGTCAGTGATCGCCCTAACCAGGATCACACTGAGTCAGTGATCTCCCTAGCCAGGATCACACTGAGTCAGTGATCTCCCTAGACAGGATCACACTGAGTCAGTGATCTCCCTAGACAGGATCACACTGAGTCAGTGATCTCCCTAGACAGGATCACACTGAGTCAGTGATCGCCCTAACCAGGATCACACTGAGTCAGTGATCTCCCTAGCCAGGATCACACTGAGTCAGTGATCTCCCTAGACAGGATCACACTGAGTCAGTGATCTCCCTAGCCAGGATCACACTGAGTCAGTGATCGCCCTAACCAGGATCACACTGAGTCAGTGATCTCCCTAGACAGGATCACACTGTGTCAGTGATCGCCCTAACCAGGATCACACTGAATCAGTGATCTCCCTAGCCAGGATCACACTGAGTCAGTGATCTCCCTAACCAGGATCACACTGAGTCAGTGATCTCCCTAACCAGGATCACACTGAGTCAGTGATCTCCCTAGACAGGATCACACTGAGTCAGTGATCGCCCTAACCAGGATCACACCGAGTCAGTGATCTCCCTTATCAGTGATCACATTGAGTCAGTGATCTCCCTAGCCAGGATCACACTGAGTCAGTGAACTCCCTAACCAGGATCACACTGAGTCAGTGATCTCCCTAACCAGAATTACACTAAGTCAGTGATCTCCCTAGCCAGGATCACACTGAGTCAGTGATCTCCCTAGCCAGTGATCACACTGAGTCAGTGATCTCCCTAACCAGTGATCACACTGAGTCAGTGATCTCCCTAACCAGTGATCACACTGAGTCAGTGATCTCCCTAACCAGGATCACACTGAGTCCGTGATCTCCCTAACCAGTGATCACACTGAGTCAGTGATCTCCCTAACCAGTGATCACACTGAGTCAGTGATCTCCCTAACCAGAATCACACTGAGTCAGTGATCTCCCTAGCCAGGATCACACTGAGTCAGTGATCTCCCTAACCAGGATCACACTGAGTCAGTGATCTCCCTAACCAGGATCACACTGAGTCAGTGATCTCCCTAACCAGTGATCACACTGAGTCAGTGATCTCCCTAACCAGGATCACACTGAGTCAGTGATCTCCCTAACCAGTGATCACACTGAGTCAGTGATCTCCCTAACCAGGATCACACTGAGTCAGTGATCTCCCTAACCAGGATCACACTGAGTCAGTGATCGCCCTAACCAGGATCACACCGAGTCAGTGATCTCCCTTATCAGTGATCTCACTGAGTCAGTGATCTACCTAACGAGGATCACACTGAGTCAGTGATCTCCCTAACCAGGATCACACTGAGTCAGTGATCTCCCTAACCAGGATCACACTGAGTCAGTGATCTCCCTAACCAGGATCACACTGAGTCAGTGATCTCCCTAGCCAGGATCACACTGAGTCAGTGATCTCCCTAACCAGGATCACACCGAGTCAGTGATCTCCCTAACCAGCGATCACACTGAGTCAGTGATCTCCCTAACCAGGATCACACCGAGTCAGTGATCTCCCTAACCAGTGATCGCACTGAGTCAGTGATCTCCCTAACCAGGATCACACTGAGTCAGTGATCTCCCTAACCAGTGATCACACTGAGTCAGTGATCTCCCTAACCAGTGATCGCACTGAGTCAGTGATCTCCCTAACCAGTGATCACACCGAGTCAGTGATCTCCCTAACCAGCGATCACACTGAGTCAGTGATCTCCCTAACCAGGATCACACTGAGTCAGTGATCTCCCTAACCAGGATCACACTGAGTCAGTGATCTCCCTAACCAGGATCACACTGAGTCAGTGATCTCCCTAACCAGAATCACACTGAGTCAGTGATTTCCCTAACCAGCGATCACACCGAGTCAGTGATCTCCCTAACCAGGTCACACTGAGTCAGTGATCTCCCGAACCAGGTCACACTGAGTCAGTGATCTCCCTAATCAGTGATCACACTGAGTCAGTTATCTCCCTAACCGGGTTCACTGAGTCAGTGATCTCACTAACCAGTGATCACAGTGAGTCAGTGATCACCCTAACCAGTGATCACACTGAGTCAGTGATCTCCCTAACCAGTGATCACACCGAGTCAGTGATCTCCCTAACCAGTGATCACACTGAGTCAGTGATCTCCCTAACCAGGATCACACTGAGTCAGTGATCTCCCTCACCAGGATCACACTGAGTCAGTGATCTCCCTAACCAGTGATCACACTGAGTCAGTGATCTCCCTAACCAGGATCACACTGAGTCAGTGATCTCCCTAACCAGTGATCACACTGAGTCAGTGATCTCCCGAACCAGGATCACAATGAGTCAGTGATCTCCCTAACCAGGATCACACTGAGTCAGTGATCTCCCTAACCAGGATCACACTGAGTCCGTGATCTCCCTCACCAGGATCACACTGAGTCAGTGATCTCCCTAACCAGTGATCACACTGAGTCAGTGATCTCCCTAACCAGGATCACACTGAGTCAGTGATCTCCATAACCAGGATCACAATGAGTCAGTGATCTCCCTAACCAGGATTACACTGAGTCAGTGATCTCCCTAACCAGTGATCACTCTGAGTCAGTGATCTCCCTAACCAGGATCACAATGAGTCAGTGATCTCCCTAACCAGGATCACACTGAGTCAGTGATCTCCCTAACCAGAATCACACTGAGTCCGTGATCTCCCTCACCAGGATCACACTGAGTCAGTGATCTCCCTAACCAGTGATCACACTGAGTCAGTGATCTCCCTAACCAGGATCACACTGAGTCAGTGATCTCCATAACCAGGATCACAATGAGTCAGTGATCTCCCTAACCAGGATTACACTGAGTCAGTGATCTCCCTAACCAGTGATCACTCTGAGTCAGTGATCTCCCTAACCAGGTCACACTGAGACAGTGATCTCCCTAACCAGGATCACACTGAGTCAGTGATCTCCCTTATCAGTGATCACACTGAGTCATTGATCTCCCTAACCAGGATCACACTGAGTCAGTGATCTCCCTAACCAGTGATCACACTGAGTCAGTGATCTCCCTAACCAGTGATCACACTGAGTCAGTGATCTCCCTAACCAGGATCACAATGAGTCAGTGACTCCCTAACTAGGATCAGACTGAGTTAGTGATCTCCCTAACCAGTGATCACACTGAGTCAGTGATCTCCCTAACCAGTGATCACACTGAGTCAGTGATCTCCCTAACCAGGATCACACTGAGTCAGTGATCTCCCTTATCAGTGATCACACTGAGTCAGTGATCTCCCTAACCAGGATCGCACTGAGTCAGTGATCTCCCTAACCAGTGATCACACTGAGTCAGTGATCTCCCTAACCAGTGATCACACTGAGTCAGTGATCTCCCTAACCAGGATCACACTGAGTCAGTGATCTCCCTAACCAGGATCACACTGAGTCAGTGATCTCCCTAACCAGCGATCACACTGAGTCAGTGATCTCCCTAACCAGTGATCACACGGAGTCAGTGATCTCCCTAACCCGGTCACACTGAGTCAGTGATCTCCCTAACCAGTGATCACACTGAGTCAGTGATCTCCCTAACCAGGATCACAGTGAGTCAGTGATCTCCCTAACCAGGATCACACTGAGTCAGTGATCTCCCTAACCAGGTCACACTGAGTCAGTGATCTCCCTAACCAGGTCACACTGAGTCAGTGATCTCCCTAACCAGGTCACACTGAGTCAGTGATCTCCCTAACCAGGTCACACTGAGTCAGTGATCTCCCTAACCAGGTTCACACTGAGTCAGTGATCTCCCTAACCCGGTCACACTGAGTCAGTGATCTCCCTAACCAGTGATCACACTGAGTCAGTGATCTCCCTAACCAGAATCACAGTGAGTCAGTGATCTCCCTAACCAGGATCACACTGAGTCAGTGATCTCCCTAACCAGGTCACACTGAGTCAGTGATCTCCCTAACCAGGTCACACTGAGTCAGTGATCTCCCTAACCAGGATCACACTGAGTCAGTGATCTCCCTAACCAGGTCACACTGAGTCAGTGATCTCCCTAACCAGGTCACACTGAGTCAGTGATCTCCCTAACCAGGTCACACTGAGTCAGTGATCTCCCTAACCAGGTCACACTGAGTCAGTGATCTCCCTAACCAGCGATCACACCGAGTCAGTGATCTCTCTAACCAGTGATCACAGTGAGTCAGTGATCTCCCTAACCAGGATCACACTGAGTCAGTGATCTCCCGAACCAGTGATCACAGTGAGTCAGTGATCTCCCTAACCAGTGATCACACTGAGGCAGTGATCTCCCTAACTAGCGATCACACTGAGTCAGTGATCTCCCTAACCAGGATCACATTGAGTCAGTGATCTCCCTAACCAGTGATCAAAGTGAGTCAGTGATCTCCCTAACCAGTGATCACACTGAGTCAGTGATCTCCCTAACCAGTGATCACACTGAGTCAGTGATCTCCCTAACCAGGATCACAGTGAGTCAGTGATCTCCCTAACCAGGATCACACTGAGTCAGTGATCTCCCTGACCAGGTCACACTGAGTCAGTGATCTCCCTAACCAGCGATCACACTGAGTCAGTGATCTCCCTAACCAGGATCACACTGAGTCAGTGATCTCCCTAACCAGTGATCACAGTGAGTCAGTGATCTCCCTAACCAGTGATCACACTGAGTCAGTGATCTCCCTAACCAGTGATCACACTGAGTCAGTGATCTCCCTAACCAGAATCACACTGAGTCAGTGATATAAGAACATAAGAACATAAGAAATAGGAGCAGGAGTAGGCCATCTGGCCATTTGAGCCTGCCTCGCCATTCAATAAGATCATGGCTGATCTGTCGTGGCTCAGCTCCCCCTTCCCGCCCTCTCCCCATAACCCTTAATCCCTTCTCTTATCAAAAACCCATCAACCGTTTCTTAAAAATATTTAGCGAGGCAGCCTCCACCACTTCAACGGGCAGAGAATTCCAGAGATTCACCACCCTTTGAGTGAAGAAGTTCCTCCTCAACTCTGTTCTAAACCGCCTCCCCTTTACCTTGAGGCTGTGCCCCCTAGTCCTACTGTCTTTTTTGAGCGGGAAGAGTCTCTCCACCTCTATCCTATCCATCCCATTCATCATCTTATACGTCTCAGTGAGATCTCCCCTCATTCTTCTAAACTCTAACGAGTACAAGCCTAGTTTATTCAGCCTCTCCTCATAGCTCAATCCCCTCAACTCCGGTATCAGCCTAGTAAACCTCTTCTGCACTCCCTCCAGGGCCAAAATATCCTTGCGCAGGTGCGGCGCCCAAAACTGCACACAGTCCTCCAGCTGCGGCCTCACCAATGCCCTATACAGCTGCAGCAAGACCTCCCTACTTTTATATTCAATCCCCCTCGCTATGAAGGCCAGCATCCCATTCGCCTTCCTGACCACCTGCTGCACCTGCAAGCTGGGTTTTTGCGACTCATGCACAAGGACCCCGAGGTCCCTCTGCACCGTCGCCTGCTGCAGTTTTTCGCCACGTAAGTAATAGTCCTTCCTACCATTCCTCCTACCAAAGTGGACCACTTCACACTTGCCAACATTAAATTCCATTTGCCATTTCCTGGCCCATTCGCCCAGCCTATCTAGATCCTTCTGCAGACTCTCCACACCCTCCTCACAATTTGCCTTTCCCCCAATCTTGGTGTCATCAGCAAATTTCGACACCCTGCACTCGGTTCCCTCCTCCAGATCATCTATATAAATGGTAAATAGCTGAGGCCCCAGCACCGACCCCTGGGGCACCCCACTAGTCACCAACCGCCAATCCGAATAGCATCCATTGACCCCCACTCTCTGCCTCCTATTTGACAACCAATCCTCTATCCACGCTAACACCCTACCCCCAACTCCATGTCCCCTGACCTTCTGCAATAACCTCTTGTGAGGTACCTTGTCAAACGCCTTCTGAAAATCCAGAAAGACCACATCCACCGGCTCTCCTCTATCCACTGCCCTAGACACATCTTCATAGAACTCCAGTAAATTTGTCAGACACGACTTCCCTTTAATGAAACCGTGTTGTGTCCGCCCTATCAAGCAATTCCCCTCAAGATGCCTCGCTATTTCCTCCTTAATGACGGATTCTAACATTTTACCTACCACAGACGTTAAACTAACCGGCCTATAATTCCCCGCCTTTTGCCTGGCACCCTTCTTAAACAACGGTGTAACATTAGCCGTTTTCCAATCTTCCGGCACTTCCCCGGAATCCAGCGACGTCTGGAAAATAACCACTAAGGAATCCACTATCACCTCCGCCATTTCTTTCAGAACCCTCGGATGCATTCCATCCGGTCCTGGGGACTTGTCCACAATCAGCCCCTCCAGTCTGTCGAGCACCACCTCTCTACTAACAGTAATGTCATTAAGACCCTCCATTCCTACCACCTTTCCATCGCTAACACCCGGCAAATTATTCACGTCCTCCTCCGTGAAGACAGAAACAAAAAAGTTATTCAAGACCTTAGCCATATCCCCATCCCCTACCACTAGCTCCCCTTTCTCATCCTCTAAAGGACCAACGTTCACCCTAGCCAGCCTCTTCCTTTTTATATATTTATAAAAACTCTTGCTATCCTTTTTTATATTAAGTGCTAGCCCAGCCTCATAGCTTCTCCTACCCTCCTTTATCAATTTCTTTGTCAATCTTTGTTGACATTTAAACCTTTCCCAATCCTCTTCTCGCCCACTGCTCTTAGCTACTCTAAACTCCTCCGCTTTTAATTTAACACTTTCCTTCACCTCCTTCGTTATCCACGGCTTATTACCTCTCCTCCTACTGTCCTTTTTAACCATCGGAATAAATTTCTGCTGAGCACCAAGAAAGATCTCCTTAAAGATCCTCCACTGCTCCTCAGCAGACCTACCTTCCAACGCACTCCCCCAGTCCACATTCGCCAATTCTTCTCTCATCCTACCATACTCCCCTCTATTCAAACAAAGGACGCGTGTCCGGGAACCCACTTTCTCCTCCTCCATCTGCACCAGAAACTCCACCATACAATGATCACTCTCTCCAAGAGGATCCTTCACCGCAAGGTCCCTAATTCTACCCGCCTCATTACACAGCACCAGATCCAAGATAGCTCGCTCCCTCGTCGGCTCCAACACACACTGTTCAAGGAAATTATCCCTGCAGCATTGCAAGAACTCCACCTTGAGCCCACCTCGTCCAACATGGGTCGACCAATCAATATGCAGATTGAAATCTCCCATAACTACTGCCGTCCCATTCCTGCACGCTGCACTTATTTGCGCGTTAACAGCCCGCCCCACCTCCAGATCATTATTCGGGGGCCTATAGACGACACCCACTAGCGTCTTCCTCCCTTTTCTGTTCCTAATCTCCACCCACAACGATTCCACTTTCTGCTCCTTGGCTCCGATATCATCCCTTGCTACCACCTTGATACTATCCTTAATCAGCAGAGCTACGCCACCCCCTCTTTCCTCCTGCCTATCCTTCCTAAACACTTGATAGCCCTGTACATTCATCTCCCAGTCCCTGTCACCTTGCAGCCACGTCTCTGTAATGGCCACCAGATCGTATCCATTTGTGTCGATCTGCGCCATCAGCTCATCCACTTTATTCCGAATGCTTCGTGCATTCAGATAAAGCGCTTTCATCCCAGCCTTCACCTGGACCCTATTTGCCGTAACGCCACCAATTGGGACATCCTTGGCCTCTTCCCTTACCTGTACCCTATCCTGAACTTTAGACCTCATAGCGTCACCTACCCTCGCACCCTCCCCCCCCCCTAATTAGTTTAAAGCCCTGTCTACAGTCCTCTTTACTCGATTCGCCAGCACTCTGGTCCCAGCATGATTCAGACCAACCCCATCCTGCCCGAACAAGTCCCACCTACCCCAATACTGCTGCCAATGCCCCATAAATTCGAACCCATTCCTCCCACACCAATCCCTGAGCCACCCATTTACTTCCTTTATCCTATCAGTCAGTGATCTCCCTAACCAGGATCACACTGAGTAAGTGATCTCCCTAACCAGCGATCACACTGAGTCAGTGATCTCCCTAACCAGGATCACACTGGGTGTGCGATTTCTATAACAAGTGATTATCACATTGTTGTGCCTGCTGAAATTGGTATCTGCTCTCCCACTGATCCCACTGGCATACTGATTTCTGATTCCCTTCAATCATTGCAAAATAAAAGCTCCATTTAAAAATTGAAATCAAAAGATGTCCTAAAAGTGAAGTGGTGTAATTTATCTGCGCAGGCGCCAGATAAAATAGTTCTGAGGTAACAACAGCAGAAAGCCTAAGGCACAAGTGCTTATCCATCCTATCTCAGAATTACTTTTTCTCCGGTATTGAGGAATGGTGATTCCTTGGCCACTTCCTGTGCTGCCCAAAGCCAATGGCAAGCCACTGAAGTTCCCTTACTGATCATTGGGATTGCAGCTAGGACAGGCAGCCTTTGGCAGGAAGAATGCTGTTATGCTGTTGCTCCAAGTGTTTACTGTAGGAATGCTGAATCGCAGAAGTAAATATTGCCCTAGCTATAATGCACAAAGTTCAGTATGATAAGTAATAACAGGCGTAACTAGCAAAATCAACCAAAAGTGAAGTGGTTCTGCAACAAACAACTAAGAGGCCTCCAATACCTATTTTATGCAGGCGCTCACAGAATGATGGAATGGAGAAGACTAAGGGAAGTTTCCTTGCGTTCAATCACTATTAACTTATGAAGTCAGTAAGTTATTATCTACCCTTTCAGATAGCTATAAATGATCCCATGTTGCTACTTAAGAGACGGACCAGAGAATTAAACCAGTGTCTGAACCGTTATTTATCCTTTAACTCATATCAGTAAAAAATCAGATCAACTAGTTATTTATCTCATTGCTGTTGTGAGCCTGCGCTGTGCACAAGTGGATTTCTGTGTTTGCCTATGTACTTTGTACATGGGCCACATTATCTTCTCTCAACAGCCCCTTCCAAATGCTTAATTTTTACCACCTAGAAAGACAAGGGGCAGGATTTTCTGGCTGCGCTCACTCCAAGACTGGAAAGTCCTACCTGAGGCCAATGGACCTTTGCCTAGTCTGCCCCTGCCTGCTACAATTCCCATGACAAGTTCCACCCAAGGACACTGATCCCTTCAAAGCAGTGGTGTCGTGGGAAATTTTGAGTTCCAGGAACTCAGAGAAAATGTGTTGGCCATATCATTTCTAAATCTACTACGATGTTGTTTCCCTATGTATTAATCATTTTAGTCCCCAGCCGTCAGTAAAACTGTACTGTTTATGTAAATAAGCATTAGCGCCTTTTGGCATTTTGCACTATATGGTATTTTGAAACATTAGTCCTTAACATAGCTAGATTTTCATTATGCAACAATTTAGTTATTTAATTCAATCCTATTCAATACATGAATTACAAAAACCTTTCTTTACTTGTGACTGGGGGAATGATATATGGAAGGATCAGTATTTTACTTGACATATCTATAATCTAGCAAAACTGGAAAAAATTAATGGATATCAGGCAGCAAACTCTCCGCTGGTTGGTGTCATACCTGGCACACAGGAAGATGTTGTGGTCGTGGAGGATCAGTCTTCTCAGGTCCAGGATATTTCTGCAGGAGTCCCTGAGGGTAGTGTCCTTGGCCCAACCATCTTCAGCTGCTTCATCAATGATCTGCCTTCCATCATAAGGTCAGAAGGAGGACGTTCACCGACGGTTGCACAATGTCGAGCACTATTCATGTCTCCTCAGATACAGGAGCAGTCCATATCCAAATGAAACAAGACCTGGACAATATCCAAGCTTGGGCTGACAAGTGGCAAGCAACTTCATGCCAACAAATGCCAGGCAATGATCATCATTAATAAAAAAACTCTAACAACCGCCCCATGACAATCCCCCACTGTCAAGATCCTTGGGGTTATCATTGACCAGAAATTCACCTGGATTCACCACATTAACACAGTGGCTACAAGGGCAGGTCAGAGGCTCAGCAAGCTGCGACGAGTAACTCACCTCCTGACTCCCCAAAGCCTGTCCACCATCTACAAGGCACAAGCCAGGACTGTGATGGATTACTCCCACCTGCCTGGATGTGGTCAGCTCCAACAACGCTCAAGAACATAGAACATTACAGCGCAGAACAGGCCCTTCGGCCCACGATGTTGCGCCGACCAGTTACAAACACAATGACCCACTAGCCTATACCAATCCCTTTTCATCCATAAACCTATCTACAGATCTCTTAAACGTCCCCAACCTAGGAGCATTTACAACTGCAGCAGGCAGGGCATTCCAATCCCTCAGCTGACATCCGTCCTGTAGCTACCCCCCCTTAATTTAAAGCCATGCCCCCTCGTGCTAGCTTTCTCCATCCGAGGAAAAAGGCTATCACTGTCCACCCTATCTAAACCTCTAATCATCTTATATGTTTCAATAAGATCCCCTCTTAGCCGCCTTCTTTCCAACGAAAACAACCCCAAATCCCTCAGTCTCTCCTCATAGGACCTCCCCACCATCAAGAAGCTTGACATCATCCAGGATATAGCAGCCCACTTGATTAACACATGTACAAACATTCACTCCCTCCACCACTGATGCACAGTAGCAGCTGTGTGTACTATCTACAAGATGCACTGCAGCAATTCACCACAAATCCTTAGATAGGATCTTCCAAACCAATGACTACTTCCATCTAGAAGGACAAGGACAGCAGATACATGGGAACACCACCACCTGCAATTTCCCCTACAAGCCACTCGCCATCCTGACTTGGAAATATATTGGCTGTTCCTTCACAATCGCTGGGTCAAAATCCTGGAATTCCCTCCCTAACGGAATTGTGGGTCAACCAACAGAACATTGGAGTGCAGCGATTCAAGAAGGCAGCTCACCACCACCTTCTCAAGGGCAATTAGGGATGGGCAATAAATGGTGGCCAATCAGCAACACCGATGACCCACAAATTAATTTAAAAAATCTCAACGTGGGTGTACAGGGCACAATTTTAAAATTTGAAAATGATGCAAGACTTGGTAATATTGTGAACTGTGAAGAGGCTAGTGGTAAACTTAAAGAGATTGATTCAGGCTGATTTAGACAGACACATGACATAATTATAGAATCCGAACAGTGCAGAAGGAGGCAATTCAGCACATTGAGCTTGCACTGACAACAATCCCACCCAGGCCCTATTCCCATAATCCATGTATTTACCTTGCAAATCCCTTGACACTAAGGGGCAATTTATCATGGCCAATCCACCTAACCTGGACATCATTGGAGTGTGGGAAGAAACCAGAGTACCCGGGAGAAACCCACGGAGAAACGGAAAGAAAGTGCAAACCCACACAGATAGTGATCCAAGCTGGGAATCAAATCTGGGTTCCTGGCACTACAATTCTACTAGAAGGGGAAGAGCAGAGGGGCTTGGGTGTGTGTGTGCATAAATCATGGAAAGTGGCAGCGCAAGTTGAAAAAGCAGTGAATAAATTATACTGACTCCTTCATTTTATACAAAAGGTCACAGAGTAAAAAAGTAAGTTCATAAAACACTTGTTCAACCCCAAGAGATGAGAAGGTTTTAGAAAGGATACAGAAAAGATTTATGAGAATGATTCCGAGGATGAGAGACTCCTGTTGTGTGGATAAATTGGCGCTGCCTTGGAGAGGAGAAAGTTGAGACGAGACCTGTTGAAAATCATGAGCGTGTAAATGGGGAGAAACAGTCTCCATCAGCAAAAGGTCAAGAACACCAAGGTTATTAACAAAAGAACTAGAGGCGACACGAGGGAAAAAAACGGCTATGCAGCCAGTCATTTGGATCTGGAATGCAAAACCTGAGCATGTGGCGGAGACAGATACATAGAACATAGAATATTACAGCACAAACAGGCCCTTTGGCCCTCGAGTTGCGCCAATCGCATCAACCCCACCAATCTATAGACCTATCTATAACCCCCAATCCCATTAAACCCCATATACTCATCCAGAAGTCTTTTAAAAGACCCCAGCGAGTTCGCCTCCACCACCGACGACGGCAGCCGATTCCATTCACTCACCACCCTCTGAGTGAAAAACTTACCCCTAACATCACCTCTGTACTTCTCTCCCCGCACCTTAAATCTGTGTCCTCTCGTAGCGACCATTTCAACCCGGGGAAATAGCCTCTGAGAGTCCACCCTATCTATTCCTCTCAACATTTTATAAACTTCTATCAGGTCGCCTCTCAACCTTCGCCTCTCCAGGGAAAAGAGTCCCAGCTCCCTCAACCTATCTTCATAAGGCATGCCTCCCAGTCCAGGCAACATCCTTGTAAATCTCCTCTGCACCCTTTCAATAGCTTCAACGTCTTTCCTATAGTGAGGCGACCAGAACTGCGCACAGTACTCCAAATGAGGCCTGACGAGGGTCCTGTAAAGTTGCAGCATTACCTCCCGACTCCTAAACTCAATCCCTCGATTAATGAAGACCAGTACACCATACGCCTTCTTGACCACCTCCTCCACCTGCGAGGCTGATTTAAGAGTCCTGTGAACCCGGACCCCGAGATCCTTCTGCTCTTCAACGCTACTAAGACCCCTGCCCTTAATAGTGTACTCGTTCATCCCGTTGGTTCTGCCGAAATGGACGACTACACATTTATCCGCGTTGAAGTCCATCTGCCACTTCTCCGCCCATTCCTGCATCCTATCTATGTCCTGCTGCAACTTTTGACATCCTTCCAGACCATCCACAACACCGCCGACCTTCGTGTCATCAGCGAACTTGCTAACCCAATTGACGTTTTCAAAGAGAAATTGAATTATTATCTGAAGAGGAAAGATTTTACTGGGCACAGAGACAATTACTGGAATCTTACCAGCTTGTCTGCCCGAGGCTAGTAATATTCCACCAGAGGCCAAAGGAGATTGCCGTTCTGCGTGCCTCACCCATCCCGATTCTGAGGCGGGCGAGGTGGTAAAATTCCAACCAATGTGTTGAATGGCCTCTTTCTCTGCTGTAACCATTCTGTGATTTGAGTATAGACACATTCAAGGAACTTGAACCAATGGGGCTGAAACCATAAAAGATGATTATGTTCCCACCTAACCCACATTTTCCCCCTCACCCCATAATGTATGAGGGGGAAAAGTATGAGCTGCTTATGTCCCTCTTACTTTCCCCTCCCACCCTCGCGACAATCCTACCCTCTGCCTTTCCCTTTTCTGATATCCAAATCAGCCATCTGGCCTGGCAGGGGCATGTGGCCCTGAAGCCCAAGTTGAGCAGGACACTGTCACGCGATCTCAAACTTGTGTTCGCCAGCTTATATACTGTGCATCCTTTAGAGTGAGTGACTAGGCATATCGCTGCACCAACTCAGCAAAAGTTCAAACTGTGCCTGCTTCTCTCTGTTTTAGAACATAGAACATAGAACATTACAGCACAAACAGGCCCTTCGGCCCTCGAGTTGCGCCGATCGCATCAACCCCACCAATCTATAGACCTATCTATAACCCCCAATCCCATTAAACCCCATATACTCATCCAGAAGTCTTTTAAAAGACCCCAGCGAGTTCGCCTCCACCACCGACGACGGCAGCCGATTCCAATCACTCACTGCCCTCTGAGTGAAAAACTTACCCCTAACATCACCTCTGTACTTCCCTCCCCGCACCTTAAATCTGTGTCCTCTCGTAGCGACCATTTCAACCCGGGGAAATAGCCTCTGAGAGTCCACCCTATCTATTCCTCTCAACATTTTATAAACTTCTATCAGGTCGCCTCTCAACCTTCGCCTCTCCAGGGAAAAGAGTCCCAGCTCCCTCAACCTATCTTCATAAGGCATGCCTCCCAGTCCAGGCAACATCCTTGTAAATCTCCTCTGCACCCTTTCAATAGCTTCTACGTCTTTCCTATAGTGAGGCGACCAGAACTGCGCACAGTACTCCAAATGAGGCCTGACGAGGGTCCTGTAAAGTTGCAGCATTACCTCCCGACTCCTAAACTCAATCCCTCGATTAATGAAGGCCAGTACACCATACGCCTTCTTGACCACCTCCTCCATCTGCGAGGCCGATTTAAGAGTCCTGTGAACCCGGACCCCGAGATCCTTCTGCTCTTCAACGCTACTAAGACCCCTGCCCTTAATAGTGTACTCGTTCATCCCGTTGGTTCTGCCGAAATGGACTACTACACATTTATCCGCGTTGAAGTCCATCTGCCACTTCTCCGCCCATTCCTGCATCCTATCTATGTCCTGCTGCAACTTTTGACATCCTTCCAGACCATCCACAACACCGCCGACCTTCGTGTCATCAGCGAACTTGCTAACCCATCCCTCCACTTCCTCATCCAGGTCATTTATGAAAATGACAAACAACAAGGGTCCCAGAACAGATCCCTGGGGCACCCCACTGGTGACTGACCTCCATTCCGAAAAAGACCCATCCACAACCACTCTCTGCCTTCTGCAGGCAAGCCAGTTCTGGATCCACAAGGCCAAAGGCCCTTGGATCCCATGCCCTCTCACCTTCTCAAGAAGTCTTGCATGGGGGACCTTATCAAAAGCCTTGCTGAAGTCCATGTACACTACGTCCACGGCACTTCCTTCGTCAATGTGTTCAGTCACATTATCGAAGAACTCAACTAGGCTCGTAAGGCACGACCTGCCCTTGACAAATCCATGCTGACTATTCCTGATCATGTCAAACCTCTCCAAATGGTCGTAAATCTTATCCCTCAGAAGCCTCTCCATCAGCTTACCAACCACTGAGGTCAGACTCACCGGGCGGTAATTTCCCGGGCTATCTCTGTTCCCTTTCTTGAAAATAGGGACTACATCCGCAATCCTCCAATCTTCCGGAACCTCTCCCGTCTCCATTGACGACGCAAAGATCATCGCCAAGGGCTCTGCAATCACTTCCCTGGCCTCCCACAGTATCCTGGGGTACATCCCATCTGGTCCCGGCGACTTATCTACCTTGATAGAATTCAAAAGTTCTAACACATCCTCCTCTTTAATGTCCACGTACTCAATCTTTTCCACCTGCTGCAAGTCCATAGCAAGATCTCCCAGATCAGCTTCCACTGTGAATACTGATGCAAAGTACTCATTAAGCACCTCCGCCCTTTCTTCTGGTTCTACACAGACCTTTCCCCCTTCATCTTTTATAGGTCCTATCCTTTCCCTTCTCACCCTTTTACCTTTCACATACTTATAGAAGGCCTTGGGATTTTCTTTAATCTTACCCGCCAAGGTCTTCTCATGACCCCTTCTGGCTCTCCTAATTTCCCTTTTAACCTCCTTTCTACAGTCCTTATATTCTTCAAGATCCTTAACCTCTCCTAGTTCCCTGAACCTTTTGTATACCTTCCTTTTCCTCCTGACTAGGTTCAACACAGCCTTCGTGCACCACGGTTCCCGCGACCTACCAAAACCCCCTTGCCTTATCGGAACATTGTCATGCAGAGCGCTAGACAAACATTCCTTGAATATCCGCCACCTTCCTTCGGTACTCTTCCCTAAGAATGCCTCCTTCCAGTTTATTTGTCCAAGTAACTTCCTGACTTCTTCGTATCTCCCCTTACTCCAGACAAACACCTTCCTAGCCTGTCTGATCCTATCTCGTTCCAATGCAATTGTGAAGGAGATAGAATTATGATCACCATTCCCAAGATGCTCTCCTACCGAGAGATCCATCACCTGCCCTGGTTCATTCGCCAGTACCAGGTCAAGTACTGCCTCACCCCTCGTAGGCTTGTCCACATACTGTGTCAGGAAACCTTCCTGAACACACCTAACAAACTCCTCTCCAGCCGAACCCCTTACTCTAGGGATATTCCAGTCGATGTTTGGGAAATTGAAGTCTCCCATCACGACCACTCTGTTTTTAATACATTTCTCCAGAATCTGGTTCCCTATCTGCACTTCAACTTCCCTGTCACTATTGGGCGGCCTATAGAATACACCCAGCAAAGTTTTTGACCCTATGCTGTTCGTAACTTCCACCCACAGAGACTCTGTAGAAAGTCCCTCCACGGCATCCTCTTTCTCTGCAGCCATGACACTGTCCCTTATTAACAGTGCCACTCCACCACCTCTTCCGCCAGCCTCCCTGTCCTTCCTGAAACATCTGAAACCTGGCACCTGAAGTACCCAGTCCTGTCCCTGAGACATCCAAGTCTCCGTAATGGCCACCACATCACATTCCCAAGCAGCTATCCACGCCCTAAGCTCATCTACCTTATTTACTATACTCCTTGCATTAAAATATACACACTTCAGCCCCTCAGTCTGGGCATTTCCCTTCTCCACCTCCTGTCTAACCTCCCTCCCATGTTTCCTGCGGTCCTCCCCTACCTTTAAAGTATTAAAGCACATGCATTTCAAACCCTGCTCCGCCCCACCCCCACTACGCCGTGCCTTGCATTCCCCATCTATGCCCCCCTCCCTTTCACCCCCTCTACTCAATATCCCACACCCCCCCAAATCAGTTTAAACCTCCCCGCATAGCCTTTGCAAATTTACCCCCCAGGATATTGATTCCCCTCTGGTTCAGGTGTAAACCATCACTCATATAGAGGTCCCGCCTTCCCCAGAATGAGCCCCAATTGCTTAAGTACCTGAACCCCTCCCTCCTGCACCATCCCCTCAGCCACGAGTTCAAACTTTCCCTCTCTCCATTCCTCTCTAAACTATCCCGTGGCACAGGCAAGAGTCCGGATATAACTATTCTTCCAGACTTGGCCTTTAGTTTCCACCCCAACTCCATAAATCTTTGTTTAATTTCCCCTTCCCTTAATCTCCCTATGTCATGTGTCCCCACATGAACTATAACTTGGGGTTGATCTCCCTCTCCCCTAAGAGTCCTGAATACCCTGTCCGATACATCCCGGACCCCAGCCCCAGGTAGGCAACACACCAGCCCCGAGTCCCTACCCTTACCTCCAACTCTCCTATCCGTCCCCTTAACTGTGGAGTCCCCAATCACGAGGCCCAACCTCTTACCCCTAACCACCTGAGATTTCCCAATAGGCTCACCCCCAGAGACCTGCTCCCTTTGGCTATCCCCAGTTGATTCCTCCTCAACTGTAGCCTCCAGGACCGAAAACCTATTTTGGAGGGGAACAGCCCCAGGGGATTGACCCCCCAACTGCTTCTTTCCCCTCTTCCTGACAGTGACCCAAGACTCATTTCTAGGAGTAACTATCTCCTTATAACTCCTTTCTAAGTCCTCCTCCACTTTCCGGATTATGCGGAGCTCCTCTAATTCCACCTCCAGCTCCTTTACATGCTCCTCCAGAAACTGCACTTTTACACACTTCCCACAAGTAAAACCACCTGAAACACTGCTGGACTCCCTCACGACATACATCCCACAGGAGATGCAGCTTACAGCCTGAACTGCCATCCCTGAAACTATTCCCAGCAGAAAAATAAAAAATATATAAAAAAAAACCTTCCCCCACACTTATAATTAGGTTAGAGGAGGTGGAAGGGTGGGATTCTCTACCAGTGTAGAGAATCGGGTATCCTCTCTGCGCTAATTTATAGGGTTAGGGACCCGAAAAAAAAACTACAAGTACCGGCAAGCGCCCTAGTGACGACTTCCGGTTTCTAACTTAATTTAAAAAAAAACTTGTATAAACACAATGAACTTTCCTCTACTGATATAAAGACCAAGTGCCAGCATCATTTGTCCTGACCTTTTGATTGTTAGTCCAGTAACATAACCACTATACTGCTGTACCTAGTGCACATTCCTAGTGCCTGCACTAATGCACTTATCACAATGGCATTTAGTGTAGGTAGTGTTAGAAGTGTGTGCGCACAATGCAGATGCCATTTTAGTAATAAAACTATACTCATGGCACCAAAACTTTTTATTGTTATTCATTCAAGGGGCATGGGTGTCTCTGACTGGCCAGCATTTATTGCCAGTCCGTAGTTGCCTTTGAGAAGGTGGTGGTGAGCTGCCTTCCTGAAATGCTGCAGTGTGCATGCTGTGGGTTGACCCACAATGCCATTAAGAAATGGAAGAAATTTCAGGATTTTGATCCACAAACTGTGAAGG
Organism: Prionace glauca; assembly: GCA_037974335.1. Lineage (NCBI taxonomy): Eukaryota > Metazoa > Chordata > Chondrichthyes > Carcharhiniformes > Carcharhinidae > Prionace > Prionace glauca. Next base: position 14,578,482 of record CM075736.1, on the reverse strand, counting down.
ACGGCGATATTTCCAAGTCAGGAAGGTAAGTGGCTTGGAGGAGAACTTGCAGCTGCAGTTGTTCCCATGTATCTGCTCCCTGTGTCCTTCTAGATGGAAGTGGTTGTGAGATTCAAAAGTGCTGTTTAATTGCTGCAGTGCTTCTTGTAGGTAGTATACTCTGCTGCTACTGCACATCGGTGGTGGACGGATTGGATGTTTGTGGAATGAAGCGGGCTACTCTGTTCTGGATAATATCAAGCTTCTTGAGTGTTGTTAGAGCTGCACCCTTCAGGCAAGTGGGAATATTCTATCACATTCCTGACTTGTGTCTTGTAGATAGTGGACAGGTTTTGGAGAGCCAGGAGTTGAGTTACTCGCTACAGTATTCCTAGCCTCTGACCTGTTCTTGTAGCAAATGTGTTTATGTGGCAATTGCAGTTTAGTTTCTAGTCAATGGGAACCCTAAGGACACGGACAGTGAGGCTTTCAGTAACACCATTGACTGTCAAGGGGTGGTGGTTAGAGTGTCTCTTATTGGTGATATTCATAGCCCGGCTTTGGTGTTTCAAGAATGTTACCTGCCACTTGTCAGCCCAAGCCTGGATATTGTCCAGATCTTGTTTCATTTGGACGTGGACTTCTTCAGTATCTGAGGAATCGCGAATGGCGCTGAACATTGTACAATCGTTGATGAACATCCCCACTTGTGACCTTATGATGGAGGGAAGGTCACTGATGAAGCAGCTGAAGATGTTGGGCCTAGGACACTACCCTGAGGGACACCTGCAGAGAAGCCCTGTAGCTGAGATGACTGACCCTCCACAACCCCCACAGTCATCTTCCTATGTGCCAAAACTATGAGCGCTCGGTGCTCAATATTGTGGTCATATATTTACTTTAATTATAATCATTAAAAACTAGGAAGAATGATTTTTTTTCTTTTAACACGTGGGTATAAGGTATCAACTGGGTTGAAGTCATTGAGGGCAATCTGAATGACAGGTCTAAGGGAGCTTACTAATTTTCAGTTCCTTAGGTAGTTGGAAAATCATGCCTAGTGTGCTGTGAACCTTCCAATGTGTGCAGGTGGGGATGAGACTCTGTGTTAAAATGAGAAGTAAGGAAGTTATCCTTATACCCTTTCCTGTCAATAAAGAAAAGTCATGTAGAAAGGATTTGAATATTAACACAGTCCATTTTAACCATTTGGCTGAGGGCCACACTTTTAGTAAATAAATTACTTGATGAAACTTGCTGATGACACCAAGATTGGGGGAACGGCAAATTGTGCGGAGGGTGTGGAGAGTCTGCAGAAGGATCTAGATAGGCTGGGCGAATGGGCCAGGAAACGGCAAATGGAATTTAATGTTGGCAAGTGTGAGGTGGTCCACTTTGGTAGGAATAATGGTAGGAAGGACTATTACTTACGGGGTGAAAAACTGCAGCAGGCGGCGGTGCAGAGTGACCTCGGGGTCCTTGTGCATGAGTCGCAAAAACCCAGCTTGCAGGTGCAGCAGGTGGTCAGGAAGGCGAATGGCTGGCCTTCATAGCGAGGGGGATTGAATATAAAAGTAGGGAGGTCTTGCTGCAGCTGTATAGGGCATTGGTGAGGCTGCAGCTGGAGTACTGTGTGTAGTTTTGGGCGCCGCACCTGCGCAAAGATATTTTGGCCTTGGAGGGAATGCAGAGGAGGTTTACTAGGCTGATACCGGAGTTGAGGGGGTTGAGCTATGAGGAGAGGCTGAATAAACTAGGCTTGTACTCATTAGAGTTTAGAAGAATGAGGGGAGATCTCATTGAGACGTATAAGATGATGAATGGGATGGATAGGATAGAGGTGGAGAGACTCTTCCCGCTCAAAAAAGACAGTAGGACTAGGGGGCACAGCCTCAAGATAAAGGGGGGGGCGGTTTAGAACAGAGTTGAGGAGGAACTTCTTCACTCAAAGGGTGGTGAATCTCTGGAATTCTCTGCCTGTTGAAGTGGTGGAGGCTGCCTCGCTAAATATTTTTAAGACGCAGGTTGATGGGTTTTTGATAAGAGAGGGGATTAAGGGTTATGGGGAGAGGGCGGGAAAGTGGAATTGAGCCGCAACAGATCAGCCATGATCTTATTGAATGGTGGGGCAGGCTCGAAGGGCTAGATGGCCTACTCCTGCACCTATTTCTTATGTTCTTATGTTCTTAACTTTTAAAAATGTGGAAAAAGGATAATCGTGTTTTAAGATGCATTATAGACAATGACAAGTAATGGAGTGAAGGTGCAGTTTTACCATTATTTAACTGGATGCAGAGTAGGCTTGAGGTGCCAAATGCACCTCTTGTTCCTGTGTCCTACAAACAAAAGGGTGATGTGATCGGAAATTGCTGATGTAAATTTAAGGTTATTTTTATATCTTTACGTATTGTAAATGAACCAAGCACTTTTCCTGAAATATAAGACCTGTGCCATAAATTGTAAAATTCCAACTGAGAAGAGGGGCTGTGAGGGTATGGAAGTGGTCATTGTCATTGCAGTGAACAACAATGGACTTAAAATGCAGTGTTCATGATCTCAATGCCCACCAGTGCTGACTCTGCCAGAGTTGAGGCATCACCGGGAGTTTGCCTCTTTACCAGCGAATAGGTGGGCACAATGCCACTTCATTCACAACTCTGCTCATACAGCCAGAAACTTTAGTATCTGCAGACTCGTTTTGGGAAGGTGGAGGTGGGCGGGGGGAGGTTGCTTTAGACCTGGTCCCTGCCATATCGTCCATAGCTTCTTGCATACTCATGGATCCTCTTCCTTGAGCTTGCAAGAAGACAGAACTTCCACTGCCAGCAGACACAACTAGGACCAATCAATTTTCTAGGGATGGAGACAACAGAGGACGTTCTGCTAAAGTTATTGTAGAATTTCAACACCAAATGTACACTTTGTCAGCCAAAGCACTTTGATCTCTGAATTAATAATGCTTTAGTACAGATAGGTAAGTATAAGACACTCACAGATATGAGCATATTTGCACGCCTAATCCTGTTTCTTTAGCTCCCCTTTTCCTCATCTTTCAATCTCATCTCTCACCTTGAGAAGCTGCAAATAGTGTAAGTGTGCACTTCTGACCTTCTGCTCTCCCCTTACTGCAATCTAACCCTTATTCTTTTTCTCATTTCAGGTACTCAAGGCCTTGAAGCTGCCCAGATAGCGAAGGATTAGAAAGATGGCAGTGACAATCAAGCAATGCTGTCATTCAATCTCAGAGCTGCAGCCAATAGCTTCATTACTGACTGCGTGTAATTTAGAAGACAGGTTAATGGAGGAATCTGGGAGACACCAGACATCAATATGCAGGATCAGGTAGGAAGGAAAAGGATAGCATCAGCGCCAGCTTTTCTTTTATTCATTCATGGAACATTGGTGTCGCTGGCTGGCCAACATTTATTGCCCATCCCTAGTTGCTTGAAGGCAGTTTAGGGTCAACCACTTTGCTGTGGCTCTGGAGTCACATGTAGGCCAGACCAATGAAAAGGCTGAGTTAATCATGCAAAGCACCGATACATAATGGGCCAAATTGTGCAGTATCTATCCTGTGTTTTTAAGGGCAGGATTTTAAGGATGGTGAGCACTCACTGACTCCAGTCGGCCTGTAACACACTATCGGCAATTCTCACTGTTGATCAGCAGTGGCTGGGACTTCTGCTCATCCTTGGAAGGAAGTCTCACCTCTGACTCACTGTGTTGGCACAATGCTATAAATTACATATTAAAGCAGATGCAACTAAGATGGATCTCCAGAATTTGCTAGGCAGTTCCTTGAGCATATATGGCAAAATTTCAGCTACGACATCCTTCAAAATTCTGAACTTGGTAAAATTCATATTTCTTTCCTTTGAGGATTTAATCTCTTCAGCATCAGCTGAGAGCAGTAGCCAACCAGAGTTCTATGGGCATAGCCATTACCAAAAGGGACATCTGCAGAACCTCTTCAGATCTGCTCATGTGGCACACTCTCCCTTTGAGCTCATCATTGAACCAGAACTGATCCTCTGACTTGACAATTATGACAAACTGCAGCATATTCTGGGCATGTTGTGGTTGAATACAATTCACATGGATGACCAGTTTTAAGTTGAGTTTCCAAATCATTCCCATTTAATATGGTAGAAATGCCACACGATACAATCAGTGGTATCCTCACTGTGAAAACAAGGCTTCTTCTCCACCATAAGTATGCTGTTATCACTCTCATCGATGATATTAAAGACAGTTGTGTCTTTGACAGGTCGGGTCCAAGTGAAATAGACTTTTTCATTCATGATTGTTCTTTGAACAATTGGCACAGGGCTAGTCTTTCAGGACTGGGCTTGTATTAGTGCTACTAAATCACTCTTATTAATGGACATTGAAATTCCCCATGTAGAGGAAAATCTATGCCCTTGCTACCATCAGTACCTCTTCCAAGAGGTGTTCAACATAGAGAAAAATTGATTCATCAATTGGAGGAAGGTAGTCAGCAGCAATATTAGGAGATTTCATTGCCCATATTTGACCTGATGCTACAAGACTTCATGGGGGTCCAGAGTCAACGTTAAGGATTCTCAAGGGACACAGTGTACAACTGTGCTGTTGCCTCCCATCTAGTAAGACTGGACATTCCCTTGGATGGTGTTGGAAGTTCTGGCATGTGGGTAAACTATTTGGGCCCTTACAGCTTCCTCAGAATACTTTGTGTCATAAAGTCTTCTTTTAGTGGATTAATGGTCCTCCTCAACTGCCATCTTTAGTCCTTGTGGTATAGCAAAATTGTGAATAATACGTGCAATGGTGCCTGATGCTTTGGGCTGTGTTGCAGGAAGCTTTCATACTTGTTGAAGCGTCAGAGAGTTATTTTGTGTCCAATTATCCATTTACGTACATACATACAAATTAGGAGTGGGAGTAGACCACTTGGCCCCTCGAGCCTGCTTTGTCATTCAACAAGATCATGCCTGATCTGATTATAAATTCAGTCCCACATTCCTGCCGACCCCCGATAACTTTTCACCCATCCCCCCCCTTGTTAATCAAGAATCAGTTGAGCTCTACCTTAAAAATATTCAAAGACTCAGCTTCCACTGCCTTTTGAAGAAGGGAGTCCAGAGACACTGAGAGAAAAAAAAATCTCTTCACCTCTGTCTTAAATGATTGACTCCTTATTTTTAAACAGTGACCCCTATTTGATGAGGGAATGTATTGACCCTTCATTCAGCAGTTGAATTGGAACTCAGAAAGATGTCTGAAGCCAGGGGGAGCCTTACACTCCAAAATCTTAAATTGTGGACTCTGTGTAAAGTTAAATAATGGAGGAATATATTATGTTTTTTTATTCGTTGATGAGATCTGGGCATCGCTGGGTGGGCCAGCATTTATTGTTCATCCATGAGAGCATTTGAAAGTCAACCACATTGCTGTGGATCTGGAGTCACATGTAGGCCAGACCAGATAAAGATGGTTGATTCCCTCCCTAAATTCTGAATTTTGAATCAATAGATTCAAAATTCAGAATTCTTATTAAATTTAAATTCCACCATCTGCCATGTTGGGATTCGAACCCAGGTCCCCAGAACATTACCCTAGGTCTTTTCCTAGTCAAGCGACAATACCACTACACAAGCTATTAGAAAAATTGTCAGAGATATATTATTTTACTGATGGTCACATACCAGCCAGACATTCATAGAATGGATTGAAAGGTTACATTGTGGGAATTAACATCAACAGCTACATATGTGCACTGTATGACACTATGGGCTTAGGGAGGGGAATTCTGCAATGTGTATAAATCCCAGAGCCCGATCTTACTGCTTTAAAATATAAATGGGTAGAAAGTGACCTCTTTGCTTTTGCAAGTGAGAAATCAGACAGGCACTGACAGTTGCACAGGCCATTGTTTGGCTAATATTACACAGGGTGCAGGTAATGTGCTTCCATGTTTGAGTATGGCAGAGGCAAGCTGGAAGAGTGGGAAATAATGCTCATTCTCCTTGTAAAAGAATCACTTGCAAAATTGGATAAAGACCAAACCTTCTAAAGCTTTGGAAGTCCAGTCCAACACTCCCTTCCATCATTGGCCATACATCAGGTTTCAGGGGAGAATTCAAAGGCCGGAATTCTGATAAGGAATATCAAAGAAACTACTTTATTTAGAAAATGATTAGAATGTGGAGCTACATGTTGTAGTTGAGGCAAATAGCATAAGTGCATTTAAGAGGAACCTAAGTAACTGTATAAGGAAAATCGGAGATGATAAGAGTGAACCAAATGGGGTAGCAGAGGATCATGTGGAGCATAGACCAATTGGACCAAATGACCTGTTTCCAGTAAACTTTATGATATTGGGGATGATGTGGAGATGCCAGTGTTGGATTGAGGTAAGCATTAAATATTGGAAATGACCAGAGCTCCTGTCCCAAAGGGCTATTAATAAACTTCAGTGCAAAGCTTCGGGTCCTTAAACAAAGCCTTTGACTAGTTTTCTGCAGCTTTAGTGCATTTCCAATGAACAAGCTTACATAAAGGCCTCGACAACATCCAAGACCCCGTAGAAAATGCCATGATCTCAATGTTCATCTTTTTTAGACTTTGCCTCCTGAATGTTGTGGCTTTCCAAATAAAACACAATGTCTTATCTGCAAAATGTCAGTTGCTCTGTAAACTGCCACCTCACACTGTCATTGCAATTCAAATGCTAAAATAAACATATGCTATCTGCAAAATGCAGTTTACTCTGCCAGTGGACACACTTTGCCTCTTAAAATAAACAGGATTGCTTTGCAAAGAAACAACATTTCTGGCAGCAACATAAAAGTTGATTTAGCAAAAAAGAATCGAATTTTTCCTCAGCAGAGGATTTATTATTTCAGTTTCCAATGCCTCAGTTGGTTAATGCGGTAACTGATTCAGCCAGGCAGATCAGGAGTCAACAGGTTTCTTAGCCAGTCTGTTCTGGTCTGATCTGCACCAGCAGCTGGTTTGATTTTACTGACCTGAATGTTCGCAGCATGGGAAAAACCCACTTGTGTTCCCACTCCTGAAATCCAAGCTATGATTCCCTACTGGAAGAGTTTGATGGGGTGGTGGCACAGTGGTTAGCATTGCTGCCTCACAACCCCAAAGACCTGGGTTCAATTCCCAGCGTGGGCCACTGTCTGTGTGGAGTTTGCATGTTCTCCCCGTGTCTGCGTGGGTTTCCTCCAGGTACTCCAGTTTCCTCCCACAATCCAAAGATGTGCGGGTTAGGTGGGTTGGCCTTGATAAATTGCCGCTTAGTGTAAGAGGGACTAGCTGGGGTAAATGCATAGGGATACGGGATAGGGCCTGGGTGGGATTGTGTTTGGGGCAGACTCGATGGGCCGAATGGCAGGTTTAAGCAGGGCTATTCTGCTGTTCCCACAATGACTGGGATTTGACAGGGAGGAGACGTCCGAGAAAATTGGGTGTCAGCCCGCCTCTGCCCGTGCTGGAAGCCCATACCTCTACGTTGCTCAGGCAGCCCATTGCCTGAAGTTATGACTTCCGTGCCTCTGAGGCAGGACATGCAATCTCCTAGAGCAGTCAGCCAGCCAATGGGCTGCCAGCTGTTCAGTCCCAGCAGCCACCGGGAATGGTGGACACCCTTGCAGCCAATGATCGCTGGGGAGGCCCTGAGTTTAAGGTAAGATAGGATAGAGGTGGAGAGACTCTTCCCGCTCAAAAAAGACAGTAGGACTAGGGGGCACAGCCTCAATGTAAAGGGGGGTGCGGTTTAGAACAGAGTTGAGGAGGAACTTCTTCACTCAAAGGGTGGTGAATCTCTGGAATTCTCTGCCCGTTGAAGTTGTGGAGGCTGCCTCGCTAAATATTTTTAAGAAGCGGGTTGATGGGTTTTTGATAAGAGAGGGGGTTAAGGGTAATGGGGAGAGGGCGGGAATGTGGAACTGAGCCACGACAGATCAGCCATGATCTTACTGAATGGTGGGGCAGGCTCGAAGGGCTAGATGGCCTACTCCTGCTCCTATTTCTTATGTTCTTATAAGTGGGGTCGAAACTCACCAGGAGCAATCAGGCAGACCCGAGTGAGGGGCGAGTAGTTCTCTGATTTGTGAGGGAGGGGTGAGATCTGTGGCAGCACTTGCCATTGCTGCACGGGGTGGGTGTCCATTTTTACTGGTGACCTGCCCCAGTAGCATGCCCTCTTGTCACCTGGTATTGGTAAAATACGTATATTTGGCCCAACTCGTCCATGCCACCCTTTTTTTTAAACCCCTAAGCTAGTCCCAGTTGCCTGCATAGTGTGACAACCAGCAGTACGCAGCTTGCACTGTGGAGAATCCCCTAACAAGGTAGGCTGGTGATAGCTGGCACACTCCCCCTGTTTAATATCTTGCCTGGCAGCTTTTCTGAGGTGTCCCACCAGGATGCAGACCTTGTTGTCACGCATTCTCTCGCACAATTAATGGCCTCAGGTGGTCCAAATGGTCATGTTTCCTCTACAAAGATTGTTGAGGGTAAAATACCAGTGGAAACAAGGTATTAACAAACATAGAAACTCTACAGTACAGAAAGAGGCTATTCGGCCCATCGAGTCTGCACCGACCACAATCCCACCCAGGCCCTACCCCCATATCCCTACAAATTTACCCACTAATCCTTCTAACCTACTCATTTCAGGACACCAAGGGCAATTTTTAGCACGGCCAATCAACCTAACCTGCACATTTTTGGACTGTGGGAGGAAAGCGGAGCACCCGGAGGAAACCCTAACAGACACAAGGAGAACACGCAAACTCCACACAGGTAGTGATCTAAGCTGGGAATCAAACCCAGGTCCCTGGAGCTGTGAAGCAACAGTGCTAACCACTGTGCTACTTTGCCACCCAAATGGCATCCCCCCCATTATCTGTATTTACAACCGCTCATAAGTGTGAATTGGGGCTGTCACCTCAGGGGAGATAGCAGAGGTGAGTGCTCAGGCAGCCATTATTTCTCGGGCAATCTAACATACAATGAGCACCAGGGAGAATGGGGGCTGAGGGTCACTGTCGCTGTTGAGGGAGAAAAGTTTGGGAGTTATGTGTGGGTCATTCAGGGGCCTTTCCTTCTCTTCATATAAGGTTGCCCCTTGCTCCAAGGGGATGTGTTGGCTGCCAAGCAGGCATCGATTGCTAGTTCCTCTGTGCTGGGTTCAAACAGATGAGTGGGTGCCCTTCCACACTGGGAGCTGCAAGCTGGGTGACTGAGGTCCAGGGGCCCTGCTTTGGGAGAGGCCAGGCTGCAAGGGCAGTGATGGGGTCTCAATGATGGGGAGCTACCCTGCCTCATGAGGCATAAAGACTCTCTCACCTGGGGGAGGATGAATGCAGTGAAACCTGCAACTCTCTGATGTGAGGCCAGAGGGCGCTACTGGGCAGGAAGTTTAAATTCATTGAGAACTCGAACTCAGGTACAGCAGCAAGAGGCTTTGATTGCTCTCATGCAGGGCTGCTTCACTGAACTTTATTGAAGGCCCTGAAGAACGAGGCTACCTCTAGGGAGCTGTTTGAAAAGCTAATTGCAAACCTCTCAAGATTCGGCTGAATCTCATCGCGATAAATGTTGTTGCCGGAGCGACTAATGGACAAATCGTGGAAGAGTCCAGCATGCCAGTTTAATATCCAGAGCTAGATCCAGTTGCACAGTCTGGGGTCAAAGGTTAAACCTTCAGGACGCCAAGCCCCAAGAATGTAGTCGCATTTTCCAATTCAAGCCTGAGGGGTACACAGCTCGCATTGTGAGAACCCCCTGGCAAGGTACCATAGAACCCTACAGTGCAGAAACAGGCCCTTCGGCCCATCGAGTCTGCACCGAACACAATCCCACCCAGATCCTATCCCCATATCCCTACACATTTACCTGCTAATCCCTCTAACCTACACATCCCAGGATACTAAGGGGCAATTTTAGCATAGCCAATGAACCTAACCCGCACATCTTTGGACTGTGGGAGGAAACCGGACCACCCGGAGGAAACCCACGCAGACACGAGGAGAATGTGCAAACTCCACACAGGCAGTGACCCGAGCCGGGAATCGAACCCAGGACCCTGGAGCTGTGAAGCAGCAGTGCTAACCACTGTGCTACCGTGCCGCCAGGTAGGCTGGTGATAGCTGGCACCATTCCCCCTGTTTAATATCTGGTCCGGCGGCATTTCTGAGGTGCCCCCATCAGGGTGCAGATCTTGTTGTCATGCATTCTGTCCAATACTGTTTGCAAAGCGCGATGCAAAGACCTATGTTCTTTGGCTGGCCCGCCCAGACCAGCCAACATCCAGCTGTCTGCGGCCACACAATGCGCTTTGTTCAGCTCTGTGCCCGTTTCCCAGGGAGCGCCCACGAAAGTTACATCTTGAGCCACTCAGGAATCCCAGCTGTCTTTGAGGGAGAGCAGCAGCAGCTGGAGGGCTGGCTCTTTGCGGACAAGTTAAACAGGGCGGCACGGTAGCACAGTGGTTAGCACTGCTGCTTCACAGCTCCAGGGTCCTGGGTTCGATTCCCGGCTCGGGTCACTGCCTGTGTGGAGTTTGCACATTCCCCTCGTGTCTGCGTGGGTTTTGTCCGGGTGCTCCGGTTTCCTCCCACAGTCCAAAGATGTGTGGGTTAGGTTCATTGGCTATGCTAAAATTGCCCCTTAGTATCCTGGGATGTGTAGGTTAGAGGGATTAGCAGGTAAATGTGTAGGGATATGGGGATAGGGTCTGGGTGGGATTGTGTTTGGTGCAGACTCGATGGGCCGAAGGGCCTGTTTCTGCACTGTAGGGTTCTATGCTCTAAGTGGTACCCACTCAGGAGGTGGCTAATAACGGAGGCCACAAACACCGTTTGGAAACCATTCTATTGATGCTCATGTCGCAATGCATGTGATAGTGGGGCGGCCAATTAGGCTGCTGAAGATATGGTTCCAGTCAAGGGTGGGAGGAGGTGCGGGGGGTTATCTGATAATCCCAGCCCCCAGAGGCTCTCCCGCGTTATTGTGTTCTGCTGTGCTCTCCACAACATGGTGCTGCCACGCGGAGAGAAGCTAGAGCTGGAGGAGGTGGCCAAGCACCAAATGAGGAGGGCCTGACGATGCTGAGGGGAATGAGGATCAGTGCTGGGCAGTGGACAGGACCAGAATTAGCCGTCAAGCGAGGGATGCCCTGCTAGCCTGGGGTTTCCAGGGCCAGCGGGAGTTGCTGGCGCTGAAGCCCCCCCACAATGGCTGCAAGGTCAAGCTCATGATGTAGTGCCACCGTTGGACGGTTTCAATGGCAGGAACCTGCAGCCATTGGCCTAACTCTGCAGGAGAACAACGATGAGCTGCAGTGAGAACAAAGCTTCTCTCATCCTCAGCAATACGTCTGACTCCTGCCTAACAGAGAGCTACATGTTCCGTGCCAGTGAGCGGGAACATCACGGGGTTTATCAAAGCTGGAATGATGGTCTCAGGCACTGCTGGACCCTGAAGTATCTGACCAGGATCTCACTCTCATCTTATCGAGGTGGGCAGCCAGTCAGCACCTCGACAGCCCCACGGCCAGTCCCGCTCAGGTGAAGAGATGCAAAATGAAACTGCTCTGGTCTCGATGGTTGGAGATAGGGGGCCTTCCTCATTCCACGAAAGGGATCTTGGGAAGAGTGCCGGGGATTGAGGGGGTGGGGGATTGAGGGGATGTGGGTGGGGGGGGGGGGGGGGAATGGGGGTGCAGGATGGGGATTGAGGGGATGTTGGGGGGGGATTGAGGGGGTGGAGGATGGGGATCGAGGGGGTGGGGGATGGGAATCGAGGGGGTGCGGGATGGGGATTGAGGGAGTGGGGGATGGGGATCGAGGAGGCGTGGCTTAGGGATCGAGGGGGCGGGGGATGGGAATCGAGGGGGTGCGGGATGGGGATTGAGGGAGTGGGGGATGGGGATCGAGGGGGCGTGGAATGGGGATCGAGGGGGCGTGGGATGGGGATCGAGAGGGTGGGGAATGGGGATCGAGGGGGTGCGGGATGGGGATTGAGGAAGTGGGGGATGGGGATCGAGGGGGCGTGGCTTGGGGATTGAGGGGGCGGGGGATGGGAATCGAGGGGGTGCGGGATGGGGATCGAGGGAGTGGGGGATGGGGATCGAGGGGGCGTGGAATGAGGATCGAGGGGGTGGGGGATGGGGATCGAGAGGGTGGGGAATGGGGATCGAGGGGGTGCGGGATGGGGATCGAGGGGGTGGGGAATGGGGATCGAGGGGGTGCGGGATGACAGATCGAGGGGGTGGGGAATGGGGATCGAGGGGGTGCGGGATGGGGATCGAGGGGGTGGGGAATGGGGATCGAGGGGGTGAGGGATGACGGATCGAGGGGGTGGGGGATGAGGATCGAGGGGAGGGGGATGGGGATTGAGGGGGCAGGGGGTGGGGCTTGCCTGCAGTGGGGCTTCTTCACTCTGTCCTCAGTATGGGAGGGACATCACACAGCCATTCTCACACTCCACAGGAATGAAGCACTTGGTGTGTGTGTGAGTTGACTGAGTTTAGCAGTATGAAAGGACGGGGGGAGTCTCCGTGAGTGAACACATTGATTTATTATTTGTAACTTTATACAGCGGTAACCTCTCTACATTAACGCTTACTTTCACCCGTGCAAACATAGTACCTATCACTTCTTAATCTTCCTCACCCTCCCAGTATGTCTAGGTGCTTCCCTATAATCTGCAGCTGAATTTGAGGTGACGGACTGATTTCCACACCCCATTGCCTGCGATGATCTTGGCAGGCGTCCCCTGGGGAATTTGAACCTTGAGGGCCCTGGCCTGCTTTCACACAGCACGGGTGTTGCACTGCTGCCCTCATCAGCATGTAAAATAAAATAAAAGTTTATTTATTAATCACAAGTTGGCTTACATTAACAATGCAATGAAGTTACTGGGAAAATCCCTGAGGTGCCACACTCCAGCGCCTGTTTGGGTACACTGAGGGAGAATTCAGCATGGTCCAATGCAAACATGGGGAGAATGAGCAAATTCCACACAGAGAGTGACCCAAACTAGGAATCGAACCCGAGTCCCTGGTGCTGTGCGGTAACAGTGCTAACCACTGTGACACTGTGTCATGTGAGGACTGGAGTGTGTCGCTCACAGCAAGGGGGGGGGGGCACTCAGATAGGCAGGACACCTCCAGAGTCTTTGGGGTGTCAATCCCCAGGCTGTGTACCAGATGATCCTCATCCCTTAGATGCCCAGTGGGGCCAGTGGTCCTCCATGGGATACAGGGGCAGCTGGAGTGAGGTCCAGAAGCCTCACTATTCTCTGGTGCAGACACTCGTGGATTCCCACAAGTGCCCACACCATGGAGCTTGTGCCCGCAATCCTGGAGGTCATGAGCTGAGCCATGGAGTGTAAATCCTGCACCAAGGTCTCCATTGCAGATGCCACTCTTGCAGTCTTGGTCTTGGTATGCTGAAGTTATCTCCTCAGACGTAAAGCAATGGGACTCTTCCAGTCAGCCTGCAGAGGGATGCTGTTATCCACTCTTGATGCTCACAACTCTGCCTTTGTAGCTCCAGCAGCTGTGGGATGACTGGGCCCAGGGGCATATCATTGGCTAGGGGCTCAGTAAGGCCTGGCTTCCAGCTTCTCCTTGAGTGCCAGTTCCCTAGGATGTCCCTCCTCTACCTGCTGTGCCTCTTCAGCTGTGACACTCACCAGTGAATGACCCAGAAGCCTGTCTACTTATTGGACCCACTGAGGTGTGAGTAGCTGTACTAGAGCCAGGTGAGGGTGAAGCTGTGACGCCTCTTCAGTGGTAGGGTTGGAGAATCCCCCTCTGAAGTCTGGTAGGTTCTGCTGGCCGACCTGCAAGAGAAGGAATATAGAGGAAACATGAATTAAATTTTTAAGTTTGTTTAAAAGTTTTTAAGAAGGCTTACATTATGACGGCAATGAAGTTACTGTGAAAATCCCCTGGTCGCCACATTCTGGCAGCTGTTAGGGTACACTGAGGGTGATGGCCGGGACTGACATGGGGGGCTGAAGGGCCTCTTTCAGTCTTGTAAAACTCTACGACTCTAATATTATCTTAGTTTGTATAATTTCTCTTCTGTTAAATCAACACTGCGCTCTCCCCAAGACCAGAATATCATTGTAATGAATATCATCCAAACTATTCAGCCTTTTATTTGATTTGTTATTGTCACATGTATTGGAATTCTGAAAAGTATTGTTCCGTGCGTGGTATACCGACAAAACATATCTTTCGTAGAGTACAGAGAGGAGAAGGAACGGGGAATGTACTGTTACAGTCAGAGCTAGGGTGCAGAGAAAGATCAACTTAATATATGGTAGATCCAGTCGAAAGTCTGATGACTGTGGGGAAGAAGCTGTTCTTGAGCTAGTTGGTACATGACCTCAGACTTTTGTATCTTTTTCCTGACTGAAGAAGGTAGAAGAGAGAATTTTTGGCGTGCATAGGGTTCTTAATTATGCTGGCTGCTTTTCCAAGGCAGTGGGAAGTGTAGACAGGATCAGTGGATGGGAAGCTGGTTTGAGTGATGGGCTGGGCTACAGCCACAAACCTTTGTTTCTTGCAGTCTAGGTTAGAACAGAACCAAACTCTGATACATCCAGAAAGGATGGTTTCTATGGTGCATCTATAAAAATTGGTCAGTGATCTAACAAGCCTTTGTAAAGTATGACTCGTGTATTCCATTCCTCTGATATAAAGGCCACCATTGCATTAGACTTTTGGATTTTTTTATGTACCTGTTCATGACATTTTAATGATCTGGATTTTCTAAATTGCAATAATGACAACACTTCAAAAGCACCTAATTGATGACAAGGTGCTCTAGAAAATCCTGAGGGAATGAAGGGCAGTAGATAGGAGTAATTCCTTCCACCAGTTTGTTCTACTGTAAGCTCCACAGTTGCTGTGGAGTTGAGTCCACACCTGAGTCGTGCCCCCATTCCTAACCAATTGTCAGGCAGTGACCGTGCTTTCGGTCCATCAACTCTGGAGGTGTAACCTGGCTTTGCAAAGACTGATTGGAGGGTCAGCAACCACGATAGCCCTGTCCGATCAATGGGAAATGTCACCCCATAAGGCTCACACAGCACTTTTTGGATGCAAAAACAACACGCAGATTGCATCAGAGCTGGCCAGAGACTGGCAATAGAAGCTTCAGCAAGCATTGCAAGGTGCCTACCTCAGCTGAATGGAGCAAAAAAAGCATACTTTGACAGTTATTGATTGTTGGAACAGATTATTGGCTAGATTGTGTATTAACTGCGCCTATGAGGAGGTGTGGCGGTTGCATATTTTCAAAGCTATTGATTGCTGATTGCTCGGGTAGATATGCAGAGTACAACTTGCTCATCCTGGATTACGTATTAACTGCAACATCAATGAGGTGTGTTCCCGCTCAGTGACGATTGTGGCGAGCCCCCTTATCCCTGAGCGGTGGGAGGTCCTCTCATTCACTATTTAAAGACACAGGCGGCTTCGTAAAACCTCAGACACCTGAAGAACCTCAGAATTCGAGGTGTACAACAGAAGATAAAGAAGAAATCATCGTCCTGAAGCTACTCTTGAGACAGATCTCTTAAGCTGAGTAAGTGAACCTCAATATAGTGTGTTGCAAGGTAATTATCAGCGATTATGGAAATAGATGATGATGTGGAACAAAATGTGCAATTTACACTTTTGACCATGTTTTATCGCAGATTACTTCTTCATATGACTGTGGGTTGTACTTCTTTTTCGTTCTTATTCCACCTTCTTTGTCTTGTCTCTTTTTTCTTGCATTATCTCCAGCTTCTTTGTGCTGAGAAAGATGTGCAGCTTTTGTGCAAAGATGCGCAGCTGGGGTGGCACGGTGGCACACTGATTAGTGCTGCTGTCTCACAGCGCCAGCGACCTGGGTTCAATTCCTGGCTTGGGTCACTGTCTGTGTGGAGTCTGCACATTCACCCCATGACTGCACGGGTTTCCTCCGGGTGCTCTGGTTTCCTCCCACAGTCTGAAAGATGTGCTGGTTAGACGCATTGGCCATGCTAAATTCTCTCTCAGTGCACCCAAACAGGCATTTGAGTGTGGCAACTCGGAGATTTTCACATTGCAGTGTTAACACAAGCTTATTTGTGACACTAATAAATAAACTTCAAACTTAAAAAAACTTTAATCTAAATGGTGGGAATCATGTTCCTTTCAATACAGATTTTATCAGATTATGATTTCTTTAAATTATATTTACCCAGATGAATTATTCCAATAAATCGCAATTTTAACAGATGCCGCCAGCAGGCTGGAAAATAATAATTGGAATTACAATTTCCTTTTCTTTAACTCTGTTCACGTTAATACTTTGCCACAATCAAGACATGAGTACATTCTGACCGTCCTAAGCAAGGCCGTAATGATTGTTTTACAGGTTGTTGGGGGGCCATTTCTCGAAGACGCCATGGCTCCACAGCTCCAGTCTGCACCCCAGCTCCCTCTGAATGTGGTTCAGGGGGATCTGGACGCACTGAGCTCTGCAGTGAGAGACTTTGTCGAAGAAAGTGCAAAGCTGTGTCAGCCAGCCAGCATCCACATCTGCGACGGTAGTGAGGAAGAAAACAACCAGATTCTGTCCCTGATGGAAGAGCAAGGGATGATCAAACGCTTACACAAGTATGAGAACTGGTGAGTACCTTTCTCCTCTCCATGATTTGGTAACATTTTATTACTAGGCAGCAATGTTTCTGTTTTGCATCAGCAACAAGCTCTCCCAGCTCAGGTATACCAGGGTAACATACAGAGCACACTCACTCTACAATGTCCTACCAACATGCATCAGCAATAGCTTCAGAAGACTATTTGCTGCTCTACCAGTGTGGCACTTCCATTCATCAAACCTGTTGCTTATATCTCCTGGGTGACGTTGCTGGGTCAGTTTGCAAAGAATTTACTGTGCTCACATTCATTCCTTTTGCCCTTAATGACACGTGCAACACAAGGGAGAGATTTCCTGTGATTGTAAAATAGCATGAAGGGCCACACAAATCAGTTAATTGTATAACAGCCGATACAAACCCAAAAAAAGCTAATTCATTTAGATGATTCAAAGCCGGACTATTGTTGTAAATAATTTAAAGCTATAGCAGACTTCTACAAAGACGGTCAAAACTAGTCCAGGACAAACACATAGACACACATAGTGACACACCCACACAGACACACGCTCACACCCACACACATGCACACACTGACAATACAAACACACTGACACACACACACACACTGATCCACTCACACACAAACGCACACACTGACACATACAAACACATTGACACACACACATGCACACACTGATCCACTCACACACAAATGCACACACTGACACATACAAACACATTGACACACACACATGCACACACTGATCCACTCACACACAAATGCACACACTGACACATACAAACACATTGACACACACACATGCACACACTGATCCACTCACACACAAACGCACACACTGACACATACAAACACATTGACACACACACATGCACACACTGATCCACTCACACATACATGCACACACTGACACACACAAACAAACACATGAATACAAATCCATTACACTCAATCTCGGTCAGTTTGGACACATGAAGGAACTGGTCTAAGTTCCAACCTTCAATTCTGAATCACCCCACACAGCCAGGGTGTATTATTGAATTGTGATGATGACTGACATCTTAAAGCCAGACTTACTGTGACTGAATTGGATTAATTTTTGTTCTTTCCAGCTGGTTAGCTCGCACAGACCCCCGGGATGTTGCTCGTGTGGAGAGTAAAACTGTGATTATAACCCCTGAACAGAGAGACACCATTCCCACAGCAAAGAGTGGAGTTAGCCAGCTCGGACGCTGGCTGTCAGAGAAGGAGTTTGAAAAGGCATTCGATGCCCGATTCCCAGACTGTATGAAAGGTACAGACACTCATTCAATCTGGGTTATTTCTGAGCTATTCTATGCAGACTTGTGAGTGATTATTCAATAAAAGGTGTGGTGATTATATCAGTTATTGACACCTCAGTGTGGAATGTATCACACTAAAGTTATCCAACCATTCTGTTCACCTGCTTCTCACACTGTACAATACATTAGACAGGGGTTCCTGAACTATTGAGGAGGAGCCAGGGATCTCTGCTGTTAACTGTGCCATCTTCTGACATAGTTACATTGCAGAGAAACCTCCCATCTCCACCATTCAGCTGTCCTAACTACAGTGCTGTGGTTGGCAGACTTGCGCATTCCAGGGAGTCGCAGCAGCCGCCATGAACAATGCACAATGCAGATCATAGAATCATAGAATCCCTACAGTGCAGAAGAGGCCATTCGGCCCATCGAGTCTGCACTGACTCTCTGAACGAGTGTTGTACCAGGCCCTCTCCCCTGCCCTATCCCTGTAATCCGTACATTTACCATGGGTAATTCACCTAACCTGCACATCTTTGGATTGTGGGAGGAAACTGGAGCACCTGGAGGAAACCCACGCAGACATGGGGAGAATGTGCAGGCTCCACAAAGATGGTGACCCAAGGCCAGAATTTAATTTGAGACCCTGGAGCTGTGCTAACCACTGTGCCAATGTGTTGCCAGCCAGATAAATGTCAGCCAAACACGCAATCAAAATCGAAGGAACTTTTATCCCCGTCTCTCTGTCTCAGAATGGGTTGTACAAATGACAGTTGAAAGGGAGCTTGGTGTTTGGACCATAGGAGGAAATTCTGAGCTCCATTCTTATGTCCTCATCCTAATCCAATGGTGAGATAACTATCTTGGTGTTACTCAGGGTATTTGTTATTCCACCAGTATTGCTGTAAATGCTTTAATAGACAGTATCTGGGCTGGAATGGTGACAATATCTGAGCTTAATCTTGAGTTTATAAGGATTTAAAGAGCAAGCAAATTCCATCCCAGAATAGTCTCAGCAACAATTTTCTTCCTCTCAATCTTTAGGCCGTACAATGTATGTGATCCCATTCAGCATGGGACCTGTGGGGTCTCCTCTGTCCAAGATCGGGATCCAGCTGACCGATTCACCGTATGTCGTGGCTAGCATGAGAATCATGACTCGCATGGGATCAGCTGTACTGGAGACCCTGGGGACCAGCCAGTTTGTCAAATGTCTTCATTCAGTCGGATGCCCCTTACCACTAAAGAGTGAGTTTGGATTCAGCATCTTTGGAATGAATGATAATTCTGTGCGTGTGGTGGCAGGGAGGGGAGGGAAGGGGTGGGAGAAGGGGTCTTCTCCTTTGATCCAGCAGATTTTTATCCAGCTTTGGGTAACAATCCATCTCTTGTACTTAGGGCCACTGGTCAATAACTGGGCCTGCAATCCCGAGCTGACACTAATCGCCCACATACCTCAGCGCAGGGAGATTATTTCATTCGGGAGCGGTTATGGAGGCAACTCGCTGCTGGGGAAGAAGTGTTTCGCTCTGCGCATTGCCTCCAGGATTGCTCAGGAAGAGGGTTGGCTGGCTGAGCACATGCTGGTAAGAATACAGGAGTTACTCTTTACTGCATCTTTAACGGTTGCGCTTGTAATAAAGCTCTCGCTCATGAAAGAAGCAAACTTCTGAAATAAGGCAAATGTCAGATTTGAACTCTGCATTGAGATGTCGGTCTTGCTGGATTGACACCTCCCATCGGAGGTGAATGATCCAAGTCCCCCTCCAGATCCTTGAGGCCATAATCCGGGTTCGACAATCCAGTCAGTACTGTAGGAATGCTGTATTGTCCAGCTGACGTCTTTCAGATCAGATATTAAATTGAAGCTATGTCTGGACTCTCTTGTAGGTATAAAAGATTCCACAGCATCATTTTAAAGGATAAAGGGTGATTTTTTTTTTCTCCCGAGTTATCTGGTTAATATGTATCTTTTAACCAATTTCACTAAAACCACTTGATTTGGTCACTTACTATCTGTGGGATCTTGCTGTGCACTGCCATGTTTCTGATACCACATCACTATACTTGAAAAGTGCTTTACTTTCTGAAATGTTCTTTTGGGGCATCCTGAGGTCTCGAAAGGTGCTATACAAATGCAAATCCTGCCACTGGGGAGTGGCTAGGCAATGGGTCGTGTTTGTCAGTCTCACACAGAGCTGAATAATGTTTGAACTTTGGTTTAAATGTATCATTACTGGAGGAATTTAAATCATTTGGGATTAGCCATGTGAGATAAAGGGGGAGGCAGTGGGGTAGTGATCGTGTCACAGGGCTAGTAATCCAGAGTGCCAGAGACGTTCTCTGGGGACCCATGTACAAATCCCACCACAGCAGATAGTGAAATTTGAATTCAATAAAAAAAGGAATTAAAAATCTGATGGTGAGCATGCAACCATTGTTGATTGTTGTAAAAAATAAACCCATTTGGTTCACAAATGTCCTTTAGGGAAAGAAACCTGCCGTCCTTACTAAGTCTGGCCTGTCTGCGACTCAAGATCCATAGCAATGTGGTTGAATCTTAAATGCCCTCTGAAATGGCCTAGAGCACGATTCAAGGGTATTTAGGGATGGGCAATAAATGCTGGCCCAGCCAGCGACACCCACATCCATTGAAGGAATAAAACAAATGGTGCAGAAATAGTCAACAATGCTAGGCTGTTCAGCCTGTGTCAGTGTGAGTACAGGCACACACTGCGTATCCCATGCTGCATGTATAAGAAATGTAGATTAGACTGTAGGGTCAGCAAACAGACATCATTCACTCATCAGCTTCTCCTCTTCCTCCCCAGATCCTGGGAGTGACCAATCCCAAAGGTCAGAAGAAGTACATTGCTGCAGCCTTCCCCAGTGCCTGTGGGAAAACAAACATGGCCATGATGAATCCCACATTGCCTGGCTGGAAGGTCGAGTGTGTGGGAGATGACATTGCCTGGATGAAATTCGATGAACAAGGTTTGTTTCTCTCAGCTTGTCTTTATAGTTTAAGGTAGATGTGAAATGATTCAATGAGGAAAGTGATTGCTCTGTTTCGAAGGTGCATTGCCTGGTGAAAGTCCAGTCACTTTATTAATACCTCCCTTACTCGACCTTCCCACAGGTAACCTGAGAGCAATCAACCCAGAAAATGGCTTCTTTGGTGTGGCGCCTGGAACGTCTCTCAAAACAAACCCAAACGCAATGAAAACTATCAGCATGAACACCATTTTCACCAACGTAGCAGAGACCAGCGATGGAGGGGTTTATTGGGAAGGAATCGATGACAATCTGCCCCCCGGCGTCACCGTAACTTCATGGAAAAACAAAGCGTGGAGTCCAGAAGATGGAGAGCCATGTTCGCACCCCAACTCCAGGTTCTGTACTCCTGCCAGACAATGTCCGATCATCGACCCAGATTGGGAGTCTGCTGAAGGAGTTCCCATTGAAGGGATTGTCTTTGGAGGACGCAGGCCAAAAGGTACAATAGTGTAATGTGTAGAACAACACAGCTAAACATTTGGGTCAGATTGAGTCAACTGTGTTGGTGTTGTGCTGGAAAGCTGCTGAGGGAGCTCAGGGAATCTGGTAGTAGACATTTAGTGAAAGGCTGTAACTGGGAAAACTGTGTAACAGTATTAAAATATATGTGTGATTTTACATAAGAATCACATAGTACTTACAGCAGGCCATTCAGCCCAACAGATCTATGTTACTATTGATTCTGCACCAGTTTGCTTCCTCTTCACCCCCATTTCACCCTATCAGCAGATCCATTGACTCTGTTTAAGTGCTTTCATAATCTTAAAGATCTCTCTGTTTGGACATACCTCGTTCTACTGTTGCTTAACAAAGGAACCTCAAACATTTTCATCTTCCCTGATAAATACAACCTCTCAATTCCACTATCATGCTTGTAAATTTTGGTTAAACTTCTCTAGCGCCTGCATCCGTTTCATAAAATGGAGACTGGAACTGTGTAACAAATGGTCTAACAAATCCTCTCCAAGTTTAACATAACTTATCTGCTTTGCAGTTCTATCCTGTTAGTAACTAACCTCAATGCCCTGTTGTTTATTGTGGACATATTAATCTGCACAGCTGCAGTTTGAAATTTTGTACATGTGCACCTCCAGACCCCTCTGTGACTCGTTAGTTTAGTTCTTATTTTCCAAAGAATGTGAAGTTTTCTTTAGTCTGCCTCTACTAAGATATACTTATTCACACTTATGTATATTGAAGTTCATTATTTCAAAGACATTCTTGGTCATTCTGTTCCAGGCGTTCCTCTGGTTTATGAAGCTTTCAACTGGCAGCATGGTGTTTTCATCGGAGCAGCCATGAGATCAGAGGCTACAGCTGCAGCGGAACACAAAGGTATGAGAATAACACTGGGGAACAACACTGGCACACTGGGGAACAACACTGGCACACTGGGGAATACAACACTGGCACACTGGGGAACAACACTGGCACACTGGGGAACAACACTGGCACACTGGGGAATACAACACTGGAGACTGGGGAATAACACTGGCACACTGGGAAACAACACTGGCACAATGGGGAACAACACTGGGACACTGGGAAACAACATTGGGATACAACACTGGGACACTGGGGAACAACACTGGGACGCTGGCAAACAACATTGGGATACAACACTGGGACACTGGGAAACAACATTGGGATACAACACTGGGACACTGGGGAACAACACTGGGACGCTGGGAAACAACATTGGGATACAACACTGGGACACTGGGAAAAACAACACTAGGACACTGGAAAATTCAACATTGGGACACTGGGCATACAAGTAGACGTGGAGTGAGGAACCTAACATTCATTTTCTACATGAAACAGAAAGCAGTCACTTTAGGCTTGATGTGAAATGGGCTGATTAGGCTGTGGTGTTGTTTATCTCCTTATGAACAAACTTGTGTAGTTCCTGTGTCACCCTCAGCATCAGTTCTTCATTGCCCCTTTTGTCATTGTTCCACAGGGAAGGTCATTATGCACGACCCTTTCGCCATGCGGCCTTTCTTTGGGTACAATTTTGGCAAGTACCTATCACACTGGCTCAGCATGGAGCACAGGAGCAACTCTAAACTCCCCAAGATCTTCCACGTCAACTGGTTCCGCAAAGATACTCAGGGCAACTTCCTGTGGCCGGGCTTCGGGGAGAACTGCCGAGTCCTGGAGTGGATGTTCCGGAGGATCGACGGGGAGGACTGCGCCAAACACTCTCCTTTGGGCTTCGTTCCTGCAGACGGTGCCCTGAACATCAAGGGCCTCGGTCAGGTCAACATGGGCGCACTCTTCAGTGTCGAGAAAGAATTCTGGGAAGAGGAAATAGAAGCAATCAGAAAATATTTTGAAGACCAAGTCAACATTGACCTTCCCAGCGATGTGGCCAATCAGCTGCTGCAGTTAAAACAAAGAATCAGTCGGGTGTAACAAAGGACAAATAAGCAGCAAAGATGAAGCCCTGTTATTACATATCATTTGTACCACATTGACATTCTGCAACTCATTGTTTGTTAATACCATGAGTTAGATTGAACACTACATGCACTTAGGAATGCTAGAGATTGTGTACTCATCTTTTTACTTGATAACAAAGGACTCAGGTGGAAAGGAAAATATCCCTTTAAACAGGAGATTTATAGGAACAGAGAATTCCATAAGATGAATGTGGGACTTTCAGAAATCATAGGAACTCTATAGTACAGAAAGAGGCCATTGGGCCCATTGAGTCTGCACGGACCACAATCCCATCCAGGCCCTACCCCCATATCCCTACGTATTTTACCCAGTAATCCTTCAAACCTACACATCTCAGGACACTAAGGGGCAATTTAAGCATGGCCAATTAACCTAATCTGCACATCTTTAGACTGTGGGAGGAAACTGGAGCACCCGGAGGAAACCCACGCAGAGAATGTGCAAACTCCACACAGACAGTGACCCAAGCTGGGAATCAAACCCAGGTCCCTTTGGCTGTGAAGCAGCAGTGCTAACCACTGTGCTACCATGCCACCCGTCTGGAATTGCATTTTGATAGTTTATGGTTATGAATTGCATTTTGATAGTTTATGGTCGAGAATTGCATTTTGATAGTACTATCACAATGTTGCCTGTCTGTGCAAAGGAAACAGTTTTAACTCACTCTGTTAATGAGAAGTCGCCTGATGGAGAGTTTTGGAGAGATGAAATTTAGCTCCACTCTGCAAGCAAAGGGTGTCACCAGCACAACACGTCCTGTAATTGCTCAGCAACTCCCGAGAAGTTGTATTGTTATTTTTGATGCATGTGATCTTAACTTTGTAATTGGGGATTACAAAGATCTGGGGCAACTTGAATCGAAACAGGAATCCTGATTTAAATTGGAAAGGCATAATTTATGCAGGGAGAAGATTGCTTTGTTCAAACATTTCCATGAGTGCTCTGATTCCCTGCAAATATTATCATTTAATGCACATTCCTACGCCTATTTTGAGATGTAGCAGAACTGTACTGAAGAGTCCTTCAAACCTCAGGAATAAGCATATCTATATGGACATATATAATCACTACCAGCTTTCAGGAAAGGTATGCAGTGCGGTGAACGTATTCAGGCAATGTGGTTTTAAGTTGAGAACTGTTAGCTTTAGTTTTTGTATCAGATGCAATAAAAGTATCAATTGTGGACAATATGCAGCCAGTAGCACAGTAATGAAATTGAACGGTTGTGCAATTGCCTGTGGCTTGTCAGATTTATGAATACGTCAAACAATGCATGCGTGGGGTTTGACACTGAGTAAAAATTCAAATCATTGACCAATCTTAATCTGTTCACATTCTAAATTATGATTCTGTAACGAACTTTGAGTTTATGTATGATATTGTTCAAAATATTTCTGCTGGAAAGTTTTATTGTTTATATGTCTTTTTTTTAATAAATTGTTATTCGATTGTTTTCAATATTTTGATTTGATTTGATTTATTATTGTCACATGCATTAGCGTACAGTGAAAAGTATTGTTTTTTGCGCATTATACGGACAAAGCATACTGTTCATAGAGAAGGAAACAAGAGAATTCAGAATGTAGTGTTACAGTCATAGCTGGAGGGAAGAGAAAGATTAATATGAGGGAGGTCTGTTCAAAAGTCTGACAGCAGCAGGGATAAAGCTGTTCTTAAGTCGGTTGGTACGTGACTTCAGACTTTTGTTCTTTTTCTGGATGGAAGAAAATGGAAGAGAGTATGTCCGGGGGAATGTGGGGTCCTTAATTATGCTGGCTGCTTTGTTGAGGCAGCGGGAAGTGTTGACAGAGTCAATGGATGGGAGACTGGTTTACCTGATGGATTGGGCTACATTGATGACCTTTTGTAGTTCCTTGTGGTTTGAATTTTGAATTTCATTTAACCGCATCGCCATTCGGGACTTTATCCTTTTTAAACTTCCCAAATCAGCCTAAAAGTTGGTCCCCGGAGTTTTTTTTGTCTTAAAAGATTTTTGAAAAATCTGGCCCAGGTTTTTCTAAGTGGAGGCTGCTGGTGAAATCTTAAAGTTTTCTGATGTGGGCAGGAATTTTCCGAGTGTTCGCACCAGCGGGATTTTCCCATCCCGCTGCGGTGAACGGACATTTGGCTCAGCTCCACATTCTCCGACTTTGCTGCCGTGGGAGTGTGCCATGAGTGGTTGGTAAGATTTTTCAGCTTATCCTAGAACAGTTTCCCTCAGTCTAAGTTCAAACTCATTCCAACATGAAGTGTTGGAATGGAAGTCTCTACTGATCTTAGCTGACAGGTGACAATATTTTTCTTCCAAAAAGTAGGTTTTATATAAAAAGTTTTGAAAGGTTCGTGATATCCGAACATACACATTAGGAAGAGTAGGCCATTCAGTCCCTCAAGCCTGCTCCACCTTTCAATGAGATCATGATTGATCTGATTATCCACATCCCTGCCTACTCCTGATAACCTTTGAGTCCGCTTATTAGTCAAGAATCTATCTACCTCCGACTTAAAAATATTCAAAAACCATATCTCTACCGTTGTCCAGAGAAGTGAGCTCCACATATTCACCACCCTCAGAGAAAAAGAATTAATCCGTGCCTTAAATGGGACACCCCTTATTCTTAACTGTAGAACATCAGTAGGCTATTCGGCCCATTGCATCTGCTGCACCATTCAGTTCAGTTATGGATGATCAGCTGCCTCAAAGTCACTTTCCCGTACAATCTCCATATCCCGAGATGTCATTAGCTTCCAGGAATCTATCAACCTCTGTTTTGATCATGCTGAATGGTTGACCTTCTGTAGCTCTCTGGGGTAGAGAATTCCAAAGATTCACCACCCTCTGAGTTAAGGAATTCTTCTTCATCGTAGTCTTAAATGGTCTAACCATTATCTTGAAATTTTGTCTCCTGGTCTTAGACTCACCAGACTGGGGAAACATCCTATGTATACCCACCCTGTTACACCCTGTAAGTTTCAATGAGGTACCTCTCATTCTTCGAAACTCTAGAGAATACAGACCTCTGCTGGAATTTTACCACCTCACCCACCCGAGGCTTGTAAGATCCCGCCCGAGGCAAATGTAGAATACCATTTTACAAACGTTGCCCGCTCTGATTCTAGGGCAGACAAGGCAGTAAAATTCTGGCACCCATGTGCTCAATCTCTCCTGCTAAGACAATACTGCCATCCCACTGATTAATCCGATGAACCTCATACAGTCCTTAGAAATGGAGACCAAAACTGTACAAAATACTCCTGATACAGTCTCACCAAGACTCGGCACAACTGCAGCAAGATATTGTTACTCATGTGCTCATATCCCCTTGCAATGAAGGCCCACATACCACTTGCCTTCCTACTGCTTGCTGCACTTACATGTTTCAATGACTCATGAACACGTTCCTTTGGCCACCTCACTTTCCAATCTCTCACCATTTGAAAAATATTCTGCCTTCCTGTTTTGTCTATCAAAATGAATAACTTCACATTTATTCACATTATATTTCATTTGCCATGTTCTGAAGTAACCTATTCAATTATCCTGTTAAAGTCCTATTGAAACCTCCTTGTAATCTGTTCACAACTTACATTTCCACCCAGTTGGGTGTCTTCAGCAAATTAGAAGTGATACAATTGATTTAGAGAATGGTTCTATTGATACAATCCCAATACTCTGTTAGTCTCACTTGCAGTTTCTCTACATTGGACGTGAACATTTAATTACCTGCGCTAAGTAAATACTTCTTTCAGCCTTGTACCCTGTAAATGATGCATGTATGCTGCTCACCATCCTGACTTGGAAATATATCGGTGTTCCTTCACAGTCGCAGGGTCAAAATCCTGGAATTCCCTCCCTAACGTTGAGGGCATTGTGGGTCAACCCACGGCACACGGACTACAGCAATTCAAGAAGGCAATTCACCACCACCTTCTCAAGGGCAACTAAGGATGGGCAATAAATGCTGGTCAACCAGCGACGCCCACGTCTCACGAATGAATAAAATAAAAGAAATTTGCCTTACCAATGTATATGGCAGTACATTTAACTAAGTTAAATGCCATTTGTCGTGTGGTTTACTCCACTAGCGCATCTAAACCCTTTTTACATTTTATAACATCCCTCAACTTGGAAAGGTTTTAGTACCAACTACATCTTACTGTTACAGTCCAGGTCATTAATGAAGACCAAGAAGAGTAGTGGGTTTAGGAACTAAAGGCTGGGAGGCCTTCCAATGATGTGGGTAAGCCGGCGTTGGACTGGCGTAAACACAGTAAAACGTCTGACAACACCAGAAGATTGCGCATATCGACACAGGCCTTCCAACTCACAGCTCTTCAAACTGAACTTCGCCCATTAACTTTAGTATTTTGCTGGAAAATTGCAGCATTCCAATTTCCCAAAATACCGCAAAATTCCAAATTGAGAGGAGACCAAGTGTGAAGCTAATGGCCTTCAGAAAGTACAGGTAGACAATGTCCCCTGGGTTTCCTACATCCACTGCCCAAGAGATACCTCAGAAAGTCATATCTGTTCGGTACAACCTGTTATGAAATTGTAATGACCCCTTCCTTCCTAAGTGATCCTAAGTGGCAGTGACAGCGACCATTAAAGTTTTAAAGTTTATTTATTAGTGTCACAAGTAGGCTTACATTAATACTGCAATGAAATAGCTGTGAAAATTTTC
This sequence comes from Prionace glauca, assembly GCA_037974335.1. Lineage (NCBI taxonomy): Eukaryota > Metazoa > Chordata > Chondrichthyes > Carcharhiniformes > Carcharhinidae > Prionace > Prionace glauca. Next base: position 14,550,346 of record CM075736.1, on the reverse strand, counting down.
TAATTGCCACAGTCTGGCGCCTGTTTGGGTACACTGAGGGAGAATTTAACATGGCCAATGCACCTAACCAGCACGTCTTTCAGACTGTGGGAGGAAACCGGAGCTCCCGGAGGAAACTCATGCGGACACACTTGTGCAGATTCCATGCAATTAGTGACCCAAGCCAGGCAGTGCCGGATTTAGACTTGGTGAGGCCCTAAGCTATGTAAAACTTGAAGGCCCCTTGTTAAAAAGTTACACCAAAAGGTCTCACAAAAGTGTGTACCAAAACAGGATCTTGGGTCACCATAAAAAAATTGAAAACATCATTATGCCTTTTAATTATTTAATAGCAAGGTGTTTACAGTGAAAAATACAAATTATTTTCAAACGTATACATTTACTGATTACATATTTATTTGACTGGCTTGATCTCTCTCATGGATTACAATATAGTATACCCTGGAAACAAATGTAACTTTTAAAATAATTTTAAGATACATTAATATATATACAAAATGCTGGCAAAATAAGTAATCAGGACCACTTTTATTAATATAAGTAATAATGAAATCATTTGCAAAATCAGAAAACTGACATCAAACACAACTTAAAACATTTTCTTTTGTGATTTTTCAAAAGCAAAATCATGAATTATGACGTCAGATGATATGCTACGGAGCTTATTGCTTTCTTAGGAACTGTTCTTAGGTCAGTTGGTATGTGACCTCAGACTTTTGTACCTTTTTCCTTACTGTGGAAGATAGTACGTTCAGGGTGCATGGTGTCCTTGATTATACTGGCTGCTTTTCCGTGACAGCAGGAAGTATAGACACAGTCAATGGATGAGAGGCTGGTTTGTGTGATGGACTGGGCTTCGTTCACAACCCTTTGCAGTTTCAGCTGGGAATCAGTAAGAAATGGTATAGAGTTGACAGGCCCGACTGTACTGGGATCATTAATGAGAACATAAGAGCATAAGAAATAGGAGCAGGAGTAGGCCATCTAGCCCTTCGAGCCTGCCCGCCATTCAATAAGATCATGGCTGATCTGTCGCTGCTCAGTTCCACATTCCCGCTTTCTCCCCATAACCCTTAATCCCCTTGCCTATCAAAAACCTATCAACCCGCGTCTTAAAAATATTTAGCGAGGCAGCCTCCACCACTTCAACAGGCAAAGAATTCCAGAGATTCACCACCCTTTGAGTGAAGAAGTTCTTCCTCAACTCCGTTCTAAACCACCCCCACTTTATCTTGAGGCTGTGCCCTCTAGTCCCACTGTCCTTTCTGAGCGGGAAGAGTCTCTCCACCTCTATCCTATCCATCCCATTCAACATCTTATACGTCTCAATGAGATCTCCCCTCATTCTTCTAAACTCTAACGAGTACAAGCCTAGTTTATTCAGCCTCTCCTCATAGCTCAACCCCCTTAACTCCGGTATCAGCCTAGTAAACCTCCTCTGCACTCCCTCCAAGGCCAAAATACCCTTGCGTAAGTGCGGCGACCAAAACTGCACACAGTACTCCAGCTGCGGCCTCACCAATGCCCTATACAGCCGCAGCAAGACCTCCCTACTTTTATATTCAATCCCCCTCGCTATGAAGGCCAGCATCCCATTCGCCTTCCTGACCACCTGCTGCACCTGCAGGCTGGGTTTTTGTGACTCATGCACAAGGACCCCGAGGTCCCTCTGCACTGTCGCCTGCTGCAGTTTTTTGCCACGTAAGTAATAATCCTTCCTACCATTCTTCCTACCAAAGTGGACAACCTCACATTTGCCAACCTTAAATTCCATTTGCCAGTTCCTGGCCCATTCGCCCAGCCAATCTAGATCCTTCTGCAGACTCTCCACACCCTCCGCACAATTTGCCATTCCACCAATCTTGGTGTCAGCAGCAAATTTCAACACCATACACTCGGTTCCCTCCTCCAGATCATCTATATAAATGGTAAATAGCTGAGGCCCCAGCACCGACCCCTGGGGCACCCCACTAGTCACCAACCGCCAATCCAAATAGCACCCATTGACCCCCACTCTCTGCCTCCTATTTGACAGTCAATCTTCTATCCACGCTAAATTTTGTCCATCCACAAATAAACAGTTACAGAACAAATAAATAAAATCTGGCACTAGGTATTGCGTAGGTTGTAAGAAGTTGAACTGGACAACAGTTTGTCAGTGGCCATATTTATAGCATTCTTCTGGGCCTTGGCCAAGATCACTGCGTCACCTACAGTGCACGGGAACCAAAGCTTTGCAGAGCAAACAACCTACTGCATCGCCAGAATGTAACCAGTATAATCTGATGGGAGTTGGTCAGAGTCTGTCACAGTGGAGTGAAGTGCCTTGTTTATCTCAGTTGCTGATCCACATGTTTTGCAATGGTTTCATGGACTGCGAGCCCATAGCTGATGGGATCCAGTAATTCAGAGAAAACTACCGGCCAGAGTCCACCATTCATCGCTGGTGGGGTAATCAGAAACTTTCCATCAACTTTGTATTTAAGTAAATGGTCTAAACAGTTGGATAAGTGGATATAATAGGATTATTAATCAAGAATTGATTGCATTTTTATCTGTGTATATTGCATATTATGGTGAAGAAGTGTAGCCCCAAGCCACTTTCACAAACGTTATGTCTGATTAACTTAAAGCTGTGCAGCTTAGGTGGATTGGCCAAGCTAAATTGTGGTGGCACAGTGGTTAGTACTGCTGCCTCACAGTGCCAGGGACCTAGGTTCAATTCCAGCCTTGGGTGACTGTCTGTGCAGAGTTTACACGTTCTCCTCGTGCCTGCATGGGTTTCCTCCGGGTGCTCCGGTTTCTTCCCACAGTCCAAAGATAATGGGGGGTTAGGTAGATTGGCCGTGCTAAATTGCACCTCAGTGGCAGGGTAAATAGGTGGGGTTACAGGGATAGGGCCTGGGTGGGATTGATGTGCAGGCATCTACACTGTAGGGATTCTATGAAAGTATGGTACTAAATTGTCCTGTAGTGTCCCAAAACATGTAACTTGTGGGGATTCTGTAAATATGTGGGATTACTGGGATGGGAGGAGGAGGGGGAGTTAGTGCAGATTCAGTCAGATAGCCTCTTCTGCACTATAGGGGTTCTATGATTAAAGTTCAGCCTGTGGTTTCTGATCGGAAGGTGGACAGATTTATCTCTTTAGCATTATTAACCCTTTTGGCTTTCTGACACACAACATTTCCTATTGATTCATGGAATATGGGTGTCGTTGGCTGGGCCTGCATATATTGCTTTTCCCTTATTGCCCTAAGGTGCTGGGTGAGCTGCTTTCTTGAACCACTCCAGTCCGTGTGGTGTAGGTACACCCACCGTGCTGTTAGGGAGAGAGCTTCAGGATTTTAAGCCAGTGTCTGTGAAGGAATGGTGATATATTTCCAAGTCAGGATGGTGAATGGCTTGGAGGGGAATTTGCCGGTTGTGGTGTTTCCATAGATCTGCTACTCTTGTCCTTCCAGATGACTGCAGTTTAACCGATTGGTATACCCTGCAGTTATGAAAGTGCAAAACTTGAGAATTTCACCCTTCTCCCGGTCTGCCTCACCCTGATCCTGACCCTGCCTCACACTCCCTCCCGACCCTGCCTCACACTGATCCTGACCCTGCCTCACACTCCCTCCCGATCTGCCTCACCCTGATCCTGACCCTGCCTCACACTCCCTCCCGGTCTGCCTCACCCTGATCCTGACCCTGCCTCACACTCCCTCCCTATCTGCCTCACACTGATCCTGACCCTGCCTCACCCTGATCCTGACCCTGCCTCACACTCCCTCCCGATCTGCCTCACACTGATCCTGACCCTGCCTCACACTCCCTCCCGGTCTGCCTCACACTCCCTCCCGATCTGCCTCACACTGATCCCGACCCTGCCTCACACTCCCTCCCAATCTGCCTCACCCTGATCCTGACCCTGCCTCACATTCCCTCCCGGACTGCCTCACACTCCCTCCCGGTCTGCCTCACACTCCCTCCCGATCTGCCTCACCCTGATCCCGACCCTGCCTCACACTCCCTCCCGGTCTGCCTCACCCTGATCCTGACCCTGCCTCACCCTGATCCTGACCCTGCCTCACACTCCCTCCCGGTCTGCCTCACACTGATCCTGACCCTGCCTCACACTGATCCTGACCCTGCCTCACACTCCCTCCCGGTCTGCCTCACACTCCCTCCCGATCTGCCTCACACTGATCCTGACCCTGCCTCACACTCCCTCCCGGTCTGCCTCACACTGATCCTGACCCTGCCTCACACTCCCTCCCGACCCTGCCTCACACTGATCCTGACCCTGCCTCACACTCCCTCCCGGTCTGCCTCACCCTGATCCTGACCCTGCCTCACACTCCCTCCCGGTCTGCCTCACACTGATCCTGACCCTGCCTCACACTCCCTCCCGGTCTGCCTCACACTGATCCTGACCCTGCCTCACACTCCCTCCCGGTCTGCCTCACACTGATCCCGACCCTGCCTCACACTCCCTCCCGGTCTGCCTCACACTGATCCTGACCCTGCCTCACACTCCCTCCCGGTCTGCCTCACACTCCCTCCCGGTCTGCCTCACACTCCCTCCCGGTCTGCCTCACACTGATCCCGACCCTGCCTCACACTCCCTCCCGATCTGCCTCACACTGATCCTGACCCTGCCTCACACTCCCTCCCGGTCTGCCTCACACTGATCCCGACCCTGCCTCACACTCCCTCCCGGTCTGCCTCACACTGATCCTGACCCTGCCTCACACTCCCTCCCGGTCTGCCTCACACTGATCCTGACCCTGCCTCACACTGATCCTGACCCTGCCTCACACTGACCCTGACCCTGCCTCACACTCCCTCCCGATCTGCCTCACACTGATCCTGACCCTGCCTCACACTCCCTCCCGGTCTGCCTCACACTCCCTCCCGATCTGCCTCACACTCCCTCCCGGTCTGCCTCACACTGATCCCGAACCTGCCTCACACTCCCTCCCGGTCTGCCTCACACTGATCCTGACCCTGCCTCACACTCCCTCCCGGTCTGCCTCACACTGATCCTGACCCTGCCTCACACTCCCTCCCGATCTTCCTCACCCTGATCCTGACCCTGCCTCACACTCCCTCCCGGTCTGCCTCACACTGATCCTGACCCTGCCTCACACTGATCCTGACCCTGCCTCACACTGATCCTGACCCTGCCTCACACTCCCTCCCGATCTGCCTCACCCTGATCCCGACCCTGCCTCACCCTAATCCTGACGCTGCCTCACACTCCCTCCCTATCTGCCTCACACTGATCCTGACCCTGCCTCACACTCCCTCCCGGTCTGCCTCACACTGATCCCGACCCTGCCTCACACTCCCTCCCGGTCTGCCTCACACTGATCCTGACCCTGCCTCACCCTGATCCTGACCCTGCCTCACCCTGATCCTGACCCTGCCTCACCCTGATCCTGACCCTGCCTCACACTGATCCTGACCCTGACTCACACTGATCCTGACCCTGCCTCACCCTGATCCTGACCCTGCCTCACCCTGATCCTGACCCTGCCTCACACTCCCTCCTGATCTGCCTCACCCTGATCCTGACCCTGCCTCACACTCCCTCCCGATCTGCCTCACCCTGATCCTGACCCTGCCTCACCCTGATCCTGACCCTGCCTCACACTGATCCTGACCCTGCCTCACACTCCCTCCCGATCTGCCTCACACTGATCCTGACCCTGCCTCACACTCCCTCCCGGTCTGCCTCACACTGATCCCGACCCTGCCTCACACTGATCCTGACCCTGTCTCACACTCCCTCCCGATCTGCCTCACACTGATCCTGACCCTGCCTCACACTCCCTCCCGGTCTGCCTCACACTGATCCCGACCCTGCCTCACACTCCCTCCCGGTCTGCCTCACACTCCCTCCCGATCTGCCTCACACTGATCCTGACCCTGCCTCACACTCCCTCCCGGTCTGCCTCACCCTGATCCTGACCCTGCCTCACACTCCCTCCCGGTCTGCCTCACACTCCCTCCCGGTCTGCCTCACCCTGATCCTGACCCTGCCTCACACTCCCTCCCGATCTGCCTCACACTCCCTCCCGATCTGCCTCACACTCCCTCCCGATCTGCCTCACACTCCCTCCCGATCTGCCTCACCCTGATCCTGACCCTGCCTCACACTCCCTCCCGATCTGCCTCACACTCCCTCCCGATCTGCCTCACCCTGATCCCGACCCTGCCTCACAATCCCTCCCGATCTGCCTCACACTCCCTCCCGGTCTGCCTCACACTGATCCTGACCCTGCCTCACACTCCTTCCCGATCTGCCTCACACTCCCTCCCGGTCTGCCTCACACTGATCCTGACCCTGCCTCACACTCCCTCCCGATCTGCCTCACCCTGATCCCGACCCTGCCTCACACTCCCTCCCGATCTGCCTCACACTCCCTCCGATCTGCCTCACACTGATCCTGACCCTGCCTCACACTCCCTCCCCATCTGCCTCACACTGATCCCGACCCTGCCTCACACTCCCTCCCGGTCTGCCTCACACTGATCCTGACCCTGCCTCACTCTCCCTCCCGGTCTGCCTCACACTGATCCTGACCCTGCCTCACACTCCCTCCCGATCTGCCTCACACTCCCTCCCGGTCTGCCTCACCCTGATCCTGACCCTGCCTCACACTCCCTCCCGGTCTGCCTCACACTGATCCTGACCCTGCCTCACCCTGATCCTAAGAACATAAGAACATAAGAAATAGGAGCAGGAGTAGGCCATCTGGCCCTTCGAGCCTGCCCCGCCATTCAATAAGATCATGGCTGATCTGTCGTGACTCAGCTCCACCTTCCCGCCCTCTCCCCATAACCCTTAATCCCTTCTCTTATCAAAAACCCATCAACCCGTTTCTTAAAAATATTTAGCGAGGCAGCCTAAACCACTTCAACGGGCAGAGAATTCCAGAGATTCACCACCCTTTGAGTGAAGAAGTTCCTCCTCAACTCTGTTCTAAACCGCCCCCCCTTTATCTTGAGGCTGTGCCCCCTAGTCCTACTGTCTTTTTTGAGCGGGAACAGTCTCTCCATCTCTATCCTATCCATCCCATTCATCATCTTATACGTCTCAATGAGATCTCCCCTCATTCTTCTAAACTCTAACGAGTACAAGCCTAGTTTATTCAGCCTCTCCTCATAGCTCAATCCCCTCAACTCCGGTATCAGCCGAGTAAACCTCCTCTGCACTCCCTCCAGGGCCAAAACATCCTTGCGCAGGTGCGGCGCCCAAAACTGCACACAGTACTCCAGCTGCGGCCTCACCAGTGCCCTATACAGTTGCAGCAAGACCTCCCTACTTTTATATTCAATCCCCCTCGCTATGAAGGCCAGCATCCCATTCGCCTTCCTGACCACCTGCTGCACCTGCAAGCTGGGTTTTTGCGACTCATGCACAAGGATCCCGAGGTCCCTCTGCACCGTTGCCTGCTGCAGTTTTTCGCCCCGTAAGTAATAGTCCTTACTACCATTCCTCCTACCAAAGTGGACCACCTCACACTTGCCAACATTAAATTCCATTTGCCATTTCCTGGCCCATTCGCCCAGCCTATCTAGATCCTTCTGCAGACTCTCCACACCCTCCGCACAATTTGCCTTTCCCCCAATCTTGGTGTCATCAGCAAATTTCGACACCCTGCACTCGGTTCCCTCCTCACTCCCTCCTGATCTGCCTCACATTCCCTCCCGATCTGCCTCACCCTGATCCTGACCCTGCCTCACACTCCCTCCCGATCTGCCTCACACTCCCTCCCGATCTGCCTCACACTGATCCTGACCCTGCCTCACACTCCCTCCCGATCTGCCTCACGCTGATCCTGACCCTGCCTCACAGTCCCTCCCGATCTGCCTCACACTGATCCCGACCCTGCCTCACACTCCCTCCCGATCTGCCTCACACTGATCCCGACCCTGCCTCACACTCCCTCCCGGTCTGCCTCACACTGATCCCGACCCTGCCTCACACTCCCTCCCGATCTGCCTCACACTGATCCCGACCCTGCCTCACACTCCCTCCCGATCTGCCTCACCCTGATCCCGACCCTGCCTCACACTCCCTCCCGATCTGCCTCACACTCCCTCCCGATCTGCCTCACCCTGATCCTGACCCTGCCTCACACTCCCTCCCGATCTGCCTCACACTGATCCCGACCCTGCCTCACACTGATCCTGACCCTGCCTCACACTCCCTCCCGGTCTGCCTCACACTGATCCCGAACCTGCCTCACACTCCCTCCCGGTCTGCCTCACACTGATCCCGACCCTGCCTCACACTCCCTCCCGATCTGCCTCACCCTGATCCTGACCCTGCCTCACACTCCCTCCCGATCTGCCTCACACTCCCTCCCGATCTGCCTCACCCTGATCCCGACCCTGCCTCACACTGATCCTGACCCTGCCTCACACTGATCCTGACCCTGCCTCACACTCCCTCCCAATCTGCCTCACCCTGATCCCGACCCTGCCTCACACTCCCTCCCGATCTGCCTCACCCTGATCCCGACCCTGCCTCACACTCCCTCCCGATCTGCCTCACCCTGATCCCAACCCTGCCTCACCCTGATCCTGACCCTGCCTCACACTCCCTCCCAGTCTGCCTCACCCTGATCCCAACCCTGCCTCACCCTGATCCTGACCCTGCCTCACACTCCCTCCCGGTCTGCCTCACCCTGATCCTGACCCTGCCTCACACTCCCTCCCGGTCTGCCTCACACTCCCTCCCGATCTGCCTCACACTGATCCCGACCCTGCCTCACATTCCCTCCCGGTCTGCCTCACACTGATCCTGACCCTGCCTCACACTCCCTCCCGATCTGCCTCACCCTGATCCTGACCCTGCCTCACACTGATCCTGACCCTGCCTCACACTCCCTCCCGATCTGCCTCACACTGATCCCGACCCTGCCTCACACTCCCTCCCGGACTGCCTCACACTCCCTCCCGGTCTGCCTCACACTGATCCTGACCCTGCCTCACACTCCCTCCCGATCTGCCTCACACTGATCATGACCCTGCCTCACACTCCCTCCCGATCTGCCTCACCCTGATCCTGACCCTGCCTCACACTCCCTCCCGATCTGCCTCACACTGATCCCGACCCTGCCTCACATTCCCTCCCGGTCTGCCTCACACTGATCCTGACCCTGCCTCACACTCCCTCCCGATCTGCCTCACCCTGATCCTGACCCTGCCTCACACTGATCCTGACCCTGCCTCACACTCCCTCCCGGACTGCCTCACACTCCCTCCCGATCTGCCTCACACTGATCCTGACCCTGCCTCACATTCCCTCCCGGACTGCCTCACACTCCCTCCCGATCTGCCTCACACTGATCCTGACCCTGCCTCACACTCCCTCCCGATCTGCCTCACCCTGAACCCGACCCTGCCTCACACTCCCTCCCGATCTGCCTCACATTCCCTCCCGGACTGCCTCACACTCCCTCCCGGTCTGCCTCACACTCCCTCCCGATCTGCCTCACACTGATCCCGACCCTGCCTCACACTCCCTCCCGATCTGCCTCACATTCCCTCCCGATCTGCCTCACCCTGATCCCGACCCTGCCTCACACTCCCTCCCGATCTGCCTCACATTCCCTCCCGGACTGCCTCACACTCCCTCCCGGTCTGCCTCACACTCCTACCGATCTGCCTCACACTGATCCCGACCCTGCCTCACACTCCCTCCCGGTCTGCCTCACACTCCCTCCCGATCTGCCTCACCCTGATCCTGACCCTGCCTCACACTCCCTCCCGATCTGCCTCACCCTGATCCTGACCCTCCCTCACCCTGATCCTGACCCTGCCTCACACTGATCCTGACCCTGCCTCACACTCCCTCCCGGTCTGCCTCACACTGATCCCGACCCTGCCTCACACTCCCTCCCGGTCTGCCTCACACTGATCCCGACCCTGCCTCACACTCCCTCCCGGTCTGCCTCACACTGATGCTGACCCTGCCTCACACTCCCTCCCGATCTGCCTCACACTCCCTCCCGGACTGCCTCACACTCCCTCCCGGTCTGCCTCACACTCCCTCCCGATCTGCCTCACACTGATCCCGACCCTGCCTCACACTCCCTCCCGGTCTGCCTCACCCTGATCCCGACCCTGCCTCACACTCCCTCCCGATCTGCCTCACACTCCCTCCCGATCTGCCTCACCCTGATCCTGACCCTGCCTCACACTCCCTCCCGGTCTGCCTCACACTGATCCTGACCCTGCCTCACCCTGATCCTGACCCTGCCTCACACTCCCTCCCGATCTGCCTCACACTCCCTCCCAGTCTGCCTCACCCTGATCCTGACCCTGCCTCACACTCCCTCCCGATCTGCCTCACACTCCCTCCCGATCTGCCTCACCCTGATCCTGACCCTGCCTCACACTCCCTCCCGGTCTGCCTCACACTGATCCTGACCCTGCCTCACACTCCCTCGCGATCTGCCTCACCCTGATCCTGACCCTGCCTCACACTCCCTCCCGGTCTGCCTCACCCTGATCCTGACCCTGCCTCACACTCCCTCCCGGTCTGCCTCACACTGATCCTGACCCTGCCTCACACTCCCTCCCGATCTGCCTCACCCTGATCCCGACCCTGCCTCACACTGATCCTGACCCTGCCTCACACTCCCTCCCGGTCTGCCTCACACTGATCCTGACCCTGCCTCACCCTGATCCTGACCCTGCCTCACACTCCCTCCCGGTCTGCCTCACACTGATCCTGACCCTGCCTCACACTCCTTCCCGGTCTGCCTCACCCTGATCCTGACCCTGCCTCACACTCCCTCCCGATCTGCCTCACACTGATCCTGACCCTGCCTCACACTCCCTCCCGATCTGCCTCACCCTGATCCTGACCCAGCCTCACACTCCCTCCCGATCTGCCTCACCCTGATCCTGACCCTGCCACACACTGATCCTGACCCAGCCTCACACTCCCTCCCGATCTGCCTCACACTCCCTCCCGATCTGCCTCACCCTGATCCTGACCCAGCCTCACACTCCCTCCCGATCTGCCTCACCCTGATCCTGACCCTGCCTCACACTCCCTCCCGATCTGCCTCACACTGATCCTGACCCTGCCTCACACTCCCTCCCGATCTGCCTCACCCTGATCCTGACCCTGCCTCACACTGATCCTGACCCTGCCTCACACTGATCCTGACCCTGCCTCACACTGATCCTGACCCTGCCTCACACTCCCTCCCGATCTGCCTCACCCTGATCCTGACCCTGCCTCACACTGATCCTGACCCTGCCTCACACTCCCTCCCGGTCTGCCTCACACTGGTCCTGACCCTGCCTCACACTGATCCTGACCCTGCCTCACACTGATCCTGACCCTGCCTCACACTCCCTCCCGATCTGCCTCACACTGATCCTGACCCAGCCTCACACTCCCTCCCGATCTGCCTCACCCTGATCCTGACCCAGCCTCACACTCCCTCCCGATCTGCCTCACCCTGATCCCGACCCTGCCTCACACTCCCTCCCGGTCTGCCTCACACTGATCCTGACCCTGCCTCACACTCCCTCCCGGTCTGCCTCACACTGATCCTGACCCTGCCTCACACTGATCCTGACCCTGCCTCACACTCCCTCCCGGTCTGCCTCACACTGATCCTGACCCTGCCTCACACTCCCTCCCGGTCTGCCTCACACTGATCCTGACCCTGCCTCACACTCCCTCCCGATCTGCCTCACCCTGATCCCGACCCTGCCTCACACTCCCTCCCGGTCTGCCTCACCCTGATCCTGACCCTGCCTCACACTCCCTCCCGGTCTGCCTCACCCTGATCCTGACCCTGCCTCACACTCCCTCCCGGTCTGCCTCACACTGATCCTGACCCTGCCTCACCCTGATCCTGACCCTGCCTCACACTCCCTCCCGGTCTGCCTCACACTGATCCTGACCCTGCCTCACACTCCCTCCCGGTCTGCCTCACACTGATCCTGACCCTGCCTCACACTCCCTCCCGATCTGCCTCACCCTGATCCTGACCCTGCCTCACACTCCCTCCCGGTCTGCCTCACACTGATCCTGACCCTGCCTCACCCTGATCCTGACCCTGCCTCACACTGATCCTGACCCTGCCTCACACTCCCTCCCGATCTGCCTCACACTGATCCTGACCCTGCCTCACACTCCCTCCCGATCTGCCTCACCCTGATCCTGACCCTGCCTCACACTGATCCTGACCCTGCCTCACACTCCCTCCCGGTCTGCCTCACACTGATCCCGACCCTGCCTCACACTCCCTCCCGGTCTGCCTCACACTGATCCTGACCCTGCCTCACACTCCCTCCCGATCTGCCTCACACTCCCTCCCGGACTGCCTCACACTCCCTCCCGGTCTGCCTCACCCTGATCCCAACCCTGCCTCACACTGATCCTGACCCTGCCTCACACTCCCTCCCGGACTGCCTCACACTCCCTCCCGGTCTGCCTCACACTCCCTCCCGGTCTGCCTCACACTCCCACCCGGTCTGCCTCACACTCCCTCCCGGTCTGCCTCACACTGATCCTGACCCTGCCTCACACTCCCTCCCGGTCTGCCTCACACTGATCCTGACCCTGCCTCACACTCCCTCCCGGTCTGCCTCACACTCCCTCCCGGTCTGCCTCACCCTGATCCTGACCCTGCCTCACACTCCCTCCCAGTCTGCCTCACACTCCCTCCCGATCTGCCTCACACTGATCCTGACCCTGCCTCACACTCCCTCCCAGTCTGCCTCACACTCCCTCCCGGTCTGCCTCACACTGATCCTGACCCTGCCTCACACTCCCTCCCAGTCTGCCTCACACTCCCTCCCGGTCTGCCTCACACTGATCCTGACCCTGCCTCACACTCCCTCCCGGTCTGCCTCACACTGATCCTGACCCTGCCTCACACTCCCTCCCGGTCTGCCTCACCCTGATCCCAACCCTGCCTCACACTCCCTCCCGGTCTGCCTCACCCTGATCCCGACCCTGCCTCACACTCCCTCCCGATCTGCCTCACACTCCCTCCCGATCTGCCTCACCCTGATCCTGACCCTGCCTCACACTCCCTCCCAGTCTGCCTCACCCTGATCCTGACCCTGCCTCACACTCCCTCCCGGTCTGCCTCACACTGATCCTGACCCTGCCTCACACTCCCTCGCGATCTGCCTCACCCTGATCCTCACCCTGCCTCACACTCCCTCCCAGTCTGCCTCACCCTGATCCTGACCCTGCCTCACACTCCCTCCCGGTCTGCCTCACACTGATCCTGACCCTGCCTCACACTCCCTCGCGATCTGCCTCACACTGATCCTGACCCTGCCTCACACTCCCTCCCGATCTGCCTCACACTGATCCTGACCCTGCATCACACTCCCTCCCGGTCTGCCTCACCCTGATCCTGACCCTGCCTCACACTCCCTCGCGATCTGCCTCACACTGATCCTGACCCTGCCTCACACTCCCTCCCGGTCTGCCTCACACTGATCCTGACCCTGCCTCACACTCCCTCCCGGTCTGCCTCACACTGATCCTGACCCTGCCTCACACTCCCTCCCGATCTGCCTCACCCTGATCCTGACCCTGCCTCACACTCCCTCCCGGTCTGCCTCACACTGATCCCGACCCTGCCTCACACTCCCTCCCGGTCTGCCTCACACTGATCCTGACCCTGCCTCACACTCCCTCCCAGTCTGCCTCACCCTGATCCTGACCCTGCCTCACACTCCCTCCCGGTCTGCCTCACACTGATCCTGACCCTGCCTCACACTCCTTCCCAGTCTGCCTCACACTGATCCTGACCCTGCCTCACACTCCCTCCCGGTCTGCCTCACACTGATCCTGACCCTGCCTCACACTGATCCCGACCCTGCCTCACACTGATCCTGACCCTGCCTCACACTCCCTCCCGATCTGCCTCACACTGATCCCGACCCTGCCTCACACTCCCTCCCGATCTGCCTCACACTGATCCTGACCCTGCCTCACACTCCCTCCCGGTCTGCCTCACACTGATCCTGACCCTGCCTCACACTCCCTCCCGGTCTGCCTCACACTGATCCTGACCCTGCCTCACACTCCCTCCCGGTCTGCCTCACCCTGATCCTGACCCTGCCTCACCCTGATCCTGACCCTGCCTCACACTCCCTCCCGGTCTGCCTCACACTGATCCTGACCCTGCCTCACACTCCCTCCCGGTCTGCCTCACCCTGATCCTGACCCTGCCTCACCCTGATCCTGACCCTGCCTCACACTGATCCTGACCCTGCCTCACACTCCCTCCCGATCTGCCTCACCCTGATCCCGACCCTGCCTCACCCTAATCCTGACGCTGCCTCACACTCCCTCCCTATCTGCCTCACACTGATCCTGACCCTGCCTCACACTCCCTCCCGGTCTGCCTCACACTGATCCCGACCCTGCCTCACACTCCCTCCCGGTCTGCCTCACACTGATCCTGACCCTGCCTCACACTGATCCTGACCCTGCCTCACCCTGATCCTGACCCTGCCTCACCCTGATCCTGACCCTGCCTCACCCTGATCCTGACCCTGCCTCACACTGATCCTGACCCTGCCTCACACTGATCCTGACCCTGCCTCACCCTGATCCTGACCCTGCCTCACCCTGATCCTGACCCTGCCTCACACTCCCTCCTGATCTGCCTCACCCTGATCCTGACCCTGCCTCACACTCCCTCCCGATCTGCCTCACCCTGATCCTGACCCTGCCTCACCCTGATCCTGACCCTGCCTCACACTGATCCTGACCCTGCCTCACCCTGATCCTGACCCTGCCTCACACTCCCTCCCAGTCTGCCTCACCCTGATCCTGACCCTGCCTCACACTCCCTCCCGATCTGCCTCACACTCCCTCCCGATCTGCCTCACCCTGATCCTGACCCTGCCTCACACTCCCTCCCGGTCTGCCTCACACTGATCCTGACCCTGCCTCACACTCCCTCGCGATCTGCCTCACCCTGATCCTGACCCTGCCTCACACTCCCTCCCGGTCTGCCTCACCCTGATCCTGACCCTGCCTCACACTCCCTCCCGGTCTGCCTCACACTGATCCTGACCCTGCCTCACACTCCCTCCCGGTCTGCCTCACCCTGATCCCGACCCTGCCTCACACTGATCCTGACCCTGCCTCACACTCCCTCCCGATCTGCCTCACCCTGATCCCGACCCTGCCTCACACTGATCCTGACCCTGCCTCACACTCCCTCCCGGTCTGCCTCACACTGATCCTGACCCTGCCTCACCCTGATCCTGACCCTGCCTCACACTCCCTCCCGGTCTGCCTCACACTGATCCTGACCCTGCCTCACACTCCCTCCCGGTCTGCCTCACACTGATCCTGACCCTGCCTCACACTCCCTCCCGATCTGCCTCACCCTGATCCTGACCCTGCCTCACACTCCTTCCCGGTCTGCCTCACCCTGATCCTGACCCTGCCTCACACTCCCTCCCGATCTGCCTCACACTGATCCTGACCCTGCCTCACACTCCCTCCCGATCTGCCTCACCCTGATCCTGACCCTGCCACACACTGATCCTGACCCAGCCTCACACTCCCTCCCGATCTGCCTCACACTCCCTCCCGGTCTGCCTCACACTGATCCTGACCCTGCCTCACACTCCCTCCCGATCTGCCTCACACTGATCCTGACCCTGCCTCACACTCCCTCCCGGTCTGCCTCACCCTGATCCTGACCCTGCCTCACACTCCCTCCCGGTCTGCCTCACACTGATCCTGACCCTGCCTCACACTCCCTCCCGATCTGCCTCACACTGATCCTGACCCTGCCTCACACTCCCTCCCGATCTGCCTCACCCTGATCCTGACCCTGCCTCACACTGATCCTGACCCTGCCTCACACTGATCCTGACCCTGCCTCACACTGATCCTGACCCTGCCTCACACTCCCTCCCGATCTGCCTCACCCTGATCCTGACCCTGCCTCACACTGATCCTGACCCTGCCTCACACTCCCTCCCGGTCTGCCTCACACTGGTCCTGACCCTGCCTCACACTGATCCTGACCCTGCCTCACACTCCCTCCCGGTCTGCCTCACCCTGATCCTGACCCTGCCTCACACTGATCCTGACCCTGCCTCACACTCCCTCCCGATCTGCCTCACCCTGATCCTGACCCTGCCTCACCCTGATCCTGACCCAGCCTCACACTCCCTCCCGATCTGCCTCACCCTGATCCTGACCCAGCCTCACACTCCCTCCCGATCTGCCTCACCCTGATCCCGACCCTGCCTCACACTCCCTCCCGGTCTGCCTCACACTGATCCTGACCCTGCCTCACACTCCCTCCCGGTCTGCCTCACACTGATCCTGACCCTGCCTCACACTCCCTCCCGATCTGCCTCACACTGATCCTGACCCTGCCTCACACTCCCTCCCGGTCTGCCTCACACTGATCCTGACCCTGCCTCACACTCCCTCCCGGTCTGCCTCACACTGATCCTGACCCTGCCTCACACTCCCTCCCGGTCTGCCTCACACTGATCCTGACCCTGCCTCACCCTGATCCTGACCCTGCCTCACACTCCCTCCCGATCTGCCTCACCCTGATCCCGACCCTGCCTCACACTCCCTCCCGGTCTGCCTCACCCTGATCCTGACCCTGCCTCACACTCCCTCCCGGTCTGCCTCACCCTGATCCTGACCCTGCCTCACACTCCCTCCCGGTCTGCCTCACACTGATCCTGACCCTGCCTCACCCTGATCCTGACCCTGCCTCACACTCCCTCCCGGTCTGCCTCACACTGATCCTGACCCTGCCTCACACTCCCTCCCGGTCTGCCTCACACTGATCCTGACCCTGCCTCACACTCCCTCCCGGTCTGCCTCACACTGATCCTGACCCTGCCTCACACTCCCTCCCGATCTGCCTCACCCTGATCCTGACCCTGCCTCACACTCCCTCCCGGTCTGCCTCACACTGATCCTGACCCTGCCTCACCCTGATCCTGACCCTGCCTCACACTGATCCTGACCCTGCCTCACACTCCCTCCCGATCTGCCTCACACTGATCCTGACCCTGCCTCACACTCCCTCCCGATCTGCCTCACCCTGATCCTGACCCTGCCTCACACTGATCCTGACCCTGCCTCACACTCCCTCCCGGTCTGCCTCACACTGATCCTGACCCTGCCTCACCCTGATCCTGACCCTGCCTCACATTGATCCTGACCCTGCCTCACACTCCCTCCCGATCTGCCTCACACTGATCCTGACCCTGCCTCACACTCCCTCCCGATCTGCCTCACACTGATCCTGACCCTGCCTCACACTCCCTCCCGGTCTGCCTCACACTGATCCCGACCCTGCCTCACACTCCCTCCCGGTCTGCCTCACACTGATCCTGACCCTGCCTCACACTCCCTCCCGATCTGCCTCACACTCCCTCCCGGTCTGCCTCACCCTGATCCCAACCCTGCCTCACACTGATCCTGACCCTGCCTCACACTGATCCTGACCCTGCCTCACACTCCCTCCCGGACTGCCTCACACTCCCTCCCGGTCTGCCTCACACTCCCTCCCGGTCTGCCTCACACTCCCACCCGGTCTGCCTCACACTCCCTCCCGGTCTGCCTCACACTGATCCTGACCCTGCCTCACACTCCCTCCCGGTCTGCCTCACACTGATCCTGACCCTGCCTCACACTCCCTCCCGGTCTGCCTCACACTCCCACCCGGTCTGCCTCACACTCCCTCCCGGTCTGCCTCACACTGATCCTGACCCTGCCTCACACTCCCTCCCGGTCTGCCTCACACTGATCCTGACCCTGCCTCACACTCCCTCCCGGTCTGCCTCACCCTGATCCCAACCCTGCCTCACACTCCCTCCCGATCTGCCTCACACTCCCTCCCGATCTGCCTCACCCTGATCCTGACCCTGCCTCACACTCCCTCCCAGTCTGCCTCACCCTGATCCTGACCCTGCCTCACACTCCCTCCCGGTCTGCCTCACACTGATCCTGACCCTGCCTCACACTCCCTCGCGATCTGCCTCACCCTGATCCTCACCCTGCCTCACACTCCCTCCCAGTCTGCCTCACCCTGATCCTGACCCTGCCTCACACTCCCTCCCGGTCTGCCTCACACTGATCCTGACCCTGCCTCACACTCCCTCGCGATCTGCCTCACACTGATCCTGACCCTGCCTCACACTCCCTCCCGATCTGCCTCACACTGATCCTGACCCTGCATCACACTCCCTCCCGGTCTGCCTCACCCTGATCCTGACCCTGCCTCACACTCCCTCGCGATCTGCCTCACACTGATCCTGACCCTGCCTCAGACTCCCTCCCGGTCTGCCTCACACTGATCCTGACCCTGCCTCACACTCCCTCCCGGTCTGCCTCACACTGATCCTGACCCTGCCTCACACTCCTTCCCAGTCTGCCTCACACTGATCCTGACCCTGCCTCACACTCCCTCCCGGTCTGCCTCACACTGATCCTGACCCTGCCTCACACTGATCCCGACCCTGCCTCACACTGATCCTGACCCTGCCTCACACTCCCTCCCGATCTGCCTCACACTGATCCCGACCCTGCCTCACACTCCCTCCCGATCTGCCTCACACTGATCCTGACCCTGCCTCACACTCCCTCCCGGTCTGCCTCACACTGATCCTGACCCTGCCTCACACTCCCTCCCGGTCTGCCTCACACTGATCCTGACCCTGCCTCACACTCCCTCCCGGTCTGCCTCACCCTGATCCTGACCCTGCCTCACCCTGATCCTGACCCTGCCTCACACTCCCTCCCGGTCTGCCTCACACTGATCCTGACCCTGCCTCACACTCCCTCCCGGTCTGCCTCACCCTGATCCTGACCCTGCCTCACCCTGATCCTGACCCTGCCTCACACTGATCCTGACCCTGCCTCACACTCCCTCCCGATCTGCCTCACCCTGATCCCGACCCTGCCTCACCCTAATCCTGCGCTGCCTCACACTCCCTCCCTATCTGCCTCACACTGATCCTGACCCTGCCTCACACTCCCTCCCGGTCTGCCTCACACTGATCCCGACCCTGCCTCACACTCCCTCCCGGTCTGCCTCACACTGATCCTGACCCTGCCTCACCCTGATCCTGACCCTGCCTCACCCTGATCCTGACCCTGCCTCACCCTGATCCTGACCCTGCCTCACACTGATCCTGACCCTGCCTCACGCTGATCCTGACCCTGCCTCACCCTGATCCTGACCCTGCCTCACCCTGATCCTGACCCTGCCTCACACTCCCTCCTGATCTGCCTCACCCTGATCCTGACCCTGCCTCACACTCCCTCCCGATCTGCCTCACCCTGATCCTGACCCTGCCTCACCCTGATCCTGACCCTGCCTCACACTCCCTCCCGATCTGCCTCACACTGATCCTGACCCTGCCTCACACTCCCTCCCGGTCTGCCTCACACTGATCCTGACCCTGCCTCACACTCCCTCCCGATCTGTCTCACACTGATCCTGACCCTGCCTCACACTCCCTCCCGGTCTGCCTCACACTGATCCCGACCCTGCCTCACACTCCCTCCCGGTCTGCCTCACACTCCCTCCCGATCTGCCTCACACTGATCCTGACCCTGCCTCACACTCCCTCCCGGTCTGCCTCACCCTGATCCTGACCCTGCCTCACACTCCCTCCCGGTCTGCCTCACACTCCCTCCCGGTCTGCCTCACCCTGATCCTGACCCTGCCTCACACTCCCTCCCGATCTGCCTCACACTCCCTCCCGATCTGCCTCACCCTGATCCTGACCCTGCCTCACACTCCCTCCCGATCTGCCTCACACTCCCTCCCGATCTGCCTCACCCTGATCCCGACCCTGCCTCACAATCCCTCCCGATCTGCCTCACACTCCCTCCCGGTCTGCCTCACACTGATCCTGACCCTGCCTCACACTCCCTCCCGATCTGCCTCACACTCCCTCCCGGTCTGCCTCACACTGATCCTGACCCTGCCTCACACTCCCTCCCGATCTGCCTCACCCTGATCCCGACCCTGCCTCACACTCCCTCCCGATCTGCCTCACACTCCCTCCGATCTGCCTCACACTGATCCTGACCCTGCCTCACACTCCCTCCCCATCTGCCTCACACTGATCCCGACCCTGCCTCACACTCCCTCCCGGTCTGCCTCACACTGATCCTGACCCTGCCTCACTCTCCCTCCCGGTCTGCCTCACACTGATCCTGACCCTGCCTCACACTCCCTCCCGATCTGCCTCACACTCCCTCCCGGTCTGCCTCACCCTGATCCTGACCCTGCCTCACACTCCCTCCCGGTCTGCCTCACACTGATCCTGACCCTGCCTCACCCTGATCCTAAGAACATAAGAACATAAGAAATAGGAGCAGGAGTAGGCCATCTGGCCCTTCGAGCCTGCCCCGCCATTCAATAAGATCATGGCTGATCTGTCGTGACTCAGCTCCACCTTCCCGCCCTCTCCCCATAACCCTTAATCCCTTCTCTTATCAAAAACCCATCAACCCGTTTCTTAAAAATATTTAGCGAGGCAGCCTAAACCACTTCAACGGGCAGAGAATTCCAGAGATTCACCACCCTTTGAGTGAAGAAGTTCCTCCTCAACTCTGTTCTAAACCGCCCCCCCTTTATCTTGAGGCTGTGCCCCCTAGTCCTACTGTCTTTTTTGAGCGGGAACAGTCTCTCCATCTCTATCCTATCCATCCCATTCATCATCTTATACGTCTCAATGAGATCTCCCCTCATTCTTCTAAACTCTAACGAGTACAAGCCTAGTTTATTCAGCCTCTCCTCATAGCTCAATCCCCTCAACTCCGGTATCAGCCGAGTAAACCTCCTCTGCACTCCCTCCAGGGCCAAAACATCCTTGCGCAGGTGCGGCGCCCAAAACTGCACACAGTACTCCAGCTGCGGCCTCACCAGTGCCCTATACAGTTGCAGCAAGACCTCCCTACTTTTATATTCAATCCCCCTCGCTATGAAGGCCAGCATCCCATTCGCCTTCCTGACCACCTGCTGCACCTGCAAGCTGGGTTTTTGCGACTCATGCACAAGGACCCCGAGGTCCCTCTGCACCGTTGCCTGCTGCAGTTTTTCGCCCCGTAAGTAATAGTCCTTCCTACCATTCCTCCTACCAAAGTGGACCACCTCACACTTGCCAACATTAAATTCCATTTGCCATTTCCTGGCCCATTCGCCCAGCCTATCTAGATCCTTCTGCAGACTCTCCACACCCTCCGCACAATTTGCCTTTCCCCCAATCTTGGTGTCATCAGCAAATTTCGACACCCTGCACTCGGTTCCCTCCTCACTCCCTCCTGATCTGCCTCACATTCCCTCCCGATCTGCCTCACCCTGATCCTGACCCTGCCTCACACTCCCTCCCGATCTGCCTCACACTCCCTCCCGATCTGCCTCACACTGATCCTGACCCTGCCTCACAATCCCTCCCGATCTGCCTCACGCTGATCCTGACCCTGCCTCACAGTCCCTCCCGATCTGCCTCACACTGATCCCGACCCTGCCTCACACTCCCTCCCGATCTGCCTCACACTCCCTCCCGATCTGCCTCACCCTGATCCTGACCCTGCCTCACACTCCCTCCCGGTCTGCCTCACACTGATCCCGACCCTGCCTCACACTCCCTCCCGATCTGCCTCACACTGATCCCGACCCTGCCTCACACTCCCTCCCGATCTGCCTCACCCTGATCCCGACCCTGCCTCACACTCCCTCCCGATCTGCCTCACACTCCCTCCCGATCTGCCTCACCCTGATCCTGACCCTGCCTCACACTCCCTCCCGATCTGCCTCACACTGATCCCGACCCTGCCTCACACTGATCCTGACCCTGCCTCACACTCCCTCCCGGTCTGCCTCACACTGATCCCGAACCTGCCTCACACTCCCTCCCGGTCTGCCTCACACTGATCCCGACCCTGCCTCACACTCCCTCCCGATCTGCCTCACCCTGATCCTGACCCTGCCTCACACTCCCTCCCGATCTGCCTCACACTCCCTCCCGATCTGCCTCACCCTGATCCCGACCCTGCCTCACACTGATCCTGACCCTGCCTCACACTCCCTCCCAATCTGCCTCACCCTGATCCCGACCCTGCCTCACACTCCCTCCCGATCTGCCTCACCCTGATCCCGACCCTGCCTCACACTCCCTCCCGATCTGCCTCACCCTGATCCCAACCCTGCCTCACCCTGATCCTGACCCTGCCTCACACTGATCCTGACCCTGCCTCACACTCCCTCCCAATCTGCCTCACCCTGATCCCGACCCTGCCTCACACTCCCTCCCGATCTGCCTCACCCTGATCCCAACCCTGCCTCACACTGATCCCGACCCTGCCTCACACTGATCCCGACCCTGCCTCACACTCCCTCCCGGTCTGCCTCACACTGATCCTGACCCTGCCTCACACTCCCTCCCGATCTGCCTCACCCTGATCCCAACCCTGCCTCACCCTGATCCTGACCCTGCCTCACACTCCCTCCCGATCTGCCTCACACTGATCCCGACCCTGCCTCACATTCCCTCCCGGTCTGCCTCACACTGATCCTGACCCTGCCTCACACTCCCTCCCGATCTGCCTCACCCTGATCCTGACCCTGCCTCACACTGATCCTGACCCTGCCTCACACTCCCTCCCGGACTGCCTCACACTCCCTCCCGATCTGCCTCACACTGATCCTGACCCTGCCTCACATTCCCTCCCGGACTGCCTCACACTCCCTCCCGATCTGCCTCACACTGATCATGACCCTGCCTCACACTCCCTCCCGGTCTGCCTCACCCTGATCCTGACCCTGCCTCACACTCCCTCCCGATCTGCCTCACCCTGAACCCGACCCTGCCTCACACTCCCTCCCGATCTGCCTCACATTCCCTCCCGGACTGCCTCACACTCCCTCCCGGTCTGCCTCACACTCCCTCCCGATCTGCCTCACACTGATCCCGACCCTGCCTCACACTCCCTCCCGGACTGCCTCACACTCCCTCCCGGTCTGCCTCACACTGATCCTGACCCTGCCTCACACTCCCTCCCGATCTGCCTCACACTGATCATGACCCTGCCTCACACTCCCTCCCGATCTGCCTCACCCTGATCCTGACCCTGCCTCACACTCCCTCCCGATCTGCCTCACACTGATCCCGACCCTGCCTCACATTCCCTCCCGGTCTGCCTCACACTGATCCTGACCCTGCCTCACACTCCCTCCCGATCTGCCTCACCCTGATCCTGACCCTGCCTCACACTGATCCTGACCCTGCCTCACACTCCCTCCCGATCTGCCTCACCCTGATCCTGACCCTGCCTCACCCTGATCCTGACCCTGCCTCACACTCCCTCCCGGACTGCCTCACACTCCCTCCCGATCTGCCTCACACTGATCCTGACCCTGCCTCACATTCCCTCCCGGACTGCCTCACACTCCCTCCCGGTCTGCCTCACACTCCCTCCCGATCTGCCTCACACTGATCCCGACCCTGCCTCACACTCCCTCCCGATCTGCCTCACATTCCCTCCCGATCTGCCTCACCCTGATCTCGACCCTGCCTCACACTCCCTCCCGATCTGCCTCACATTCCCTCCCGGACTGCCTCACACTCCCTCCCGGTCTGCCTCACACTCCCTCCCGATCTGCCTCACACTGATCCCGACCCTGCCTCACACTCCCTCCCGGTCTGCCTCACACTCCCTCCCGATCTGCCTCACCCTGATCCTGACCCTGCCTCACACTCCCTCCCGATCTGCCTCACCCTGATCCTGACCCTCCCTCACCCTGATCCTGACCCTGCCTCACACTGATCCTGACCCTGCCTCACACTCCCTCCCGGTCTGCCTCACACTGATCCCGACCCTGCCTCACACTCCCTCCCGGTCTGCCTCACACTGATCCAGACCCTGCCTCACACTCCCTCCCGGTCTGCCTCACACTGATCCCGACCCTGCCTCACACTCCCTCCCGGTCTGCCTCACACTGATCCCGACCCTGCCTCACACTCCCTCCCGGTCTGCCTCACACTGATGCTGACCCTGCCTCACACTCCCTCCCGATCTGCCTCACACTCCCTCCCGGACTGCCTCACACTCCCTCCCGGTCTGCCTCACACTCCCTCCCGATCTGCCTCACACTGATCCCGACCCTGCCTCACACTCCCTCCCGGTCTGCCTCACACTCCCTCCCGGTCTGCCTCACACTCCCTCCCGGTCTGCCTCACACTGATCCAGACCCTGCCTCACACTCCCTCCCGGTCTGCCTCACACTGATCCCGACCCTGCCTCACACTCCCTCCCGGTCTGCCTCACACTGATCCCGACCCTGCCTCACACTCCCTCCCGGTCTGCCTCACACTGATGCTGACCCTGCCTCACACTCCCTCCCGATCTGCCTCACACTCCCTCCCGGACTGCCTCACACTCCCTCCCGGTCTGCCTCACACTCCCTCCCGATCTGCCTCACACTGATCCCGACCCTGCCTCACACTCCCTCCCGGTCTGCCTCACACTCTCTCCCGGTCTGCCTCACACTGATCCTCACCCTGCCTCACACTCCCTCCCAGTCTGCCTCACCCTGATCCTGACCCTGCCTCACACTCCCTCCCGATCTGCCTCACACTCCCTCCCGATCTGCCTCACCCTGATCCTGACCCTGCCTCACACTCCCTCCCGGTCTGCCTCACACTGATCCTGACCCTGCCTCACACTCCCTCGCGATCTGCCTCACCCTGATCCTGACCCTGCCTCACACTCCCTCCCGGTCTGCCTCACACTGATCCTGACCCTGCCTCACACTCCCTCCCAGTCTGCCTCACCCTGATCCTGACCCTGCCTCACACTCCCTCCCGGTCTGCCTCACACTGATCCTGACCCTGCCTCACACTCCCTCCCGGTCTGCCTCACCCTGATCCCGACCCTGCCTCACACTGATCCTGACCCTGCCTCACACTCCCTCCCGATCTGCCTCACCCTGATCCCGACCCTGCCTCACACTGATCCTGACCCTGCCTCACACTCCCTCCCGGTCTGCCTCACACTGATCCTGACCCTGCCTCACCCTGATCCTGACCCTGCCTCACACTCCCTCCCGGTCTGCCTCACACTGATCCTGACCCTGCCTCACACTCCCTCCCGGTCTGCCTCACACTGATCCTGACCCTGCCTCACACTCCCTCGCGATCTGCCTCACACTGATCCTGACCCAGCCTCACACTCCCTCCCGGTCTGCCTCACACTGATCCTGACCCTGCCTCACACTCCCTCCCGATCTGCCTCACCCTGATCCTGACCCTGCCTCACACTCCTTCCCGGTCTGCCTCACCCTGATCCTGACCCTGCCTCACACTCCCTCCCGATCTGCCTCACACTGATCCTGACCCTGCCTCACACTCCCTCCCGATCTGCCTCACCCTGATCCTGACCCTGCCACACACTGATCCTGACCCAGCCTCACACTCCCTCCCGATCTGCCTCACACTCCCTCCCGGTCTGCCTCACACTGATCCTGACCCTGCCTCACACTCCCTCCCGATCTGCCTCACCCTGATCCCGACCCTGCCTCACACTCCCTCCCGATCTGCCTCACCCTGATCCCGACCCTGCCTCACACTCCCTCCCGATCTGCCTCACCCTGATCCTGAGCCTGCCTCACACTCCCTCCCGATCTGCCTCACCCTGATCCCGACCCTGCCTCACACTGATCCTGACCCTGCCTCACACTGATCCTGACCCTGCCTCACACTCCCTCCCGATCTGCCTCACCCTGATCCTGACCCTGCCACACACTGATCCTGACCCAGCCTCACACTCCCTCCCGATCTGCCTCACACTCCCTCCCGGTCTGCCTCACACTGATCCTGACCCTGCCTCACACTCCCTCCCGATCTGCCTCACCCTGATCCTGACCCTGCCTCACACTCCCTCCCGGTCTGCCTCACACTGATCCTGACCCTGCCTCACACTCCCTCCCGATCTGCCTCACACTGATCCTGACCCTGCCTCACACTCCCTCCCGATCTGCCTCACCCTGATCCTGACCCTGCCTCACACTGATCCTGACCCTGCCTCACACTGATCCTGACCCTGCCTCACACTGATCCTGACCCTGCCTCACACTCCCTCCCGATCTGCCTCACCCTGATCCTGACCCTGCCTCACACTGATCCTGACCCTGCCTCACACTCCCTCCCGGTCTGCCTCACACTGGTCCTGACCCTGCCTCACACTGATCCTGACCCTGCCTCACACTCCCTCCCGGTCTGCCTCACCCTGATCCTGACCCTGCCTCACACTGATCCTGACCCTGCCTCACACTGGTCCTGACCCTGCCTCACACTGATCCCGACCCTGCCTCACACTCCCTCCCGGTCTGCCTCACACTGATCCTGACCCTGCCTCACACTCCCTCCCGGTCTGCCTCACACTGGTCCTGACCCTGCCTCACACTGATCCCGACCCTGCCTCACACTCCCTCCCGATCTGCCTCACACTGATCCTGACCCTGCCTCACACTCCCTCCCGATCTGCCTCACCCTGATCCTGACCCAGCCTCACACTCCCTCCCGATCTGCCTCACCCTGATCCCGACCCTGCCTCACACTCCCTCCCGGTCTGCCTCACACTGATCCTGACCCTGCCTCACACTCCCTCCCGGTCTGCCTCACACTGATCCTGACCCTGCCTCACACTCCCTCCCGGTCTGCCTCACACTGATCCTGACCCTGCCTCACACTCCCTCCCGATCTGCCTCACCCTGATCCCGACCCTGCCTCACACTCCCTCCCGGTCTGCCTCACCCTGATCCTGACCCTGCCTCACACTCCCTCCCGGTCTGCCTCACACTGATCCTGACCCTGCCTCACACTCCCTCCCGGTCTGCCTCACACTGATCCTGACCCTGCCTCACCCTGATCCTGACCCTGCCTCACACTCCCTCCCGGTCTGCCTCACACTGATCCTGACCCTGCCTCACACTCCCTCCCGGTCTGCCTCACACTGATCCTGACCCTGCCTCACACTCCCTCCCGGTCTGCCTCACACTGATCCTGACCCTGCCTCACACTCCCTCCCGATCTGCCTCACCCTGATCCTGACCCTGCCTCACACTCCCTCCCGGTCTGCCTCACACTGATCCTGACCCTGCCTCACCCTGATCCTGACCCTGCCTCACACTGATCCTGACCCTGCCTCACACTCCCTCCCGATCTGCCTCACACTGATCCTGACCCTGCCTCACACTCCCTCCCGATCTGCCTCACCCTGATCCTGACCCTGCCTCACACTGATCCTGACCCTGCCTCACACTCCCTCCCGGTCTGCCTCACACTGATCCCGACCCTGCCTCACACTCCCTCCCGGTCTGCCTCACACTGATCCTGACCCTGCCTCACACTCCCTCCCGATCTGCCTCACACTCCCTCCCGGACTGCCTCACACTCCCTCCCGGTCTGCCTCACCCTGATCCCAACCCTGCCTCACACTGATCCTGACCCTGCCTCACACTCCCTCCCGGACTGCCTCACACTCCCTCCCGGTCTGCCTCACACTCCCTCCCGGTCTGCCTCACACTCCCACCCGGTCTGCCTCACACTGATCCTGACCCTGCCTCACACTCCCTCCCGGTCTGCCTCACCCTGATCCCAACCCTGCCTCACACTCCCTCCCGGTCTGCCTCACCCTGATCCCGACCCTGCCTCACACTCCCTCCCGGTCTGCCTCACCCTGATCCCGACCCTGCCTCACACTCCCTCCCGATCTGCCTCACACTCCCTCCCGATCTGCCTCACCCTGATCCTGACCCTGCCTCACACTCCCTCCCGGTCTGCCTCACACTGATCCTGACCCTGCCTCACACTCCCTCGCGATCTGCTTCACCCTGATCCTCACCCTGCCTCACACTCCCTCCCAGTCTGCCTCACCCTGATCC
The DNA here is from genome assembly GCA_037974335.1 of Prionace glauca. Classification (NCBI taxonomy): domain Eukaryota; kingdom Metazoa; phylum Chordata; class Chondrichthyes; order Carcharhiniformes; family Carcharhinidae; genus Prionace; species Prionace glauca. Next base: position 14,522,396 of record CM075736.1, on the reverse strand, counting down.
TGACCCTGCCTCACACTCCCTCCCGGTCTGCCTCACACTGATCCTGACCCTGCCTCACACTCCCTCGCGATCTGCCTCACACTGATCCTGACCCTGCCTCACACTCCCTCCCGGTCTGCCTCACACTGATCCTGACCCTGCCTCACACTCCCTCGCGATCTGCCTCACCCTGATCCTCACCCTGCCTCACACTCCCTCCCAGTCTGCCTCACCCTGATCCTGACCCTGCCTCACACTCCCTCCCGGTCTGCCTCACACTGATCCTGACCCTGCCTCACACTCCCTCGCGATCTGCCTCACACTGATCCTGACCCTGCCTCACACTCCCTCCCGGTCTGCCTCACACTGATCCTGACCCTGCCTCACACTCCCTCGCGATCTGCCTCACACTGATCCTGACCCTGCCTCACACTCCCTCCCGGTCTGCCTCACCCTGATCCTGACCCTGCCTCACACTCCCTCCCGGTCTGCCTCACACTGATCCTGACCCTGCCTCACACTCCCTCCCGGTCTGCCTCACACTGATCCTGACCCTGCCTCACACTCCCTCCCGGTCTGCCTCACCCTGATCCTGACCCTGCCTCACACTCCCTCCCGGTCTGCCTCACACTGATCCCGACCCTGCCTCACACTCCCTCCCGGTCTGCCTCACACTGATCCTGACCCTGCCTCACACTCCCTCCCGATCTGCCTCACACTGATCCTGACCCTGCCTCACACTCCCTCCCAGTCTGCCTCACCCTGATCCTGACCCTGCCTCACACTCCCTCCCGGTCTGCCTCACACTGATCCTGACCCTGCCTCACACTCCTTCCCAGTCTGCCTCACACTGATCCTGACCCTGCCTCACACTCCCTCCCGGTCTGCCTCACACTGATCCTGACCCTGCCTCACACTGATCCCGACCCTGCCTCACACTGATCCTGACCCTGCCTCACACTCCCTCCCGATCTGCCTCACACTGATCCCGACCCTGCCTCACACTCCCTCCCGATCTGCCTCACACTGATCCTGACCCTGCCTCACACTCCCTCCCGGTCTGCCTCACACTGATCCTGACCCTGCCTCACACTCCCTCCCGATCTGCCTCACACTGATCCCGACCCTGCCTCACACTCCCTCCCGATCTGCCTCACACTGATCCTGACCCTGCCTCACACTCCCTCCCGGTCTGCCTCACACTGATCCTGACCCTGCCTCACACTCCCTCCCGGTCTGCCTCACCCTGATCCTGACCCTGCCTCACCCTGATCCTGACCCTGCCTCACACTCCCTCCCGATCTGCCTCACACTGATCCTGACCCTGCCTCACACTCCTTCCCAGTCTGCCTCACACTGATCCTGACCCTGCCTCACACTCCCTCGCGATCTGCCTCACCCTGATCCTCACCCTGCCTCACACTCCCTCCCAGTCTGCCTCACCCTGATCCTGACCCTGCCTCACACTCCCTCCCGGTCTGCCTCACACTGATCCTGACCCTGCCTCACACTCCCTCGCGATCTGCCTCACACTGATCCTGACCCTGCCTCACACTCCCTCCCGGTCTGCCTCACACTGATCCTGACCCTGCCTCACACTCCCTCGCGATCTGCCTCACACTGATCCTGACCCTGCCTCACACTCCCTCCCGGTCTGCCTCACCCTGATCCTGACCCTGCCTCACACTCCCTCCCGGTCTGCCTCACACTGATCCTGACCCTGCCTCACACTCCCTCCCGGTCTGCCTCACACTGATCCTGACCCTGCCTCACACTCCCTCCCGGTCTGCCTCACCCTGATCCTGACCCTGCCTCACACTCCCTCCCGGTCTGCCTCACACTGATCCCGACCCTGCCTCACACTCCCTCCCGGTCTGCCTCACACTGATCCTGACCCTGCCTCACACTCCCTCCCGATCTGCCTCACACTGATCCTGACCCTGCCTCACACTCCCTCCCAGTCTGCCTCACCCTGATCCTGACCCTGCCTCACACTCCCTCCCGGTCTGCCTCACACTGATCCTGACCCTGCCTCACACTCCTTCCCAGTCTGCCTCACACTGATCCTGACCCTGCCTCACACTCCCTCCCGGTCTGCCTCACACTGATCCTGACCCTGCCTCACACTGATCCCGACCCTGCCTCACACTGATCCTGACCCTGCCTCACACTCCCTCCCGATCTGCCTCACACTGATCCCGACCCTGCCTCACACTCCCTCCCGATCTGCCTCACACTGATCCTGACCCTGCCTCACACTCCCTCCCGGTCTGCCTCACACTGATCCTGACCCTGCCTCACACTCCCTCCCGATCTGCCTCACACTGATCCCGACCCTGCCTCACACTCCCTCCCGATCTGCCTCACACTGATCCTGACCCTGCCTCACACTCCCTCCCGGTCTGCCTCACACTGATCCTGACCCTGCCTCACACTCCCTCCCGGTCTGCCTCACCCTGATCCTGACCCTGCCTCACCCTGATCCTGACCCTGCCTCACACTCCCTCCCGGTCTGCCTCACACTGATCCTGACCCTGCCTCACACTCCCTCCCGGTCTGCCTCACCCTGATCCTGACCCTGCCTCACCCTGATCCTGACCCTGCCTCACACTCCCTCCCGGTCTGCCTCACACTGATCCTGACCCTGCCTCACACTCCCTCCCGATCTGCCTCACACTGATCCTGACCCTGCCTCACACTGATCCTGACCCTGCCTCACACTCCCTCCCGGTCTGCCTCACACTGATCCTGACCCTGCCTCACACTCCCTCCCGGTCTGCCTCACACTGATCCTGACCCTGCCTCACACTCCCTCCCGGTCTGCCTCACACTGATCCTGACCCTGCCTCACACTCCCTCCCGGTCTGCCTCACACTGATCCTGACCCTGCCTCACACTCCCTCCCGGTCTGCCTCACACTGATCCTGACCCTGCCTCACACTCCCTCCCGATCTGCCTCACACTGATCCTGACCCTGCCTCACACTCCCTCCCGGTCTGCCTCACCCTGATCCTGACCCTGCCTCACACTCCCTCCCTATCTGCCTCACCCTGATCCTGACCCTGCCTCACACTCCCTCCTGATCCTCACAGGTCACATTGCATTACCAAGTGTGAGATGTCGGAATCTAGACCCAGCCTCCAGATGTAACTCCTTTCCAGCATCTTAGAATCATAGAGTCCTTACAGTTCAGAAGGAAGCCATTCAACCTACTGAGTCTGCACTGACTCACCGACAAAGCATTTTACCCAGTCCCTATCCCTGTAATCCCATGTATTTACCCCGCTATTTCCCCTAACCTTAGGACGTTAAGGGATAATTTCACATGGTCAATTTCAACTTACCTAAATGACACATCTTTTGAGTGTGGGAGGAAACCGGAGCACCCGGAGGAAACCCATGCAGACATGGGGAGAATGTGCACGTTCTACACAGACAGTGTGGAAGAATTGATCCCTGGCACTGTGAGGAAGCAGTGCTAACCATTGTGCCACCATCCTGCCCATCTTCATTTTTGATACACTGGGTGGCCATTATGTAATACTATTACTATTGAATATTGTTCTGGGGGTAGAACAATTACTCAGGACCCCCACAGAATAACCCTGTCTTCAACACTAAGTTCAGCTTTCTTAATGAGATACGATTTCATTTCTTCGGAGGGTCGTCCTTGGAATCCACTGTGTAAGATGGTGTGCCTTATTCTGGATAAGGCTAGACCTTTTTTGGGTCCAGGCTTTAATCTGCCTTGCTGACACTGACAAGGTTTCCAAAAACATCAGACCCATCACAACCTCCTCCAATGCTGATAAAGGAGTCAGGTTTGTGGGCAGTTCTGGCCCATTCAGCTAAGAGGAGAGACCGGGCAAATTGGGGTTATTCTCCTTGGAAAGATGGAGAATGAGGGGAGACCTAATAGAGGTGTATAAGATTATGAAGGGTATAGATAGAGTGAACAGCTTTTTCCCAGGTTGGATGCAAAAGTCACAAGGGGTCACGGGCTCAAGGTGACAGGGGCGAGGATAACTCAGATGTTAGAGGGAAGTTTTTCACACAGAGGGTTGGTGGGGGCCTGGAATGCACTGCCAAGTAGGGTGGTGGAGGCAGACACGCTAGGGTTGTTTAAGACTTACCGAGGTAGGCACATGAGCAGACTGGAGACGGAGGGATACAAAAGAATGTTCTAGTTGAGGATCAAGAGCCTCAGGGCATTCCTGGGAATTAATAGATTCCTATCGGCCGTCCAACAAATGTTAAGGCTCACCTATCTCTTAGGTTGGAGCTATTGGGAATATTCGGTGAATGTCTGTATGGGCTGTTGTATGTTTATTGATGTCTCTTTTTTACATCCACAGGTGATTTGGTCCATCTTGTTGTCCAACAAGGGGCATACACACGGTGGGTCGTGCGAGGGCTGCTCTTGGATGTTGCTTCGAGAGTTGCCTAGTGCTTCACGTCGTTAGTGTACGCTTAAACTGGACCAACTGACGGGCAACACAACAGCTCAGTGACTATCAATGTTTGTTGTGCAGATACAGGGACCTGGGTCGGTTCTCCAGCTTGGGTCAATGTCTGTGGGAGTTTGCACATTCTCCCCGTGCTTGCGTGGGTTTTCTCCGGGCGTTCCGGTTTCCTCCCACACCCCAAAAACGAGCTTTTAGGCTGATTGGTGTTAATAAATTGTCCCTAAATTGGATCTCCCTTAATCTGGCGCACATATAGTTCCCTAAATTTGCACCCCTTTTATTGTGGAGTCCACTAGATGCAGACAAAAGTCGTAGGTAGAAGAAGGATTGGAATGAGGTACTCGCTGAGTGTTAAAATGGGCGGCACGGGCTTGTAGGGCCGAAGGGCCTGTTTCCTGCGCTGTGCTGTTCTTTGTTCTTTGTTCAATGGGAGGCGACTTGGTACATCAGCATTAACTATCTGGGTTCCTGAATGTATTCATAGATCACCAATAACAATGCCCAATGCTGTGTCTGAACAGTGGTAAAGAGGCCCAGTGAGGGTTTGTGTTTGGTAACTGTAATAAAAACATTGACTGTAGACATATTGATGGAACTTCTTAACACCCAATACATCCGTCAACTTTCCTTCTCAATTTGAGAATATGGTCCCTCTGCATCTGAAAGGGTCGTGGAGGCATTAGCTATGGGCTTCTCTGTTCTGTCTTTCCAGCAACAAAGAACAAAGAACAACCCAGCACGGGAAACAGGCCCTTTGGCCCAACGAGCCCACGCCGCCATCTTAACAAAGCATTTTCCTACAGCTACCTTGCCCCATGTGTATGCGAATGGTTCACCTATTGTAACCAGATTCAAGGGAAAATAGTGTAGGGTCAATTTGGTGCACCAATCAGCCTAAGAGCACATCTTTGGGGTGTGGGAGGAAACCGGAGCACCCAGAGGAAACCCACGCAACCATAGGGAGAATGCGCAAACTCCCACAGACACTGGCCCAAGTCCATGTATCTGCACAGCTAGCAGTGATAGTCACTGAGCTGTTGTGGTGCCCACAACAATGTGGCAGCATCACACCAGTTTCACATGGGGAAACGTCATATTTCAAACCGAGTTCTTTCTTCGAGTGGAAATGACCCCATACAATGAGTGGGAGATGAATTGACTTGTCTATACATCACAGGGACCACTGCAATGCCTTTTATTTGTAAAGCTTCCCCCAGTGTAGGCGGTGAGCCTGGTCTTCGTATCCTCCAACCTCAGGAGTTGGATGGCCAATTGAGGTCCTTCTGATCTCCAATCACTGAGACGGCGGCTCCCGTGTCCACCCCCACCTTTAAGGAATGACTATTTACAAGTAATTCCACCATTAAGTTTTGCTGTTGCAATAAGGTTCAGTTGTAGTGTCCCTGTCTCTGAAGGAGGGGATAGCTGCATGGGATGCTCAGCTTCAGCTTCCGTCTTGGGTAACACATAGTTTGGTTGTTCCTGAAACATTGCTGTGACTGCATCCTTTGACAGTGCTTGCAGTAATCCATCATCTGGCAACCAAGCCTTTCTGTATATTCTTTAATAGTCTTAGTGTTGGGCACTGCCTTTCCTTGACTGTCTGATGGTGACAGTAGGGTTTCTATATGGGGCCCTTTTATAACTGATGGACACAAGCACTCTCCATTGAGGACTGATTCCATGAGGTTTGGAGGACATTGCTGCCCCTTGCATCTCCTGAGCCCCTATTTCCACGTTTGCATGTGGTAAGGCTATCTCAGCAGCAACTTTTAAATCCAAATTGTGTACTGCTCACAGCTTGTTTTGAATGGTTATGCCATCTATTGCCGATCAGTCCTGCAACAGTTCTTTAAGGGGTGGTCCAAATTTGCAATATTTCTACAACCTTGTGACTCAGTGACAGCTTTCCCAAGAGTTTTCCCAGTCACGTTGAAGCAATATCCCTGGAGAATTCTAGGCGCTTTGGGTCACAGTGGCTTTTTGCCAGGTCGACCAGTTCAGTCAATGTTTTGGAGCGTCCGGTTAAGCCAGACTTTTTATCATACTGAAAGTCAGAGCACCACCTGCTGTCAACAATATCACTTGTTGCTTTTCATCTCTTTTGATATTGTTAGCATGGAAGAAGAGATGTATATAATCAGTGTACTGGGCCCAGTCTTCCCCACTGCTGTCACAGGGATTGAGTTTCCCAAAGCGAGGCATAATGGCTTCTCTCTTCCCAGAGAAACTCTTGATATACATAGAACCCTACAGTGCAGAAACAGGCCCTTCGGCCCATCAAGTCTGCACCGAACACAATCCCACCCAGATCCTATCCCCGTATCCCTACACATTTACCTGCTAATCCCTCTAACCTACACATCCCAGGATACTAAGGGGCAATTTTAGCATAGCCAATTAACCTAACCCGCACATTTTTGGACTGTGGGAGGAAACCGGAGCACCCGGAGAAAACCCACGCAGACACGAGGAGAATGTGCAAACTCCACACAGGCAGTGACCCGAGCCGGGAATCGAACCCAGGACCCTGGAGCTGTGAAGCAGCAGTGCTAACCACTGTGCTACCGTGCCGCCCCCATGTTCAGAGGTTATCCAGAGAGAAAGATGGAGGAAGAAAATAATCTTTCTCCTTGTCCCCAGTGTAGTTATTCAGTAAACATGCCGGTTTCTGTCACCAACGCCCGTTATTGTGAACCAAAGGAAATGGCTGCTGCTGTGGTTCACGGTTAGATAATCTTCACCTTGGCACCAATAACTGGGGTCTGGGTAACGTTACAGCTCTAAGAATCTCGGTAGGCTGCTTCCCATTGGGCAAGCCTCCACTTGCTCTATAATACAGCTCTTATCCCACGGGGAGACCTATTAAACATGATTGCTCGTTTATTTATTAGTGTGTCACACGTAGGCTTACATTAACACATAGCAATCAAGTTACTATGAAAATCCCTGAATCGCCACACTCTGGCGCCTGTTTGGGTACACTGAGCGAGAATTTATCATGGCCAATGCACCTAACCAGCATGTCTTTCAGACTATGGAAGGAAACTGGAGCACCCGGAGGAAAGCCACACAAACAAAGGCGGCACGGTAGCACAGTGGTTAGCACTGCTGCTTCACAGCTCCAGGGTCCTGGGTTCGATTCCCGGCTCGGGTCACTGCCTGTGTGGAGTTTGCACATTCTCCTCGTGTCTGCGTGGGTTTTCTCCGGGTGCTCCGGTTTCCTCCCACAGTCCAAAGATGTGCGGGTTAGGTTCATTGGCTATGCTAAAATTGCCCCTTAGTGTCCTGGGATGTGTAGGTTAGAGGGATTAGCAGGTAAAATGTGTAGGGATATGGGGATAAGGTCTGGGTGGGATTGTGTTCGGTGCAGACTCGATGGGCTGAAGGGCCTGTTTCTGCACTGTAGGGTTCTATAAAAAAAAGGGATAACATGCAGACTCTACAGACAGTCGGGATTCAAACCTGGGTCCTTGGCATTGAGAGGCAGCAGTGCTGACCACTGTGCCGTGTCATCGATTCCCCAACATCTTCGTGGTTGTATATCCATTTGCTTCTGGAACTGAGACACTGAAGTGTTGGAAGCTGGCCTGCAGCTTTTCTCCATCATTGCCTTGTCTGTGGCTGTGGAGAGGACATCAGCACGGTAGTCACATACACCAGCAAGTGGTCTCCGGTGACAGTAGCCATCAGCGGTGAATAAACTGCTCAGACATGCGCAATGATAAGGAGAAACATCTTCAGATATTTCCTGAAATGTAGGGTGTCAGTGTGCCAGCTAGGTCCATCTGAAGGTGTTATCAATTTCATCAAGTAGACAGAATTTCATTCATTACAGGTTTTTGTTTTCAAATTCATTTACAAGACATGAGTTTGACTGTCTGGGCCAGCATTTATTGCTGACTGTCCTTCATTTCAGAATCGACCATATCGCCGTGACTTTGGAGTTACATGCAGACCAGTCCAGATAAGGACGACAGATTTCCTGCTCTAAAGGACATTAGATGAACCAGCTGGGTTCTTTTTACAAGTCATTCGATTTTTAATTCCAGATTTCTATTAAGTTCAAATTTTACTATCTGCCGTGGCGGGATTTGAACTTGGGTCCATAGGGAATTACCCTGGTCTCTGGATTACTAGTCCACCACCTCCCCTTTCACACGAAAAAAGGCTAAAATCATTGGGAGTGTCCCTATTTTCATAGAAAAATGTCATCCTGATTACCCAGGCCTGATCGGGAGGCGAAATGAATTTGAAATTAGGTTAGTGGGTCATTGTTTTGTAACTGGTCGGCGCAACATCGTGGGCCGAAGGGCCTGTTCTGCGCTGTAATGTTCTATGTTCTATGAAAGTGATGAGGACATTGCCATCTGCCATATTACTGAGTCCAGAACATTCCATAAGCTGGAACAGGGCCCAGTGTTTATTCTGGAAGGTGATTTGTAGAGAAGGGTAGGATTCAAACCCAGTGAACTCTCACTAATAGTATGACTGAGCTCAGTAATCAGATCCAATCTCTGACCCATGGAGTGGACTCTGAGTTTTTGGCGGGGTGCCACACCCACACAAACTAGGTGTCAGAAACCACTGGCTTCTTACCAGGCTCATGTGTACTCAGTTCATACTCATTGACCCAGGAGTCCCACATACTGAAATCACAGGGGCAATTCTCTTGAAAAAAAAACGAGGTGCCCAACAGGCAGGAACACGAGAGCTTTTCCCACCCATTTTCAGGGCGAACTGAGTGGAATGAATCTCATACATTGCAGAGTCCGTAACGTGATTCACACCAGTAAGGTGGGGGGAGGGGAGGTGCAGCCTGAACTCACCTGAGAAGCTGGCAAAAACGTATTGAGTGGGCCACTACGTATGTGCCAATCTGTCAGTGCGGAGATTGGTGCACTGGACCCCCACCTCACCGGGCCACCCCCATCGCTGGCTTCCATGACTCCCCAACACCGACCCTACACATTTTTCCAGTGAGGAGGAAACCGGAGCAGTCAGATGAAACCCAAGCACACACTGGGAAAATATGCAAACTCTACGCAAACACGGACCCAAGCCGGGAATCAAACCCAGAGCTAACCACTGCGCCACTGTGTTGGCCTAACTTATAAAACAAGACCTTGTTGATATGTTCGGGGAGAGCAGACCTCAACAGCAGCAAGGTGTGCTGAATCATATGTTCTGTGGCCTTTTATCAGAATCTGATTGAAGAACTAAAATTGACTAGCTTGTCTCTCCAGTGATGCTGACTGACCTGCTGAGTATTTCCAATTAATTCAGTTTTTATTATGAGTATTAATCCTGGTTCTGGTTATGTTTGTTGGCGAAAGTTAATCTGGGAGAAATCCCAGGTAATCTTTAAAATGTGCCAACAGATCATATATATATATATATATATATATATATACACCAGAAAGTGCATATGGGCCTTGGAATCTCTGGATATTGAGACATGAATGGTACCATTGAGTCAAGAGTCAATGCCAAATAAGTCCAGCTTGAGGTCAAACAGGAGAGTAGAAGCAAACCCCTTAAATTGACGACCATAGTGTCAGTCATGTTCCATCTGTGGAGACTGCTGGAATACAAATGTTTTCTCTACTATCTGAGGTGAACATTCCTTTAACCCATTCCCTAAAATGTACCCAGTGTCAGGCAATTGACCCCTCACCGAAATACTCTCTGCATCAGATGAGAGGGAGAAAGTTTAAGATAGATGTACTGGGGGAGTTTTTCATGCAGAGGGTGGGGGTGCCAGGAAGGCTCCGCTAGAGGAGGTGGTGGAGGCAGGCACATTAGCAACATTTAAGAAGTGTCGTCGACGTGGGTTCAAACAACACAAGGCAATAAGAGGGCTCAAACCTCCAAGCTTTATTACTTGCGTCCAAGAAGAACACATATACAGTGGGATACACTGCTAGGTGTCCTGTTGGTTCATACAGAGGTATTGCAGTTCTAGTTCATCACAGCAAATGAGAAGCAAGCAACTTTCTAATCTTAATTTACATATATAATCCACCAATCATAGTGTAGCTTTTTGTCCTTTCTTATCCAATAGAAAACCATCATTAGCATAATATGTCACCATATCTTGTTTTTGGTATGAGTCCTTGTACTTAGCTTTAGTCCCTGTGGCCATGGCCAGGAACATAATATTTAAGAAACAGACACAAGGTGAGATTAGTCACTTCTGTGAATAAGCAGCCGCTGACCTCACTCAGGCCTTGTCTACACATAAGCATTTTCCATTCTTGCTAACAGAGTTATCTGTCATAGTTGCTGAAACTTAATTTCTACAGGGGGTACATGAATAGCGAGGGAATAGAGGGATGCAGTCAGAGTCAGGGCAGAAGTTCTTGAGTTTAGTTAGGGCATCATGATTGGCACAGCTTGGATGGCCTGTTCTTGTGCTGTACTTTTCTTTGTTCTTTGTTTATCAGTATTAACCGGGCCAAGGTGAAGATGTTTGATATCCTTCAAGTGGTTTAAATCTACAGGCAGAAACATTGGGAGCAAACCATCCCAGGCCAGACACAAGGGTTCAAGTTACAGAAACCCAGGAGCAAGTTTTCCAATCTGTCTGGAGCATGGGAAGAACAGAAGTTCGTCAAGTGTAATAAAAACACAATAAGAAGTCTCACAGTACCTGATTAAATTCCAACAAGTTTATTTGGAATCACGAGCTTTTACTCCTTCATCAGGTGAGTGAAGATAGGTTCACAAACATGGCATAAAAAGGCAGAAACTAAATTACAAGACAATTACAGATTGAAATGTGAACCTACCTCCACTCAACTGATGAAGGAACAGTGCTCCATAAGCTCGTGAATCCAAATAACCCTGTTGGGTTTTAACCTGCTTTCTGTACCTACCCCAGTCCAACACCAGCATCTCCACATCAGTGAAAACATAGTGGAAAGATTTGCTTTTGATGAGCAGTCACTGTTATGCTACAGGAAAGGCACAAGTATTTTGGAACACAGTTACTGTCTTGTTTCTGGTGCCGAGGTCAATGCCGGCTGGCTGGCCTGTTTAATTCTTTTTCAGTTCTTTGGTACTCATGGTTTCTTCATTCAAGTCATCAATATAGGTTGTAAATAGTTGACCTCAGCACTGATCCGTGTGCCTCCCCCCCCCCCCCCCCCCCCCCCCCCACAAGTCACAGACTGGCAACTTGAAAATGTTCTAGTCTTCTGCTTCCTGTCGGTTAACCAATCCTCAACTCCATAATCCTTTATCTTGCACATTAACCACTTATGTCATCTTATCAAATTAATCTTAAAAATCCAGGTATTCACATCGATTTGTTCCCCTCAATCTACTCCACTAGTTACATCTTCAAAAAAATTAAATATTTCCAATGACTTGACCTTTTGAAACATCACATTAATTAAGTCTGACTATGAGTCTGTTTCATTTATGGGTTGTGAGTTTGCCGGCTGGTCCAGCACTTATTGCCTATCCCTAACCACCCTCCATTTCAGACAGTATTTGGTCTACGGGCTGTTTCCGGGGACGCACACTGAGACAAACATCAACTGCTGCTGGAAGGTCATCAACTCGGTGAAGGACGCACTTTGGTCCGCCCGAAACTTGCTGATCTTCCAGCTGAAAGAACTGTCCTCGACCGAGTGTTGCAGACTGGCACATTCCAAGGTCCAGGACTACGTGCTGAGGGACGGGCTGAAGCTTGGGGCAGCCACCGCAAAGGTACAATGGGGAAAGGCCTCACTGTAAGGCCTTTAACAGAGGCAGACCGAGGGCCCGGGAACTGCAGAACACCCTCGACCTGCGTAACTGTGTGCCAATCTGAGCACTAACGGAAATCTATTGAGGCATGTATATATTTTTAAGAACTGAAATGTAATTCTTGTAATTAGTAATTGTAATATTGAGACATGGATATAGTTTTTTAAGTATTGAAATGTAGACACTGTAATTTGGACAGATCTGTAAAAATGTTTTGATTCCACATTGCTTTGCTATTCGAAGCCCTGTACACTTGCAATGGATTACTTGAGATTTTTATGAATAAAGTATATTTTTGGAAAAAAAAAATTTGAGAGTCAACCAACATTGCTGTGGCTCTGGAGCCTCATGTAGGCCATTGTGCCTTTGCCTCGCCCTCCATCCCTCCTCCCCACGCGATGATTTTCTTGGTGGATTGTTAAGGGTCCTACTGGAGAGCCAGCGGGAGTCCTGAGCCACTGGCTTTAGGGAAGGCCTGTTATATTAATCAGGCAACGATGGATCTGCCCAAGAATCAGGATAGAAATCCATTAGAGGGCAGCAGCTGTGCATTTCTTGGCAGTGCCAGCAGGGGTGATGGCGCTGTTGGCGATCACCCAGGGAGAGGCCCAGGATTGCTAATGGCAGCGGGGAATGGTGGGGTGGGATCATGGGATGGGAGTCTGCAGCATGGAAAGTGGGTGTTTCTCCTCAGGCACCCCCCCTCGTTCCTGATGCTGGGTCACTCACTCAGGTACCCCTCAGCCCACCTCACCAGAAGCCCTCAATAAGCTCCGACAGGGGTGGCTTTTGGGCTTCTTACATGGCAAGCCCCCTTTGCCGGTGGATAAAACCCAGCACTGGGGGAATGAAGCTCAGAAGAGAGCATTCATGGTAAATTAAGGGTCTCAATTGGCAGCGGGACAGAACGATCGTTCATGAGCCTTCACACCCCGGAATTATTCGGGGTAGGGGTGGAAAGGTAGCGGGGTCCTCACCCACCACCCTCCCAACCATTTAAATCCTCCAGCGCCAAACACCCCTCGAGGGAGGGCCTTAAATTCCATCCAAAATATTTGTTAAACTGTGATGATAATTTCTGCCTCACAGAGATCAACATTTAGTTTAGCTCCTTTCTATAAACTTGGATTCTGGCTTCAAACTGTTAGATTTTAGCTTCAAATCCTGCTTCTTCAGAGAGTCGGTAGTGAGGCACAAGCTTTTGGTTACAAAACTTCTATTTCAAAAGCACATGATGTTCAGTCCAGCAGGGGGAGGCAATAGCCTTAATTGTCCTATCGTCAGAAACTCAGATCATATTCTGGGAACTCGGGTCCGAATCCCACTGTGGCAAACAGGGGAATTTCCATAAAAATTCTTGAATTAAGAATCTCCTGATAACCATGAAACCATTGTCTGAAAAACACATCTGGTTAACTGATATCCTTTAGGGAAGGAAATCTGCCTTCCTTACCTGGTCTGGCCTACGTGTGAATCCAGAGCCACAGCAATGTGGTTGACTCTCAACTGCCCTCTGAACAAGGGCGACAAATGCTGGCCAGTCAGTGACACCCACAAATGAGTTTTTAAAAGTACAGTGTTGAAACAAAGAAACTTTCATAGTTGCTCCTTGTTGCTCTCAGTAAATACCTTACCATTGTTCTCTAGGCTGCAGCTGGAATCAGTTCTAACCAGCTCCTCAAGCACAAGCCCATTTGCAAACAACCTTTTTACTTCTATCACAGGTTACAACAGTCTAATTCTTGATGTTCCAAATCCCTCACTTGTAAATGCTCACCCATTTTTAAAAAATATTCTAAGTCAGTTTACTCTGAATCTCTGTTTTCCTACTATATCAAATCTTTGGTCCCCTTTTGCTGGTTTGTTTTTCAATTTTCAGACTTATTATTGTTCTTCAGAGCATTACAATCTCATATAAGATAGAACCCTACAGTGCAGAAACAGGCCCTTCGGCCCATCGAGTCTGCACCGAACACAATCCCACCCAGACCCTATCCCCATATCCCTACACATTTTACCTGCTAATCCCTCTAACCTACACATCCCAGGATACAAAGGGGCAATTTTAGCACAGCCAATGAACCTAACCCGCACATCTTTGGACTGTGGGAGGAAACCGGAGCACCCGGAGAAAACCCACGCAGACACGAGGAGAATGTGCAAACTCCACACAGGCAGTGACCCGAGCCGGGAATCGAACCCAGGACCCTGGAGCTGTGAAGCAGCAGTGCTAACCCACTGTGCTACCGTGCCGCCCTAATATTACCCTTAACTTTTTAGGAAGCCACAGGTGGATCGTGAGTTTTTGTTTCTATATATATATGTGGGATGATTAAGTGGGCAGATAAATGGCATACAGAATTTAACCCTAAAAAGCGTGAGGTGATACACTTCGAAAGGAATAATTTGACCAGGAAGTATTCAATGAGCAATATGACACTGAGAAGTTCTGTGGAACAAAGGGACTTGAGCTTCTTTGTCCATGGATCGCTAAAGGTGGAATGGCATGTTAGTAGGATGGTGAAAGAGGCATATGGGAGACTTGTCTTAAGCAATGGAGGCATAGATTACAAAAACAGGGAAGGCATCTTCTGTTGAATAGAACGTTGGTAAGGCCACAGCCAGATTACTGTGTGCAGATCTGGTCCCCATATTATAGGAAGGATGTGATTGCACTGGAGCAGGTGCAGAACAGAATCACCAGGGTGTTACCTGCGATGGAGCATTTAAATTGAGAGGTTCGATAGGCTTGGGTTGTTTTCATCGGAGCAAAGGAGACTGAGGGGGCAACCTGATCGAGGTGTACAAGAATATGAGGGCCATGGATAGAGTGGATAAGGAGCAGCTGCTCCCCTTGGCTGAAGGATCAGTCATGAGGGGACATATATTCAAAGTGAAGGGCAGGAGGTTTTGGCCAGTTTTGGGAAAAACATTTTTACCCAGAGGGTGGCGACATTTTTACCCAGAGGGTGGAATGCACTGCCTGGGAGGATGGTAGCGGCAGGTACCTCACATCCTTTAAAAAGTACCTGGATGAGAACTTGGCACGTCATAACATTCAGGACTGTGGGCCAAGTGCTGGGAAATGGGATTAGGTGAGAGTTCAGGTGTTTCCTCCATGTCAACGAATAGTCTAGTTGGAGGCATGAGCGGCATAGGCTTGGAGGGCCGAAGGGCCTGTTTCCTGTGCTGTATTGTTCTTTATTCTTTCTTTGTTCTTTGTCAGTGCAGACTCAATGGGCTGAAGGGCCTCATCTGCACTATATGATTCTATGATTCTTCATGAAACATATTTTTGTTTTTTGGCCAGAATTTTCGCAGTAGCTCTGCTGCAGAGGTAAACTTGGATGGGACAGGAAGATCCCACTGGCAGGAGAGGCTGAAGAATCCCACCCTTTGAATCATTTCCCTCAATGTTTTTCACTTCTTATTTACCAACATATCTTTTATGTAATTGTGTGTTTTGCTTTATTGAAATTTAAGACTTATGTTTTGGATTTGGATATTGTTGTGAACCCTGTGGAGATCCGTAACTCAAAAAAGAACACATTTGCTGAATGACACCGCACCCCCCCCCCCCCCCCCCCCCCCCACCTAATCAAAAAATTACCGGAAATCAGAATCAGTATAAATTAAGCATAAATTATATCATGATTGGTATAAACCAGAAATTACACCTAGAATAACACAACAAAGATATCCAATGGGTCTACTCCACTTGTATAGCACTGTGTTCAGTCACAAAGTTCTTCCAAACTTGGATTCTCCTTGGGCAAAATTCCTGTCCCTTTCTTTCAAGGATTTTAGTGGATTTTCCACAGGCAGTGACTTGATATAAACAAGGTTCTGCCAGTGTAATCTTCTACACAATTGCAAACTTCTTCCCAGAATCTTCTCAACTTTCAGCTCCCATTAGTTTTGCTAACATGAATCCACCAGAAATCTCTTTACCTTTTTACATTATGGCCAATTCTGTGCATTCAATCTTTCATTCGCAAATGATAGAAATAGCAGCAATAGTTAGAAATAAGCTTTCTGACTACTCAGGAATATGGATCTCTGACTTGTTTCGCTGACCCATTCCTCTCTCCAGACTGTTCCTTCCCTCTCTGTGCCTGCCTGGAATATGGCCTCCTTTTTTTGGCTTCTTCCTGTTGGTATTGTTTCCAGGTCACAGGTCACCAGGATGGAAGTACCAGTATTTCTCATTATCCAAAATTATAATTCAATCCTGTACAGGCGATACAAACTCATAAAAAGTATATACATTTTTTTCAAAACAATTGAAAGAATTACATATGTTAATTTCTGTGACTGTTTCTGAGTCAATGGTTATCACAACATGTTCCTGTCAAAATAACACAAAATTTAATTGTATTATGTTCATTTTCACCAGGAGGACCTTTCTCTGTCAGATTACTAATTAACCCTGTTTTAGTAATATATATGGCAGCACAATGGTTAGCACGGCTGCCTCGCAGCGCCAGGGACCCGGGTTTGATTCCCGGCTTGGGTCACTGTGTGTGCAGAACCTGCCCGTTCCCCCTGTGTCTGTGTAGGTTTCCTCCGGGTGCTCCAGCTCCTTCCGTCAGTCCGAAAAACATGTTGATTAAAATTCCATCACACTCATAACTTGTACCTTGTAGATGGTGGACAGGCTTTGGGAAGTCTTAGAAAATATTAAGTTCCCAAATGGAAACTTTGCAACCATGTCTTTCTAATGGCAATGATATCAAACCCATTCATTCCTGTTTGTGACTCCTGTTATCTGTCGCATTACAAATTCTTGCTGCCTTCAGATAAAGAGCCTATCATTTTTATTACCTCATTTCTTTGCTTGGACTTTGTTGGCTGATGCCTGTTAAACTCTCTGGGTGGAATTTTCCCGTCTGGCCTGCCATGTGAATCATACAGGACGGGGGTGGACTATGCAAAGGTCCATTGATCCCGGCAGGATTTTCCAGACTTGGGGCAAGTGCGGCCAGAGAATCCCGTCCTCTTTCATTTCCTGTTCCAACCCTGTTTTGCTAAACTGTTTAATTGCTTTAACTTTTCTCTTTAGATTTCTACATTTCCTTCTGCCCTGGCCTATTATCCCCTTTTCTCTTTAGTTTAAACTCCTGTCCAGAGTTCTAATGATATGATTTGGCAGGACAATGATCTCTGCTCATCCATTTCCAATAACCCTAACATCTTGCCATTACACAGTTCAATCGAACCTTCCTTCGTTCCAGAGTTTCACTTCCGCTCGTTAGTTATTTTCCGCATGAAAAGAAAGCTTCCTGACTTCAGGACTAATATTGCATTTTACTCACCTGAACTTGTGTCTCTTTATCCAGTTTAGTTAAAGGATTTGCCTTTTCCATTCCCTTAACCTGCTCCTGCAACTCTGTAAAATCGCCTGTCAAATGCCTCACAGCACCAGGGACCCAGGTTTGATTCCCAGCTTGGGTCACTGTGTGGAGATTTGCACATTCTCGCTGTGTCTGCGTGGGTTTCGTCCGGATGCTCCAGTTTCCTCCCACAGTCTGAAAGATGTGCTGGTTAGGTGCATTGACACGAATAAGCACAGTAGTGTGGCGGACTACCATAGAACCCTACGGTGCAGGAAGAGGCCCCTTGGCCCATCGATTCTGCACCGAACACAGTCCCACCCAGGCCCTACCCCCACATATTATACCCACTAATCCCTCTAACCTCTGCTACCCTGGACACCAAGGGGCAATTTCTTAGCATGGCCAATCAACCTAACTCACACATCTTTGGACTGTGAGAGGAAACCGGAGCACCCAGAGGGAACCCATGCAGACACAAGGAGAATGTGCAAACTCCACACATGATGTGGGTATTCCGGCGTTGGACTGGCGTAAACACAGTAAAAAGTCTGACAACACCAGGTTTTAGTCCAACCTATTTATTTGATAAATAGGTTGGACTAAAACCTGGTGTTGTCAGACATTTTACTGTGCAAACTCCACACAGACAGTGACCCGAGCTGGGAATCGAACACAGGAGGCTGGAGCTGTGAAGCAGCAGTGCTAACCGCTGTGCTACCGTGCTGCCCAATGACTAGGGGAATTCCAAAGTGGCTTCATTGCAGTGTTAATGTAAACCTTATTTGTAACTAATAAATAAACTTTAAACTTTACTTTCTCCCCATCTCTGTGTGGATTTCCTCTGGGGTGCTTTGGTTTTCCTCCCACAGTCCGAAAGACGTGTTGGTTAGATGCATTGGCTATGTTAAATTCTCCCTCAGTGTAATCAAACAAGTGCCAACTTGTGGGGACTAGGGAATTTTCACATAGGGCATTGGTGAGGCCGCAGCTGGAGTACTGTGTGCAGTTTTGGGCGCCGTACTTACGCAAGGATATTTTGGCCTTGGAGGGAGTGCATAGAACATAGACATAGAACATTACAGCACAAACAGGCCCTTCGGCCCTCGAGTTGCGCCGATCACATCAACCCCACCAATCTATAGACCTATCTATAACCCCCAATCCCATTAAACCCCATATACTCATCCAGAAGTCTTTTAAAAGACCCCAGCGAGTTCGCCTCCACCACCGACGACGGCAGCCGATTCCATTCACTCACCACCCTCTGAGTGAAAAACTTACCCCTAACATCACCTCTGTACTTCCCTCCCCGCACCTTAAATCTGTGTCCTCTCGTAGCGACCATTTCAACCCGGGGAAATAGCCTCTGAGAGTCCATCCTATCTATTCCTCTCAACATTTTATAAACTTCTATCAGGTCGCCTCTCAACCTTCGCCTCTCCAGGGAAAAGAGTCCCAGCTCCCTCAACCTATCTTCATAAGGCATGCCTCCCAGTCCAGGCAACATCCTTGTAAATCTCCTCTGCACCCTTTCAATAGCTTCTACGTCTTTCCTATAGTGAGGCGACCAGAACTGCGCACAGTACTCCAAATGAGGCCTGACGAGGGTCCTGTAAAGTTGCAGCATTACCTCCCGACTCCTAAACTCAATCCCTCGATTAATGAAGGCCAGTACACCATACGCCTTCTTGACCACCTCCTCCACCTGCGAGGCCGATTTAAGAGTCCTGTGAACCCGGACCCCGAGATCCTTCTGCTCTTCAACGCTACTAAGACTCCTGCCCTTAATAGTGTATTCGTTCATCCCGTTGGTTCTACCGAAATGGACGACTACACATTTATCCGCGTTGAAGTCCATCTGCCACTTCTCCGCCCATTCCTGCATCCTATCTATGTCCTGCTGCAACTTTTGACATCCTTCCAGACCATCCACAACACCGCCGACCTTCGTGTTATCAGCGAACTTGCTAACCCAACCCTCCACTTCCTCATCCAGGTCATTTATGAAAATGACAAACAGCAAGGGTCCCAGAACAGATCCCTGGGGCACCCCACTGGTGACTGACCTCCATTCCGAAAAAGCCCCATCCACAGCCACTCTCTGCCTTCTGCAGGCAAGCCAGTTCTGGATCCACAAGGCCAAAGGCCCTTGGATCCCATGCCCTCTCACCTTCTCAAGAAGTCTCAGAGGAGGTTTATTAGGCTGATGCCGAGTTGAGGGGGTTGAACTATGAGGAGAGGCTGAATAAACTAGGCTTGTACTCGTTAGAGTTTAGAAGAATGAGGGGAGATCTCATTGAGACGTATAAGATGATGAATGGGATGGATAGGATAGAGGTGGAGAGACTCTTCCCGTTCAGAAAGGACAGTAGGACTAGGGGGCACAGCCTCAAGATAAAGGGGGGCAGTTTAGAACAGAGTTGAGGAAGAACTTCTTCACTCAAAGGAGAATCTCTGGAATTCTCTGCCCGTTGAAGTGGTGGAGGCTGCCTCGCTAAATATTTTTAAGACGCGGGTTGATGGGTTTTTGAGAAGCGAGGGGATTAAGGGTTATGGGGAGAGGGCGGGAAGGTGGAACTGAGCCACGACAGATCAGCCATGATCTTATTGAATGGCGGGGCAGGCTCGAAGGGCTAGATGGCCTACTCCTGCTCCTATTTCTTATGTTCTTAATGTAAGCCTACTTGTGACACTAAGTAAACTTTAAAAAAAACTGATTCACCAAATCTTATCAGCATTTATTCCTTCTGCCCTAATGTGCTGATTGAGCTTTCCATTCATTGCACCCATGGATGGGGTAGAGTCCATGATAGGGGAGATCACTGTATTCATGGGGCAAGAGGTCTCCGTTTGTTTCATTATTTTGTATGTAATTAATCTAACTCATTTATTGCTCCTCAGACTTGGCGTTCTTTATGTCATACAGAACTTAACCCTTAGTTGATGAATTTCAGTACCTCAGGCAAGGGAAAAGTGTTTTACTGATTATCACAGACCTTTTATAATTCCAGTATTGAGCACAGGAGACATTTCTGTTGTAAAAATGATTTTTTTTAATGAATGGGACTTAAATAAAGCATTGACATTATAAAATATGCAGATAATAAAAATAATAAGTTACAAAAACAAAGCACAGCCTGATGTAAAATAAAAGAATTAATTTGAGACCAGTAACAAAATGTCATAATCCTTTGGAGTTTATAGTAATATTCAACAAGTGTTAGCTGTAACTGCTGTTCCAAAACTAAAGCAAAGTTGATTCTAATTCATATTCGCGTTTCAAAAATATTCTATGTAACTATATGAAACAAGTCAAATACATTGATTACACTCCAAAATTAAATCAGAATAATGATCCTTTCAATCTTTATAGGTCTGGTAATGAAAATCAGAGAATGTTCCTGGCTCGAACCTGGCCCACTCCCACCTCTTCCCTCTGCCCCATTTACTCTCCCTCACCCAACCCCTTTCCCTTCCCCTCCCCTGATTCCACTTCAGGCTTGTACAGGAGACTTGACTGTGGATAATTCAGCAAACACGGACACACGTACATTCAGACAATTTACTCGTTCACTCACTCACATACACCCACTCTTTCACACATATACACTCGCTTACTCACATTCACGCATGTACACACGCTCACGCAGACTCATGCCACTCTCACAAACAAGCACTCACGCATAGTCTTGCTCACACAGTCTCCACCACACACACACACACAGACATAGTAATGAGTCTGTGCAGTAGACATCATTAAGCAACAACTGAGAGCAGGAATTCTGGCTGAGTTTCCCCTCCCTGACCCATGAGACATTAAGGAAGCCCCTGATATCTGTCAGAGTCAGATTAATTTAGCCAGCACAGATCAACAGTTGGCCTGGGGATGTGGATGTTCCAAGCCTGTACTAATTAGTTAGTTACTCCCTTAACCAGATGACACAAGGGGAGAGGCGTTGCATCCTTATTTATCTGTTTGACACCCTCATTACAACAGACTGATTCTTTGTTTTAACTGCAGCAGCTGATTGGCCACATCGCTGGGAAGGTCAATGTTGACTTGGTCTTCAAAATATTTTCTGATTTCTTCTATTTCCTCTTCCCAGAATTCTTTCTCGACACTGAAGAGTGCGTCCATGTTGACCTGACCGAGGCCCTTGATGTTCAGGGCGCCGTCTGCAGGAACGAAGCCCAAAGGAGAGTGTTTGGCGCAGTCCTCCCCGTCGATCCTCCGGAACATCCACTCCAGGACTCGGCAGTTCTCCCCGAAGCCCGGCCACAGGAAGTTGCCCTGAGTATCTTTGCGGAACCAGTTGACGTGGAAGATCTTGGGGAGTTTAGAGTTGCTCCTGTGCTCCATGCTGAGCCAGTGTGATAGGTACTTGCCAAAATTGTACCCAAAGAAAGGCCGCATGGCGAAAGGGTCGTGCATAATGACCTTCCCTGTGGAACAATGACAAAAGGGGCAATGAAGAACTGATGCTGAGGGTGACACAGGAACTACACAAGTTTGTTCATAAGGAGATAAACAACACCACAACCTAATCAGCCCATTTCACATCAAGCCTAAAGTGACTGCTTTCTGTTTCATGTAGATAATGAATGTTAGGTTCCTCACTCCACATCTACTTGTATTCCCAGTGTCCTAGCGCTGAGTTTCCCAGTGTCTTAGTGTTGTTTTTCCCAGCGTCCCAGTGTTGTTCCCCAGTGTCCCAGTGTTGTATCCCAATGTTGTTTCCCCAGTGGCCCTGTATTTTTTCCCCAGTGTGCCAGTGTTGTTCCCCAGTGTCCCAGTGTTGCTCCTAGTGTCCCAATATTGTTCCCCAGTGTGCCAGTGTTGTTCCCCAGTGTCCCTGTGTTGCTCCTAGTGTCCCAATATTGTTCCCCAGTGTGCCAGTGTTGTTCCTCGGTGTCCCAGTGTTGTTCCCCAGTGTCCAATGTTGTGTTCCCCAGTGTGCCAGTGTTGTTCCCCAGTCCAATGTTGTGTTTCCCAGTGCCCCAGTGTTGTTCCCCAGTGCCCCAGTGTTGTTCTCCAGTGTCCAATGTTGTGTTCCCCAGTGTGCCAGTGTTATTCTCCAGTGTAAAAAGTCTGACAACACCAGGTTTTAGTCTAACCGATTTCTCCAGTGTGCCAGTGTTGTTCCAAGTATGCCAGTGTTGTTCCCCAGTGTGCCAGTGTTGTTCTCCAGTGTGCCAGTGTTGTTCCCCAGTGTGCCAGTGTTGTTCCCCAGTATGCCAGTGTTGTTCCCAGTGTGCCAGTGTTGTTCCCCAATATGCCAGTGTTGTTCCCCAGTGTCCCAGTGTTGTTCCCAGTGTCCCAGTGTTGTTCTCCAGTGTGCCAGTGTTGTTCTCCAGTGTGCCAGTGTTGTTCCCCAGTGTGCCAGTGTTGTTCTCCAGTGTGCCAGTGTTGTTCCCAGTGTGCCAGTGTTGTTCCCCAGTATGCCAGTGTTGTTCCCCAGTATGCCAGTGTTGTTCCCCAGTGTGCCAGTGTTGTTCCCCAGTGTGCCAGTGTTGTTCCCCAGTGTGCCAGTGTTGTTCCCAGTGTCCCAGTGTTGTTCTCCAGTGTGCCAGTGTTGTTCCCCAGTGTGCCAGTGTTGTTCTCCAGTGTGCCAGTGTTGTTCCCCAGTGTGCCAGTGTTGTTTCCCAGTGTGCCAGTGTTGTTCCTCAGTGTTATTCTCATACCTTTGTGTTCCGCTGCAGCTGTAGCCTCTGATCTCATGGCTGCTCCGATAAAAACACCATGCTGCCAGTTGAAAGCTTCATAAACCAGAGGAACGCCTGGAACAGAATGACCAAGAATGTCTTTGAAATAATGAATATACATAAATAATCAATATACATTAGTGTGAATGAGTATATCTTAGTAGAGGCAGACTAAAGAAAGCTTTACCCTCTTTGGAAAATAAGCGCTAAACTGAAAGACGTGTTTACAAAATTCCAAACGGCAGCTGTGCAGTTTAATATGATCAGAATAAACAACAGGGCATTGAGGTTAGTTACTAACAGGATAGAACTGCAAAGCGGATAAGTTATGTTAAACTGAGAGAGGATTTGTTAGACCATAAGTGGGATCCTATACACAGTTCCAGTGCAACAAAAGCAAAATACTGCAGATGCTGGAATCTGAAACAAAACAGAAAATTCTGGAAAATCTCAGCAGGTCTGACAGCATCTGTGGACAGAGAATAGAGCCAATGTTTTGAGGCTAGATGATCCTTTGTCAGAGCTGATAAAGAGTGATCTAGACCTGAAACAAGCTGGCACGGTGGCACAGTAATAATAACCAGTAATACTGGTTAGTAATACTGCCTCGCAGTAGCAGGGATCCAGGTTCAATTCTGGCCTCGGGGGTGCTGTCTTGCCAGAATTTTACTGCCTTGCCCACCCGAGGTTTGTAAGGTGCCACCTGAGGCCAATGGAGAATGCCATTCTGCAAGCCTCGCCCTCACCGATGCTGGGAAAGGCGAGGCAGTAAAATTCCGATCACTGTGTGGAGTTTGCAAGTTCTTCCTGTGGCTGAGTGGGTTTCCCCGGGTGCTCCGGTTTCTTCCCAAACTCCAAAGATGTGCAGGTTAGGTGGATTGATCACGTTAAGTTGCCCCTTAGTGTCAGGAGGATCAGCAGGGCACATACGTGTGATTACGGGGGATAGGATGGGATTGTTGTCAGTGCAGATTTGATGGGCTGAATGGCCTCTGAAACATTGGCTATATTCTCTGTCTCTCTCTCTCTACAGGTGCTGTCTGACCAGCAGAGATTTTCCAGCATTTTCTGCTTTTGTGACGCAGTTCCAGTCTCCATTTTATGTGAAGGACAAAGGCACCAGAGATGTTTTAACAAGATTTACGAGGACAATAGTGAAATTGAGAGATTGTAGCTATCAGGGAAGATGGAAATGGTTGCGGTTCCTTTGTTAAGCAATTGAAGAATGAAGAATGTCCAAACACAGGCATGTTTTAGATTATGAAAGCCCGTAAGCAGAGTCAATGCAGACATGGATCTGCTGATAGGGTGAAATGGGGGTGAAGAGGAAGCAGACTGGTGCAGAATCAATAGTAACATAGACCTGTTGGGCTGAACGGCCTGCTGTAAGTACCATGTGATTCTTATGTAAAATCACACATATATTTTAATACTGTTACACAGTCTTCCCAGTTACAGCCTTTCACTAAATGTCTACTACCAGATTCCCTGAGCTCCCTCAGCAGCTTTCCAGCACAACACCAACACAGCTGACTCAATCTGACCCAAATGTTTAGCTGTGTTGTTCTACACATTACACTATTGTACCTTTTGGCCTGCGTCCTCCAAAGACAATCCCTTCAATGGGAACTCCTTCAGGAGACTCCCAATCTGGGTCGATGATCGGACATTGTCTGGCAGGAGTACAGAACCTGGAGTTGGGGTGCGAACATGGCTCTCCATCTTCTGGACTCCACGCTTTGTTTTTCCATGAAGTTACGGTGACGCCGGGGGGCAGATTGTCATCGATTCCTTCCCAATAAACCCCTCCATCGCTGGTCTCTGCTACGTTGGTGAAAATGGTGTTCTTGCTGATAGTTTTCATTGCGTTTGGGTTTGTTTTGAGAGACGTTCCAGGCGCCACACCAAAGAAGCCATTTTCTGGGTTGATTGCTCTCAGGTTACCTGTGGGAAGGTCGAGTAAGGGAGGTATTAATAAAGTGACTGGACTTTCACCAGGCAATGCACCTTCGAAACAGAGCAATCACTTTCCTCATTGAATCATTTCACATCTACCTTAAACTATAAAGACAAGCTGAGAGAAACAAACCTTGTTCATCGAATTTCATCCAGGCAATGTCATCTCCCACACACTCGACCTTCCAGCCAGGCAATGTGGGATTCATCATGGCCATGTTTGTTTTCCCACAGGCACTGGGGAAGGCTGCAGCAATGTACTTCTTCTGACCTTTGGGATTGGTCACTCCCAGGATCTGGGGAGGAAGAGGAGAAGCTGATGAGTGAATGATGTCTGTTTGCTGACCCTACAGTCTAATCTACATTTCTTATACATGCAGCATGGGATACGCAGTGTGTGCCTGTACTCACACTGACACAGGCTGAACAGCCTAGCATTGTTGAGTATTTCTGCACCATTTGTTTTATTCCTTCAATGGATGTGGGTGTTGCTGGCTGGGCCAGCATTTATTGCCCATCCCTAAATACCCTTGAAACGTGCTTGAGGCCATTTCAGAGGGCAGGCCATTGCTGTGGATCTGGACTCACATGTAGGTATGGACGGCAGATTTCCTTCCCTAAAGGACATTAGTGAACCGGATGGGTTTTTACAACAATTGACAATGTGATTGTGATTGTGTGATTTCAAGAATAACACAGATATAGCTCTTGGAGCTGAAGGGATATGGAGGAAGGTGGAATCAGGATATTAAATCAGCCATCACCAAATGAATAATGGAGCAGGCCCATTTCTAGTTTCAATGCTCACCAATAGATTTTTCATTCTTTTTTTTAATTGAATTTAAATTTCACCATCTGCTGTGGTGGGATTTGAACCTGAGTCCCCAGAGAACTCCCCTGGGTCTCTGGATTACCAGCATTGTGACATTATCACTACACCACTGCCTCCCCCTTTATCTTGTGGCGATGCTGGCATTGGACTGGGAGTCCAAATTTGTGTCTTTATATGCCCTGTTTGTAAATAGAACTCCCACTCACCTGATGAAGGGGCAGTGCTCCAAAAGCTAGCGGCTTTTGCTACCAAATAAACCTGTTGGTCTTTAACCTGGTGTTGTGAGGCTTCTTATTGTGTTTACCCCTTTATCTCGCATGGCTGATCCCAAATGATTTAAATTCCCCCAGTAATGATAACACCTGAAACACTTCATTTAATCTAAAGTTCAAACATTATTCAGCTCTGTGTGAGACAGAGAAACATGACTCATTGTCTAGCAACTCCTCAGTGGCAGAATGTGCAATTAAATAGCACCTTTCAAGACCTCAGGATGCCCCAAAGAACATCCCAGAAACTGACGCACTTTTGAAGCACAGTGAATGACATGATATCCATAGAACCATAGAACCCTACAGTGCAGAAACAGGCCCTTCGGCCCATCGAGTCTGCACCGAACACAATCCCACCCAGACCCTATCCCCATATCCCTGCTAATCCCTCTAACCTTTACATTCCAGGATACTAAGGGGCAATTTTAGCATAGCCAATGAACCTAACCCGCACATCTTTGGACTGTGGGAGGAAACCGGAGCACCCGGAGAAAACCCACGCAGACACGAGGAGAATGTGCAAACTCCACACAGGCAGTGACTTGAGCCGGGAATCGAACCCAGGACCCTGGAGCTGTGAAGCAGCAGTGCTAACCACTGTGCTACCGTGCCGCCCCAGAAACACAGCACCTAGCAAGCGCATAGCAAGATCCCACAAACCGACAGTGAATGGCCAAATCAACTAGTTTTAGTGACATTGGTTAAGGGATAAATATTACCAGATAAACGGGATGAGAAAATTCATCCTTTATCCTTCAAAATGATGCCGTGAAACCTTTTATACTGACATGAGAGTCCAGAGATAGTTTCAGTTTAATATCTCATCTGAAAGATGTCAGTTGTGACTATGCAGCATTCCTACAGTACTGACTGGGTTGTCAAACCCAGTATCCCCAAGTATCTGGAGGGGGACCTGGATCATTCACCTCTGATGGGAAGTGAGAGGACTATCACCTCTATCAGTATCTCTGTCAGAGCGATGACATGATGGCACAGTGGTTAGCACTGCTGCCTCGTAAAACCCCAAGGACCCGGGTTCAACCGAAAACAGAAATCATTGGAAAATCTCAGCAGGTCTGGAGAGAGAATAGAGCCAACATTTTGAATCTGGATGACCCTTTGTCGGAGCTAAAGGCCAAGAAAATCAGGAAAGATTTATACTATGAGGTGGGGGGACGGGACAGTAATAGTTCCAAAGGAATGTAAATGACGGCTGAAAGAGGTGATAAAAGTGTCCCATTTCCTTTCTGTTTCAGATTCCAGCATCTTTTGCTCTACCCAGGTTCGATTCCCAGCTTGGGTCACTGCCTGTGTGGAGTCTGCACATTCTCCCCATGTCTGGGTGGGGTTTCCTTCAGGTGATCCAGTTTCCTCCCACAGTCCGAAAGATGTGTTCCATTGACCCTGATAAATTCTCCCTCAGTGTACCCGACCTCGCGCCGGTGTGTGGCGACAGTAACTTCAACGCAGTGTTAATGTCAGCTCACTTGTGAGAATAAGCTTTAAAACTTTGCTTTAATCAATCCAGCAAGATCGACATCTCAATGCAGAGTTTAAATCTGACATTTGCCTTATTTCAGAAGTTTGCTTCTTTCATGAGCGAGAGCTTTATTACAAGCGCAGCCGTTAAAGATGTAGAAAGTAAAGAGTAACTCCTGTATTCTTACCAGCATGTGCTCAGCCAGCCAACCCTCTTCCTGAGCAATCCTGGAGGCAATGCGCAGAGCGAAACACTTCTTCCCCAGCAGCGAGTTGCCTCCATAACCGCTCCCGAATGAAATAATCTCCCTGCGCTGAGGTATGTGGGCGATTAGTGTCAGCTCGGGATTGCAGGCCCAGTTATTGACCAGTGGCCCTAAGTACAAGAGATGGATTGTTACCCAAAGCTGGATAAAAATCTGCTGGATCAAAGGAGAAGACCCCTTCTCCTACCCCTTCCCTCCCCTCCCTGCCACCACACGCACAGAATTATCATTCATTCCAAAGATGCTGAATCCAAACTCACTCTTTAGCGGTAAGGGGCATCCGACTGAATGAAGACATTTGACAAACTGGCCGGTCCCCAGGGTCTCCAGTACAGCTGATCCCATGCGAGTCATGATTCTCATGCTAGCCACGACATACGGTGAATCGGTCAGCTGGATCCCGATCTTGGACAGAGGAGACCCCACAGGTCCCATGCTGAATGGGATCACATACATTGTACGGCCTAAAGATTGAGAGGAAGAAAATTGTTGCTGAGACTATTCTGGGATGGAATTCGCTTGTTCTTTAAATCCTTATAAACTCAAGATTAAGCTCACATATTGTCATCATCCCAGCCCAGATACTGTCTATTAAAGCATTTACAGCAATACTGGTGGAATAACAAATATCCTGAGTAACACCAAGATAGTTATCTCACCATTGGATTAGGATGAGGACATAAGAATGGAGCTCAGAATTTCCTCCTATGGTCCAAACACCAAGCTCCCTTTCAACTGTCATTTGTACAACCCATCCTGAGACAGAGAGACGGGGATAAAAGTTCCTTCGATTTTGATTGCGTGTTTGGCTGACATTTATCTGGCTGGCAACACATTGGCACAGTGGTTAGCACAGCTCCAGGGTCCCAAATTCAATTCTGGCCTTGGGTCACCGTCTTTGTGGAGCCTGCACATTCTCCCCGTGTCTGCGTGGGTTTCCTCCAGGTGCTCCAGTTTCCTCCCACAGTCCAAAGGTGTGCAGGTTAGGTGAATTACCCATGGTAAATGGCTAATTACAGGGATAGGGCAGGGGAGAGGGCCTGGTACAACACTCGTTCAGAGAGTCAGTGCAGACTCGATGGGCCGAATGGCCTCTTCTGCACTGTAGGGATTCTATGATTCTATGATCTACATTGTGCATTGTTCATGCCGGCTGCTGTGACTCCCCGGAATGTGCAAGTCTGCCAACTACAGCACTGTAGTTAGGACAGCTGAATGGTGGAGATGGGAGGTTTCTCTGCAATGTAACTATGTCAGAAGCTGGCACAGTTAACAGCAGAGATCCTGGCTCCTCCTCAATAGTTCAGGAACCCCTGTCTAATGTATTGTACAGTGTGAGAAGCAGGTGAACAGAATGGTTGGATAACTTTAGTGTGATACATTCCACACTGAGGTGTCAATAACTGATATAATCACCACACCTTTTATTGAATAATCACTCACAAGTCTGCATAGAATAGCTCAGAAATAACCCAGATTGAATGAATGTCTGTACCTTTCATACAGTCTGGGAATCGGGCATCGAATGCCTTTTCAAACTCCTTCTCTGACAGCCAGCGTCCGAGCTGGCTAACTCCACTCTTTGCTGTGGGAATGGTGTCTCTCTGTTCAGGGGTTATAATCACAGTTTTACTCTCCACACGAGCAACATCCCGGGGGTCTGTGCGAGCTAACCAGCTGGAAAGAACAAAAATTAATCCAATTCAGTCACAGTAAGTCTGGCTTTAAGATGTCATGATATGGGTATGCCGGCGTTGGACTGGCGTAAACACAGTAAAAAATCTGACAACACCAGGTTTTAGTCCAACCGATTTATTTGATAATATTCTCACAAGCAAGCAAGCTTTCGAGGTTACCCTCTTCGTCAGGTGAATGGAGAGTTCTGGCCTCAGACAGAGCATATAAAGCACAGACAGTTTAGAGATTGCTGATTAGAATGCGAATCCTTACACCTAACCTGCTGTTCAAGTCTTAAAGTGGCTGATAATGTGAGTGGAAGGAGCACTGATCACAGGTTAAAGAGATGTGTATTGTCTCCAGACAGTACAGTAAGTGAGGTTTTGCAAACCCAGGCAAGTCACGGGGGTTACAGATAGTGCGACATGAACCCAAGATCCCTGTTGAGACCGTCCTCATGTGTGCGGAACTTGGCTATCAGTCTCTGTTCAGTGACTCTGCGCTGTCGTGTGTCATGAAGGCCGCCTTGGAGAATGCTTACCCGAAGGTCAGAGGCTGAATGCCCGTGACCGCTGAAGTGTTCGCCAACAGGAAGGGAACAGTCTTGCCTGGTGACTGTCGAGCGATGTTCATTCATCCATTGTCGTAGCGTCTGCATGGTCTCCCCAATGTACCATGCTTCAGGACATCCTTTCTTGCAACGTATCAGGTAGACAATGTTGGCCGAGTTGCAAGAGTATTTACCATGTACCTGGTGGATGGTATTCTCATGTGTGATGATGGTATCCATGTCGATGATCCGGCATGTCTTGCAAAGGTTGCTGTGACAGGGTTGAGTGGAATTGTGGTCACTGTTCTCCTGAAGGCTGGGTAGTTTGCTGCGAACAATGGTCTGTTTGAGGTTGTGTGGTTGTCTGAAAGCAAGAAGTGGGGGTGTGGGGATAGCCCTGGCGAGATGTTCGTCTTCATCAATGATATGTTGAAGACTCCGGAGAAAATGTCGTAGCTTCTCCGCTCCGGGGAAGTACTGGACGACGAAGGGTACTCTGTCCATTGTGTCCTGTGTTTGCCTTCTGAGGAGATCGGTGCGGTTTTTCGCTGTGGCAGATCGAACTGCCGATCTATGAGTCGAGCACCATATCCTGTTCTTATGAGGGCAACTTTCAGGGTCTGGAGGTGTCTGTCACGATCCTCCTCATCCGAGCAAATCCTGTGTATACGGAGGGCTTGTCCATAGGGAATAGCTTCTTTAACATATTTAGGGTGGAAACTGGAGAAGTGGAGCATTGTGAGATTGTCTGTGGGTTTGCGGTACAGTGAGGTGCTGAGGTGACCGTCCTTAATGGAGATAAGTGTGTCCAAGAATGCAACTGATTCTGGGGAAGAGTCCATGGTGAGTCTGATGGTGGGGTGGAATTTGTTGATATCATCATATAGTTGTTTCAGTGATTGTTCACCATGAGGCCAAAGGAAGAAAATGTCATCGATGTATCTAGTGTATAGCATCGGTTGAAGATTCTGTGCAGTGAAGAAGTCTTGTTCGAACCTGTGCATGAAGATGTTGGCATATTGAGGTGCAAATTTGGTCCCCATGGCTGTTCCGTGTGTCTGGATGAAAAACTGGTTGTTGAAGGTGAAGAGATTGTGGTCCAGGATAAAGCGGATGAGTTGTAAAATTGCATCTGGAAACTGGCAGTTGTCAGCATTGAGTACTAAGGCGGTCGCAGGAATGCCATCGTTGTGGAGGATGTTGGTGTAGAGCGCTGAGACATCATTGTGACGAGGAGTGTCCCTGGTTCAACTGCTCCGTGTGTGCTGAGTTTCAGTAGGAAGTCCGTAGTGTCGCGACAAAAGCTGGGAGTTCTTTGTACAATGGGTTTCAGGATGCCCTCGACGTAGCCGGAGAGGTTCTCACACAGAGTTCCATTGCCCGATACGATGGGACGGCCAGGTGTGTTTGCCTTGTGTATCTTTGGGAGGCAGTAGAGATCTC
This sequence comes from Prionace glauca, assembly GCA_037974335.1. Taxonomy (NCBI): domain Eukaryota; kingdom Metazoa; phylum Chordata; class Chondrichthyes; order Carcharhiniformes; family Carcharhinidae; genus Prionace; species Prionace glauca. Next base: position 14,490,682 of record CM075736.1, on the reverse strand, counting down.
CAATGCGGGGAGTACGTGGAATGAGAGCACAGAGGTGCATTCTTGGACACACTTATCTCCATTAAGGACGGTCACCTCAGCACCTCACTGTACCGCAAACCCACAGACAATCTCACAATGCTCCACTTCTCCAGTTTCCACCCTAAACATGTTAAAGAAGCTATTCCCTATGGACAAGCCCTCCGTATACACAGGATTTGCTCAGATGAGGAGGATCGTGACAGACTCCTCCAGACCCTGAAAGATGCCCTCATAAGAACAGGATATGGTGCTCGACTCATAGATCGGCAGTTCCGATGTGCCACAGCGAAAAACCGCACCGATCTCCTCAGAAGGCAAACACAGGACACAATGGACAGAGTACCCTTCGTCGTCCAGTACTTCCCCGGAGCGGAGAAGCTACGACATCTTCTCCGGAGTCTTCAACATATCATTGATGAAGACGAACATCTCGCCAGGGCTATCCCCACACCCCCACTTCTTGCTTTCAGACAACCACACAACCTCAAACAGACCATTGTTCGCAGCAAACTACCCAGCCTTCAGGAGAACAGTGACCACAATACCACACAACCCTGCCACAGCAACCTCTGCAAGGCATGCCGGATCATCGACATGGATACCATCATCACACGTGAGAATACCATCCACCAGGTACATGGTAAATACTCTTGCAACTCGGCCAACATTGTCTACCTGATACGTTGCAAGAAAGGATGTCCTGAAGCATGGTACATTGGGGAGACCATGCAGACGCTACGACAACGGATGAATGAACATCGCTCGACAGTCACCAGGCAAGACTGTTCCCTTCCTGTTGGCGAACACTTCAGCGGTCATGGGCATTCAGCCTCTGACCTTCGGGTAAGCATTCTCTAAGGCGCCTTTCATGACACACGACAGCGCAGAGTCGCTGAACAGAGACTGATAGCCAAGTTCCGCACACATGAGGACGGTCTCAACAGGGATCTTGGGTTCATGTTGCACTATCTGTAACCCCCGTGACTTGCCTGGGTTTGCAAAACCTCACTTACTGTACTGTCTGGAGACAATACACATCTCTTTAACCTGTGATCAGTGCTCCTTCCACTCACATTATCAGCCACTTTAAGACTTGAACAGCAGGTTAGGTGTAAGGATTCGCATTCTAATCAGCAATCTCTAAACTGTCTGTGCTTTATATGCTCTGTCTGAGGCCAGAACTCTCCATTCATCTGATGAAGAGGGTAACCTCAAAAACTTGCTTGCTTGTGAGAATATTATCAAATAAATCGGTTGGACTAAAACCTGGTGTTGTCAGACTTTTTACTGTGTTTAAGATGTCAGTCATCATCACAATTCAATAATACACCCTGGCTGTGTGGGGTGATTCAGAATTGAAGGCTGGAACTTAGACCAGTTCCTTCGTGTGTCCAAACTGATCGAGATTGAGTGTAATGGATTTGTATTCATGTGTTTGTTTGTGTGTCAGTGTGTGCATGTATGTGTGAGTGGATCAGTGTGTGCATGTGTGTGTGTCAATGTGTTTGTATGTGTTAGTGTGTGCGTTTGTGTGTGAGTGGATCAGTGTGTGCATGTGTGTGTGTCAATGTGTTTGTATGTGTCAGTGTGTGCGTTTGTGTGTGAGTGGATCAGTGTGTGTGTGTGTGTGTGTCAATGTGTTTGTATGTGTTAGTGTGTGCGTTTGTGTGTGAGTGGATCAGTGTGTGCATGTGTGTGTGTGTGTCAGTGTGTTTGTATTGTCAGTGTGTGCATGTGTGTGGGTGTGAGCGTGTGTCTGTGTGGGTGTGTCACTATGTGTGTCTATGTGTTTGTCCTGGACTAGTTTTGACCGTCTTTGTAGAAGTCTGCTATAGCTTTAAATTATTTACAACTATAGTCAGGCTTTGAATCTTCTAAATGAATGAGCTTTTTTTGGGTTTGTATCGGCTGTTATACAATTAACTGATTTGTATGGCCCTTCATGCTATTTTACAATCACAGGAAATCTCTCCCTTGTGTTGCACGTGTCATTAAGGGCAAAAGGAATGAATGTGAGCACAGTAAATTGTTTGCAAACTGACCCAGCAACATCACCCAGGAGATATAAGCAACAGGTTTGATGAATGGAAGTGCCACACTGGTAGAGCAGCACATAGTCTTCTGAAGCTATTGCTGATGCATGTTGGTAGGACATTGTAGAGTGAGTGTGCTCTGTATGTTACCCTGGTATACTTGAGCTGGGAGAGCTTGTTGCTGATGCAAAACAGAAACATTGCTGACTAGTAATAAAATGTTACCAAAACATGGAGAGGAGAAAGGTACTCACCAGTTCTCATACTTGTGTAAGCGTTTGATCATCCCTTGCTCTTCCATCAGGGACAGAATCTGGTTGTTTTCTTCCTCACTACCGTCGCAGATGTGGATGCTGGCTGGCTGACACAGCTTTGCACTTTCTTCGACAAAGTCTCTCACTGCAGAGCTCAGTGCGTCCAGATCCCCCTGAACCACATTCAGAGGGAGCTGGGGTGCAGACTGGAGCTGTGGAGCCATGGCGTCTTCGAGAAATGGGCCCCCAACAACCTGTGAGACAATCATTTGCATTGCTTAGGGCAGTCAGAATGTACTTGTGTCTTGTCATTGAGCAACACGTGAAGCTCATTCTCAAATGGTCAGGTTGCTTTTATTTAGTGGCTTCTGGAATTTTGACACTTCTTATGCATTGCACTGGTACATTGTGTCCAGAAACTCCATTTCATTCAGTGTGTTCTTCCATGGAATAATCATGTTCTGCACATTTTGTTATTGTTAAAAATTGCAATGGGATCTAGAACATTAACAGTGAGAGAACAGGGATACCACAACCACAACTCATTATTTACCTTTCTCAATATGATTTACAATTCTCTTTATAGATTATAAGGCAAATGAAGGGGTGCTTGGAATTTTAAGATCAGGGAAAAGAAAAGCTCAGAAGGTGACACATCCAGAAAAAGGTATTTGATCAGAACTGGAAAGTTACAGTGAGGCAGGGCGGTACGGTGGAACAATGGTTAGTACTGTTGCCTCAAGGCACCGGAGACCTGGGTTCAATTCCACCCTCACGTCACTGTCTTTGTGGCCAGAGGCAGTAATAGAGCCAGGTTCAATTTTTAGAAAGCACTTAGACAGTTACGTGGGTAAGATGGCTATAGAGGGATATGGGCTAAAGGTGAACAACTGGAACTGGCTTAGGGGTTCTAAAAAAAAAGGTGGCATGGACAAGTTGGGCGGAAGGGTCTGTTTCCATGCTGTAAACCTCTATGATTCTATGATTTGCACATTCTCCCTGTGTCTGTGTGGATTTCCTCTCGGTGCTCTGGTTTCCTCCCACAGTCCAAATATGAGCAGGTTCGGTGGACTGGCCATGTAAAATTGTCCCAATATTGCTCCTGATTATCCCAAGATGTGTTAGTTAAGGGGATTAGTGGCGTAAATACTTGGGGTCACAGGATAGGTTCTGGGTAAGATGGTCTTTTAGAGAGCCAGTGCAAACTCAGTGGGCCAAATGGCCTCCTTCTGCACTGTAGGGATTCTATAATTCTCTGATTCTAATGCAGTGCCTAGCCAAATTGCCCAGTTAAGTTTACTTTTTAACTTTACTCTTTTAAAAAGAATGTACAGCCCATTATGAAAATATCAGTTTTGGACAGTGCTAGTGTTTGGATATATAGCTGGATTCTACCTGTATGTAATCTACCTGTATTCTCTATTTATTTAGTGTGGTATATTTCATTGAACATGATAGAGTGGTATGGTTGTACAGTGGTTAGCATCTCTGCCTCACAGCGCCAGGGACCCAGGTTCAATTCCAGCCTCAGGTGTGTGTGGAGTTTGCATGTTCTCCCCATGTCTGCATGGGTTTCCTCTGGGTGCTCCGGTTTCCTCCCACATTGCAAATATGTGCAGTCTAGGTGGATTGGCCGTATAAAATTTCCCCTTGGCATCAGAGGTAAATACTTGGGGTGACGGGGATAGGGCCTGGGTGGGATTGTTGTCAGTGCAGGCTCAATGGGCCGAATGGCCTCCTTCTGCACTCTAGGGATTCTATGTGGATAATTGGGTTTATATTCAATCAGCTGCAATGTGACTGAAACTCGAGAATATAAATCCAGTACAATCTTGACAGCATTGTTGACATGGAAACCATCCCAATGCTCCACGGGAAAAAGAGTTATTCGGAAAAATGTGGTGTTCCTGAGATGGACCTATACTGATGCTATCACCACCACTTGAAGCTAAGGAAAAGTGAACTCCATTACAATGTGTCAGAACTTTTTATGCATTTTGTTGAGAAAAGCCTTTTATTGTCAACAACCCTAGTTGCTCTTGTTCAGAGGCAATTGAGAGTCAACCACATTGTTGTGGCTCTGGGGTCACATGTAGGCCAGACCAGGTAAGGACAGCAGATTTCCTTCCCTAAGGAACATTAGTGAACCACATGGGTCTTTCCAATAATGGTTTCATGGTCATCAGTAGATTCTAAATTTCAGATATCTTCTATTGAATTCAAATTTCACCAGTTGTCGTGGCGGGATTCGAACCCGGGTCCCCGGAGTTTCTGGATTAATAGTCTAGCAATTAGGTCATCACCACTTGACATGTGTGACGAGCTGATATAGAGACTTCAACAACCACAATATTGAACCAATGCATAAAATCACTGTGTAAATGTACATCTGCACGTCTCCAGAAAAGGTAAAGATCATTTATAAAGAAAAAATAAATACTGGAATCTGAAACAAGAACAACAAATTCTGGCAAAACTCAGCAGGTCTGTCAGCATCTGCAGGAGAGAATAGAACCAACGTTTCCGTTTGACCCTTCATCAGAGCTAAAGATCATTCATGTTTGAATAATTCAGATCCACTGCTCTGGAATACCCCTAATCCTCATCTCCAAACATGCACAATTCTGTGGATAGACTCACTATTGCTGGGATTTTATGACCTCGCTCGGTTGGGGCTCCTGGAGGCCAACGGAGAATTCCGTTCTGTGAGCCTTGCCTGCCCCAATTCTGGGGGGCGGGGTGTGTGCAGGTAAAATCCCGTCCTTTATATGCCCATTCAAATCTGGTGCAAAGACACAGCACCAATTCCTGCCCAGTGTCATCCAGTGTAGTGGGCACCTTAACAACTAGAGTACTTGTAACGCATTCCCTATTCTTACCAAGGGAGTTGATTGATGAGCCTTTACAGCTCTGACTTACCAGGGAACCGCTTCACTTCTTTTCTCCCTCCAGCTGTTCTTGCTTTGAGCAGTGAATATCTTCCAGTGGACTGGGCCTTGACCAGTGGTCTGCGTTTCTGGGAGATTTTCCCCTCCTTTTATACTACCCGCCCAGTCATAGTGACCTCCAAATCTCCCTGTCTCTCAAGAGAGACGTGCCTGTTTGTGTCATCAAAGATACAATTTGTCTTCGCAAGAACCCTGTTGTTGCCTCCAAAACATGTCAGTACGTAGTTGATGATTAACCCTGGAGATAACACAGACTGTTTCATTAATGAAATGCAACAGCTACATGTTGGGAAAGCCTGGGTCACAATATGTCCCCAACTTGGACCAATTATAACCCTCAGTGAGTGGGCCAAATCATAATACTAAATTATGATACGGTAGCACGCTGGCATAGTGGTTAGCACTGCTGTCTTACAGTGCCAAGGACCTAAGTTCAATTCCAGCCTCGGGTCACTATCTGTGTAGAGTTTGTACATTCTCCGTGTCTGTGTGGGTTTCCAAAGATCCAACGATGTGTAGGTTAGGTTGATTGGCCATACTAAATTGCCCCTTGGTGTCCCGGGATGTGTATATTAGAGGGATTAGAATGGTAAATATGTAGGGTTTCAGGGATAGGCCCTGGCTGGGATTGTGGTCAGTGCAGACTTGATGGGCCGAACGACCTCCTTCTGCACTGAAAGATTCCATGGTTCTATGAAATATCCACACCAGCATTTCATGTCGTTTCTGTTGCTGTGAGAGAGGTGAGTGGGGTTGGTTCTGATTTCAAACTGTCTGAAACAAACACATCAGCATCCCAGGAAATAGTTAAAAGATAAATTGTGGGAAGTACAGTGGCTAGCCTCACAGTGCCAGGGCCCCAGGTTCAATTCCACCTTCAGGTAACCGCCTGATGGAGTTTGCACATTCTCCCCATGTCTGCTTGCATTTCCTCCAGGTGTTCTGGCTTCCTCCCACGGCCCAAAGATGTGCGGGTTAGTTTAATTGGCCATGCTAAATTGACTTTAGTGTCAGAGGGATTAGCAGGGTAAACGTGTGGGGTTACAGGAATAGGGTCTGGTGGGATTGTAGTTAGTACAGACTCAATGGGCCGAATGGCCGCCCTCTCCATTGTAAGGATTCTATGATTCTATGACAACTATCTCATTCAGAGGATTTGTCCAAATCCAACGTCAAGCATTTCTTTTATTTATTTATGGGACATGGGCATCGCTGACTGACCAGCATTTATTGCCCATTCCTGGGTGCCCAATAACAGTTGAGAGTCAACCTGTGGCTCTGGAGTCACATGTAGGCCAGGCCAGGTAAGGATGGCAGATTTCCTTTCCTAAAGGACGTTAGTGAACCAGATGGGTTTTCTAATAATCAACAATGATTTCACTGTCGTCAGTAGATTCTTAATTCCAGGTATTTTTTGTTGAATTCAAATTCCGTAACCTGCCGTGGTGGAATTTGAACCCAGGTCCCCTGAGTTCCTGGATTAATAATTGAGCGATAATAACATGAGGCCATCGCCACTTCTTTGACACATAATCCAGGCTGACACTTCTGAGACACACTGAGGGAGTGCTACACTGTTGGAAATCTCATTTTGTGGCTCGGGTAAAGGATTCTGTGGCGCTATTTTGAGGTTCTCCCTGTGTCATGGCCAATACTGACTCTCAAAGCAGCATCACTAAAGTACAGGTACCCTTCTTTCTTGGGATGTGGGCATCTCTGGCAAGGCTAGCAATTATTGCCCATTCAACTGAGGGGCTGCTAGCCCATTTCGGAGGGGTGGTGAAGCATCAACTTCATTGCTGTGGCTCTGCAGTCATGTGTAGGCCAGACCAGGTAAGAATGGTAGATGTCTTTCCAGAAGGACGTTAGTGAACCAGATGGGTTTTATAACAAATGGATGATAGTTTCACCTCTGAGATTAGCTTTCAGTTCCAGCTTTTTTATTAATTGAACTCAACTTCCATCAGCAGCCAAGCTGGGATTTGAACCTATGCCCCAAAGCATTATTAGTCTGGGCCTCTGGATTACTGATCCAGTGATATTACCACTATCATCTCTCTAAAATTGGGTGATTTAATAGAATAGAATAAATTAGAATCCCTACGGCACAGACAGAGGCCATTTGGCCCATCAAACCTGTACTGACTATCCCACCCAGGCCCTATCCCCATTACCTCAAGTATTTGCTCTGCTAATCCCCCTGACACTAAGGGGCAATTTAGCATGACCAATCAACCTAACTTATCTTTAGCGTGTGGGAGAAAACTCACACAGACACAGGCAGAACGTGCAAACTCAGCGCAGTCACCTGAAGCGGGTATTGAACACAAGTCCGTGGCACTATGAGGCACCAATACTAACATGCCACCCCATTGTTATTTGTGGAATCTTGCTGTACACAAATTGGCTGTCATATTTCTCTATTTCGTAAGGGTGACTACATTTCAAAAGGGATTTCATTCACAATCAAAAAAATGCCCTCATAGGTCCTGCAGGCTGTGAGAGGTGTGTCTTATACAGTGTGTGTGTGTACACATTCTTTATTTAATCTGTAGTTTCCCTCCTTAATGGCATTCTTGCCATTACGTCAAGAAATCCAGATCATAGAATCCTACAGTGCAGAAAGAGGCCATTCGGCCCATCAAGTCTATATCGACCACAATCCTACCCAGGCCTTGTCCCATATCCCTCCATATTTTACCCACTACTCCTTCTAATCTACATATCTCAGGACACTAAGGGGCAATTTTTAGCATGGCCAATCAACCTAACCCACACACCTTTGAACTGTGGAAAGAAACCGGAGCACCCGGAGGAAACCTCTCGCAGACATGAGGAGAATGTGCAAACTCCACACAGACAGTGACCTGAGCTGGGAATCGAACCCAGGTCCCTGGAGCTGTGAAGTAGCAGTGCTAACCACTGTGCTACCGTGCCACCCTAGATAAAGGACTAAGGTCCACGATGGAGTCATCGCCTGAAATAAAAACAGAAGCTGAGGAAAATCAAGAAAGAATGGTCAGACATTGCCAGAGCTGAGTTCAAATAGCTAAAGGTTATTTGGAGAAGTGAAGAGCGAGGGAGTTAAGAGCTTGCATGGTTTGGAGACTCAGGATTGGAAAGATGCTGATAGTGCAGCAAGCAATGGTTTCAGCAGTCAGTGCACAGGGAAGATCGAGGAACATGTTTTTTTACAGTTTTGGAAGCGCAAAGTCCTGTCAATAGATTGAAAATGAATCCACAAAGCAGCACTTGACACATCTCTGAGCTGGGAAGGTGGGAATAATCACACAGGTGAATGAACTGAAAGCTCAATAATGGCCAGGGTTGATGTTAATACGGGTCAGTGACCAGTATTCAATCTGGCAGCAGGATCAGCACACAACCAAATCCAAGTTTCTCTCAGAAAGTTACAGCTCAGAATGTGGAGACTTACAGCATGTGTGACTGGACAGAGAGGAGTGGCATTGACCATTCCCCCTGGGCAAGCTCACTCTCCCAGAAACATTCCAGAAGGAACTATGGAAAACTAGATATATTGGAATCACAGGAGTTCACACTTCACTTGCCATTACTCAAGTGTGTGTGTGTTCTGAGAATTTGTGTGTGTGAGTGAATAATTTTGTGTGTGTGTGTCTGTGTGTTTGTGTGTAGATGTGTATGTGTGTCTATGTGTGTGTGTATATATGTGTGTGTGTGTGTGTCAGTGTGTATGTGTGTGTGTAAGTGTAAGTGTGCAAGTGAGTAGGTGTTTGTGTGTGAGTGAATGCTTTTACGTGTATGTGTGTGTGTGTGAGAGAGTATGTGTGAGTGAATGCTTTTACGTGTATGTGTGTGTGTGTGAGTGAGTGTGTGTGAGTGAATGCTTTTATGTGTATGTGTGTGTGTGCACAATGTAACACAGTAACATGGACAAAATAGAATCAGGAGTACTGCATTCAACCCTGTTCTGCCATTCATTTTGATCTTGGTTGATCATCAAATTCAATATCCTGATTCCCTCTTTCCCCTATATCCCTTTAGCCCCAAAAGCTATCTTTAATTTCGTCTTGAAATCACACACTGTTTTGGCCTCAACTACTTTCTGTGGTCATGAATTCCACACATTCACCTCCCTCTGGGTGAAGAAATTTCTTCTCAACTCAGCCCTAAAAGATTTATCCCTTATATTCAACCTATGACCATAATTCTGGACTCCCCCACCATTGGAATATTCTTTCTGAATCTAGCCTATCAAACCCTGTTTAGAATTTTATGAGTTTCTATGAGATCCCTTCTCACTCTTCTAAACTGCGATGAGTACAATCCTAACTGTCTCTCTTCATATGACAGATCTGCCATCTAAAGAATCAACCTGGTAAACCTTCACCATACTCTCTCTATATCAAGGACATCATTCCTTAGATAAGGACACAAAAACAACACACAGTCCTCCAGGTGTGGCCTTACCAACACCCTATACAGTAAAACATCCCTATTCCCAAATTCAAATTCTCTTGCATGAATGTCAACATGCCATTTGTCTTCTGTACTGCCTGCTGTGCCTGCGTGCTTCCTTTCAGTGACTGATGCACAAGGACACCAAGGTCTTGCTGAGTGTCCACCTCTCAAATTACACCCATTCAAATAATAATCTGCCTTCCTATTATTGCTACAAAGTGGATAACCTCAAATTTGTCCTCATTATACTGCATCTGCCATGCAAATGCCCACACACTCAGCCTGTCCAATCATACTGACGCATTTCTGCATCTTCCTCACAGCTCACCCTCCCACCCAACTTTGTATCATCTGGAAATTTGGAGATAATACATTTTGTTCCTTCTTCCAAATCATTAATATATAATGTGAACATTGGGGTCCTAGCACAGATCCCTGCGGAACCCCACTAGTCACAGCCTGCCAATTAGAAAAAGACCCATTTATTCCAACTTTATGTTCGCTTCCTACCAGCTAACCAGTTTTCTGTCCATCACAAGACGATCAGCAATCCCACATGTTTTAACTTTGCATAGTAGTCTGCTATGTGAGACCGTATCGAAAACCTTCTGAAAGTCTAAATAATCCACATCCACCTGTTCTCCTTGGTCAACTCCACTAGTTAGATCCTCAAAGAATTCCAATAGATTTGTCAAGCATGATTTCCCCTTTGTAAATCCATGCTGACTTTGTCTGATTATACTGCTGCCTTCCAAATGCCGAGCTATAAAATCCTAATAATGAATTTGAGCAACTTTCACAGTGCTGACATTAGGCTCACTAGTCTATAATTCACTGTTTTCTCTCTACCTCCCTTTCTGAACAGTGGGTTTACATTAGCCACCCTTTTATCTTTTGGAACCAGTCCAGAATCCATAGAATTTTGGAAAATAACCACCAATGGATATATTATTTCCAGGGCCACTTCCTTAAGTACTCTGAGATGAAGATAATCAGGTCCAAGAGGTTTATCCATCTTCAATCCCATTAAGTTTCCTAAGACGAATTCTCTACTAATGCTGAATTCCTTCAGCTCCTCACTGAAACAAGCTTCTTTCAGCACTTCTGATACATTATTCATGTCTTACTTTGTGAAGACAGAAGCAAAGTACAAATTTAATTCCTTCACCATTTCTTTGTTCCCGGTTATGAATTTTCCTGTTTCTGACAATAAGGGGTCTGCATTAGTTTTTGTCAATCTTTTTCTCTTTCCACGCCGATAGAAATTTTTATTCAGTTTTTATATTTCCCTGCTAGCTTATGGTTATTTTGTGTGTATGTGTGTGTGTGTATGTGTTTATGTGCATGTGTGTTTATCTGCCCCTGTGTGTGTGTGTGTGTGCGTGCGTTTTTGTGCATGTATATGTGTGTGTTTTTGCACGTGTGCGTGTGTTTATGCGCATGTGTGTGTGTTTATGCCCGTGTGTGTGTTTATGCGCATGTGTGTGTGTGTTTATGCGCATGTGTGTGTGTTTACGCACGTGTGTGTGTGTTTATGCGCATGTGTGTGTGTTTATCTGCCCCGTGTGTGTGTGTGCGTGTTTATGCGCATGTATATGTGTGTGTTTATGCCCATGTGTATGTCTTTATGCGCATGTGTGTGTGTTTATGAGCACGTGTGTGTTTATGTGCATGTGTGTGTTTATGCGCATGTATGTGCGCGTGTGTTTATGCACATGTATATGTGTGTGTTTATGCGCATGTGTGTGTGTGGGTGTGTGTGAGTGAGAGTGTGCATGTGGGTGCCTGCGTGCATGTCCCATCGAATCTGCTCCACCATTCAATCATGGCTGATACGTTTCTTAACCCCATTCTCCCACCTTTTCCCTGTAACCTTTGATTCCTTACATAAGAACATAAGAAATAGGAGCAGGAGTAGGCCAACTAGCCCTTCGAGCCTGCCCCGCCATTCAATAAGATCATGGCTGATCTGTCGTGGCTCAGTTCCACATTCCCGCCTCTCCCCATAACCCTTAATCCCCTCTCTCATCAAAAACCCATCAACCCGCGTCTTAAAAATATTTAGCGAGGCAGCCTCCACCACTTCAACGGGCAGAGAATTCCAGAGATTCACCATCCTTTGAGTGAAGAATTTCTCCTCAACTCTGTTCTAAACCGCCCCCCCTTTATCTTGAGGCTGTGCCCCCTAGTCCTACTATCTTTTCTGAGCGGGAAGAGTCTCTCCACCTCTATCCTATCCATCCCATTCATTATCTTATACGTCTCAATGAGATCTCCTCTCATTCTTCTAAACTCTAATGAGTACAAGCCTGGTTTATTCAGCCTCTCCTCATAGCTCAACCCCCTCAACTCCGGTATCAGCCTAGTAAACCTCCTCTGCACTCCCTCCAAGGCCAAAATATCCTTGCATAAGTACGGTGCCCAAAACTGCACACAGTACTCCAGCTGCGGCCTCACCAATGCCCTATACAGCTGCAGCAAGACCTCCCTACTTTTATATTCAATCCCCCTCGCGATGAAGGCCAGCATCCCATTCGCCTTCCTGACCACCTGCTGCACCTGCAAGCTGGGTTTTTGCGACTCATGCACAAGGACCCCGAGGTCCCTCTGCACCGCCGCCTGCTGCAGTTTTTCTCCACGTAAGTAGTAATCCTTCCTACCATTATTCCTACCAAAGTGGACCACCTCGCACTTGCCAACATTAAATTCCATTTGCCATTTCCTGGCCCATTCACCCAGCCTATCTAGATCCTTCTGTGGACTCTCCACATCCTCCGCACAATTTGCCTTCCCACCAATTTTGGTGTCATCAGCAAATTTCGACACCCTACACTTGGGTTCCCTCCTCCAGATCATCTATATAAATGGTAAATAGCTGAGGCCCCAGCACCGACCCCTGGGGCACTCCACTAGTCACCATCCGCCAATCCGAATAGCACCCATTGACCCCCACTCTCTGCCTCCTATTTGACAACCAGTCCTCTATCCACGCTAACACCCTACCCCCAACTCCATGCCCCCTGACCTTCTGTAATAACCTCTTGTGAGGTACCTTGTCAAACACCTTCTGAAAATCCAGAAAGACCACATCCACCGGCTCTCCTCTATCCACCGCCCTAGACACATCCTCATAGAACTCCAGTAAATTTGTCAGACACGACTTCCCTTTAATGAAACCGTGCTGCGTCTGCTCTATCAAGCAATTCCCCTCAAGATGCCTCGCTATTTCCTCCTTGATGACGGATTCTAACATTTTACCTACAACAGACGTTAAACCAACAGGCCTATAATTCCCCACTTTTTGCCTGGCACCCTTCTTAAACAACGGCGTAACATTAGCCATTTTCCAATCTTCCGGCACTTCCCCGGAATCCAGCGACGTCTGGAAAATAACCACCAAGGCATCCACTATCAACTCCGCCATTTCTTTCAGGACCCTCAGATGCATTCCATCCGGTCCTGGGGACTTGTCCACAATCAGTCCCTCCAGTCTGTCTAGCACCACCTCTCTAGTAACAGTAATGTCAATCAAGTACCTACCTATCTCTGTCTTAAACACACTGAATGACCCAGCCAGCCTTCTGTAGGAATGAATTCCACAGATTCACCACCCTCTGGCTGGAGAAATCCCTCCTCATCTCAGTTCTTTACTCACTTTTCTCTAAGGCCATGGCCTTAGATACTAGTCTCACCTACTAATGGATTTATATTATTATATTGGCTCAGTCTCAATATATTTTAATTATCTCATTATCCAGGTACAACTTCTGTACGATTTTAAGGACCATCAGTAATAGAGCGATCCAAGTTAATCATTTCAGCTTTACTCCTTGTGAAGGATCGATGATGTTGTGTGCGCTGATGGACAATCCTGGGCAATACAACTGAGAAACAACTGAGCAAGTCAACTGTATAGAGAGGCACGATAGCAATGAAGAAACTTTAAATTCTGAAATAATTTCTATTCTAGATAAATCAAATAGTATTTGAGATTATTGAGCCTCTGGATTATTCACATTCCATCAGTCTTACAGCTGAGCCCATTGTGCCCAGTAATTCGTCAGTGACGTATGTGATTGCCACTGATTAGTAATCAGAAGTTAACCCCTTGTGCACTGTGAATGCCATGGTTTCCCCCCACTATTGTCCAATAGGGTAAACACATATACCCTCCCTAATGGACGGTGAGGGCAAACAAGGCTAAGCAGAGCACCCTGATCCATCAGGTGTGGATGCTGCGGCCCTCCCACACTCTAACAGGGTAGGACGCAGGGCTTAGCGTTAACATACCTGTGCCTTTCCTGAGAGCTCAGTAGATAGGAGGGTTTCTAACACTTCGGCCGCATGCTCAAGCTGGGTGGGAACCAGCGGTGTGGGGTCTTGTCTGCACTGGGAGCTTTTGGGGGAAAGGCCCTCACTCTGACAGTCAGTGCCCCTCGACACGCTCCTACCGGGGATGAATTCTGAAAGGGTCAACCCTGGAGGGTGAAAGTTCACCATTAACACACTATCTCTCTTTTCCCCTGCAGTGATCAGTATGACAGAGAGAGAGAGAGAGCTGGAACCGGTGACCATTCTTCTAACGTACTGAAAGGAGGGAAAATGTCAACAGAGACGTCTGCCTCTCTAGAGGCAGGAGCAGAAACCTGAGGAGGAAGGGATGGCAGGGTCTACCTCACTGCTACGGGAGAAATGTCTTCTATGGCCCCGGGTCTATAGATGGCAGCTGACCTTCCTGCAGGTGAATGATAGCCAATGTCGGTGAAGACTCTGCCCATCCAGGGACACGGTGGTTCACTTATGCCCGCTGTGCCATTGTTATGCCCGCCGCACAGTCTATTTTAACCCTTATATGATGGACAAAGAATTGCAAGAAAACTTCTTGTTAGTACAACCAATATTTATTTAAGACACACAATCAATAATCACCCACCCAATCAAGAAAAAGTTATCTTACGGAAAAGTTCAAGTCCAATACTAGACCTTGATTTAACTTTGTGTAACTGGCAAGTACCCAGGCAGATATTGGCCTTTATCTGTGCGCCGGTCTCTGTAGTCCTCTACGTAGTCTGGTCCTTTGGTCTGATCTGGCACTCTGGCTCTGGTCTTCCTTCCTTCTTAGGTGTGGTGGCTCTCCTCTTGTTGGCGACGGTCACAGTTGTTGTAGCTCATTCGTGGGATCAGAGAGAGAGATTCTTGGTTGCACAGCACCCTTTATATACCCCGTTAGGTTTCGCCCCCCCCTTTTGGCCATTGCCAATCAATCGATCAGGACTTGATCATCCTGATCGATAACAGTTCAATCAGGTGCTGCCACACCGATCTCTGAGTGTGTCTCCAACGGCATGTCTGCGGGTGCTGGGGGTACATAGAATACACACCTACCTCCCAAATAAGGGGTTACGGTGCCTCTCTGTCTGGTAAACAACCCAGTTTGATCAGAAAGTCCACTTTGTCCTGAAGATGGCCTATATCCTGTGTATTCAGTGTCTGAGTAGCAGCCTGTTTATCTCTGTCATTTAGGCTGCAGTCTGCTGTTTTAGTTCTTGCCCAATTGTCCACAGAATGCTTTACAAATTGCCATTTTAGGTGGCCCGTTCGGTCACACCATCTTCTTCAGGAGTTGGCACCATATGGACTTGGAGGGCATCCACTGCCTGTGGCAATGAAAGTCACAGCCTCCCTCTGTGTCTGCCTCCTGTCAGATCTCCATGAGGGACCTTTCTGGTAGCCTCCGCTCACTAAATGCATCAAGAAACACTGTTCACAATGGTTCACAACTACATCCATTTTGACCAGGATCAGGCTAGCCAGAGCCATGGACTGCAGGTTTCACACATGCCTGGGAGCTATCGACTGCACTCACGAGGCTCTCCAATCCCCGTGGCAGCAAGGAGTACGGGTTATCAACCGCAAGGACTTCCAGTCCCTCAACGTTCAGTTGGTCTGTCACCACACAAAGTGTATCCTCCAGGTGTGTGTGAGGGTCCGGGGAGAAAGTTTACAATAGTTGCATTCTTAGTCATTTTCACATACCCAGCATTACTGAGGGAGCAAAGTGTCCCTCCTCAGGACACTCCTCAAGACAACTCGTCCTTGAAGACTGGCCTGATGACGTCTGTGCGGGGGCCACAGAGTGCACCATAGGGATGGTGAAAATGCAATTCCGGGGCCCGGATCGGTCTGGTGGAGCCAGGAAATATACATCGTGGTCATCTCCTGAGCCTTTAACAACCTGACTTTGCAACAGCATAGGGAAGCACGGTGGCACTGCAGCCTCACAGCACCAGGGGCCCAAGTTCAATTCCAGTCTCGGGTGACTGTTTGGAGTTTGCATGTTCTCCCCATGCCTGTGTTGGTTTCCTCCCACAGTCCAAAGATGTATAGCTTAGGTGGATTGGCCATGCTAAATGTGTGGGGTTCTGGGGAGAGAGCAGGAGAGCAGTCCTGGGTAAGATTATGTGTCAGAGAATCAGTTCAGACTCGATGGGCTGAATGGCCTCCTCTGCATTGTAGAGCTTCTATAAAAAATAACAGGGTGAGGAGCTGCCTGAGGAGGACATGGAGGAAAGGGCACATCTGCTCAGATGAAGAGAACGTTGAGGTGGATGTTGAGGAGGAGAAGGTCCTAGAGGGAGCTGAGATGACCATCAGGCAGTAGTGATGGCCAGAACGGGCTGGAGAACTTGGGACACCCTCGCTCAGGTCTGATACCATGGATGGTAATGGTTAGGGCCTATGATCACATCCCATCAACCTGAAGGCCCTCCCATGTGCCATGCTCTCCTACATGACTGTTGGGGGCACATGCTCTCACTGATATGGCTCACTCAGGGGAAGGGAATGGTTTCTAACAGTCCCAACATTACAGGGGGATGGTGATGACCTTGTTGGGGACGGTGTATTGGCCCTCAGAGAACCGCTGTGAATGTCTGGCTCCTGTCTGGCTGAAGGCCGCTCCCTCTCTTTTAATGACCAGAGTCATATCAGGGCGATATTGTGTGGGAGGCTTCATCTCTCCTGCTCTGGGCTCCCTCTTGGTTAGGTGTGACCCTGAGATTGAGTATCACTGGCGGCAGATGCACACTTTTCATGAGGGTCCAGCCGCTGGCTTCCATGTACAGAGATTAGACATTTCCAATGACTGAGTTGAGTGACGGTACTCTGAACATTGTGGACATTGGGATGTTCTGTGAGGGGATGCCAACCATGCAGAGAGCAGATGGAGGAAGCTCTGGAGAGAGCATCCCGTCTTTCTGTGGAATATGGACACAGTTGTCACAGTGGTAACTAGAAGACATCTTACCAGACCAGAGAACCATAACCATAGCCATAGCCATAGCTGTAGCCACACAGTCATAGGTGTCATAGGTGCAACCTGAGGTGCCTATCTGCTTTAAGAAGATGACCATCATCACAGTACCAAAGAAAAGCCAGGCCGTGTGCCTTAATGACTATCGCTGACTGGCTCTGACATCCCGAAGGCTCTGGCTCATGAAGTCCCCCGAAAGTTTAGTCATGGCACAAATTAATTCTGGTCTCCCAGATTGCCTGAATCCACTACAGCTCACCTATCACTACAACAGGTCCACAAGAGATGCCATCTCCCTAGCCCTATACTCAACCCAGGAACACCTAGGTAACAGAGACACATATGTTAGACTCCTAATTATTGACTACAGCTCAGCCTTCAATACCATTATTTCCATGAAACTCATCTCCAAACTCCATGGCCTGGGCCTTGGCACCTCCCTCTGTGAGGGGATCCTGAACTTCCTAACTTACAGATCACAATCAGTAAGATAGACAACAACACCAATTCCACAACCGAGCCCACCACCGGTGCCCCACAAGGCTATGTTCTCAGTCCCCTAATATACTCCTTATACACCTATGACTGTGTGGCCACATTTCCCTCCAAATTGACTTTCAAGTTTGCTGATGACACCACCATTGTGGGTCAGGTCTCAAACAGTGATAGGACAGAGTATAGGAATGAGATAGAGAACTGGTGTGGCAACAACAATCTCTCCCTCAATGTCAGTAAAATGAAGGAGGTAGTCATTGACTTCAGGAAGTGTAGTGGAGGACATGCCTGTGTCTACATCAATGGGGATGAAGTAGAAAATGTCAAGAGCTTCAAGACTTAGGTGTCCAGATCATCAACAATCCTGGCCCCTCATGCCAATGCTATAGTTAAGAAAGCCCACCAACAGCTTTACTTTCTCAGGAGGCTAAGGAAATTCAGCATGTCAGCAATGGCTCTCACCAATTTTTACAGATGCACCTTAGAAAGCATTCTTTCTGGTTGTATCACAGCTCAGTGTGGCCTAGACCACAAAAACCAACAAAGCACACTGAACGAAGAATAGTCCGTCACACAAACCAGCCTCCCATCTATTAACTCTGTTTACACTTCCTGCTGCCTCAGGAAAGCAGCCAGCATAATCAAGGACCCTACCCACCCAGATATATCCTCTTCCATCTTCTTCCATCGGAAAAAATATACAAAAGTCTGAGGTCACATACCAACTGACCCAAGAACAGTTACTTCCCTATTGCCATTAGTCTTTTCATTGGACCTACGAAATATTAAGCTGATCTTTTTCTACACCCCAGCTATGATTATAACGCTACATTCTGCACCCTCTCCTTTCTTTCTCTATGTACAGTATGTTTTGTCTGTATAGCAGGCAAGAAACAATGCTTTTCACTGTAAACCAATACTTGGGACTTGATTGTTTGAGTTATAAGGAAAGGTTTGATAGACCCATGAATCCATGGAGTGAATTCTTAGCAGCTATTCTCACATTAGATGGTGATGAAGTGATTGGGGAGCATGGGCCAGCTCTTAAATGGAGCGTCCCCTCTGAATGAAATGATGGCGAGGAGTGTGAATCAGAGGTCTGAAACCCATGCACAGATTCGTTCTCTTCAAAGTGGCTAAAAATGCAGCAGGAAAACTTTCCAATGCCGACGGCAGATTAATCTCTACATTTCTCACCAGAAAACACACATAGCCAAAAGAAAGTTCCTCTCAGCATAGTGGGCTAGTAGACAACAGACAGTATTAGCTTGCGTGATGAAGTGAAATTCCTCGGTAATCCACATTAAACACGTCCTTCAGCTTTGACGAATGGATGAAAGCCTATGTCTCAAGGGAGGAGCAGATTATGGAGTTCAAACATTCATATAGTGCAGCAGGAGGCCATTCAGCTCATTGAGTCTACACTGACCAGAATCCCACCCAGGCCCTACCCCCATAACCCTATGCATTACCCTAGCTCGTCCCCTGGCAATTTAGCATAACCAATCTACCTAACTTGCACATCTTTGGAATATGGGAGGAAACCAGAGCACCTTGAGGAAATTCAAGCCCGTGCAGACATGGGGAGAATGTGCAAATTCTACACAGACAGTGACCCAAACCACAAATTGAACCCGGGTCCCTAATGTTGTGAGACAGCGGTGCTAACCACTATGTTACTGTGCCACCCCGACAACTGTGCTACCGTGCTATGTTGAGGAAAGTGAAGCATGTAGGTTGGGAAGGTGTTGGCCGAGTGGTATTATCGCTAGACTGTTCATCCATAAACTCAACTAATGCTCTGGGGATCTGGGTTTGAATCTCCTTGTAAGATTCTAGAATTCGCCAACATCTTGTCGTCTGATACAAATGTACAAGTTTATTAGGAGCTCCTTCTCTGCCTTACATGATGTTATCAATCTACTTCTTCTATTGTTTTCTCTCTCACACAGTCCAGAAAACGCCCACTTACATTCACGGATTACTTAAACACATTTGCAGAAGTGGCTGACACTAATAGATTCTGATCTCTGATCATGTACTGTCCATGAATTAGTGGTCTTTGCCAAGGTTAGCTGGTCATGAGCAATGAATGTATGCAGCCATCTCAGTACGTTGTAACGTTGTAACATGCCCCACACAAGTAAAACCTGAAACCTCAGCATGATTTACTCTGTAGAAAATATTAGTAAAATTATAAAAAATAAAACAGTTGGCTTCCCTCATGGCAGATAATGGAACATGAATTCAATAAAAAATCTACTGATGACCATGAAACGGAGTACAGAAAAGAGGTAGCGAATCTGGTGAATTGGTGCGATGACACTAATCTCTCCCTCAATGTCAGTAAAAGAAAGGAGGTAGTCATTGACTTCAGGAAGTGTAGTGGAGGACATGCTCATGTCTACATCAACGGGGATGAAGTGGAAATGGTCAAGAGCTTCAAGCTTCTAGATGTCCAGATCACCAACAATCCTGGTTCCTTCATGCCAGTGCTATAGTTGAGAAAGCCACAAGCACCTCTACTCTCTGACTAGGCTCAGGAAATTTGGCATATCCGGTACAACTCTCACCAATTTTTACAGATGCACTATAAAAAGTATTCTTTCTGGTTGTATCACAGCTTGGTATGTCCAAGAAATGATTGTCATAAAACACTTTTGGTTCACGAATTCCTTTAGGGAAGGAAATCTGCCATCCTTACCTGATTTGGCCTACATGTGACTCCAGAGCCACAGCCAATGCGGTTGACTCTCAACTGTCCTCCAAGGGCAACTATGGATGGGCAATAAATTCAGGCCCAGTCAGTAATGCCCATGTCCCATGAATGAATAAAAATAATATGGGATTGGAGATGCCAAAGTTAAGAAAGGGAAATGGAGGAAAATACAAGTTCACACGAACTGCGATGAGGAAGATGACTACATAAAATTTCCAACTTTTATTGTCTGAGTTTAAAGTTTATTTATTTGTCCCAAGTATATCTTACATTCACACTGCGATGAAGTTACTGTGAAATTCCCCTAGTTGCTACATTCCAGCGACTGTTCAGGTCAATGCACCTAACCAGCACATGTCTCAGAATGTGGGAGGAAACTGGAGCGCAGACACAGGGAGAATGTGCAAACTCCACACAGGTAGTGACCAAAGCCAGTACTCGAACACATGTCCCTGGCGCTGTGAAGAAGCAGTATTAACCATTGTGCGACCGTGCCTCCTGAGGGGCATACTCTAATCTGGTAGACAACAGTTCAGATCTAATCTGCTCTCTGTCTCTTTGATGATATAGGATACAAGTTGTCATTGTCCATTTCAGCCACGTTTTTTTTTCCATTTCAGAACAAATACAATGGAGATTAATTTTGTATTGTGTTAGCCATGGCTTGCTGAATATGGAAGGAATTTGACTAAACTGGGCTGCCAATCTTTAGCAGAGTTTAAATAACTTTCTTGTACCTCAGTGATGTTGCAATGTTGATGCGCTGTTTACCAGTTGGCTGAGGTTGCTGAACTTTCACATTTATCAAAGAGCTCCCCTCACGCTATCTTCTCTCTAGCTGGTAAACAGTTACAAAATATATTCCATTGATACATGAGGAAAACATTCCAATAACGTAATGATGCTACGCCTCTCCTTGACCAGCTAGTTTCTTCTGGAACTATCTGTCAACTAGTTCAATTGACTCAATGTTAGCAATTGTTGATTTGATACAAAAGTGATGAGTTGTAAGAAACATAAGAACATAAGAAATAGGAGCAGGAGTAGGCCATCTAGCCCTTCGAGCCTGCCCCGCCATTCAATAAGATCTTGGCTGATCTGTCGCTGCTCAGTTCCATTTTCCCGCTTTCTCCCCATAACCCTTAATCCCCTCTCTTATCAAAAACCCATCAACCTAATCAAGAAAAGATTACAGCAATGCAGTCTGTTAGTTCAGGAAAAAAAATGTGTAAAGACATAGAGATAGAGGATTCACTAAAGTGCATTATAAAAGGTAAAGGATAGTTAGATGAGTGAATGTGACTCTATTATACCCATTATCAACAGCAAGCTCCCTCAGTTTGCTTGAGTTTGCTATCCATGTTGAATTACAAAGTCTTTGCTAACTGGATTCAAACTTTAAATCCGAGGGCAGGATGGACAATATCCTCAACCAACCATCTACTTCCAGCCTGAGTGGTAACTCACTGAAAAGACAGCTTTAAGGTAAAGGCTTAATAACAGCAGTCAGGAAAGGTAGCAGTGACTCACCAACTTTTACAAATGCACCATAGAAAGTATCCTTTCTGGATATATCACAACTTGGTATGGCTCCTGCTGTGCCCAAGGCTGCAAGAAACCACAAAGGACCATGAATGTAGCCCAATCCATCACGTAAACCACCTTCCCATCCATCAACTTGGTCTAAACTTTCCTCTGCCTCGGAAAAGCAGTCAGCATAATTAAGGCCCCTACGGACCCCTGAAATCCTCTCTTAGAACATAAGAACATAAGAAATAGGAGCAGGAGTAGGCCATCTGGCCCTTCGAGCCTGCCCCACCATTCAATAAGATCATGGCTGATTTGTCGTGGCTCAGTTCCACATTCCGGCCCTCTCCCCATAACCCTTAATCCCCTCTCTTATCAGAAACCCATTAGCCCGCATCTTAAAAATATTTAGCGAGGCAGCCTCCACCACTTCAATGGGCAGAGAATTCCAGAGATTCACCACCCTTTGAGTGAAGAAGTTCCTCCTCAACTCTGTTCTAAACCGCCCCCCCCTTTATCTTGAGGCTGTGCCCCCTAACCCTACTGTCCTTTCTGAGCGGGAAGAGTCTCTCCACCTTTATCCTATCCATCCCATTCATCATCTTATATGTCTCAATGAGATCTCCCCTCATTCTTCTAAACTCTAACGAGTACAAGCCTAGTTTATTCAGCCTCTCCTCATAGCTCAACCCCCTCAACTCCGGTATCAGCCTAGTAAACCTCCTCTGCACTCCCTCCAAGGCCAAAATATTCTTGCGTAAGTACGGCGCCCAAAACTGCACACTCCAGCTGCGGCCTCACCAATGCCCTATACAGCTGCAGCAAGACCTCCCTACTTTTATATTCAATCCCCCTCGCGATGAAGGCCAGCATCCCATTCGCCTTCCTGACCACCTGCTGCACCTGCAGGCTGGGTTTTTGCGACTCATGCACAAGGACCCCGAGGTCCCTCTGTCAGGAAAAAGATACAAAAGTCTGAGATCACATACCAAGCGACTCAAGAATAACTTCTTCCCTGCTACCATCAGACTTTTGTTTAAGTTGATCGTTCTCTACACCCTAGATATATCTATAGCACGATTATCTGCACTCTTTCCTCTCCTTCTCCATTATGTAATCTATGAACTGCATGCTTTGTCAGTATAAAGTGCAAGAAACAATAATTCTCACTGTATCCCAGTACAAGTGACAATAATCAAATGAAATCAAAAGAATTAGGGTGTAATGGCCTCAGTGAAGACCATAACATTGGTCTCTTAGAGTATGAGCTCCCTAACTGAGGTAAAATTGCCTGTCCAATTAGGGAGTCTCACCTATATATAAAATGGGAATGTCAGATCTTCTGGTGCTCCGGATTTTGTACCTGAAGTGATCTAAGAGTGGAGAGAAGTTTGTACATACAGGGGATCTGGTGAAGAGACACAGGACTCTGAGGAGATATTTCACAGGTTGACACAATCCTGCTGACCAAAAGCAGGATAACCCTGCAGACAGCTCAATTCCTTTGTACCGATGTAGGTGATGGGATTGATCAAGGGAGCATGCGCTTATGTACTTCTGTAGCTCAGCATGGTTATAAATCTGTGAAATTGTCCATATTCATGTGATTGCATGGCCTTTAAGAGGCCAAGTGTTCAGGGGTCACATGATCCTATCAGGACCTATTGGAACAGAGCACCTGAACCTCAGCCTATCAGATTTTAGGGCTTATGTCCCAGTGTTAGCCTGGGGTCAGTGGGATTAGATCTCTATCTGTACTGAGTTTATGTGCATACAGTTATAATTATCATTCATTTAATCACCATGGGGATTAAAGACTTCCTCATCATGCTACACCACGCTACAATAATTCATTCATGGGATGTGGGTGTCACTGACTAGACCAGCATTTATTATCCATCTCTAATTGATTTTGAGAAGGTGGTGGTGAGCTGACTTGTTGAAAAGCTGCACTCCATTAGGTGATGGTGCACCGACAGTGCTATTAGGAAGGGAGTGCCAGGATTAAAGTTTATTTATTAGTGTCACAACTATGCTTACATTAACACTGCAATGAACTTACTGTGAAAATTTTCTAGTTGCCACACTCAGGTGCCTGTTCGGGTACACTAGGGGAGAATTTAGCACGGCCAATGCATCTAACCAGCACAGCTTTCGGACTGTGGGAGGAAACTGGAGCACCCGGAGGAAACCCACAGGAAGAATGTGCAAACTCTGCACAGTTACCCAAACCGGGAATCGAACCTGGGTCTCTGGCGCTGTGAGGCAGCAGTGCTAACCACTGTGCCACTGTACTGCCTGGATGGTGTGTGACTTCGATGGGAACTCACAAGTGGTGATGTTCCCACTGAAATAACACTGAGTGGGCACCAACTGCCCTGTTCACCATCCTGAATGTGATGCTATTTGCAGTTATATATCAGATATGCAGAACATCATTTCATCAAACTTCCCTTCAATCCACAGCATGCAAGAATATCAACCAATACTTGGCTATGGTGTTTGGCAGCACAGTGGCACAGTGGTTAGCACTGCCGCCTCACGTCACGAGGGACCCAGATTCGATTCCTGGCTTGGGTGACTGCCTATACAGGGTTTGTACATTCTCCCTGTGTCTGCATGGGTTTCCTCCAGGTGCTCTGGTTTCCTCCCACAGTCCAAAGATGTGTGGGTTAGGTTGGTTGCCCATGCTACATTGCCCCTTAATGTCAGGGGGATTAGTAGGGTAAATATGTGTGGTTATGGGATGGGGCCTGGGTGTCATCAATGCAGGCTCAATGGGCCAAATAACCTCCTTCTGCACTGTAGGGATTCTATGATTCTATGTTTCAAAAGATTCATTTATGCCTGCTTCCTAACAATTCTTTCCCTCAAGGGAAGGCAATGGCCTAGTGGTATTATCTGACATATTAATCCAGGTACTCAATTAATATTCTGTGGACCCAGATTCAAATTCAGCCACGGCAGATGATGGAACCTGAATTCAATAAAAAAAGTCTGAAATTAATAATCTACTGATGACTATGAAACCACTATCGGAAAAACCCATTGGGTTCACTAATGTCCTTTAGGGAAGGAAATCTGCCATCCTTAACCTGATCTGGCCTAAATGTGACTCCAGAGCCACAGCAAATGTTAAATGCCCTCTGAAATGGCAACTCAAGGGCAACTAGGGATGGGCAATAAATGCTGGCAACAGCCATGTCCCATGAACGAATATAAAAAAAACACTCTTTTCCATTCCACTGCATTGAGGTTAATTATTGATATTTGTTTCGTCACCACGCTAAAGTGACTAACTCTTAACCAGCAAAATAAATAATGGAGGAGGGGTTGGAAGGATATGCTGATAGGCTCAGGTGAATTGGTTAGGACCAGTGCCTCATAATTGGTGCTCATGAATTAATACGAAAGGCAATGGGACAGAAACTCACCTTTAACAGTGTCATCACCTGTCATGCACCCAACTCAATAATAGTGCCCCTCAAGGGCAGTATGTTACATGTGACACCCCACCTAGTATCACCAATCAAGGTGAACATTACCTAATAAGGTACGTCTGCCAGCGACCATCTTTGACCCACCAAATCAAGCGGTAATCCTTGATACATACTTTTGATAAACTGTTATCTTCTCCTTCCCACATGAGAACCCCTGGAGAGGACAAAGCAGTGCCCTATCAATGCCCCCTGGCACTGCCTTTTGGCACAGCTTGGCACCATGCCACCCTAGCAGTTGGAGCCTCATGCTGAGGTGGTGGTGAGGGAGGGGTTCATTCAGATTGTGGGCCTGACAGGGGACAGATGAGCAGGGGGTGCTGGGGATGATTGTTGCGGGGGAAAGGGGAAAGAGGCTCCAGTTCCAGGATCAGTGGGGGTGGGGGTTTGGGGGGGGGGGTGGGGGGGGGGGGGAAGCAGAAGGGATGGATGATTGCTGGTGGGGGGGGGGGGGAGGGTAGTCAGAGTGAATACTGGCTGCAATCGAGTGGCGGGAAGGTGAGTTCCTGAGGCCACCATTGTGGGCTGCCAGGGAGTTTGTACAGACTGCGATTCTTTAAAGATAGCACCTCAGTCTCTGTGCTGCCAGGTTTAGCTGGAGAATTCTCCAGAATTGAGGCCCCGCACCCCTGCATGACACTGTGAATCACAGCCCCTTGATTACTTTTCAGGCAGAGTGTCATACAATGTGGAGAGATAACTGACTGCTTTGTCCTGGGTGGTGTTAGGCTTTTTGAATGTTGGTGGAGCTGCACCCATCCAGGCAAGTGGGGAACATTCCATCCTCCTGACTTGTGCCTTGTAGATGGTGGACAGGCTTTGTAGGGGTTCAAGAGGGAGTTGTGCACTGCAAGATTTCTAGCCTTTGACCTGCCCTTGTAGCCACAGTATTTATATGGCTGGTCCAGTTTGGCACAGTGGCAGCCGTGTATATATCCTGCACTGCAGTAACTCCCAAAGATCCTTCAACAGTACCTCCAAACCTGTGATCTCTGTGATCTAGAAAGACAAGAGCAGCAGATACCTGGAAACACCACTATCTGGAGGTTCCCCTCCAAGGCACTCACCACCCTGACTTGGAAATATATCGGCCGTTCCTTCACTGTCACTGGGTCAAAATTCTGGACCTCCCTCCCTAATATCACTGTGGGAGTGCCTACACCTCAGGCTGCAGTGGGGGGCTGAAGAAGACAGCTCACCGTTACCTTCTCAAGGGGCAGTTAGGGATGGACAATGAATGCTGGGCCTAACATCCCGTGAACAAACTAACGCGAGGTTGTTTACTGTTTTCTTCGCTGTTACAGTGACTCTGGCCAGAATTGTCACCACCACTAACACCGATGGGATTTTCCCGTCTCACTGCTGTGAATGGAGATCTGGCTGGGCTCCAAATTCTCCGAGCTCGCGGGAGGATGGTGTGAATGGCCGGTAAGATTGCGCTCTGTGGGCGGAATTCTATGGCCTTGCTTGCCCCTAAACCATAAAATCCCTCCAAGGTGAACGGACCTTGCCATGGTCCACCCCTCACCCACTCCAATTCCTGTGGCAGGCGGGGTGATAAAATTCCAACCCCTACACCTCCCTTCTTAAATATAAGCATAATATCAGCTATTTCCACCCCCAATCTCAATCAAGGTATTGAATGCCGGTCTCCCACATAACAGGCAGGGATAGTAATACTAATATTAATACTATTAAAGAAGAATGCAGAGAATTGTCCTCCTCTGCTCTGTCTTCCTACGAGCAGCGTTAGTCACCGTGAAGTTTTGCAGTCTCTTCAATCGTTGTCCCTATCAGTCCTTTGTTCTATTTTCCACTGATGAAAATACTGCTTAGCTCAGTGGAGTTTGTGTGATCATCAGTCACCTTCCGAGGGCCACTATCTGATTGGCTGAGAGAGGGAGGCTTGGCCCTGCGCTTGCTCCATATCTGACCACACAGTTAAACATCAGATGAAGGGATAAGATTAATCATTACGTAATTTGAACTCTCTATGTGTAACTAATACGGTACATGTATTTGAGCTCTTTCAACTTGAAACCTCAGTATCCAACCAATCACAAACTACACAGTTTCAGCCGTGAACCTGACTTAAGGTTGAGGATTCTGTAAACTCTTCATAATTTCATAAGAAATAGGAGCAGAATTAGGCCATTTGGCCCATCGAGTTTTCCCCACCATTCGATTCTGGCTGATATGCTCCATTTTCCTGCTTTCTCCCCATAACCTTTCAATCCATTACCAATTAAAAATCTAACTCCTCCTTAAATTTACTCACTGTCCCAACACCCACTGCACTTTGGGGAAGCGAATTCCACAGATTCAAGCCTTTGGGAGAAGCAGTTTCGCCTCAACTCTGTTTTCAACTTGATACCCCTTATCCTAAGACTGACCTATCGTGCTAGAATGCCCCACAAGAGGAAGCATCCATTCCACATCTACTTTATCCATACCTTTTAACATCTTGTACTCCTCAATTTGATCTCCCCTCATTGTTCTAAATTACAGAGAGTATAGGCCTAAACTCTTCAATCTCTCTTCGTGTGACAAACCCCCCATCTCTGGAATCAATCTCATGAGCCTGCAATGCCACTACATCCTTCCTCAAATAAGGGGACCAAAATTGTGCACATTACTCCAGGTGCGGCCTCACCAATGCCTTGTATAGTTGCGACAGTACTTCCTTACCTTTATATTTCATTCCTTTAGCTATAAGTGCCAACATTTCATTCACTTTCTTTATAATCTGCTGTTCCTCCATGTTAGTTTTCTGTGACTCATGAATGAGGACACCCAGATCCCTCTGTACTGGGGCATCCTGAAGTCTCTCCTCATTTAGATAAGAAGTTGCCTTCCCATTTTTATGACCAAAATGCATGACTTATCCACGTTAAACTCCAGCTGCCAAATATTTGCCCACTCTCCTTATCTATCTATATCCATTGATGAGGTTCTTATCACCTCATTGCAACTTACTGCCCCACCTAATTTTGTGTCATCTGCAAATTTGGCTATAATGCCTTTGATCCCTGCATCCAAGTCAATAATATAGATTGTAAGTAGCTGGGGGGCTCCTGAAAAATACCCATTTATACTGACTCTCTGTCTTCTGTCCATCAGCCAGTCACCTATTCTATTTTGCCAAGATCGTCAGGACTCCGACATCAGGATAAATTTAGCTGATGAAACCGCAGTGGTTCATTGCTTCCCACTGACCCGCCTCTCTCACCCAACCTTCCCGTGTGCTTTTGTGCTTCAGATGGGCAAGACCAGCAATTAAAGAGCACCGCGGGGAAGGAAGAGGCACTCCAAGAGGGTGAAGAGGAGTCCTCCTCATTTAACCTTACACTCAGAACCTGGTACTGTGCCAATGTTGGAGGGTAGTGCGGAGCACACAGAGAGTCACCTGGCATGGGGAGTCTGCAGCCAGGCCAGAGGACTAGATGGCACAGTGGTTAGCGCTGGGACCAGGGTTCAATTCCCAGCTTGAGTCACAGTTTGTGTGGCGAGTGCATGTCCCACCCATATCTGCATGGGTTTCCTCTGGGTGCTCCGGTTATCTCTATAGTCCAAAAGAAGTGCTGATTAGGTGGATTGGCCATGCTAAATTCTCCCTCGGTGTACTCAAACAAGCACTGGAGCGTGGCGGCTTGGGGATTTTCACAGTAATTTCATTGCAGTGTTAACATAAGCCAACTTGTGACACTAACAAAATTAATTTTAAACTGAATGATCTTGTATGCAGAGGGCAAGGCCACAGGGTTCTGTTGCTGAGATTGAAGCTTTGTTGGGAATACAAAAGCACTGATGATGGTGCAGACCGAGATGCAGAGAGTGTTGGTAGGCCTGAACTCCACTGGCTAAGAGCATAAAGGAGTCCAACTCCAACATGACATAGACCATTTTTATGACCAAAATGCATAAAGGAGTCCAACTCCAACATGACATAGACCATTTTTATGACCAAAGTGCATGACTTATCCACGTTATCCATGAAGCTCTATGACATAGAGCTTCATGAAGAATTCAAAGCCCAGCCGCTCCGTGGCAGTGGAGACAGATCCAATTGTGCTGCAATGTGTGGTGGCTGATGTCACAGCTTCCAGTACAGCACTCAGGCTTCCTGACCTCTCAGGGCTGCAGTGAAAGTTCAGACATGACTCAAGAGCATCGTTGCTATGCATGCCCTAACTGCCGCTGTCATGGCCGCAGATCCCAATGTTCAGAGGGGCTTGAAGGCTCTCTCAGTAGTTCATCACTCTGCTCTTCTGCAGATGCCTAAGATTGATCAGATATCATCCCAGAAGATTTGGCCCAGTGCTGCCAGGATTAAGGACATCTCTTTTGGGCTAGAGAGTAACTTGAAGTGCAAGAGGAAATGTCAAGTTGTTGTGGTCCCTATGGATACCAATGGCATGGGAGGACTTCGAAATAGTTTCCATTGAGGGACTAAATTAAAAAGCAGAATCAAAAAAGGTAATAATCTTGAAAAGGAGAGACCTATTGAAGCTTTTCATCTTGGACTTATCAGGACACTTTGCAAAGATACCAGTATAAGGGGAAAACAATGATGTATACTGTATGAGAAGAGAATGCTGATTGGTTGGCAAATGGACTCTGATTGATTACCTTGGACAATGAACCAGTTGATACTGACTGACAGATAACTGCCAAGCATTGTTTGACTTTCAAACCAGGCAGCTTGATTCTAATTAGTCTGTGGATTTCCTCCAGATGCTCTGATTTTCTCTCATAGTCTGAAGGTATGTGGATTAGGTTAATTGGCTATGCTAAATTGCCCCTTAGTGTAAGGGAGATTAGTAGGGTAAATAATAAATGGGGTTACGGAGATGGAGCCTGGGTGAGATTGTGATCGATGCAGATTTGATGGGCCAAATGGCCTCCTTCTGCACTGCAGCGATTCTATGATGATAAAGGTGGAAAAGTCCCTGGGCCTGGTGGCCTGCAACCTAGAAGTTTAGAAGAAATGGCAGCAGAAATAGTGATTGCAAAGTTTGTAATCTTCCAAAATTCCCTAGATTATGGAAACCAGTAGTCTGAGAAACCACAAATGTATCTCTTCTACTTAAGAAAGGAAGGAGACAGATAGCAGGAAATTATTGGCCTATTAGTCTCACATCTGACATTGGGAAATGTTAGAATCCATTACTAAGGAGCAAGACATATAGAAAATCATAATACCATCAAACAGAATCACCATGGTTTTGTGAAAGGGAAATCATGTTTGATAAATTCATTAGAATTCTTTGAGGAGATAATAAGCAACATCAAACATTACTGGTCAAGAGTTCATGGTGTTAGTGATGATATATGGGCATGAATAGAGGATTGGCAAACTAATAGGAAACAGAAAGTAAGGATAAATGGATTTTTTCAGGATGGCAAGCTGTAAAATATTGGAGTGCCACAGATATCAGTGTTGGGGCCTCACCTGCATGATAAAGGGACAATGGCTGGGACTTCCTGCTCAACTCCCTCCAATGTAAAAAGGGGAGTACTGGGAAAACAATAAAAACAAACACTGAGCAGTATCGAATCGCGGGTGCCTGAAAAAGACATGGCAAGACAATTAGCAGTTACGCCAGTCCAACGCCGGCATACCCACATCAAGACAATTAGCATCCATGGGTCCTTTCAATGAAGAAAATGATTCATGGAGTTCCTATGTTGAGCATTTTCAGTGCATTGTACAAATGAATAGAACGGCAAATGGGTTGCTCACATCTCACTTTTCTCAGTACAATAGAAAGCAAAACCTTTAATTTTCTCTTGTGCTTGGCCCACCAAGTGAAGCCAGGAACTTTGACGAGTCATTAGAAGATACTTTTTGAGGCCATCTAGTTTGTGGTCTCCTAGATGAGGCTATCCAAAGAAGATTGCTTACTGAAAGTGCTTTGACTTTGAAGATTGCACTAGAAATCACAGCACCAATGGAAATGGCTGGCTTCACAATTTAGGGCAGGAATGAAAATCTACAGGTTGGGAAGTGCCCAGAAGACATGAAAACAACAAGAAAGAGATGCCAAAATGGGCCACTCAGTGAGTGAATGTTGGAGCAAGTACAGTGAATGCAGAAAGTGTGGCAAATTGGATCACATTGCAAAATTGTAGGGCTAGACCAGCTTCCCCTGAGAAGAATATTCAAGAAGAAGAACAAGTTGCATTCTACAAAAATAATACACGACATGGAAGAAAAGAATTACAACTGTTAAGAGAATGACTGGAAATGTGATAAAGAGCTCCAACTGAATGTTTTATCCACATAGGGGAATTCACACAGATTGTGGGTGATCCCAAAGTTAAGTGGACAACCTATTAAGATAGAGGTTGATATTGGTGCTGCTGTATCTTTAATTCCTGAGGTTCTATACCAACAAAAACTGAAACAACTTCCTTTAAACCAGCTGATGTGATTTTAAGGACATGCACAAAAGAGATTATGCTATAAAAAGTTTACATCACGGTCAGTTGAGAGGACAAAAAGCGGTGTTGCCTCTCCATGTGGTCCATGGTAATTTTCCAGCTCTAATTGGAAGATCATAGTTTGAGACGATGAAGCTTAGTTGGTGCTCTGTCAATAGATTGGTCGATATTGAACAGACTTACAGCTCCTTCTGTGTGTATTTGAATACCCCTACAAGTGTTTATTCGAAGAAACATTTGGCTCAAAGAAGGAAGTTCAAGTGAAATTCAGGATAAAGCTTAACAGTCAAAAAAAGTCTCAATGCATGAGTAGTGCCATATGCAATTTGCCCCAAGGTCAAAGAAGATTTAACACAACCTGTTAACACTGGTGCGTTACAGCCAGTTACAATGAGTGACTGGGCTACCGTCATTGCACCCGTCATGAAACCAGATGATTCAGTTCATATTTGTGGTGATTTTAAAACAACCATAAATCCAGTGTTATGTGCTGATGCATTATGTTGCTTACCTTTATCTATTGAGCAGACGCCACCAACTCATTTTACTAATATTCTTTATTTCTTGTGAGTCGATCATTTGCCTGTGACAGCTTCTCAAGTTCAGTGACATACCAGAAATGATCCCATGTTGGGGAAGGTGATAGTTATGGTGTTAAAAGGAATGTTAGCTGGAATGCATCATATACATCCTGATTGAAACCGAATGTGGGAAAAAGCTTGAGTTGACCATCCAAGTGAGTATCTATTATGGGGAATCTGAGTGATCATTCCTCCTGGTCTGCATGGGAGAATACTTGAACACTGCTGCCTCACAGTGTCAGGGACCTGGATTTGATTGCTGTGTTGAGTCATTGTCTGCAGAGTCTGCATGTTCTCCACATGTCTGCATGGGTTCCCTTCAGGTACTCCAGTTTCCTCTCACAGTCTAAAAGACATGCTGGTTAGGTGCATTGGCCATACTAAATTCCCCCTCTGTTTACCCGAACAGGTGCCGAAGCATAGCTACAAAGGAATTTTCACAGTAACTTCATTGCAGTGTAAGTCTACTTGTTACACTAATAAATAAACTTTCTAAAAATTTATGAAGGACATCCTGGTTTAGGCTGGATAAAGGATGAACATGTGATTATTTTTTGGTGACTGTGTCTGGATGCTAAGATTGAAGATAAAATGGGACAGTGTCAATCTGTGTATAAATAAGAAATCCATCACTGTTGTTCCCTTTATACCTTCCGAGTGATATAAAATGCCATGGCAATAACTGCATGTAGATTTTGCTGGTCCAATGGAGGGTTACATGTTCTTATTCATAATTAATGCACACTCAAAAGTGGCCAGAAGTTGTTATCATGAGGTCTAGTATGTCTGAACAAACCATTGAAAAACTTGAAATGTTTTCAATGCTTGAAAAACTTGAACAGATAATGGTTCATAGTTTACTTCACAGGAGCTTGAGGATTATCTCTGTTAAAAAGCAGAGGTTGATTCCTCCCCCACCCACACCCCACCCTGCCTCCGAGAACTAACGCCAAAACACCCAAAGTGAAGTACCTCGCCTTGTAATCTATAAAAAGTGTGTGTGAAATTGTGTGACCTACTTTTCAGCAACTCCTAATGATTAAATACTCACTCTAAAATCAACGTGTAAAAATTCATTTATCTAACAGTGAACAAATTTACTATACCATTAACAAACTAAATGAATCCTTTCTAACTATTAACTATTCCCAAATAAAACAAGATTCTAATGGAATGCTTTTCTAATAAATACAATTCCCACTCATTAACAAAAAAATAGAATTTAGTCACTCTCTAAATTACAACCAGGTTTTGTGTTTTCTGGAATATTCAGGGCCTTCTCTGTTGATTCTTCATCTGGAACTTCTTTCTTCTGCTTTCTTTCTTCTTTGGTATCTTTCTGATTCAGAGGATGCTTTCTCTAAGACATAGATGTAGCTATGAGAGCCAGCAATTCCCTCTCTCTGAGAGCTGTGAGCTGTTGTCTCTAGCAGGTGACAGTGGCTCTCTCTTTTTGTCTTACTGTCCCTCTTCTTTTATACCTGTGATGGCGTATCAATATTTCCCACAATAGGATTGGTCCTAGGTTGTCAAAATCATCAGATTTAAATTTAATATGTTCTTGGTATCTAGGTGCCTTTATCAAATTAAGTGGCTAAATTCAAAACTTTCAAGAGCCTGTTCTCTTGGTAACCCTGCTGTTTGGCCTTTCAATACAGATGTTTCAGCTTGGAGCTATCTATGTGCTTGCATTTTTTTAAAACTCGAAGCACAGAGAAAGCACCTCCTTTTAAAGGGACCATGCAATGCTTTTCTGCCAGTATTTTACAATTTTATAAACACCAATCTACAATTACTCTATCTTCATTCATTTACCTTCATTAATCGAGGGATTGAGTTTAGGAATTGGGAGGTAATGCTGCAACTTTATATGACCCTTGTCAGATACCACTTGGAGTATTGTGCGCAGTTCTGGTCGCCTCACTACAAGAAGGATGTGGAAGCTATTCAGAGGGTGCAGAGGAGATTTACAAGGATGTTGCCTGGATTGGGAGGCATGCCTTATGAGCATAGGTTGAGGGAGCTCGGTCTCTTCTCCCTGGAGAGACGAAGGTTGAGTGGCGACCAGATAGAGGTTTATAAGATGCTGAGAGATATAGATAGGGTGGATTCTCGGAGGCTATTTTCCAGGGCTGAAATGGTCGCTATGAGAGGACACAGATTTAAGGCGCTGGGGAGCAGGTACAGAGGAGATGTTAGGGGTAAGTTTTTCACTCAGAGGGTGGTGAGTGACTGGAATCGGCTGTCATCAGTGGTGGCAGAGGCAAACTTGCTGGGGTCTTTTAAGAGACTTCTGGATGAGTACATAGGATTTAATGGGATTGAGATTTATAGATAGGCCTGGTAGGTAGGGATATGATCAGCGCAACTTGTGGGCTGAAGGGCCTGTTTGTGCTGTAGTGTTCTATGTTCTACGTTCTATGTCGTACAAAACCCAACTTCACAACATCTCAAAATAAATGATATTCAGCATATAAAATCTGCACCTTATCATTCATCAACTAATGGATCAGTTGAAAGATTTGTACAATCCTTGAAGCATTCTTCAAAAACTTCAGACAAGCAAGATTCATTATCACGTTGAGTGAAAAGTTTTTTGGCATCTTATAGAAACACTACTCAAACAACTACATAAAGTTCACCTGCATTCTTAAATGTTTCTCTTTCTTTTAAAGAGAAAATTGAGAACTATGTTTCATTTCTTACTTCAAATCTGTGCCCTCTGATTATCAATCCTTTTATGAGCAGCAACAGTTTCTCCCCATCTACTCTGTCCAGTCCCTTTGTGATTTGAACATCTCTAACAAATCTCCTCTCAGCCTTCTTCTTTCCAAGGAAATCAGTCCCAAACTCTCCACTCTGTACTTGTAACTGATGTTTCTCATCCCTGGAACCATTCTTGCAAACGTTTTCTGCACTCTCGCCAAATATTCACACCCTTCCCTTACTGTACACAGTTCTGGGTGCCACAATAAATCTAACTAGTGTCTTGTATAAGTTCAGCATAACCTCCTTGCTCTATGTCAGTATTGATCAGAATACTATATGTTTTATTAACTGTTCTCTCCAACTATCCTGTCGCCTTGGACTGAGTCACATACTCTATCTGAGTGTCGGTGCACACTCAATGGGCCAAATGGCCTCCCTCTGAACAGTAGGGATTCTATAATTCTAGCATAGCCAATCCCCCTAACCTGCATATCTTTAGGCTGTGGGAGGAAATGGGAGCACCCGGAGGAAATCCATGCAGATACGGAGAGATTGTGCAAACTCCACACAGAGAGTCCAGGATCCACCCAAGGTCCCTGGTGCTCTAAGGCAGCAGAGCTAATATTGTGCCAGTCTGCAATCGAAAATCAGACAAAAATGTGATGACCAGGGAAGGTGACTAAAAGTTTGGTCAATGAGGTTAGTATTTGTTGTATATTTAAAAGGGTTGCTTTCAGAGTTGATTATATGATTTGATTGTGATGTGACGCGGGTTGATGGGTTTTTGATAAGAGAGGGGATTAAGGGTTATGGGGAGAGGGCGGGAATGTGGAACTGAGCAGCGACAGATCAGCCATGATCTTATTGAATGGCGGGGCAGGCTCGAAGGGCTCGATGGCCTACTCCTGCTCCTATTTCTTATGTTCTTATGTATGTTCTTATTAGAGTATTGCAGGCTGCTGTTTTACTTCTAGTTTGTGCTTTTTATAAGCAATGGAATCGTAGACTAAATCTATTACTTTTAGTTTAAATCTATGTGTGTATAACCAAGGTGGGGGGGACACAATTCTCCCAGGGCTGCTGTGCTGCCGTAGCATCTCCAGCTCAACTCTGCACTGGAAATCAAAGCTGATTTACATACTTAAATTGCCATTTCAATGTCATTAGTGGACTGAGGTCTCCGGGCCTGCCAACATCTCTCCCTTGCCCCTCCAGCCCCAGCAAGAAGTGGTTCACTCCAGCACGGTTTACAACTGCTCCCCACTAATGGTGTACCGACAGCCAAACAAGCTGGAAGCAACAGAGGCCATTTAGCCCACCCCCCACCCCCTACTCCAGGTAAGGGGGATTACCCAGCCTGACCCCCTTGCATTGCCCAAGTCAGTAAACTGCCAGTGCCCAAGGGGCACCTTGGCACTGCCCACCAGCCATCGGACAGTGACAAAGGGGCGTGGCCAGAGGGGAGTGAGGCCTATCAGGTGGACAGAGCCTATATGGGTGATCAGTGAGGGTGGGGGGGGAACCGAGTGGGGGATGGGGCCTGCCTGGGGGGCGGATTTGGGACTGCAGCGGGGAGGATGTGTCAGGGAGATCGGTGCTGGCGGAGACATTGGAGCAGGCTGGTATTGGGGGGAGGGGAGTAGCATCAGAGGTTTGCCCAGAAAGATCCGGAGGCCAGTGATTGGAGCGGTAGGGGGTTCACAAGGCCAGCAATGTGAGGTTGTGGGGCTGGCCAGCGACCAGAAGGCCGGAAGTGTGGGGCCACTGCGCACATTCCGATTCCTGCTCTGACAGATCAGCACACGCACAGTGGCCCACTCAGCACACGCACAGTGGCCCACTCAGCACACGCACAGTGGCCCACTCAGCACACGCACAGTGGCCCACTCAGCACACGCACAGTGGCCCACTCAGCACACGCACAGTGGCCCACTCAGCACACGCACAGTGGCCCACTCAGCACACGCACAGTGGCCCACTCAGCACACGCACAGTGGCCCACTCAGCACACGCACAGTGGCCCACTCAGCACACGCACAGTGGCCCACTCAGCACACGCACAGTGGCCCACTCAGCACACGCACAGTGGCCCACTCAGCACTATGCTGCCAGCCCCCCCCCCAGCAGGAATAGGCCCCATCCACTGATTTTTGGTGTGAATCTCGCTGGGGCAGGCAGTGTTCAGTGTGGCAGATTTATTCTGAAACTCACACGATAAAAGAATTAGTGTGAGTTACTCCAGTTTTCATGCGAACTCGGCACTTAGAATTTTTTGGGAAGAATCTTCCCTGATATCTTTTCTTTTTGTATGAAACCCATAACCTCTAACACAGTTAGGATCTTGCAGTTTTAAGGAGGCGGGTCTTGATGCAGGAGGAAAAGATTGAGGGGTTTCGGAGGGAATTTCGGTGGTTGGGGTCTTGGCGACTGGAGGCTTGGTTTGATCACAAGAGAACTGGAGGAACATTGAACTGTCTTAGTGTTGTAAGGCAAGAGGAGGTTACAAAGAAAGAGAGCACTCAGGCCATGGAGGATCTTGAACTGAGGACGAGTGTTTTTGAAGTGGAGGGAAAGGGTAACAAATCAACATATGTTGGTAAGTTTACTCATTAGTGTTATAAGTTTGCTATCACACTGTAATGAGGTTACTGTAAAAAGCCGCTTGTTGCCACAGTCTGGCACCTGTTTGAGTACACTGAGGGAGAATTTAGCATGGACAATGCACCTAGCCAGCACTTCTTTTGGACTGTGGAAGGAAGCCCATGCAGATACTGAAAGAATGTGCAGACTCTGCATAGATAGTGACCCAAGCCAGGAATTGAAGCTGAGTCCCTGGTACCATGAGGCAACAATGTTAACCATGGTGCCATCTTGCGGCCATTGTGCCACCTAGCCAAAGTGCTCTGCACTACTAAGATTGGTACAGTGCCAGGTTCTGAGTTGGTAGCTGGCGACACTATGGGGCAATTTTCCATGGCCAATCCACGAAACCGGCTCACCTTTGGACATTAAGGGCAATTTAGCTTGGCCAAACAACCTAACCCACATCTCCTTGGAGTCTGGGAAAAAAACTGGAGCACCCAGAGGAAACTCACACAAATGTGGCACACTCCACAGAGACAGTGACCCAAGCTAGAAATTGAACGCAGATCCCTGGCACTTTGGGGCAGCAGTGCTAACCGTTACGCCACCATGCTGCCCTTAAAAGCACAGCTCAGAACAGATCTGACAAGTGAGCCGGACTGGGTGCTGATTAGGATATGAGCATAGGGCTTTGGATGCATTGAGGGCGGGTGAAAGATGGATCGCTGGCAGTGGAATTGCCCAGGAGAGTTTTGGACTTGTCACAGTTGGAATTATCAATCACAGGTGAACATTTCAACAGCAGATGTGCTGAAATAGGGGCAGAGGAGGCTGCTCTATTACTGATTTGGAATATGCTTGTTAAATATTTAGAGTGTGAATATACACATGTTTTCCATTGAATACAATCCATCTCGTCAATTTTCATTGGACATCACCAACTGCTGGTGCTGCAGTGCCACCATTTGATGAAGGGGGTAATTACAGTCTAACCATTTAAATCAGACATTGACATTTGAAATACGGGCGCACCTCATGTATTTAAGTTTATAGATCAAATTACATTTGATTTGTCCATCTAAAACTGTGCCATTCTTTCCTGAAATGGACCTGCATCTACATCACTAGGGAATGGGTTTCAGTGATCAAGCCAGCAAACCAGATCTGTGCAAATTTGAAACTTTCTTTTCATAAAAGACATACTCTAGCAACCTACTGTTTCTTTCTCCTTTAAGCTGCAATTGCAAAATTTGTACCACCACTTTTGAATTCTTTTCATTGTTGCTGCGATCTCCACCACGGGGAACTGAAATTAAAATAAGGTGGAGGTTTATTCACAAAAGCACAAGAACTAGGATTAACCTATTCCACCGATCAAGATGATCTTTGCTGATCTTGGGTTTCAACCCCAATTTCCTCATATCCCTTAATTCACCCTGACAGACTGTGGGTGGGACTTTCCGGACGCACTCGACCCAAAACCGGAAAATCCCACCCAAGGACCCATGCATGATCTGTGCCCAGCTGTAATGATTCCTATGGTGGGGAGGGCTATAAAATTCCACCCCAAAAGTCTGTCTATCCCAGTCTTACATGAATTCAATGTTGGAACATCCACAGCCCTCTGAGTAGAGAATTCTAAAGATTCACAACCCTTTGAGTGAAAACATTTCTCCTCATCTAATCCCTTCATCATTATCCTCTTATCCTGAGACTGGGCTCCTGTATTTTAGAAACCCCGACCAGCAAAAGCAATCTTTCAGCATCTACCTCATCTCTGTTGCAAGATTTGAATGGGATTATTTCTCATTCATCTAAACTCCAGGGAATCTAATGTAGGGGGAGTTATACAATAAATGGCAGAACCATCAGGAGTATAGACACACTGAGAGATCTGGAGGTGCAAATCCACAGAGGTGGACTAAAGGTGGCAGCACAGGTGGAGAGGGTGGTGAAGAGGGCATATGGCATGCTTGCCTTTATTGGACGGGGCATAGAGCATAAAAGTTGGTATATGATGTTGCAGTTTTATAGAACTTTGGTTAGCCACATTTGGAATACTGCATCCAGTTCTGGTTGCCACACTACCAGAAGGACATGGAGGCTTTGGAGAGAGTACAGAAAAGGTTAACCAGGATGTTGCCTGGTATGGAGGGTCTTAGCTATGAGGAGAAGTTGGGCAAACTGGGGTTGTTCTCCCTGGGAAGACGGAGGATGAGGGGTGACCTAATAGAGGTGTATAAAATTCTGAAGGGCATAGATAGGGTGAACAGTGGGATGCTTTTTCCCAGGTCGGAGGTGACGAACACAAGGGGTCACAAGTTCAAGGTGAGGGGGAGGGGCAAGGTTCAACACAGATGTCAGGGGAACGTATTTTACACAGAGGGTGGTGGGGGCCTGGAATGCACTGCTAAGCAAGGTGGTTGAGGCAAGCAAGCTGGGATCATTTAAAACTTAACTAGATAGTCACATGAACAGACTGGGAATAGAGGGATACAACCGAATGGTCTAGTTGTGCGTATGAGCGGTGCAGGCTTGGAGGGCTGAAGGGCCTGTTCCTGTGCTGTACTGTTCTTTGTTCTTTGAATCTGGTCCCAACTTACTCAGCCTCTCATCATAGGACAATCCCCTCATCTCAGAGGCCAATCCTGTGAACCTGTAAGTTTACTTCTCTTAAAAGTGAAGATTAAAACTGTATGCAGTATCCCAGCTATTCCAGGGAGGCAATGGCCTAGTGGTCAGAGTTTCTGCATTAATGGTCACTAGACCATTAATGCAGAAACTCAGCTAATGTTCTGGAGACCCAGGTTCGAATCCTGCCATGACAGATGGTGGAATTTGAGTTCACTAAAAAATAATTGGAATTAAGAATCTACTGATGACCATGGGATCATTGTTGGAAAACCCCTTCTGGTTCACTGATGGAAATCTGCCGTCCTTACCTAGTCTGGCCTACATGTGACTCCAGAATCACGGAAATGTGGTTGATTCTTAACTGCCCTCTAAGGGCAACTAGGGATGGGCAATAAATGCTGGCCAGCCAGTGATGTCCAGGTTCCCCAATGAATAAAAAAAAGATATTGGGCGGGATTTTACATCCTCGCTTATCCTGAAACTGTAAACTCCTGCCTGAGGCCAACAGACTGAAGTGTGCAGTGATACAAAGGAATACACAATGAAAGGCAGGAAGCTGGGAAGGACAGAGGACCAGAGGGACATAGGGGGGATGTCCAAAGATCCCTGAAAGTAGCAGAGCAGGGTGGCACAGTGATTAACACTGCTGCCTCAAACATCAAGGACCCAGATTCGATTCCTGGCTTGGGTCATTGTCTGTGTGGAGTCTGCACGTTCTCCTGTATCAGCATGATTTTCCTCCGGATGCTCTGATTTCCCTCCACAGTTGAAAAGATTCAGTAGTTAGGTGCATTGGCCATGCTAAATTCTCCCTCAGTGTACCCAAACAGGTACCTGAGTGTGGTGACTAGGGGATTTTCACAGTAACGTCATTGCAATGTGAACGTTATCAATTTCTTTGTCAATCTTTGTTGACATTTAAACCTTTCCCAATCCTCTTCTCGCCCACTGCTCTTAGCTACTCTAAATGCCTCCGCTTTTAATTTAACACTTTCCTTCACCTCCTTCGTTATCCAAGGCTTATTAACTCTCCTCCTACTGTCCTTTTTAACCATCGGAATAAATTTCTGCTGAGCACCAAGAAAGATCTCCTTAAAGATCCTCCACTGCTCCTCAGCAGACCTACCTTCCAACGCACTCCCCCAGTCCACATTCGCCAATTCTTCTCTCATCCTACCACAGGCTGGGCTAGCACTTAATATAAAAAAGGATAGCAAGAGTTTTTATAAATATATAAAAAGGAAGAGGCTGGCTAGGGTGAACGTTGGTCCTTTAGAGGATGAGAAAGGGGAGCTAGTGGTAGGGGATGGGGATATGGCTAAGGTCTTGAATAACTTTTTTGTTTCTGTCTTCACGGAGGAGGACATGAATAATTTGCCGGGTGTTAGCAATGGAAAGGTGGTAGGACTGCAGGGTCTTAATGACATTACTGTTACTAGAGAGGTGGTGCTCGACAGACTGGAGGGGCTGATTGTAGACAAGTCCCCAGGACCGGATGGAATGCATCCGAGGGTTCTGAAAGAAATGGCGGAGGTTATAGTGGATGCCTTGGTAGTTATTTTCCAGACGTCGCTGGATTCCAGGGAAGTGCCGGAAGATTGGAAAACAGCTAATGTTACGCTGTTGTTTAAGAAGGGTGCCAGGCAAAAGGCGGGGAATTATAGGCCGGTTAGTTTAACGTCTGTGGTAGGTAAAATGTTAGAATCCGTCATTAAGGAGGAAATTGCGAGGCATCTTGAAGGGAATTGCTTGATAGGGCAGACGCAACACGGTTTCATTAAAGGGAAGTCGTGTCTGACAAATTTACTGGAGTTCTATGAGGATGTGTCTAGGGCAGTGGATAGAGGAGAGCCAGTGGATGTGGTCTTTCTGGATTTTCAGAAGGCGTTTGACAAGGTACCTCACATGAGGTTATTGCAGAAAGTCAGGGGACATGGAGTTGGGGGTAGGGTGTTAGCGTGGATAGAGGATTGGTTGTCAAATAGGAGGCAGAGAGTGAGGGTCAATGGGTGCTATTCGGATTGGCGGTTGGTGACTAGTGGGATGCCCCAGGGGTCGGTGCTGGGGCCTCAGCTATTTACCATTTATATAGATGATCTGGAGGAGGGAACCGAGTGTAGGGTGTCGAAATTTGCTGATGACACCAAGATTGGGGGAACGGCAAATTGTGCAGAGGGTGTGGAGAGTCTGCAGAAGGATCTAGATAGGCTGGGCGAATGGACCAGGAAATGGCAAATGGAATTTAATGTTGGCAAGTGTGAGGTGGTCCACTTTGGTAGGAAGAATGGTAGGAAGGACTATTACTTACGTGGCGAAAAACTGCAGCAGGCGACGGTGCAGAGGGTCCTCGGGGTCCTTGTGCATGAGTCGCAAAAACCCAGCTTGCAGGTGCAGCAGGTGGTCAGGAAGGCGAATGGGATGCTGGCCTTCATAGCGAGGGGGATTGAATATAAAAGTAGGGAGGTCTTGCTGCAGCTGTATAGGGCATTGGTGAGGCCGCAGCTGGAGTACTGTGTGCAGTTTTGGGCGCCGCACCTACGCAAGGATATTTTGGCCCTGGAGGGAGTGCAGAGGAGGTTTACTAGGCTGATACCGGAGTTGAGGGGATTGAGCTATGAGGAGAGGCTGAATAAACTAGGCTTGTACTCGTTAGAGTTTAGAAGAATGAGGGGAGATCTCATTGAGACATATAAGATGATGAATGGGATGGATAGGATAGAGGTGGAGAGACTCTTCCTGCTCAAAAAAGATAGTAGGACTAGGGGGCACAGCCTCAAGATAAAGGGGAGGCGGTTTAGAACAGAGTTGAGGAGGTACTTCTTCACTCAAAGGGTGGTGAATCTCTGGAATTCTCTGCCCGTTGAAGTGGTGGAGGCTGCCTCGCTAAATATTTTTAAGACGCGGGTTGATGGGTTTTTGATAAGAGAGGGGATTAAGGGTTATGGGGAGAGGGTGGGAAAGTGGAACTGAGCCACGACAGATCAGCCATGATCTTATTGAATGGCGGGGCAGGCTCGAAGGGCTAGATGGCCTACTCCTGCTCCTATTTCTTATGTTCTTATGTTCTTATGTAAGCCTACTTGTGACACTAACAATTAAACTTTAAGGCAGATAGATAAATTGGTTAAGAAGGCATATGGAATAATTCCTTTTATTAGC
This sequence comes from Prionace glauca, assembly GCA_037974335.1. NCBI lineage: Eukaryota > Metazoa > Chordata > Chondrichthyes > Carcharhiniformes > Carcharhinidae > Prionace > Prionace glauca. The sequence goes on along the minus strand of CM075736.1, from coordinate 14,447,326 downwards.
TGATGCATTGAATATAAGAGCAGGGAGGTTATGATGGAGCTGTATAAAATGCTGGTCAGGCAACAGTTAGAGTGGTGTGCAGTCCAGGTCCCCACACTGTAGGAAGGATGTGATTGCTCTGGAGAGGGTGCAGAGAAGATTCAGCAGGATATTGCGTGGGCTGGAGTGTTTCAGCAATGAAGAGAGGCTGGATAGGCTGGGATTGCTTTCCTTGGAGCAGTGAAGGCTAAGGGGGGAGCTGGGTTGACTTGTACAAAATTATAAGGGACATAGATAGGGTAGATTGGAAGGAACTTTTTCCCGAAGTTGAGGGAGTCAATGACTAGGGGGCGTAGATTTAAAGTCAGTAGGAGATTTAGAGGGGATTTGTTGGAGAACTTTTTACAGAAGGTGGTAGGAATCTGGAACTCAGTGGCGGAGGTGGGAGACCTCACAACATTTAAGCAGCATTTAAATGGGCACTTGAAATGCCATAGCATACAAGGCTACAGACCAACTGCAGGATTAGAAGTTAGATGCTTGATGGCCACCGATGGGGCAAAGGGTCTCTTTTTATGCTGTACAGTGCTGTGACTCAATGACTACCACTACATAACACCCCCATTTTCCAACCTCCCTCAACCCTAACCACCAACACAAGCCCATTTATTCACCACACCTATTTGTAACTAAGTCCTAATCACAAACCTTCAATTTAACTCTTATCTCCAGCAGACCTGGTTTCACATAAATTGCCTGTTTTTAAAATTACTCGCATCGTTGAGATATCAAGTAATAGCTTACTGGCTGTCACTGCTGATAACACTTCGCTGATAGTGGTTTTTAGCATGAGTACAATCCTGTATTCCTTACTAACTAACCATTAAACTCAGTCCAAACACAAATTTCCAACCTCAACTCCAAATCCTAACCCTAATGACTAACTCATAAAATTAACCCTAAACCTTAAACCAGACGCTAAGCACCAACTCCAAAACCAATCCTGAACTCTAACCGCTAATCTATAACCATTAACCTTAACTTGAAGGCTAAATCATGGAATTATAGAATCCCTACAGTGCAGAAGGAGGCCATTTGGCCCATTGAGCCTGCACCAACCACAATCCCACTTAGGCCCTGTCACTGTAACTCCACATATTTACCCTACTAACCTCTCTGTCACTAAAAGCAATTTAGCATGCCCAACTAACTTAACCCGCACGCTTTTGGAGTGTGGGAGGAAACCGGAGCACCCAGAGGAAACCCACACAGACACGGGGAGAACGTGCAAGCTCCACGCAGATAGTGACCTGAATTGAACACAGATCCCTTGCACTACACCACTGTGCCATCCTATTGTACCAATGTGCCGCCTCATTATCCTACATTTATCCAAACCCTAAAACTAATCCTAAACTCTAAACAAAACTTCACACTTTGATCAGTTAATCATAACCATGACCAAAAGGGATTTATGGACGAAAAGGGATTGGTTTAGGCTAGTGGGTCATTGTTTTGTAACTGGTCGGCGCAACATCGTGGGCCGAAGGGCCTGTTCTGCGCTGTAATGTTCTATGTTCTATGTTCTAAATCCTAAATGTTCAAACCCTGATCCCTAATGTTAATCCCAATAGAGGCCATCAGTGCAATTTGTGTACTATAAACGATTTTAACTGTGGTACAACCAAGGCCCAATCTCCCGAGAGCACACTCTGAGAGGTATATTTTGCCCAGTGGAAACGGACATGCCAGAAGATCACCATCATTTTCCATTGCTTCCAAAAGCTAGCAACCTGTGCCAATCTCCTGGTCTGCACTCCCACCAGGGGTAGGCCCTATGGTGGGAGCACCATTCAGTGAGTCATCACCATACAACACAAAGATTTCTCCCACTCAATGAAAAACCTTGGCGCAGTGGGTGGCATCCCTACCTCTGAACCAGAACATGTGAGGTTCAAGTGCCACACCAGGCTTGCTGGCCAAGGACGGTGTGTTCATAACGTGGCCAGACAGGGTGAATACCATGGGAACATAGGAATGAGGAGCAGAAGTGGGCAAAATTCAGCCCATTGAGCCTGCTCTGCCATTCAATCGGATCATGGCTGATCTCTCCCTGGTCACGAATCCACCTCCCTGCCTGCTCCCCATCTCCCTTTCACCCATTTTAAAAATCAGAAATATATCTATCTCCTTCTTGAAACCAGACTCAGAGTCCACCACGCTATGTGTCAGTGAGTTCCACAAATTCACCACCTTCTACAAGAAGAAGTTTCTCCTCATCTCAGTTTTAAATCTATGGCCTCTCAACCCATACCCTGTGACCTCTTGCTCTAGATTGTCCCACAAGAGGAAACATTTGGTCTATGTTTACCCTATCAATCGCTTTTAGAATTTTATATTTTATAATTTTAATATCAACATGTAATTCCTTTCAAACACATCACTGCTGGTGGTAAGAGGAGAGATTCCTGGCCGGCCACACTTTATGCAAAGTGGTACTCTCATGCTAGAAACCCCCGGTGACAGACAAGTGATCTGTTCCCTTAGTGCAGCACTAGGCAGGGAACAGGAATTAGTAAAAACAAAAATAAGAACATAAGAAATAGGAGCAGGAGTAGGCCATCCAGCCCCTCGAGCCTGCCGCACCATTCAATAAGATCATAGCTGATCTGAAGTGGATCAGTTCCACATTCCCGCCCTCTCCCCATAACCCTTAATTCCCTTGTCTGTCAAAAACCTCTCTACCCATGACTTAAATATATTTAGCGAGGTAGCCTCCACCACTTCAATGGGCAGAGAATTCCAGAGATTCACCACCCTTTGAGTGAGGAAGTTCCTCCTCAACTCCGTTCTAAACTGCCCCCCGCTTATCTTGAGGCTGTGCCCCCTAGTCCTGCTGTCCTTTCTGAGTGGGAAGAATCTCTCTACCTCTACCCTATCCATCCCCTTCATTATCTTATACGTCTCTATAAGATCCCCCCTCATCCTTCTAAACTCCAATGGGTACAGACCCAGTCTATTTAGTCTCTCTTCATAGTCCAACCCCCTCACCTCTGGTATCAGCCTAGTGAACCTCCTCTGCATTCCCTCGAAGGCCAAAATATCCTTGCGCAAGTGCGGTGACCAAAACTGCACACAGTACTCCAGCTGCGGCCTCACCAATGCCCTATACAGCTGCAGCAAGACCTCCCTACTTTTATATTCAATCCCCCTCGCTATGAAGGCCAGCATCCCATTCGCCTTCCTGACCACCTGCTGCACCTGCAGGCTGGGTTTTTGCGATTCGTGCACAAGGACCCCCAGGTCCCTCTGCACTGTAGCAAGCTGCAGCTTTTCGCCCTTTAAATAGTAATCTCTCCTACTATTATTTCTGCAAACCCAGACACTGAAGAGGAATTGTACCTCTCTTAGTTCATCCACCTAAGAATTGGAGACATATTTTTAGTACCAGGTTCTACTCAGAGTAAGTTAGTCTAGTTGTGTGTCCAATCACTGGTGTTAGAATATTTGTGGAATCATCATATAATCTGAAAATCGGAAAGTATTTATGCTGTAAACTCCTATTCCTTACCTGAACAAGGCTACAGGGGGCGCTCAGCCTGTAGAAAAGACAAGGTGAACAGTATTTACTGGATTCAGATTTCAGCAGAAAATGGATTCACTTTAACCGAGCTTCAGCTTTTTGTGTTGTCACAGTAACAGTCCTGTTATCATAGTAAGGTATGCGTGACATCACAAAACTTTATAACAGTCTGCAGCGACAACATATCACCTATGTCTTAGGGTACAGGGCGAATGTATAAAAGACACAAAGAATCCCTACAGCACAGAAGGAGGCCATTCAGCCATCAAATCTGTACTGACTCTCCAATAGAGCATCTTACCCAGGCCCAACTCCCTCAACATATCCTCAGAGGCTTGTGTATTTACCCTGATAATCCCGTAACCTAACATCTTGGAACACTGAGGGGCAATTTACCATGGCCAATCTACCTAAGATATACACTGTGAGAGGAAACCGGGACACCAGGAGGAAACCCATGCAGGCAGGGTGAGAACGTTCAAACTCCACACACCCAAGGCTAGAAACCGAACCCAGGATCTGGCACTGTGCTAACCACTGTGCCTGCCCCTTTCTTCTCCCTCCCTAACGGCACTGTTATAGCCAGACTTCTACCCATATTAACATGTTACTCACTACACCTCTGCACCATGAGCTTTTATTTTCTGCAATAATATTTAATATGGCACTTTTTCAAATGCCTTCTATAAATCCAAGTACATTTACAGGCTCCCTTTTATCCATAGCATATGTGAGTCCTTCAAAAAACTCATAAATCGGTTAAACATGGTTTCACTTTTATAAAGCAGGTTGATTCTTCCCAACTGTCTTAAGTTTTTCTGAGTGCCCAGTTATAATCTCCTTAATGATGGACCACAGATGTCAGTCTAACCAGTTTATAGTTTCTTGTTTTCTGCCTTCCCCTCGTCCTGACCAGAGAGGTTATACTTGCTACATTCCAGGCTGAGGAAACCTTTTCAGGATTAATGAATTTCAGAAAATTAACACTAACGCATCTAATACTTCATAAGCCATCACTTTCAAGACCTTCAGATGAAGTCCATCAGGTGTTGGAGATCTGTCAGCTCACAGCTCCATCAGTTTGCTCAGTATCAGTCCCTCATGATTGTAATTTCAAGTTTTGTAAATTCCTCTCACCCTTCCACACTGGGATTTTATCAGAGGAGTGTTTTGTGTTAATGATCATTTCAGTCTCGTGTTGAGGCTGCATTTATGGACACTGGTGACTAGTTTCCCACAGTTGTGAGATTTAGCTTCCAGTCTTTGCCACTTTTTTTTATCTAACGTATGTTCAGTGTAGATCATTAGGACCTAATGAAGATCCTGTATTCTCACCATTAGTTGGAGGTTGCAACGATAGCATGATAAGGCGATGGCCTAATGGTATTACCAGGGAACTATTAATCCAGAAACTCAGCTAATGTTCTGGGGGCCTGGGTTTGAATCCTGCCACGGCAGACGGTGGAATTTGACTTCGAGTAAAAAATATCTGGAATGAAGAATCTACTGATGACCATGAAACCATTGTTGAAAAAACCCATCTAAAGTTTATTTATTAGTCACTAGTAGGCTTACATTAACACGGCAAGGAAATTACTGTGAAAATCTCCACATTCCGGCACCTGTCCAGGTAACACTGACGGAGAATTTGGCATGGCCAATGCACCTAATCTTTCGGACTGTGGGAAAAAACTGGAGCACCCAGACGGAACCCACACAGACATGAGGAGAATGTGCAGACTCCATATGGACAGTGACCCAAGCTGGTCCCTGGTACTGTGAGGCAGCGGTGCAAACCACTGTGCCACCCCACTGGTTCACTAATGTCCTTTAGAGAAGGAAAATCACTGTTCCTTTCTGGCCTACATGTGACTCCAGAGCCATAGCAATGTGGTTGTCTCTCAACTGCCCTCCAAGGGCAACTAAGGATGGGCAATAAATGCTGGCCAGCCAGCGATGCCCATGAATAAAACAAGTTTACAAAGGCTGTTTCCATTCTAAATATTTCATGTAGATGAAATTGCATTTGACCAATGCACCTAAACCTGCAATTTACTCACCTGCAAGAAATAAAAACCATCTATGTTTAAGTGGAAAAGCCAGAGAAGCAGCATTTTTCTGGGATTCTGTGACCATTCCCTGTGGAGATATAAACTTGGCCCCTTTTCTAACCCCCTTACTGTAAAAGCTCAACAATACTGCTCAGAAAAGCAGTAGTTTATTTTCTCTGCTAAGTTGACAATGTTTAATGTTCTGCATGTGTAGTTCTCAAAATTATACACAGGCAATGGTTTGAGATTATATGGATCACACAGACTCTGTACAGCACAAACTGTGCAGGAAGGCCAGTAAAATCTGAAACAATAACAATAACAATAAATCAAACACACAGAAGATCAAAATCTGTAGGGAGAGAAAAACAAGAGTTAGTGTTCCATGCAATTGATCATTCATCAGAACTAGCTAAGGAAAAGAGTGCAGGCAATGAACAAGGTTTATGATGGGGTGGGGTAAATGGAACCTCACCTTCCCGCATCCACCCCTCCATAGAAGTGTTGATCTCTCTGAACTGTTTACCCCTGTGCCAATTTGCAATTGGCTAGATATTGATGGAGAGATTGTAACTCCTCATTCCTGATACTCTCAGAACAGGGGCTGGAATTCTCCAGCCCTGCCCCTGCTGCCAACGAGAACGGAGAATTTGGCGCTCAGCCGAAGCTTCGTTGGCTGCAGCGAGACCGAAGAATCCTGACTGTGAGAATTCAAGCACAGGATCTGGCACCTACTCTTCCCTGTGTCATTGGTTGGTTCCTCACCACCTACCCGCTTCCTTCTCCAGTCCCTGTCAGAATGTAAATGCATGGAGGCTTCAGCTGGGCTGAGTGGCTTGTGTGATCAGTAAGTTTGCGGACAACACAAAGATTGCTGGACTTGCTGACAGTGATGAACGCTGTCAGACAATACAGCAGGATGTAGATAAGCTGGAAAATTGGGCAGAGAAATGGCAGATGGAATTTATTCCAGATAAATGCGAAGTGATGCATTTCGGTAGATCTAATGTAGAGAAGAGCTGTACAATAAATGGCAGAACCATCAGGAGTATAGACACACAGAGGGACCTGGGGGTGCAAGTCCACAGAGGTGGACTAAAGGTGGCAGTACAGCTGGAGAGGGTGGTGAAGAAGGTATATGGCATGCTTGCCTTTAATGGACAGGGCATAGAGTATAAAAGTTGGTATATGATGTTGCAGTTATATAGAACATCGGTTAGGCCACATTTGGAGTACTGCGTCCAGTTCTGGTCGCCACACTACCAGAGAACGTGGGGGCTTTGGAGAGAGTACAGAAAAGGTTTACCAGGATGTTGCCGGGTATGGACTTAGCTATGAGGAGAGATTGGGCAAACTGGAGTTGTTCTCCCTGGAAAGACAGAGAATGAGAGGTGACCTGATAGAGGTGTATAAAATACTTAAGGGCATAGATAGGGTGAACAGTGGAAAGCTTTTTCCCAGGTTGGAGGTGACTAACACAAGGGGTCACAAGTTCAAGGTGAGGGGGGGCAAGGTTCAACACAGATGTCAGGGGGACATATTTTATACAGAGGGTGGTGGGGGCCTGGAATGCACTGCCAAGCAAGGTGGTTGAGGCGAACACACTGGGATCGTTTAAGACTTATCTAGATAGCCAGATGAACAGACTGGGAATAGAAGGATACAAATGAATGGTCTAGTTGGGCGCATGAGCAACACAGGCTTGGAGGGCCGAAGGGCCTGTTCCTGCACTGTACGCTTCTTTGTTCTTCGTTTTTGTTCATGTCCCACTGGCATCTCCATTCCCGAGAGAAGGAGGGAAGAATGCTGGCGCACAGATGTCCCAAGGATCTGTATTTTACAGAGTGAGCCATTAAGAAGCAAAAAGATTTGCGAGCCTGACTTGCAGCAACCACTGCAAGTCAGTGGACATGTGCAAAAGGTGATCAAAAAAGGCGAATGGAATGTTGTCTTTTAGCTGGACGGCCACAATGATTGTTATAATGTAACCTTGGGCGGCACGGTAGCACAGTGGTTAGCACTGCTGCTTCACAGCTCCAGGGTCCTGGGTTCGATTCCCGGCTCGGGTCACTGCCTGTGTGGAGTTTGCACATTCTCCTCGTGTCTGCGTGGGTTTTCTCCGGGTGCTCCGGTTTCCTCCCACAGTCCAAAGATGTGCGGGTTAGGTTCATTGGCTATGCTAAAATTGCCCCTTAGTATCCTGGGATGTGTAGGTTAGAGGGATTAGCAGGTAAATGTGTAGGGATATGGGGATAGGGTCTGTGTGGGATTGTGTTCGGTGCAGACTCGATGGGCCGAAGGGCCTGTTTCTGCACTGTAGGGTTCTATGTTCTATGTTTACCCAGTATAAATAGAAAGTAAATGAGGACTGTGGGAGCTTGTGTGATCCAGAGCATTGCTTGAGTGTTGATGTAATGAAGTTTCTTTATTAAACATTTTCCTTTGATTTAGAAACATAAAAACATAAATAGAAAATAAAAGCAGGTGGAGGCCATTTGGCCCTTCAAGCCTGCTCTGTCATTCATTATCATCACGGCTGATCATCCAACTCAATACATCCCCCTTTCTCCCACACACAAGATATAGATATGTTGGTCAGATGTGCAGAGCAGTGGCAGGTAGCATCCAACCCTGATAAGTACAAGGTGATGTATTCTGGAAGAAACAAGGGAGTATTTACACTAGGGTAGCTCAGAGGAATGGATGAATCTTGGGCTACAAACTCACAGATTTATTTTGTGAAGTTAGTTATTTTATTGATTGCAACTGCAGTTTTCTCTCTGCCAGATGAACAATGAGGAAGTTCTACCCTCGTGCATTCTACACTGTCAGGAGTTTTAGAAGCTCATTAGGAAGTATACACTGGTTCAGTTTTTCTGGTTCTTGAACTGCTGACACTGTCAGCATTCCCTAACATTGCATGAGTGGAAAGGTCAGGGACTTTGGGAGTGCACACATGCAGTGAGTCATCCTGAGCGGCTCTGGGTATTTTACTATCACACTGATGAATCTCAAAGTTAAAAGCGAAGTGACGGCACTGATGAAAATTTGGGTTGCTTGCTCACTAATAACAAAGCATTTTCCCCCATAATGTTTAATTCAGGGCTGGTGTTTCCACTTAATGACAAATTGAAAAACACCAAGCCAATGAGGACACTAGCATTTCAACTATCATAAAGTCATCATAGAATCATTACAGCGCAGAAGGAGACCATTCAGCCCATCAAGCCTGCACCCAATTCAATCTGGCGTTATCCCCTTAGACCATAAGACATAGGAGCAGAATTAGGCCACTCGGCCCATCGATTCTGCTCTGCCATTCAATCATGGCTGATTTTTTTCCCTCATCCCCATTCTCCTGCCTTTTCCCCGTAACTGCTGAACCCCTTATTAATCAAGAACCTATCTACCTTTAAAGACACTCAAGGACCTGGCCTCCACTGCCTCTTGTGGCAATGAGTTCCACAGATTCACTACTTGCTGGCTGAAGAAATTCCTCCTCATCTCTGTTTTACAGGATCGCCCCTTTAATCTGAGGTTGTCCCTCTGGTTCTAGTTTTTCTTACTTGTGGAAACATTCTCTCCATGTCCATTCTATTCAGGCTTCGCAGTATCCTGTAAGTTTCAATAAGATCCCCTCTCGACCTTCTAAACTCCAACGGATACAGACCCAGAGCCCTCAACCATTCCTCATCCGACAAGCTCTTCATTCCAGAGGGTCATTTTTCTGAACCTCCTCTGGACCCTTTCCAAGGTCAGCACATCCTTCCTTACGTATGGGACCCAAAACTTCTCACATTACTCCAAATGGGCTCTGACCAGAGCCTTATACAGTCTCACAAGTACATCCCTGCTCTTGTATTCTAGCCATCTCGACATGAATATTAACATTGCATTTGCCTTCCTAACTGCCAACTGAACCTGCATATTAATCTTAAGAGAATCTTGTACGAGGACTCCCAAATCCCTTTGTGTTTCTGATTTCCTAAGCATTTTCCCTTTTAGAAAATAGTCAATGCCTCAATTCCTCCTTCCAAAGTGCATAAGCTTTCCACGTTGTATTCTATCTGCCACTTCTTTGCCCACTCTCCTAATCTGTCCAAGTCCTTCTGCAGCCCCCCACTTCCTCAATAATACCAGTCCCTCTACATATTTTTGTACCGTCTACAAACTTAGCAACACTGCCTTCAGTTCCTTCCTCCGAATCGTTAACGTATATTATGAAAAGTTGTGGTCCCCTGAGGTACACCACTAGTCACTGCCTGCCATCCTGAGAAAGAGTTCATTATCTCCATTCTCTGCCTTTGCCAGTCAGCTAATCCTTTATCCAAGACAGGATCTTACCCTTAACACCATGGGCACTTATTTAACAGTCTCCTGTGCGGCACCTTGTCAAAAGCCTGCTAGAAATCTAAATAAATCATGCCCTTTGATTCTCCTTTATCCAACTTCCTTGTTATTTCCTCAAAGAACTCTAACAGGTTTGTCAGACATGACCTCCCCTTGACAAAGCCATGCTGACTCAGTCCTATTTTATCATGCACTTACAAATACTCTGCGATCTCATCTTTAATAATGAATTCTAAAATCTTGCCAATGACCAAAGTCAGGCTAACCGGCCTATAATTCCACATTTGTTGCCGCCCTCCTCCTTCTTAACAGCGGAGTTACATTAGCTACTTTCCAGTCCTCTGTGACCCTCCCTGAAAGATCACCACCAATGCCTCCACAATTTCCTCACCTATCTCTTTTAAAACGCTGAGGTGTGGTCCATCGGGTTCAGGTGATTTATCCACCTTCAGACCTTTCAGTTTCCCCAGGACCTTCTGCTTAGCGATGGCCACTACACTCACCTGTGCCCCCTGACTCTCCTGGAGCTCTGACATCCCACTGAAGACTGATGCAAAATAACTATTCTGTTCCTCCGCCATTGCTTTGTTTCCTATTACTTCTCCAGCCTCATTTTCCAGTGGTCCAATGGCTCTCTCTTACCTTTTATATATATTGAAAAAAAATTCTTCCTATCTTCTTTCACATTACTCGCTGGCTTACATTCAGATTTCAGCTTCTCCCCCCCTTTTTGCTTTTTTAATTGTCCTCTGCTCGTTTTTAAAGGCTTCTCAATCCTCTGGCTTCTCACTAATCCTTACCACATTGTATGCTTTTTCTTTTGCTTTTATGCTGTCTTTGACTTCCCTCAGCTATGGATACCTTGTCCTCCCCCTTAGCATGATTCCTCCTCCTTGGGATGAATTTCTGATGTTCCTCCCGAATAACTCTCAGACTCTTGCCATTGCTGTTCCACTGTCTTCCCTTCTAGGCTCCTTTCCAATCAGCTCTGACCAGCTTCTCCCTCATGTCTTTGTAATTACCTTTGTTTAATTGAACACTGTTACATCTGACTCCAGTTTCTTCCTCTCAAACTGCAGGGGAAAATTCTATCACATTGTGGTCACTACTCCCTAAGTTCCCTAATCAAGTCCGCTTCATTACAAATCAGCAAATCCAGAATTGCCTGTTCCCTAGTAGGCTCTGTCACAAGCTGCTCCAAAAAAACCACCTCTGAGACATTCCTCATATTCCTTTTCTTGGGATCCACTACCTATCTGATTTTCTCAGTCCACCTGCATATTGAAGTCTCCCATGATTATTGTAATACTACCTTTTTTATATGCCTTTTCTATCTCCTGATCTATTTTCTGCCCCACATCCTGACTACTGTTACGGGGCCTGTATATAACTTCCATCAGGGTCTTTTTACCTCTTCGACTTTACCTACTGAGATTCAATGCCTTCTGATCTTGCTATCGATTTAACTTCATTCCTTACGAACAATGTAACACCACCCCCTTTTGCCCATTTGCCAGTCCTTCCGATAGGACACATATCCTTGGGCGGCACGGTAGCACAGTGGTTAGCACTGCTGCTTCACAGCTCCAGGGTCCTGGGTTCGATTCCCGGCTCGGGTCACTTGCCTGTGTGGAGTTTGCACATTCTCCTCGTGTCTGCGTGGGTTTTCTCCGGGTGCTCCGGTTTCCTCCCACAGTCCAAAGATGTGCGGGTTAGATTCATTGGCTATGCTAAAATTGTCCCTTAGTATCCTGGGATGTGTAGGTTAGAGGGATTAGCAGGTAAAATGTGTAGGGATATGGGGATAGGGTCTGGGCGGGATTGTGTTCGGTGCAGACTCGATGGGCCGAAGGGCCTGTTTCTGCACTGTAGGGTTCTATGGTTCTATGGTTCTATTTGGATCCCAGCCCTGATCCCTTCGCAGCCACATCTCTGCGATGCCCACAACACCGTACCGGCCAATTTCAATGTGCACAACAAGCTCATTTACCTTGTACGTATACTGCGCGCATTTAGGTACAACACCCTCAGTCCTGCATTGGGAGACACACTGATGCCCAGGCACCCAGCATGAATCAGGCCCCACTAGAATCTCCTGGCCCACTGCGCTAAAATATCAGTGGGATTGGAGAATCGCACATATTTACCCTACTAATCCCCCTTGACATTAAGGGGCAATTTAGCCTGGGCAATCAACCTAACCTACACACCTTTGGACTGTGGGAGGAAACCAGGGCACCTGGAGGAAACCCATGCAGACACAGGGAGAATGTGCAAACTCCACACAGTGAAATTGAGCCCGGCTTCCAGGCTCAGTGAGGCAGCAGTGCGAACTACTGTGCCACCATGTCATTCCATTAAGCTGCTGATGTTCTAACTATCGTTATTCTTTACATTGGTAATCTGCTTTTGTCTAACCTGCACACTGTATCGAGCAGACTAACATCATCTTATGACACATCCGACTCGAGCAAAAATAACTCAATATTTATCAATTATGAGACATACCCCCCAAGACAGTCAACAAGACAAGGTGGAGGTGGGGGATGCAGGGGTTGAAGACGGAGGAGAAGGTTCACAATCTAAAGTTGCTGCATTCCAGTGTTGAGTCCCAAGGGCTGCAAGGTATCAGGTCGAAAGATGAGATGCTGCTTCTTCATCTTGCACTGGATTCACTGGAACATTGCAGCAGGCCAATGATGGACATGAGAGCAAAGTGCTGAGTTAAAATGGCATGTTAAAATTCAGCACGGTCACCACAACCTCTCACCAATTTTTACAGATGCACCATAGAGAGCATTTTTTCTGGTTGTATCACAGCTTGGTATGGCTCCTGCTCTGCCCAAGACCGCAAGAAACTACAAAGGGTTGTAAACAAAGCCCAGTCCATCACTCAAACAGCCTGCCACCCATTAACTGTCTGCACTTCCCACTACCAGCATAATGAAGGACCTCAACCACCCCGGACATTCTCTCTTCCAACTTCTTCCATAGGGAAAAAAGATACAAAAGTCTGAGGTCACGTACCAACCGACTCAAAAACAGCTTCTCCCCTGCTGCCATTAGACTTTTGAATTGAACTACCTCATTTAAGTTGATCTTTCTGTACACCCTAGCTATGACTGTAATACTACATTCTGCACCCTCTCCTTTCCTTCTCCCCTACGTACTCTACAAATGATATGCTTTGTCTCTATAATGCTCAAGAAACAATACATTTCATTGTATACCAATACATGTGACAATAATAAATCAAATCAAATCAAACTGTGACATATATTGCTTTTGTCGATTACAGGAGCTTCTTTTGACCAGTTCATTTTGAATCAGTGTGTAACCAGGGAGTTCAGGTCTGTAGAGAGATAGGGATCTTCCATGAAGGGCAACCAACTCTTCGCTTTTATTTTCTTGCCCAGATTTCTGTTCCTTCAACCACACCCTTTGAAACCCCCAGTGAGGAACTCAGAAATGACTGCTTCCTTCAGAAAAACCACAGCACCACACAATAAGGAAATGGAATTAGATGTGTTAGTTGGGAAATGTCAAGGCAGGGTTCCTGCCAAATTGACTCATTGATCCTGTCTAAGTTTGGATTCACAGGACAGATTTGCTTGAAGATTGGGATCGTGAATCCTTCAGTCTGTTTGACTATCCAAAATACAAACAATTGACATAGAGTGAGGCCATTCGGCCCATTGTGTCTGCACTGGCTGTCCAAATGAGCATCATGAATTAGTGCCATTCCCTGCCCTTTCCCACTCTCCCTGTGTTTATTCAAATAATTATCCAATTCTGCTTTGAATGCCTCAATTGAACCTATCTCCACCACACTTCCATGCAGAAGTGCCCCTTCCCCCCCCTCCCCCCCCCCCTCCCCCTCCCCTCCCCTCCCCCCCCCCCTCCCCTCCCCCCCCCTCCCCACCCCTCCCCTCCCCCCCCACCCCCCTCCCCCCTCCCCCCCTCCCCTCCCCCTCCCCCCCTTCCCCCCCCTCCCCTCCCCCCCCCTCACCCCCTCCCCCCCCCCCTCCCCCCCCCCCTCCCCCCTTCCCCCCCCCCTCCCCCCTTCCCCCCCCCCTCCCCCCCTTCCCCCCCCCTCCCCCCTTCCCCCCCCCTCCCCACCCCCACCCCCTCTTTCCCCCCCACACCCCCTTCCCCCCCACCCCCCCCTCCCCTCCCCCACCCCCCTTTCCCCCACCCCCCTTTCCCCCCACCCCCCTTTCCCCCACCCCCCTTTCCCCCCCCACCCCCCATTTCCCCCCTTTCCCCCCCCACCCCCCATTTCCCCCCTTTCCCCCCCCCACCCCCCCATTTCCCCCCCTTTCCCCCCCACCCCCCATTTCCCCCATTTCCCCCCCCACCCCCCATTTCCCCCCCACCCCCCATTTCCCCCCACCCCCCATTTCCCCCCCCACCCCCCATTTCCCCCCCACCCCCCCATTCCCCTCCTGCTTTTCCATCCCCCTCCTTTCCCCCCCCGCCCCTCCCTCCATCCCCCCACCCCCCTTTCCCCCCTCCATCCCCCCCACCCCCCTTTCCCCCCTCCATCCCCCCACCCCCCTTTCCCCCCCTCCATCCCCCCCCACCCCCCTTTCCCCCCTCCATCCCCCCCACCCCCCTTCATCCCCCCACCCCCCTTTCCCCCCTCCATCCCCCCCACCCCCCTTTCCCCCCTCCATCCCCCCACCCCCCTTTCCCCCCTCCATCCCCCCACCCCCCCTCCATCCCCCCCACCCCCCTTTCCCCCCCTCCATCCCCCCACCCCCCTTTCCCCCCTCCATCCCCCCCACCCCCCCTTTCCCCCATCCCCCCACCCCCCTTTCCCCATCCCCCCACCCCCCTTTCCCCATCCCCCCCACCCCCCCTTTCCCCATCCCCCCACCCCCCTTTCCCCATCCCCATCCCCCCACCCCCCTTTCCCCATCCCCCATCCCCCATCCCCCCACCCCCTTTCCCCCCACCCCCCCATTCCCCTCCTGCTTTTCCATCCCCCTCCTTTCCCCCCCGCCCCTCCCTCCATCCCCCCTCCCTTTCCCCGCCCCTTTCCCCTCCCCCTTTCCTCCGGGTCATGTGACTGTGCTCAGCCAGACCCGGAATATCACTTGGCGGTCACATGTCAGCGGCTCCAGGCTCAGTCTGGGACCGGGACTGGGGTGAGGGTGAGTGACCGGGAGCGGGGTGAGGGTGAATGACCGGGAGCGGGGTGAGTGAGCCCGGCCCCCGCGCTGATACAAGACAAAGTCTTCCGGATGCGACAGCGGGGAATTCCCGGGAAGAAGGATGGAGATGGTGGACTGACTGACGGCGAACATTTCTCCCACGCTCGGACAGCGGGGGGGGAGGGGGGAGCTGTTCGTGTCTCTCACCCTGAGATTGTCATCTGGTGGCTGGGGTATAGTCAGCGCGTGGGACTGCTTTGGGGGTACGGGTCTCACCCTGGGGCTGTTGCCAGGGGTAGGGGTGGGGTGGGGAAGGGGTGGCTGAGGATACAGGTCTCCCATGCTGGGGATTATTGTCTGGGGGGAGGGTACAGGTTCCTCACCCTGGGGGTTGGGTTGGGAGTATAGGTCTCACTCTGGAGCAGTTGTCTGTGGGTGGGTGGGGTACAGGTTTCGCCCTGGGGGTGTTGTCTTAGGTGGAGGCTGTTGTCTGGAGGGGGGTGCTGGTACAGGTCCCCTCACCTGAGGGCTGTTTCCCGACAATCTGCTTTGAGTGACTATGGTGGTTCACATCCTCAGCCTGAGTCCTGATTGACTCACACACAGTGAGCACGTGA